>CAWUFW010003908.1:0-1200000 GCA_963921515.1 Calotriton arnoldi
GCAATTATGCATTTGACGATTATTAAGTTATAGTATATTATGTAGTATTTTTATAGCATTCAAAAGGTATTTGGCCCTCTGTCTCTTGGATGTATGTTGGAATTACGAATGCCATTACAACAAATCGCTTAACAATGCAATTTTTACAACGAAAATGCCATTAGAACAAAAGTCTTTTTCAACGATTTTCTTTACAGCGTATATGCCTCTACAACAGATGCCACCACCAGGAAACTGCAAGTATTCAACAAGGAAGCACACCCCTATATATATATATAACAGGTATGTTTAAATATAAACATATATATATATATATATATATATATATATATATATATATATATATATTTTTTCACTGAAAAAACCATAGGTTTTAGGGACAGTTATAGTTAGTTGGACATTGCACTCGTACAAAACTCGTGAAATTCCCCCGTTATAGTTAGTTCAGGTAACTATAACTCGCGCCCCCGCAATGCACTGCTGATGACGTCACATATTACATCACTCATGACATGGTCAGTGACATCACTGATGACATCACTGATGACATCTCAAATGACATCATCCAGTGACTGTGTATTTCTGTAAAGTTTAAATATGTTTAATATATATAGGAAAGGCGTATTGAAGAATGAGTGGGTGTATAAGTGTCTGAATGGATGATTTAGTAGGTGCGTGACTAACTCTATAAGTGAGTGATTAAACGTATCTTACTGAATGCATGGGTTAGTGACTAAACTGGGTGAATGTCTGTATCCGTCTGTCTGTTGCTGTGTAAGTGGCAGCATGGGTTTGTGAATAGCTACATGAGTGTCTATATGAGTTATTGATTGGTTGGCTGAGTATCTGTATGGGTGCCTGAGTGTTTGTGTGGGTGGGGTGTGTGTGACTCTGTGCATAGATGTGTGAGTGGGTGATTCACTGGGTGGATGGTTTCAAGAGTGCATCTGTGATAGACTGTATGGGTGGGTAAGTGTGTGTAAGAGTATGTTAGTGAGTGAATGTATGTCCCAGTGGTACATGTGTGAGTAACTACGTATGTGAAAGGCAGTATATATGTGTGTTGGAGTATATAAATAGCTATAAGCGAGAGTGTGTGATTGTGATAGTGACTGTATGGATGAGTGTGTGCTTGTATCAGAGATTGTATAAGAGCGTAAGAATGTGCTAGTATTTTATGAGTAAGTGAGCTGGTGTGTGAATAACTGTATAGGTGAGTAAATGGGTGTGTGCTTAATTTTTTGCATGACTGACTAGGTGTGTGAGTACCTCTATGGATGAGTGGCAGTGTGTGAGTGTTTATATAGGTGTATGAGTGCATATAATAGTCCTGTACTGAGTGACTATAAGTATGAGTGGCTGTACGGGTGAGTGAGTAGATGAGTGTGTGTGTAGACCTAAGAATCAGTGAGTGTGTATATAGTAATTGGTGTTGGAGTGTCTATGGTTTTGACAATGGCAGTCTGTAATTTACAGTGGGTGTATCAAAAGTTATATTAGGGTGTGAGAAGATGCATCAAATTATCACATGGATGATGTCATCAGTGATGTCATTTGAGATGTCATCAGTGATGTCATCAGTGATGTCACTGACCATGTCATGATTGATGTAATATGTGACGTCATCAGCAGTGCATTGCGGGGGCGCGAGTTATAGTTACCTGAACTAACTATAACGGGGGAATTTCACAGGTTTTGTACGAGTGCAATGTCCAACTAACTATAACCGTCCCTAAAACCTATGGTTTTTTCAGTGAATTTGTAAGGTTTTTAAATGTTAATTTCTAACTATAACGTGCCTGAAACCTATGGTTTTTTCAGTGAATTTCTAAGGTTTTTTAAATGCTAATTCCTAACTATAACATGTCTGAAACCTATGGTTTTTTTCAGTGAATTTCAAAGGTTTTGTAAATGACAATTTTTAAATGTATTAATTGTTATATTTATTTTTTTGATACTGATTTACTACATTTTTTTAAACTATTTATTTTTAGATATTTTATTTTTTAAAATACATTGTAATTACATTATACATTACATTACAAAATATACTTTCTCAGAATGAATTACTTTAGTTTAAATACTTTGCAAATAGGCAATAGACTTTTAAGTACAGTAGTTACAGTTGTTGCAATGGGCAACACAATTTCAAACACAATGCAACATTGAGCTCAATGTGAATTTCAAGTTAAATGCAATTAGTTACTTTATGGATTACTTTTTCTAACACAGGACTGGATCCTAGATTCAGTCCTGGGACATCTCCTGTAAACAGTTGAGTAAAAGCGTTTTGGTTACAGTAGTGATTTTTAAGGAATATTATTGTATTTTAAAAGTTGACACTTAGAAACTTTTTCACATTGAATCACCAATGCTATCCTATGGAGGAAATTCACTTAGCAGGTAAGTAGTGTTATCGTTACTTTTTCTTACTCAGTGGTGGATCTTGGATCCAGCACTGGTGCATCTCCTGTAAACAGTTGAAAGAATGCGTTTAAGTCATACAGGCGATTTTTAAGGAATATTTGTAGTTTGTGAAAATCGACACTTTGAAACTTTTCTGCTGAAAACCAGACAATGGATTCCTATGGAAGGAAATACAAGTTACTGGTAAATACGGTTAGAATTACTTTTCAGGGTCAGTGCTGGGCTAAAAGATGCAGCACTGGGTCCTCTCCTGATAACAGGTGAGTAAATCGGAATTCGTAGTTCAGCTGATTTTAGAGGTATATTATAAAGTTCCAAAACTCCACACTTAGAAGAATTTCCAAGTGAAACCAGTCAATGTTAGCCTATGGAAGGAAATTCAAGTTACTGGTAAGTACGGTTAAAATTACTTTTCAGGATCAGTACTGGGCTCAAAGATGCAGCACTGAGGTCTCTCCTGATAACAGGTGAATAAATCGGAATTCGTAGTTCGGCTGATTTTAGAGGAATATTTGCACAATGGTGAAGGGAGGGGGCGGGGCCTGAGGTGACATCTGTGCAAACGCGCCCGTGGCGCGTTTTAAGTTGGGGGATTAAGTCCCCTTGAATCATGAGGGTCCCTGGGGTCCAACTAGTCCACCCTGTACCTCCAGTATGCGCCAGGAGCTGCGTTGCAGAGAGGTGTTCAGAGGCCACGCCCTTTTGCACCTCTCTGCAACGCAGCTCTGTGGCGCTTTCTGGACGTACCTGGTGGGCTAGTTGGCCCCAGGGACCCTCAGGATTGAAGGGGATTTAATTCCCATCTTAAAACGCGCCATGGGGCCTGTTTGCACACATGTCACCTGAAGCCCCGCCCCTCCCTTCACCACTGTGCAAACGCGCCCCGTGGCGCATTTTAAGTTGGGGGATTAAGTCCCCTTGAATCCTGAGGGTCCCTGGAGTCCAACTAGCCCACCATGTTCCTCCAAAAGCGCCACAGAGCTGCGTTGCAGAGAGGTGTAAAAAGGGGCGTGGCCTCTGTACACCTCTCTGCAACGCAGCCCCCTGGCGCATACTGGAGGTTCCTGGTGGGCTAGTTGGCCCCCAGGGACCACCAGTATTCAAGGGGACTTCGTTCCCCATCTGCAAACGCACCAGGGGGCGCGTTTGCAGAGTGCTGACAAGGAGGGGGCGTGGCCTCCGGCGCGATGCCGGATTTTTTTTTTGTTGATTTTTTTTTTTAAAGGGGGCTGTGTGGCCCCCCTTTTTTGTAATTTTTTTGAGCCCTGGGGACCCCATCCCCCAGGGCCTGACCCCCTTTTATTTTTTTTTTTTAAAAAAGGACCGGGAAGGGGACCGCGTGGGCCCCCCTCCCGTGGCCAATTTTGACCCGAGGACCCCATCCCCCGGGCTATTGCCACCTTATTTATTTATTTATTTTTTCATGGAGGGGGGCTGCGTGGCCCCCCTCCTAAGGCCTCCTTAGGCCCCGGGGACCCCATCCCCCGGGGCCGGCCTTTATTTATTTTTATTTTTAATTATTTTTGGGGAGGGGGGCTGCGTGGCCCCCCTCCCGGGCCACTACTTGCCCCGGGGACCCCATCCCCCGGGGCTGGCCCTATCCTTTGGGGTCCGTGGGGGGACCCCCAACTCCCCCACGGACCATGCCAGCTCCCGCGTCCTGCGGGAGCCGGCATACTTTTCCACATGGGGAGCTGCTAACATGCAGCTCCCCATGTGGAAAGCAATCTGCTTTGAATTTTGGAAGCGAGAGCAGGTTTCCCTGCTCTCGCTCCAAAATTCAAAGCAGTTTGCTATGACAGGACGGGAGCCGCGAAACGGACCCCCATTTTAAAATGTTTAGTGCCCCGGGGAGGTGGTGGTCCCCGGGGCGTGTGGGGGGGGCTGGCGCCCCCCCACACAGGTATTTTAAATTTTAAAAAATAACCCCGGGGGGTGGTGGTCCCCGGGGCTGCGGGAGGGCTCAGAGCCCTCCCGCACCATTATTATTAGAAAGCCCCGGGGGGTGGCGGTCCCCGGTGCTTGGGGGGCCTTAGAGGCCCCCCCATTAACTATAAACCCACCCCCGCATGCCCCAAGACTTGGCCCACCCGGGGGCAAATTTTTTTACGCCGGGATCCGCGCACCCTAAGCGCATCCCGCCGATTTTTTTTTTTTTTAAATGCTTTTTTCTGCCCAGGGGGTCCTTGTGGGACCCCCTGAGCAGACCTAGGGGGTCAGGGTGTTTCTACCCTGCCCCCTTTGTGCGTTTGCACACTTGCAATTTTTTTTCTCGGCGGGATTCGCGCATCCCGCCGATTTAAAAAGAAAAAAAAATGCTTTTTCTGCCCAGGGGTCCTTGTGGGACCCCTGAGCAGACCTAGGGGGTCAGGGTGTTTCTACCCTGCCCCTTTTTGCGCTTTGCGCACTTGTTTCTGTCCCTCAGTTCTACCGAGGGACAAAATGGCTGCCAACACTTCCTGATTTGGAGTGTTGACAGCCAATTAGCATGCAGCTCGTGATCGGGAGGGTACGCGGACCCTACTCGGCCATAGATATATATGTGACTTTACTTTTGATTTTCTCAGGAACTACTAAACGGATTTACACCATTTAAGCAAAAGGCACGACACTGAACCAAGGGCTACCTCTTTGCCAAATTTGGTGTAATTCCGTTCAGCAGTTCGGGCTGTAGCTGCGACTAAAGGTTCCTATGGAAAAATGAATGGGGAAAACGCGTTTTGGGACCCCCCTTTTTTCTCGGCCCCCGCTTGATGTATCACCCCGAGACTTTCAGGATAGGAGCGGACCGGAGCGCCCCAACAAGTTGGAAGCTTTCGCGAAGATTCGTCAACCGGCGCCAACGTTATTTCAAATAGAATGTTATGGATTTCCTATGGAAAATAGGTCCTAACTATAACTATCTACTGGCGACCGCCAGTAGATAATATAATATAATAAATATATATATATATATATATATATATATATATATATATATATATATATATATATATATATATATATATATATATATATATATTCACTGAAAATACCACAGGTTTCAGGGACGTTATAGTTAGTTGGACATTTCACTCGTACAAAACCAGAGAAAATCGGCCGTTATAGTTTGTTCAGCTAACTATAACTCACGCCCCCGCAATGCACTGCTGATGATGTCACATATTACATCATTCATGACATGGTCAGTGACATCACTGATGACATCACTGATGACATCTCAAGTGAATTTCTAAGGTTTCTTAAATGCTAATCTCTAACTATAACGTCCCTGAAACCTATGGTTTTTTCAGTGAATTTCTAAGGTTTCTTAAATGCTAATTTCTAACTATAACGTCCCTGAAAACTATGGTTTTTCAGTGAATTTCAAAGGTTTTTTAAATGCTAATTTCTAACTATGCCTACAGCGGTAGGACATGTGCAGAAAGAGGAAGAAAGGCACAGAAAGAAGCAAGAGAAATGCAGAAAGAGGCAACAGAAGTCCAGAAAGACGAAGAAAGGTGCAGAAAGAAGCAAGAGCTATGCAGAAAGAACCAACAGAGGTGCAGAAAGAGGCCTTGTTGCAAAGTCCTCCTGGGCCCCCAACTTTTTACTGACTGGTACTGGTGGTAACTGACTCTGCCTAACCAGGCCCGGAGCCAGTGCTATGCTAAAAGACACTTAGAATACATGAAAACACCTACATACAATAGGGTACACTATGGGTTGGGGTACCCCTGTGATTGGCATGACCTCATCTGTAAGGCCCTAGTATATAATAGGGCAGGGGGATTAAAACTACCTCTAAGTCAGAGGTGCAGAAAGAAGCTTCTTTAAGTAGTAGTCGCGTTTGCAGAGTGGTGGAGAAAGGGTGCTGGGCCTCCGACCAACGCTCAGGAATTTCGCTGCGTAGGACTTACATGAGGTACCAGGAGGGCTTCTTGGCCCCCAAACTCCCTCAGGAGTAAATTGGACTTCATCCCCCATCCTGTAGTCTGCCAGGAGGCGCGTTTGCAGAGTGGTGGAGAAAGGGGGGCTTGGCCTCCGAAGACGTCTTAGCAATCCCACTATGTGGGACTTACTAGAGGTAACAAGAGGGGTAGTTCCTTGGGGGCCAACTACCCCTCCTATTACCTCCAGTAAGTCCCACACAGCAGCATTGGTAAGTACTCGTAGCATGCCATGCCCCCTTTGCCCACCACTCTACAAACGCGCTCCCTGGTGCGCTCTTGGATGGGGATTGAAGTCCCCTTTGCTGCTGGGGGTCCTTTAGGGGCCAACTAGCCTACCTCTTACCTCCAGTAAGCCCCACATAGTGGGATTGCTGAGAGGTGGACAAAGGCCACGCCCCCTTTCTCCACCACTCTGCAAATGCGCCCCCTGGCGCATTCTAAGTTGGGGCATTAAGTCCCCTTGTATACTGAGGGTCCCTGGAGGCAAACAAGCCCAAAAGGTACCTCCAGTAAGCGCCACACAGCTGGATTGCAGAGAGGTGGTCTGAGGCCACGCCCCCTTTTTACACCACTCTGCAAACGTGCCTCTTGGCGCACTGCTGCTCGGGGGATGAAGTCCACTTGTGTCCTGAGGTCCTCAGGGCACAAGAAGACCTCATCGCCCCACCAGCAGTGCGCCAAGAGGCGCGTTTGCAGAGTGGTGTGAAAAGGGGCATGGCCTTGGACCACCTCTCTGCAACGCAGCTCTATGGCGCATACTGGAGGTACCTGGTGGGCTAGTTGGCCCCCAGGGACCCTCAGTATTCAAGGGGAATTAATTCCCCAACTAACAACGCGCCAGGGGGCGCGTTTGCAGAGTGGTGGAGAAAGGGGGCATGGCCTCCGGCTAGATGTCGGCTTTTAAAAAAATATTTTTTATTACAAGGGGGGCTGTGTGGCCCCCCTTCTTTAAAATTTTTTGGGCCCTGGGGACCCCAGCCTAACCCCTTTTTATAACTTTTTTTTTTTTAATAAAATCGGGAAGGGGCTGCGTGGCCCCCCTCCTGAGGCCAATTTCGGCCCCGGGAACCCCATCCCCCGGGGCATGGCCAGACTTTTTTTTAATTTTATTTTTTAATTATTTGGAGGGGGCCGCGTGGCCCCCCTCCTCAGGCCAATTATGGCCCCTGGGACCCCATCCCCCAGAGCCGGCCTTTCCGTTTAAAAAAAAGAAAGTATTTATTTCTTATTTAAAGAGGAGGGGGGCCACGTGGCCCCCCTCCCGGGCCACTCCTGGCCCCGGAGATCCCATCCCCCGGGGCCGGCCCTTTGCATTGGGGACCGTGGGGGGAGCCCCAATGCCCCCACGGTCCAACCGGCTCCCCGCCTCCTGCGGGAGCCGGCATTGCTTTTGAGCAAGGGGAGCTGCTAACATGCAGCTCCCCTTGCTCAAAAGCAATCCTGCTTTGCTTCATTGAAGCGAGAGCAGGTTTTCCTGCTCTCGCTTCAAGGTCGCAAAGCAGAGTTTGCTATGGCAGGGCGGGAGCCGTGCTCCCACCCTGCCATAGCAAACGGCAATGTCCCGGGGGTGGGCACCCCGGGACATTGCAGGAGCCGGCCCTGGGGGGGGCGGTCCCCAGGGCCATCAAGGGCTCCAGGAGGGGGGCCGCGCGGCCCCCTCCCTTCATTTCTAATGCCCCGGGGAGGTGGTGGTTCCCGGGGCCGGGGGTCCATAACGGACCCCAGAATTTGAATTTTTAGTGCCCCGGGGAGGTGGTGGTCCCCGGGGCGTGTGGGGGGCTCGAGCCTGGAGATTCTGAGGCTGGAATCTGTGTTGAGACAGTAGAACTACTCTACTCCACTTTACGACACTCCACTCCAATCTATCCCACTCCACTCTATGCCACTGAACGCCACTCCACTCAAGGCCACTCCACTCTACTACACTCCATGCCACTTTACTTTACTCTATGACATTCCACTCTACAACACTCCATTTCACTAAACTCTATAACACTCCATCCCATGCTACGCCATTTTACTCTAAGCCACGCTACGTCATTCCACTCTAAGCCACTCTATGCCAATTTACTCCATGGCACTCCACATCATCTGACTCTGCTCTACTCCACTGTATGCCACTCTCCTCTACTCCATTCAGCAAAACTCCACTTCACTCTACGCTGCTCCACAGCCCTCCACTCTACAACACTACACGCCACTCTCCTCTATGACACTAACTTTTAGCCTTGCTGAACAGCAGACACGCTGGTTTACAACATGGCTAAGTTACATTGGCAAAGACAATAGCTCTTGCATAGGCGAGACCTATTGGCTTTGCTAATAGTTATGATTAGACATTTGTTCTTATACTTAACTTAGTGCAGACAGTGCAAGTTATTTGGGTCTACTGTTGAACACACCCTTTAAGTTATTTTCTCTAGGGACCGTATAAGTGCATAGGGGTGAATTATAAATATTTAAAGTGAGGTTTGGGTCTGTCAAAAGGGATTATTTTGACAGGTCAAATTTGCAGTTAATACTTGCACAGCTAGGCTACTGGTGTCAGGCCTGCAACAATGTTTACATTGTCACTGTAGTGGATGGCACAATGGATGCTGCAGTCCACTTGTGTCATTTAACTTACAGGCCCTCTGTAAACCTTGGTACCATATGCTAGGGACCTATAGGTAAGTTAAATATGCCAATCAGATATATACGCATTTCAACGTGCTGAAAGGAGGAGCACAAGCACTTTACCACTGGATAGCAGGGCTAAAGTGCACAGAGTTCTAAAGCCAGCAAAATAGGGCTCAGCAAAAGGCAAAAAAAATAGAATGTGTGGTGACCCCGCAGAAAAGACAAAGTTCCAACAAAGACCTTTACATTTGAAGCGATCAAATCCTCTAAATATTCAGCACGCCACATTTCTAGTAGTGTATCAGCCTTCTCTTTCCTTTGCATATTTGAAATAGTCCCGAAGGTCATTCGAAGCGGGCACTGTCTTTGTTGTGATATTGTCAGCATTGTTTAGCACAGTCTGCCCTTATCATGACTCTGCTGCTCGTACACCATCTGGTGCCCATTGGGTACAGTTCTGGGATTTCCATGGTTGCGTGTGGGTGCTTGCTTGTGGTTTGCTGAGAGAGAGTTGTTAAATATCCAATTTAGTAATGGTTCATAAAGGTGATGTAAAATTAAAATACATTTAAACCTTCTCAGTCACAGAGCTCTTAGGTTTCCAATGGCCATTTGTAAGTAGTACATACAGCCCAGGTTTACATTTGGTATTCAGGTACTTGTAGTCCTGATTTTGTAATGAAATAAAACAGAACTACAAACCCCAAAAGATCAAGAAAGACCTGTCCTGTTTTTCTTGAACACATGGGAAACTTGAACGCTCTCATGTTTCCCAGGTCTCACCCAGTCCAAGTTTTTTCTTTTCATTCTGGTGTTTGTAGTTCTGATTTTTAATGGTATAAAAATGAACTACAAGTCCCACAATGCAACACAACATTCTAGACTGGATGTGTTACCCACGCGTGTAGCCGAGAACCTTGAATGCTTAGACCTCTTTCTTGTGTGGATTTGCTGTACATAATTCACTACTCCCAATAACAAAGGATTTTCCACCTCTGTATTGTAGAACTGCACCGGTATGGCCATGCGAAGGGGTGCAACATTATATATTTGTAGCTTTACATACCCACTTCCAAGGCAGTTAAGTACTGGAATATTAAATGTAAATTAAAACCGAACACGATTCATGGACCAGCTCTTTTCCAATCCCTCAGATGACCCTGGCTCGTGCTACGACCCCCAGACCTTCGGCCTCACCACCTGCCCCCAGGCTTCCATCGGAGTTTGCTCATGGAATGCTGCTGCGGTCCCGGTGTCTGCTAACAGTCACTGGCAAACCCAAGGGAAGTAGACACGTCCCTTCAGCAGGGTCAGTGTGCACTGCTCCGGAGCAGTGTGTATGTGTCTTGAAAACACTACTGCGGCCTAAGGGTTTGGTCGAAGCCGACCTAAGTGCTTGTTTCAGACAAGTCTTTGTAGTCGTGCTCGCCAGCCTATAGTTTGATTGGCGCATTGCACTAATCTAAAAGTGTCTGTGTACAGACTGGAGAAAGGCTGTGCATTGATCAGAAATGGTGTGCGCGTGCGCCGATTCCGGTGAAGAGGCCATGTATCAGCAGGTGCACAGAGCGAAGGGTTTGGTCAAAGCCGACCTAAGTGCTTGTTTCAGACAAGTCTTTGTAGTCGTGCGCGCCAGCCTATAGTTTGAATGGCGCATTGCACTGATCTAAAAGTGTCTGTGTACGGACTGGAGAACGGCTGTGCATTGATCAGAAATGGTGTGCGCGCGCGCCGGTTCCGGTGAAGAGGCCATGTATCAGCAGGTGCACAGAGCGCTCGGTGTACGATAGGGTCTTACGGCGCCAGCTATGTAAGGAGAAGCAAGACCTTTCACGGCTCACTGCTTTATGCAGGACACCGGCTCCCCTACATTCTTTATGTCATACATAGCCACAACTGCTGAGACTCTGATTTAATGCACACTTCCACATGCTACACGAACCACTGTAGTGATTGTATATTGCATACCGTCAGAGGCGCGTTATATAATGTGGGATTGCCCCGGGGACCTGGCCCACCCGGGGGCTTAAGAATAACGAAGCGCGGGAGCCCGCGCTTCATTTTTTAAAAATTTTCTCGGCAGGATTCACGCATCCAGCGCGAATTCTGCTGTTTAAAAAAAAAAAGAAGCTTTTTTTGGCCCTGGGGGTCCCTGTGGGACCCCCTCAGCAGGCCTAGGGGGTCAGGGTGTTTCTGCCCTGCCCCCTTTTCTTGTTTTTTTATGTTTATTTCACTGTTTTCTTGTGACAAGGCGATACTTATTTAAATGCGGGGGGCTCACAGCCCCCCCGGCCCCGGAGACCGCCACCTCCCTGGGGCTTTATTATAAAAATAATGTGTGGGGGGGCTCTGCCCCCTCACGCAGCCCCGGGGACCGCCACCTCCCCGGGGCTCTGCTTTATTTAAATATTGTAGTGTGGGGGGGCTCGAGCCCCCCCACATACCCGGGGACCACCACCTCCCGGGGCACTAATTAAGAAAAGCTAGGGGTCCGTTGCGGACCCCCGGCCCTTGGACCACCACCTCTCTGGGGCTTTACACGTGAAGGGAGGGGGGCCGCGTGGGCCCCCTCCAGGAGCCCTTCATGGCCCTGGGAACCGCCACCCCCCAGGGCCGGCTCCAGCAATGTCCCGGGGTGCTCACCCCCGGGACATTGCAGTTTGCTATGGCAGGGCAGGAGCACGGCTCCCGCCCTGTCATGGCAAACACTGCTTTGCTTCATGTAAGCGAGAGCAGGAAACCTGCTCTCGCTTCCATGAAGCAAAGCAGAATTGCTTTTGGGCAAAGGGAGCTGCATGTCTGTGCCGGCTCCCGCAGGAGGCGGGGAGCCGGCAGGGACCATGGGTGCATTTGGGGTCTCCTTGCGGTCCCCAACGAGAGGCCAAGCCCCAGGGGAGGGGGTCCCTGGGGCCAAAAATGGCCCAGGAGGGGGGCCTCTTGGCCCCTCCCACTTTTAATTATTATTATTTTTTTAAATAAGGTCAGGCCCCAGGGGATGGTGTCCCTGGGACCAAAATTGGCCACAGGAGGAGGGCCGCGCAACCCCCCTCAAAAATTATTTTTTTAAAGTTTTGGCCCGGCCCCAAGGGATGGGGTCACCGGGGCCGAAATCAACCTGGGGAGGGGGGCACACGGCCCCCCTCTCCTTAAAAAAAATATAAGCAAGACTTGGCCCCGGAGGATGGGGTCCCCGGGGCCAGAATAGGCCTCGGGAGGGGCGCCCGCACCCCCTCCGTTTGTATGTTTTAAAAAAAAAAAAGTGGGTCTGGCCCCGGAGGATGGGGTCCCCGGGGCCCAAAAGGGTCAGGCGAAGGGGGCCACACCACCCACTTTCCTAAAATAAAAAAGAATAACGGAAGCCCCGCAACTCGCGGAATCCCTGCCCCCTTTCACTACTACTCTGCATACATGTTTCCTTGCACGTTCTATGTTGGGGGATGAAGTCCCCTTCCCTACTGACGGTCCTTAGGGACCAACTAGCCCATCTCTTACCTCCACTAAGCCCCACACAGTGGGATTGCTGAGAGGTGGTCCGAGGCCATGCCCCTTTTTACACGACTCTGCAAACGCGCCTCTTGGCACACTGCTGGTGGGGCAATGAGGTCATCTTGTGTCCTGAGGACATGAGGACTAAAGTGGACTTTATCCCCTGAGCAGCAGTGCGCCAGGAGGCGCGTTTGCAGAGTGGTGTAAAAAGGGGGCGTGACCTCGGACCACTCTCAGCAATCCAGCTGTGTGGGGCTTACTATAGATAAGAGGAGGGCTAGTTGGTCCCCAGGCACCCTCAGGAGGCAAGGAGACTTCATTTCCCAACCAAGAGCACGCCAGGAGGCATGTTTGCAGAGTGGTGGAGGGAGGGCATCAGGCCACGTCTCAGCAATCCCACTATCTGGGTCTTGCTGGAGGTGTCAGGTTGGCTAGTCGGCCCCTAACAACAGCCAGCAGCAAAGGAAACTTTAATCCACATCCAAGAGCGCGCCAGGGAGCACGTTTGCAGACTGGTGGGCAAAGGGGGCGTGGCGTGCTTTGAGAACTTACCAATGCTGGTGTGTGGGACTTACTGGAAGTAATAGGAGGGGTAGTTGGCCCCCAAGGTTGTCGTAGGGGGCCAACTACCCCTCTAGTTACCTCCAGTAAGTCCCACACAGTGGGATTGCTAAGAGGTCTTCGGAGGCCACGCCCCCCTTTCTCCACCACTCTGCAAATTCGCCTCCTGGCACACTACGGGTTGGGGGATGAAGTCCTGAGGGGTTTGGGGGCCAAGAAGCCCTCCTGGTACCTCCTGTAAGTCCTACGCAGCAGAATTCCTGAGCGCCGGTTGGGGGCCCAGCCCCCTTTCTCCACCACTCTGCAAACATGACTGCTAATTAAAAAACCATAGAAATTCACTGAAAAAACCACAGGTTTCAGGGACGTTATAGTTAGAAATTAGCATTTAAAAAACCTTAGAAATTAACTGAAAAAACCACAGGTTTCAGGGACGTTATAGTTAGTAATAGCATTTGAAAAACCTTAGAAATTCACTGAAAAAAACACAGGTTTCAGGGACGTTATAGTTATGAATTAGCATTTTAAAAACCTTAGAAATTCACTGATAAAATCACAGCTTTCAGGGACGTTATAGTTAGGCTGACATTTCACTCGTACAAAACCAAAGAAATTTGGCCATTAACTCGCCCCCCGCAATGCACTGCTTATGACGTCACATATTACATCACTCATGACATTGTCAGTGACATCACTGATGACATCACTGATGACATCTCAAATGACATCACTGATGACATCATCCAGTGACTAAGTGTTTCTAAAGAGTTTAAGTATGTTTTATATATATATACGTCAAGGTGTATTGAAGAATGAGTGGGTGTATGAGTGTCTGAGTGGATGATTTAGTGAGTGCGTGACTGACTGTATAAGTGAGTGATTAAATGTGTCTTAGTGAATGCATGGGTGAATGACTAATCTGTGTGAATGTCTGTATTAGTCTGTCAGTTGGTGTGTAGGTGGCTGTATGGGTTGGTGAGTAGGCACATGAGTGTCTATATGGGTTAATGATTGGTTGTCTAAGTACCTGTATGGGTGCCTGAGTGTCTGTGTGGGTGGGTGAGGGGTTGTGTGACTCCCTGCATGGATGTATGAGTGGGTGAATCCCTGGGTGTATGGGTTTTGGAGTGCGTCTGCGAGGGATGGTATGGTTGAGTGAGTGTGCATATGGCTTTGTTGGTGAGTGTATGGATGTCTCAGTGGTAAATGGGTGAGTAGCTGCATATGTGAAAGGCAGTATGTGTGAGTGTTGGAGTATATAAGTGATTGTATGCGTGAGTGAGTGACTGTGAGACTGGCTGTATGGATGAGTGTGTGCTTGTGTCAGTGATTGAAGAAGAGAATAAGAATGTGTTACTATGTGTATGAATAAGTGAGGTGGTGTGTGTGTATAATTGTATAGGTAAGTAAATGTCAGTGTGATTGATTTTTTAGTTGACTGACTAGGCGTGTGAGTAACTGTATGGGTCAGTAGCAGTGTGTGAGTGTCTGTATGGGTGTAAGAGTGCATATATCAGTGGCTGTATTGATGAGTGACTGCGTGTATGAGTGAGTGTATGGGTTAGTGAGTGGATGTGTGTGTACACCTATGAATCAGTGAGCGGGTATGTAGTTATTGGTATTGGTGTGTCTATGGTTTCGAGAATGGTACTCTGTATTTTAGAGTGGGTGTATGATAGGTTATATTAGGGTGTGACGAGGTGCATCAGAGATTAAGTGGATGATGTCATGAGTGATGTCATCAGTGATGTCATTTGAGATGTCATTAGTGATGTCATCAGTGATGTCACTGACCATGTCATGAGTGATGTAATATGTGACGTCATCAGCAGTGCATTGTGGGGGCGTGAGTTATAGTTAGCTCAGCTAACTATAACGGCCGAATTTCTCTGTTTTTGTACAAGTGAAATGTCAGCCTAACTATAACGTCCCTGAATATATATATATTATATTCACTGAAAAAACCATAGGTTTCAGGCACGTTATAGTTAGAAATTAGCATTTAAAAAACCTTAGAAATTCACTGAAAAACCATAGGTTTCAGGGACAGTTATAGTTAGTTGGACATTTCACTCGTACAAAACCATAGAAATTCCCCCGTTATAGTTAGTTCAGCTAACTATAACTCATCCAGTGACTGTGTGTTTCTGTAAAGTTTAAATATGTTTAATATATATAGGGAAAGGCGTATTGAAGAATGAGTGGGTGTATAAGTGTCTGAATGGATGATTAAGTAGGTGTGTGACTAACTCTATAAGTGAGTGATTAAACGTATCTTACTGAATGCATGGGTTAGTGACTAAACTGGGTGAATGTCTGTATCCGTCTGTCTGTTGCTGTGTAAGTGGCTGCATGGGTTTGTGAATAGCTACATGAGTGTCTATATGAGTTATTGATTGGTTGTCTGAGTATCTGTATGGGTGCCTGAGTGTTTGTGTGGGTGGGGTGTGTGCGACTGTGCATAGATGTGTGAGTGGGTGATTCACTGGGTGGATGGTTTCAAGAGTGCATCTGTGATAGACTGTATGGGTGGGTAAGTGTGAGTAAGAGTGTGTTAGTGAGTGAATGTATGTCCCAGTGGTACATGTGTGAGTAACTACATATGTGAAAGGCAGTATATATGTGTGTTGGAGTATATAAATAGCTATAAGTGAGAGTGTGTGATTGTGAGAGTGACTGTATGGATGAGTGTGTGCTTGTATCAGTGATTGTATCAGAGCGTAAGAATGTGCTAGTATTTGTATGAGTAAGTGAGCTGGTGTGTGTATAACTGTATAGGTGAGTATCTGTCTTTCGCAAACTCCTAAAAACCTGGTTTTTTAGCCTTCCCTAACAGCCTTCATACCTAGCACCTAGAACTCATGGCAGTCTGCTTCCGCTTTTTGCTTCCACAATTAGCGCCGGGACACCTCCATTGGAGGTAGCTGTGCGCTCTACAAACTTCAAATAAATAAATAAATGGCAGTATGTTTAATTATTTGCATGACTGACTAGGTGTGTGAGTACCTCTATGGATGAGTGGCGGTGTTTGATTGTCTATATAGGAGTATGAGTGCATATGATAGTCCTGTACTGAGTGACCGTAAGTATGAGTGACTGTACGGGTGAGTGAGTGGATGTGTGTGTAGACCTAAGAATCAGTGAGTGGGTATGTAGTTATTGGTGTTGGAGTGTCTATGGTTTTGCGAATGGCAGTCTGTAATTTAGAGTGGGTGTATCAAAGGTTATATTAGGGTGTGAGGAGGTGCATCAGATTATCACGTGGATGATGTCATCAGTGATGTCATGAGTGATGTCATTTGAGATGTCATCAGTGATGTCACTGACCATGTCATGAGTGATGTAATATGTGACGTCATCACCAGTGCATTGCGGGGGCGCGAGTTATAGTTAGCTGAACTAACTATAAAGGGGAATTTCACGGGTTTAGTACGAGTGCAATGTCCAACTAACTATAACTGTCCCTAAAACCTATGGTTTTTTCAGTGAATTTGTAAGGTTTTTTAAATGCTAATTTCTAACTATGACATGTCTGAAACCTATGGTTTTTTTCAGTGAATTTCAAAGGTTTTGTAAATGACAATTTTTAAATGTATTAATTGTTATATTTATTTTTTTGATACGGATTTACTACATTTTTTTAAACTATTTATTTTTAGATATTTTATTTTTAAATTACATTGTAATTACATTATACATTACATTACAAAATATACTTTCTCAGAATGAATTACTTTAGTTTAAATACTTTGCAAATAGGCAATAGACTTTTAAGTACAGTAGTTACAGTTGTTGCAATGGGCAACACAATTTCAAACACAATGCAACATTGAGCTCAATGCTGAATTTCTAGTTAAATGCAATTAGTTACTTTATGGATTACTTTTCTAACCACATGACTGGATCCTAGATTCAGTCCTGGGACATCTCCTGTAAACAGTTGAGTAAAAGCGTTTTGGTTACAGTAGTGATTTTTAAGGAATATTATTGTATTTTAAAAGTTGACACTTAGAAACTTTTTCACATTGAATCACCAATGCTATCCTATGGGAGGAAATTCACTTAGCAGGTAAGTAGTGTTATCGTTACTTTTTCTTACTCAGTGATGGATCCTGGATCCAGCACTGGTGCATCTCCTGTAAACAGTTGAAAGAATGCGTTTAAGTCATACAGGCGATTTGTAAGGAAAATTTGTAGTTTGTGAAAATCGACACTTGGAAACTTTTCTGCTGAAAACCAGACAATGGATTCCTATGGAAGGAAATACAAGTTACTGGTAAGTACGGTTAGAATTACTTTTCAGGGTCAGTGCTGGGCTAAAATATGCAGCACTGGGTTCTCTCCTGATAACAGGTGAGTAAATCGGAATTCGTGGTTCAGCTGATTTTAGAGGAATATTATAAAGTTCCAAAACTCCACACTTAGAAGAATTTCCAAGTGAAACCAGTCAATGTTAGCCTATGGAAGGAAATTCAAGTTATTGGTAAGTACGGTTAGAATTACTTTTCAGGATCAGTACTGGGCTCAAAGATGCAGCACTGAGGTCTCTCCTGATAACAGGTGAGTAAATCGGAATTCGTAGTTCGGCTGATTTTAGAGGAATATTATAAAGTTCCAAAACTCCACACTTAGAAGAATTTCCAAGTGAAACCAGTCAATGTTAGCCTATGGAAGGAAATTCAAGTTATTGGTAAGTACGGTTAGAATTACTTTTCAGGATCAGTACTGGGCTCAAAGATGCAGCACTGAGGTCTCTCCTGATAACAGGTGAGTAAATCGGAATTCGTAGTTCGGCTGATTTTAGAGGAATATTTGCACAATGGTGAAGGAAGGGGGTGGGGCCTGTGGTGACATGTCTGCAAACACGCCCTGTGGCGCGTTTTAAGTTGGAGAATTAATTCCTCCTCAATCCCGAGGGTCCCTAGGGGCCAACAGCCCACCAGATACCTCCAGTATGCGCCAGAGAGCTGCGTTGCAGAGAGGTGTTCAGAGGCCACGCCCCTTTTACAACACTCTGCAACGCAGCTCCGTGGCGCTTACTGGAGGTACCTGGTGGGCTAGTTGGCCCCCAGGGACCCTCAGGATGGAAGGGGATTTAATTCCCCATCTTAAAATGCGCCACGGGGCCTGTTTGCACACATGTCACCTGAAGCCCCACCCCCTCCCTTCACCACTGTGCAAACGCGCCCCGTGGTGCATTTTAAGTTGGGGGATTAAGTCCCTTGAATCCTGAGGGTCCCTGGAGTCCAACTAGCCCACCATGTACCTCCAAAGCGCCACAGAGCTGCGTTGCAGAGAGGTGTAAAAGGGGCGTGGCCTCTGTACACCTCTCTGCAACGCAGCCCCCTGGCGCATACTGGAGATTCCTGGTGGGCTAGTTGGTCCCCAGGGACCCCCAGTATTCAAGGGGAATTACTTCCCCTTCTTAAAACTCGCCAGGGGGCGCGTTTGCAGACTGCTGCAGGGAGGGGGCGGGGCCTCCGGCACAATGCCGGTCTTTTTTTTTTGTATGGGAGGGGGGCTGCGTGGCCCCCCTTCTCTCGGCCACTTTTGGCCCCGGGGACCCCATCCCCCGGGGCCTGAGGATTTTTTTTTTTTTTTTTAGATAAAAAAAACGGGAAGGGGGCCGCGTGGGCCCCCTTCCCTGGGCCTCTATTGGCCCCGGGGACCCCATCCCCCGGGGCATGCCCTCTTTTTTTTTCTATTTAAATTTTTGGAGGGGGGCTACGTGGCCCCCCTCCTCAGGCCATTTAAGGCCCTGGGGACCCCATCCCACGGGGCCGGCCTTAACGTTTTTTTTTTTTTTTTTTTTCTTTATGGGGAGGGGAGCTGCGTGGCCCCCCTCCCAGGCCACTAATAGCCCCGGGGACCCCATCCCCCAGGGCATGGCCACTCGTTGGGGACTGTGGAGGGGTCCCCAATCCCCCATGGTCCCGCCGGCTCCCCACGTCCTACGGGAGCCGGCATTGCTTTTCCATAAGGGGAGCTGCTGACATGCAGCTCCCCTTATGGAAAAGCAATTCTGCTTGCTTCATTGAAGCGAGAGCAGGTTTCCTGCTCTCGCTTCAATGAAAGCAAAGCTGTTTGCAATGACAGGGCGGGAGCCGCGAGGCTCCGTCCTGTCATTACAAACTACAGTGTCCCGGGGGTGGGCACCCCGGGACACTGCAGGAGCCGGCCCTGGGGGGTGGTGGTCCCCAGGGCCATCAAGGGCTCCAGGAGGGGGGCCGCGCGGCCCCCCTCCCTCCATTGGCAAAGCCCCGGGGAGGTGGTGGTCCCCGGGGCTCGGGGGTCTGTAACGGACCCCCATATTGAAATATTTAGTGCCCCGGGGAAGTGGCGGTCCGGCGGGGCATGTGGGGGGGGCTCGAGCCCCCCCACACAGGTAATTTTATTTTTTTTAAAAAGAAGCCCCGGGGGGTGGCGGTCCCCGGGGCTGCGGGAGGGCCGAGAGCCCTCCCGCACCATTATGTTTTTTAAAGCCCCGGGGGTGGTGGTCCCCGGGGCTTGGGGGGCCTTAGAGGCCCCCCATATTATTAAATAAACCCCCCAAGCCCCCGGGACTTGGCCCACCCGGGGGCCAATTAACCACGAAGAGCGGGAGACCGCGCTTCGTTTTTTTTTTTCCTCGGCGGGATCCAAGCACCCTAAGCGCATCCCGCCGATTTAAAAAAAAAAAAAAAAATTTTTTTTTGGCCCTGAGCAGGCCTAGGGGGTCAGGGTGTTTCTACCCTGCCCCCTTTATGCGTTTTACGCAGTTGTTTTACTGCTTTCTTGTTCCTCGGTTCTACCAAGGAACAAGATGGCTGCCAACACTTCCTGGTTTGGAGTGTTGACAGCCAATTAGCATGCAGCTCGTGATCGGGAGGGTGCGCGGATCCACCGCGGCCATAGATATCGAAACTTTAATTTTAGATTTTCTCAGCAGCTACTGAACGGATTTACACCATTTTTAAAAAGGGTGCTTTCTGAACCAAGCACTACCTTTTTGCCAAATTTGGTGTAATTCTGTTCAGCAGTTTTTGCTGTAGCCTTGCATAAAGTTTCCTATGGGAAATTGATTTTTTCACTCTTATTTTTTGAATTTCTCCATAACTACTGAACGGATTTACACCATTTAAAAAAGGTCGCTTTGTGAACCAAGCGCTACCTTTTTGCAAAATTTGGTGTAATTCCGTTCAGCAGTTCGGGCTGTAGCCGTGGCTAAAATTTCCTATGGGAATTAACATGGAGAAAACATGTTTTGGGACCCCCCTTCTTTCTCGGCCTCCGCTTGATGAATCACCCCGAAACGTTCAAGACAGGAGCGGACCAGAGCGCCCCACTAGTTTTGAAAATTTCGCGATGATTCGTCAAACGACGCCAAAGTTATTGGGAATAGAAGGTTACGGATTTCCTATGGATAATAGGTCCTAACTATAACTATCTACTGGCGACCGCCAGTAGATAATATATATATATATATATATATATATATATATATATATATTTTTTTTTTTTCACCAATAGCCCATAGCATTTCAGGACGCACACGCAGCTAATTCAAACCAGATGGTTTATTTCACATGGCATACCAACAGCTTCATTCTGTGTACAAATCGGGTGCCGACGCGTTTCGAGGCAGAAAGCCTCTTCTTCTTGGGCAGCTGGAATGAATGTCCATAGAGTACTCTGCATGCCAATTTATATCCCCGCCCCAATGGGCGTTGCTTAGTGCTTCATCCATGATTTAAGGCATGCTGGGAATAGTAGTCCGTTCCCTCAAGTTCGTTATACCCTCAGTGGGTTCTATGGCATTTTCTTTGCAGCATAAGTATTTCCCTATAGTAGGGGTCCAGAACGAGCATTGGTTTCCGTAAGCCGAGTCAGTTGCACTGCATACCGGGCGTGAAATAGTTTCCGCCTCACAGCCTCTCCGAAAGTTTTGTGGAGATGGTGCTGTCCTGCGCGGAAGGACCTCCGCGTTGAATATGTTTTTCACCAATAGCCCATAGCATTTCAGGACGCACACGCAGCTAATTCAAACCAGATGGTTTATTTCACAAGGCATACCAACAGCTTCATTCTGTGTACAAATCGGGTGCCGACGCGTTTCGAGGCAGAAAGCCTCTTCTTCTTGGGCAGCTGGAATGAATGTCCATAGAGTACTCTGCATGCCAATTTATATCCCCGCCCCAATGGGCGTTGCTTAGTGCTTCATCCATGATTTAAGGCATGCTGGGAATAGTAGTCCGTTCCCTCAAGTTCGTTATACCCTCAGTGGGTTCTATGGCATTTTCTTTGCAGCATAAGTATTTCCCTATAGTAGGGGTCCAGAACGAGCATTGGTTTCCGTAAGCCGAGTCAGTTGCACTGCATACCGGGCGTGAAATAGTTTCCGCCTCACAGCCTCTCCGAAAGTTTTGTGGAGATGGTGCTGTCCTGCGCGGAAGGACCTCCGCGTTGAATATGTTTTTCACCAATAGCCCATAGCATTTCAGGACGCACACGCAGCTAATTCAAACCAGATGGTTTATTTCACAAGGCATACCAACAGCTTCATTCTGTGTACAAATCGGGTGCCGACGCGTTTCGAGGCAGAAAGCCTCTTCTTCTTGGGCAGCTGGAATGAATGTCCATAGAGTACTCTGCATGCCAATTTATATCCCGCCCCAATGGGCGTTGCTTAGTGCTTCATCCATGATTTAAGGCATGCTGGGAATAGTAGTCCGTTCCCTCAAGTTCGTTATACCCTCAGTGGGTTCTATGGCATTTTCTTTGCAGCATAAGTATTTCCCTATAGTAGGGGTCCAGAACGAGCATTGGTTTCCGTAAGCCGAGTCAGTTGCACTGCATACCGGGCGTGAAATAGTTTCCGCCTCACAGCCTCTCCGAAAGTTTTGTGGAGATGGTGCTGTCCTGCGCGGAAGGACCTCCGCGTTGAATATGTTTTTCACCAATAGCCCATAGCATTTCAGGACGCACACGCAGCTAATTCAAACCAGATGGTTTATTTCACAAGGCATACCAACAGCTTCATTCTGTGTACAAATCGGGTGCCGACGCGTTTCGAGGCAGAAAGCCTCTTCTTCTTGGGCAGCTGGAATGAATGTCCATAGAGTACTCTGCATGCCAATTTATATCCCCGGCATTTTCTTTGCAGCATAAAACTTTCGGAGAGGCTGTGAGGCGGAAACTATTTCACGCCCGGTATGCAGTGCAACTGACTCGGCTTACGGAAACCAATGCTCGTTCTGGACCCCTACTATAGGGAAATACTTATGCTGCAAAGAAAATGCCATAGAACCCACTGAGGGTATAACGAACTTGAGGGAACGGACTACTATTCCCAGCATGCCTTAAATCATGGATGAAGCACTAAGCAACGCCCATTGGGGCGGGGATATAAATTGGCATGCAGAGTACTCTATGGACATTTATTCCAGCTGCCCAAGAAGAAGAGGCTTTCTGCCTCGAAACGCGTCGGCACCCGATTTGTACACAGAATGAAGCTGTTGGTATGCCTTGTGAAATAAACCATCTGGTTTGAATTAGCTGCGTGTGCGTCCTGAAATGCTATGGGCTATTGGTGAAAAACATATTCAACGCGGAGGTCCTTCCGCGCAGGACAGCACCATCTCCACAAAACTTTCGGAGAGGCTGTGAGGCGGAAACTATTTCACGCCCGGTATGCAGTGCAACTGACTCGGCTTACGGAAACCAATGCTCGTTCTGGACCCCTACTATAGGGAAATACCTATGCTGCAAAGAAAATGCCATAGAACCCACTGAGGGTATAACGAACTTGAGGGAACGGACTACTATTCCCAGCATGCCTTAAATCATGGATGAAGCACTAAGCAACGCCCATTGGGGCGGGATATAAATTGGCATGCAGAGTACTCTATGGACATTCATTCCAGCTGCCCAAGAAGAAGAGGCTTTCTGCCTCGAAACGCGTCGGCACCCGATTTGTACACAGAATGAAGCTGTTGGTATGCCTTGTGAAATAAACCATCTGGTTTGAATTAGCTGCGTGTGCGTCCTGAAATGCTATGAGCTATTGGTGAAAAATATATATATATATATATATATATATATATATATATATATATATATATATATATATATATATATATATATATATATATATATATATTGAAGTGGTCCGTATTACACCTTGAGTGTGAATACCCAATCTAGTTTTGAAACAAGGGGACAGATAGGGAGATGATAACCCTGATAAGGCAGTGACCATGCTGAATGCTCATTTCAACCAGAAAATAAACACCGATTATGAGTGGTTTGTGATGCAATTTGTGTAGCAGTTGAAAGGTGAAACACTTCTTAACATCTGTGCCCAAATAAAGTCATTGTCAATGCTTGTACTAACTGTAATCATAACAAGGAAGCGAGGGCTTACGTCTGCCTAGCTCCCGGATACTCCTTTGGGAGTGAGTTGTTTTATGCTTTACAAATGATGGTAACATAACATAACAACGAATTCATCTTCTGTCGTCAAGAGCCTGTACTAATGTGGAAACCAAGGATGAGTCTGGAGGCTTTCTGCTGTCTGAAGATGCCACAAACTGTCTCACGCACCAGACACAAACTTAGACTTGGCTTTGGCTGCAATAGCCATCAGAAATGAGCTGTTGGAAAAACCCATTCATCACCCTTTGAACTTTCTGAGAATATTGGCTGACCAGGACTATGAGGTTAAACATCAAACTGCACCATAGGAGAAAACAGATCCTCCACAACAAGGATGGTGTACTGTTGAAATCCACACAGAAAAGTATTGGTATTCCAGGATACAACTCATATGCAACATGCTTGATGTGGGTCAGAGCTCTGGCACTTTGAAGTAGGCGCATGTTACCACCTTTTGGGTGAAAGAACATGTGAGAGTAGCAACACATATCTTTCTCAAAGGATCCTTTGTGGATTGAAAAACAGGCACTTGCAAGGCAGTGGTCTTCTGTAGCAGCTGCTCCTTGGCTGGACCACTGGCCAACAGCTTCTCTAGCAGCTTGGCATGCATGGGCTCCACCAGCAATGCCTCGCTGAGACAGATGCCATGCTGGCTGAGCAGGGTGAGTTTGTCCGGCCTGTAGAAGGTGGTGAGGCTCTCATGCTGCTTCTCCTTCAGCTTAAAATGGACATGCAGGCCAAAGGCATCCAGAGCTGGGCAGAGACTGTCCATGAAGACGGAACAGTCCACCTCTTGCAGGCAGAGCAGGTCTGTGTTGTAGCCATTGAGCTCCTTGCGTGGTAGGGTCTGTTGATAGCCCATGTCCAGGGCGTAGTGCCACAGTATGGTTATAGCATGACCTGGAAGTGCTTTGTCAGCATGTAAGTGTCCGCCAAGATGTTGTAAGAGATGGAGCGCAGGAGCAACTCTGCGCTCACCAACTGTGTGTCAAAACGGCCACTGCTCAAAGGCGCAGACTTCGGTCTCCAAAGTGTGGCTGACCTCCACCACCCAGGCGGTGCCGTACCACGAGTGGTCCGCACTGCCCATACAGTGCACGGTCAGCCGCAGTCCAACATCCGCCTTGGTCAGTGTGTAAACCTGCTTGCTACTCAAGGGTGCTCAGCTTCCTGGCTCCTCGAGTGTCTCCTTGAACTAGTAGAAGAGCAAGGCTCTAGCTGCCCTAACTCGATGTGCAGGGCAGAAGGGGAAGCCGGCCATAATTTGGCGAGGAAGCTGACCCTGCCGGAAGGCAGATGGGTTGCGCTCCACCGAATAGTGGGTGTTGCCCTCATGCAGCACGGCTCCATCCCACCAGGCCTCAGGATTGAGAAGTTCATCTGGAAGCGGCTTCTCCTGGTAGTAGAAGCACATCCGCCTTCGCAGGGGAGACAGACCGGGAGGCCTTTCTCCTGTGCTTTCACTTCTTGGCCTTGCTGCTCTAGGCTTCCTTCACGAAGTTGGCTGCAATGTGGGTCAGCATCCAGTCCAGTGGCTCCAACTGGTCCCATTGCAAAGTCATGCACAGACATCAATTTGAGCAACTCCGACCTCAACTCAAATTGGCAAAATCATGCACTAATTATGAGAATATTGGAACAATGAGCCACTGTCCCTGTCAGGAGCATAGTAAGTAAGTAAAAAGTTTATTGTGCAGTTAATTAAAACCATTACAAACAATCTCCATTTGACACAGATTCAAGCTAAAAGAAAGGAGAGAACAACAAATTACAAAAGAAGGTCATCACTAAAAGACTACTTGTTCAAAGTACACAGTAAAAACTATAAAAACATGTAATTAGTAGTTTATAGGCTTCAAATATCCCTAAAGGCTAACCCAGAGCCTCCTCTATCGGAGCCTCTTATACCACAGGGGATGTTCAGTGGGGAATAAAGTGCCATGCGCGATAGTCACTAAGAGCCTTGGTCAGGCGACCGAAGGGCAGTGGGAGTGTTTTCATTCCTCAATGCCCAAGTGGGGTTGTACTGGAGTTAAGAGCAGTTAGCCAGATCTTTCTATGCGAAATTGCCTTGCAGATGTATTAGACGGAAAAATCAAGGCATATTTAAAGTTCGTGCTTGGGTGCTAGTTTACAAATATTTCTAGGAATAGACATCTTTGCAAACTCAGCCTGGCATGGGCTAAGCAGTGGAAAGTATCTAATTCCAAGATCATCAGAGGGGGGTACAATGCATTAATGGTTGGCACTTGGGGCTTAGCGCAAAATGCAAAGTGTGCTTAAATTACAGTTATTTCTGGACACAGAGCTTCTTCCCAGAGTAAGCCTGACAAGGTCTAGGAAATGACGGGTACTTGTTGCGAGAGAGGACATTGGCGGTTGTTGCGGGGCAGCAGGGATTAACCCCCCCAGAGTGATTTAAGCTTGCTGGGTCTCCATATCAGACCAGCTAGTTATTGTCAGGAGCATAGAAAATGGGAATTCAACAAGGCGAGAGATTTGAAAATACTAGGGGGCATATTTATCATGGTTTTGCGTCACCTTTGCACCACGCAAGGAGGTGCAAGGGCGATGTAAAACCTAGAATGACATTTACCAAGTCACGCAAGGCCACCTTGCATGGCCCTGCATGGATTGGTGAATGTGGAGTAACACAAGGCAACGCAAGTCACTGCCTTGCATTACTCTGTCCCAGGGAGGCATTTAATGGGTGAAGCATGGGCGTTCCCACGCATCCACCCATGGATTTTGGCGCATTCCCAGATTTACCATTAGTGGTAGACCAGGGAGAGAGTCAAAATGCTTTGCCTCCCCATGGGAGACGTAACAAGGAGAAATATGCTTATTTCTCCTTGTTTTTCTCTCTTTCTACATGTGCTGCATCCTGCGGCACACATAGAAAGAGGAAAAAGCCTCATAGGATTGTTTTTGTGCATGAAGGTGTCCCTTCTTGTACAAAATGAATCCTGCCTCCAAAGCAGGCACCCTTGCACCATGGTGCAAGGGTGCTTGTGTTGGTGCTAGACAGAAGTTTGTGCACCAGCGCAGGCAGAGAGCAGTGATGTGCAATATAATGTTAAATGTGGTGCATTCCTGCCCTCTCCCTTCCATGCAGCGGAGCTCAGAAAGATGGCTTGCTATGTTGCGTTGCGTGAATAGTTGATAAATATGCCCCTAAGTTCTTTGTGGATTACACTGGATTGACTCACTGATTAACAACAACAGAGTGGAAGGTCTCCACATCATACAGGTTTCAGCCAGTGTGCTCATCTGTGAGCTGAAAGAAACTCTAGATAAATATAAACCACGTTTCATTGGCCTGTTATGCTTAAGAGCCAATATGGAAACATACACGGGGGAAAGACTGATTCCGCCAGAAGAGTTGTGGAGAAGAATTGTAGAAATTGCTCATGAGGGGCATCTGGGGAGAAGCATGACCAACGAAAAGGTCAGGGGCATTTATTGGTTCCCCAGAAGGAACACTATAGTTGAGGGAAAGGTGAAAGATTGCTTACTATGTGCCCTAAGCGATTAAACCAGAACCACTCGGAATGTACCTTTGTCCCCGGATACTGTTCCTTCTAAACTATGGAATAAGCTGGGATTAGACATTATTGGTCCCCTAAAGGTATTAATGTGGGAAGGGAAGTTCTGCTTCATTTGGTGGATTATCACTCCCATGGGATGATGACCAAAGTGGTGGGATGTGTCAACATGAAATCCCTCATTTGTTGCCTTAAAGAGGTGTTCATGATGGAAGAGATACCCAGCACCCTTATTACAACAATGGGGTGCAATTTACTTCAGAAGAGATGTGTGAGTTTCTAAAAAAACTTGTCCATATTTCACCTTAAAACTGCCTTATACTGCCTTAGGGCTAATGGATTGGTTGAGAGAGTTAACTAAATGATTAAAGAGTGTTTGCAACTGGCCCATGTTTCAGATAGTCAGCAGATAGAGCCCTTCAATGTATGCTTTGGTGCTACCATACGGGACCTAATCTAATTACCAATGTCCCGCCGTTCATAGCTTTGAAAGATAGATTGCCAGGAACAAAAATGTTGCCTAATTGGTTGAATGGTGGTGAACCCAGAGGGGCGTGCTGTGATGAAATGAACAGGCTAAGGGAACTTCACCAGGAATGTTATAAGATGAGATATGACGTCAAACAGTCTACCAAAGAGGGCAAGTGGAAGGTGGGGGATGTTGTTTTAGTTAAACTTCTTGTTCCATGCCAAAGTGAAGGAAACAAGTTTTCCAAGCCAATGAAGGTGGTGGAAGTGGGAAAAAACGTGGTTATTCTTGATGATGGCAGAACATGGAGTATGGATAGGTTGTCTCCTTGT
Organism: Calotriton arnoldi; assembly: GCA_963921515.1. NCBI lineage: Eukaryota > Metazoa > Chordata > Amphibia > Caudata > Salamandridae > Calotriton > Calotriton arnoldi. Next base: position 27,785 of record CAWUFW010003908.1, read on the forward strand.
CATATCTCACAGATTATTGACAAACACAGACTTTTTTCTGATGAGAGTTCCTGTGCAGGAGTAAGTCCAACAATCACAAGACTACACAAGGTTCCAGGATGGCACAAAGATTTTATCCCACTTTGAAGTGTATGTATACCTGCAAGTGTGGGGGGGATTCCCTGACCTAAATGGTGCAAAGTAGTCCCCAAAGCTAGGTATAAATAATGGCTACTACTAACTCTAGATGAGGAAAGACCCTAGGAGCCAGGTTTACTAATAGTACATATACATGTGTACTAATATTACATATACAAATAGCAGTTGCAAATTGTGCACTGACTTTTTGCGAATGCAAACTGATTTTGAGAACTGACATACATAGAATTAAGTTGGTGAATAAAACACCAAATCGCAGGGGTCACAGAACGACCTGCCTAGTTGCTTAAAGAAACTGGGCTGCATTAAAAAACAAGCATTTGCAATGCAATAGGTCTCGCATTTACGCGAGTTTGAGCTATTGGTATTGTAAATGACAATGCCTTTTATTTATGTTTTGGTTTTTAAAACATAAAATAAAAGGCATTGTCATTTACAATGCCAATAGCTTAAACTTGCGTAAATTCGAGACCTATTGCATTGCAAATGCTTGTGTCCTTTGGTTTTGCAACAACAATGTTTTTATGTGGAATTCAACGTCTAACTAGACTGCCTCAAATAGCATGAAAGACATAGGATGGACATTTTGGTGGCTGTATAATGGACTCGTGCAGAATATTAAAATAAAATAGATGCACATAGCACTTAAATGAGGCTTCAGTTGCTGGATAAGTGTAATCATAACTTCTCCTTCACAACAGGTCTTCCTGCAACAACGAAAAAGCAATGCTCCAAGGATTTCCATCAGGTGAAATCTCATTAATAAACTTATCTTGCCCCTTCCTCCTCGTTCTATATGTACAACTTCTTTGGCTAGACAGGTACCTCGGACTGTTGAATTAGAAAAGTGCAGGAATCTGAGTGGACATAGTGGTAAAAAGAACAGTATAATGACAAAAGAAAAGGTAAAAGGGAGGAAATAGGATAAAGAGGAAAAAGGGAAGGAGCCAGAAAGGAAGACAGATGGAAAGTGGACAAGATCGATAGAGAAAGGTACAGAGATAGGTAGGTGTTTAGAGTGATGTTACAGAGCTAAAGGTAGGGAGAAGGAAATGTAAATATGGAGAAGCCTACTAGAGATAAGGTAGAAAGAAGAGTGAGAGGAATAATGGTGAAGTTGTGAGAAATATTTTGAGATGTAAGGAAGAAAGCGACAAGAAAGGGCCAAAATAAGAGGTAAGAGAGAACCGATCATTCAATGATTAGTGAGGCAGAGAGAATTATAAAGAGGAGAATGGTAGAACTATGAAGTGTAGAGAGAAAATAAAATAAAAAGACAAGTGAGGTAGAGAAAGGTAAGATCGATACAGAGAGCAGTTGTGAGGTAGAGAGGGTGCACTGAAATAAAGTGTAAATAATGTTTAAAAAAGGTAATGAAAAAATATAGCTAAATAAAGGTGAAGAGTAAGGTAGTTAGAGGCGAGGTACAGAAAACAGGGGTAGAAAGGAGATAGATGAGGTGACAAACCATATGTTGGATAAACAGTGTGCTTAGAGGTGAAGTAGAGAGAAATCAGGCAGATAGAAAGGTGAGGAATAGATGGTCTGGCAGAGACGCGAGGAGGTAAAGAGCCGTCTGATGAGGTAGTAGATGAAGGCAAGATACAGAGGTGAGATGAAATATCAACAAGACGCAAAAAGAGTTGAGAGGCAAAGCACGAGTTAAAAGAGAACTTAAAGAAATAGAGATGTAAAATAGGCACAGTGAGAGGGGTTAGGCCATGAGAGAGGTGGGGGTAGAGAAGTGTATTGAAAGAGGTCAGGTAGACACAGAAAAGGCAGAGAAATGGGACAGGATAGGTACATAGATCTGCTGTAACAAGAAAAATGTAAAGCAACAGGGATAGAGGTAGATTTGAGGTGAAGAGAGTTTTCTCAACTTAATTACAATCAACTACGAGAGCAAGGGTTAAGGTTGGTAAAGGCCATGTATGCCAGGCTGCCAAATTAGGCTTTTATAGGCACCGTTATCACTTTACTAGGGGCCTGTGGGAGGCAAGGGCTTTGGCCAATTGCCCATTTTGCACAATCCTTAAAGCAGCTCTATTCAAGAGCTTTAGAAGCAGCCCTCGTCCATCATGCCCTGCAGAGACTGAAGCAGTTCATTTTTTGAAGGTCAGACTGTCAAAAGATCGAACACGACCCAAGCGCGGGTGCCGCGATTCACCCGCGATTGCTACAAAAGTAAAGAAATAGAAAAAACCATCTATTGCTTTACTTTTGCAGCAATCGCGCACCCGCGCTTTACCAAAGTAAGGCGCGGGTGCCGCGATTGGCCTAGGCGAGACCTAACAAGCCCGGGAGTGGTGCGTGCCTGCGCGCGCAGTCTGCTTTTTTTGGAAGCACTGCACTCGTGCTTGTGGCGCGCCCCTGCTCGCTCCCGCAAGCTGGATGCCGCCACAAGCACGAGGGTGTGCTTCCAAAAAGAGCAGAGCAACGGCTAAAGGTCCTCCAATGCAGCGCATGCGCTCTGCGTAGGCGAAACCTAAACATTTCTTTATGTTGGCTCTCCTCCACAGAACCTACAATACATGCCTCGGTAAAAGATATGGCAGAATGGATCCTAGCAGAAGAAAGGTGCATGCAGGAGGTCAGGACAGATAATAAAATAGAAAAGACGATTTGGTGACATGGGTTGAGATGTTGTAGGAACAAAAAATCCTGAGAGGGTTGTAAAAGGGAATAGGACAGCAAAAGTAAGCAACCAAAATACAGAAGGGAATGAATCTGGCGTGTCAAGTGGACACGAACAGCAACATTTGAGGGGTGAGAGCACCCCTGAACTGGAGTATGTCACTGATGGAATGATTCAAAATTTGATTACTGAGGAATTTCATTCCACAGTATGAAGATTTCAGTGCTAAGTGATAAGGGAGCTCGACTATGGTTTTTCACTACATGTACAACAGCCGCAAATGAAATGGGCGTTTGATTATATGCACCCTGTTGTTATTGTTAAGCTTATAATAGCTGGAATATCTTCCAGGACCTCTAAAATCAATAAAGGGCAAAATCAGCAAACTCCTTTAATAAACAACCCCTAATATCAGAGAGAACAACATCTCCTAGAAACTTCCCATCAATGCATCAGCCTCAAACAAAGATGATGGAATGATCAATGCAAACCCCAGCCAGGGATTGTCCTCTTCTTAAAAATCACGCCAGACAAAGGTAAACAACATGCTATCTGGTCATAACGCATTAGGCAAGTACCCTATGTTTAAAAATACAAGTACAAAATCAAACATTTGCAATAATGTTTCAATTCAATCTAAGTAATAAAAAAAACAGACTTTATCAACGCCATCTACAGCCAAACAAAACAACCAAAGACGTAACAACGTATATCACCTGCCCACAAGAAATCAACTAATTTCTACTCTTTATACTTCCCCAGACTGCACCCTGTCTCAATACTCCAAAAACACTACATGAAAATTAACCTGATTTATAGCTACGGATTATTTGCTCTCCCACGTGTCTATTTCAATGATACCCATGTTCTACTTTTTGATAATCAGAACCTGCTTCAAAATGTAAACACTCTCCTTACACTCCCTCCTCTGCCTAACTTCGTACCTCTGAGTGTACCCTACTCTTAGCACATGCTTGGCACCTCACACTCTACTATATTTCATTAAAACGAACTGCATCTCCTCACGAATTATAAACTCTCCTTCGGAGTAACCATTCCTGCATTCCCTAAACTTTTCCCAACCTATCTACTCACCCTACTCCCATAAATCAGTTTCCCCCTTCTGTGTACCCTCTCCTTGCAATCTCACAATATCTAACCTTATCCGCACTACGAACCTCCCATTTTTTTCCACCTGCATGAACTCACTCTAGTAATTACACCTAAATCCTATTAACTTCATTCACCACTAGAAACTGGAGGAAATTATTTTGTTTCTTCAGATTAACACAACAACCATTAAACAATATTTATTAACCACTGGACTGATCACGGATTTTGGATTACAGAGTAACATGCTACACGTCATGAAGAGCTTCAACACCTCGTCTGGGGTAGTAAGCGGAATATAAATGCAGTAACAATGCAATTCAGAGCTGAGCAGACAGGAGACACCTGAAATCCATGCAGGTAAGTGTGGCGATTCACAGTCCCCCCCCCCTCCCCTCCAGAATGTTTAGCGTGCCCTCCTAATATTATGCAAGTGTGCAGAGATGGAAAGGTTGAGTTTGAAAGGAGGGCCTGCAATACTCTTTACCGAGGTCTGCTTTGGTTTGCCCTTTGCAAGGCTACACAGGAAGTTACATCGGCCTAGGTACTTCTGAAGAAAAACGCAAACTATTCCAGTACTTCAGGGTCTGTCACAACACACAGGAGCATTATTTCTTTTCAGCAGCAAACCATGTGACTGAGAAAATTGTGTGCTTCTCCCTCGTGGTTCCATGGGTTGAGCATTCCTCAGCACTGCAGGGTTTTTACTTTGACCAGTAGGACCGCTCCAGCCCTACTGGACTAAGTACACACACTAAGATTTGCCAAGGCTGTGTCATGAAGGATTCCAAGGTGTTCCATTTTTTATTTATTTTTTATTTTATTTGATGCAGCTTTATGAAGTTCACAGTGTACGACCTTAACAAATATTTCGATGGTTCCCAGGTCTTTTCTCTACGGTTCATATTTTTGCACGTCAAATTCCACGCTAGGGGAAACCAATCGAGCCTTACATAACCCACGGAGGAGCAAACTTAAAATGAGGATATCTTAAACACAAATACTCCCTAAAGTCACAATTGTTTACGCATGTCCTGAAGCAAATAACTTCGTAGACGATTATAGGTTTCAAAGTTATGCCTGTTTCTGCTGCGGAGGGCGTCTCGAAGTTGGGTTTAGTTTACATACTGTTGCTCAGAGCTGCAGCCATGAGACCCTGTAACCTCCAGTGAGGCGCTTCCCTCTGGTTCTGTGTCAGAAGAGGGAACGGCGAGGCTTTGGTCTGGGCAGGATTCTCCCCCTGATGTGACATGATCCCAGGGCACATGGGACATAGCTCCAGCTTCAGCAACGTCTCCGTTGCAGAGGTCAGCGGGGTTGTGGGTATTCTGTTCCCGCCGCTTCTAACGTAACACGGCCTTCTTCGTTTGCACGAGTCCTGGATTCATTTCATGAACCTGCATTAAGGCAAAACACTTAACATATGCACACTGCCCAATTATGCAATTAACTGGGTATTACATCACCGAAAAGCGCGCTCTTTATCTATATGTCGGCCAAAGGGCATGCCAACCACTCAGTAAGGACGTATAAACCATTCGGCACTGACCTCCCGTCTCACTCACGAAACGAAAACAGCAAACAGGGCAGCGAGGTATGGAGTCCCCTTCACCAAAAACAAACAGGCACGGAATCGAAACCAGCCGAACGCGGGAATCGAAACCAGTGGTGCGCGCGCACCACAGAGGAGCGGGGGGCGAGGGAGCCTGTCGTCTGTGCCGCGCGCTGATGCACGTCCTAGACACGGACGGGAATGGGCGGAGCAAAGGCGGGACATGCGCCCGCCTTTGCCCAATTGCGTGCTGTTTTTTTTTAAAAAGCACGCTACAGCCAATGCCAGCCTGCGAAAGCAAAACCACACGCACAAGCGTGTGGTTAGCTTTCCGAAGCCCATACAAGAAGTCTCGCGCTGCGCAAGCAGTGCTGCGCACTGCAACGGTAGGCGCGAGACCTAAAAGGGGGTTTAACATTCAGAAAGCCTCTGGTTTGCCGATTTGGAGGATTCACAAAATCTTCATACACCTACATCATCCCTTTCTCCATGCATATCAGACTGAGGCGGAACAAAAGTCACATTTTTTGGCATTTCACCTGCCGATGTTCTTCAAAACACTATCAAAGTGACCCTGGCTGCACAGAAGGGTCATGAATGTGACTGGTGACAAATTCTTCTATGCCACTAGTATTTCTGAGTGCCATGAGTGGTTAAGAGTCGGAATCCATTGGCTTTGCACTGAAACTCGCTACTCGCAGATTGAGAAGGAGGCAATTACCATAAATATGGATTGTCGGCACTTTTGCCTGAACCTGTAAGGACGAAGATTCAAGGTGATAACAGGCCATAATCCCGTGCTCTTTCATAGGTCAGGTACCATCGATCATTGAAAAACGGGCATTGCTGCTTCTGAAATATTATTTTGAAGTGAAATATTTACATATAGTCAACATCCTGAGTATCTACCAGTCTGGACATAGAAGGTCCTAGAGGAATGTGGAGCAACGCAAGCAAAACACAGGGATGAGCATGAAAAGCACTTTGTACAGAGGGCATCCCTCAAACCATCCTTCATGGAAGAAACAGGGAAGTACACGAGCACCGACAAACATTTACAGGTGGGCATTACAGCTTTGCAGCATAACAAATGAAGACATTCCTAAAAGGACATTCACAACGAAAATAAACAAGTCTTGGTAGAAGGTGGAAATTACTGAGGGGTGAAAAGATGAACCTCTTAACTGCAGTAGCTAAAAGGACATTGGACCTAAAGGTCATTAGGGAATAGTAAAAGGGCAAAGCTTTGCGAGAAGGAGTAATTTTCCTACTACCAACACGTGTAGAACCTAGAAGACATTGTGGCACAAACTAAGGGCCTTATTTATGAGGCCTTATGCCACTGTTGCGTCACTTTTTTTTTACGCTGAGGCAGTGTACAAAATGCGCCACACTGCACCCTATTTACAAAGTAACATATCTAGGCAGATGTGTCACTTTGTAAAGCCCTGCGCTACATTATACCTGCGTCAGGTATAATGTATGCAGGGCGGGCGTTCCCACACAAAAAAGGCTCGTAGAAGTGCAGCAGTGAATTCTTTGAGATTTCACTGCTATGAGATTTCACGGCGCCACTTCTACGACTTCACTGCGCCAAATCCTTACGCCTGCAGTGCAGCAGGCGTAAGGAGTGATGCAACCCTTTTACAAGGGACTCGCCCATGTGTAATGACACATTGCTGGAGTTGCTTCTGTTTTGCGACACACTCCAGCATTGTGTCATTACTCCACCAACAGATACGTCAGGATTCCTGACGTATCTGTTCAATCCTTGCGACATGGAGCACCGTAGTTTAAATACGGCGCATCCTTGGTGTCGCAAGGAGGGCGCACTGAAATGTGTCGCATCGCTGTTTTTGTCCAGCGAAGAGACACTCTTCATAAATGAGGCCCTAAGAGCTGTAAGATGGCAAGTCTTTGGCTCTGAATGCATATGGGGTGACGTGTAGGATACCACAATATGGACAGATGAGAAGAAAGACTGCATGACAGAAGGTCCCATATATCCTAAAACTAGCGCAGATGGAAGGGCAAGTGACAGCACTAGTGTGACACATATATTCTCAACAGTGACAGCTGAACTGCCTCTGCTTGCTTTACCAGGTGACCTGTCAACCACTTCAGGAACTCCATCTGCACACGGCTTCCTTCACTCACACCTCTCCCACTCCATGTCGTTATCGTATCTCCACTGTTTCCTTCTCCCTCCCTCCCAACATGTCTCTAGTTCTTCCATCGTGTCTCGATTCTTGTAGTGTGCCATTTCCTTTGCCTCCCCTGACAGCATCTTTCGGAGTCCACTCTCGTAATTGCCCAATGAATAGTTTTAATTAAACACAACCTTCTCGTTTCGTGTTCGATGAGAGTATTAATATATCCCCCCACCCTTTATAATATGTCCCCTTCATTATCTCTGACTCAGAGGAAGGTCCGTGATTGGCATACATGGCGGGAAGTAGGAGAGCGCGAGGGGCTGATTTAGAAAGAGACGGGTTAAGAGGTGGAGGGGAGAAAAGGAGGTTAGGAGAACGAGAGAAATATGAAGTGGGGTGAAAATATGGCGAAGGAAAGAGGAGAAAAGTGAAGACGGGAGGAATGGTGAAAGAACGTGTGCTAGAAAGAAAGAAAGATAGGAAGGCAGTGATAGGAGAAGCGATAGAAAGATGGGGAGGAAGAAAAGAGGAAGAATGAAAGAAGACAAAGGGAAAATTAAAAGGAGGAGTGTGGAGTGTGGATGCAGACAGAGAAAGATGGGGAGGAAGAGGCAGGAAGAGAAAATGGATATATAAAAGATACGAGGTAGAGAGGAAGAGCAAAAATGCAGAGGTAGAGAGGGAGAGAAAGAAATGACTAGGAAGGAAGCAAAAGGAGAGAAAAAGTTACCGAGAGTGATAGAGAGGAGAACGTTGCAACACATGGAAAAAATAGAGAAAAGAGAGCGAAATAACAGAGAGAGAGAGTGCAGCAGTTCAGTCCGAAGAAACGTGGCAGCCCTTGGGTCAGAGCCAGAAGTAGACAGCGGCACTGCTGTGGGGTGGTGAGAGGAACAGGCCATCCTCGAGGCCCAGACTAAACATGGCGCCTGCCGGCAACGGGGTCTGAACGAGGCCGGGATGTGGCGGAAAAGATGCTGAGTTAGGGCAGCTGCCATCAGGTGGAGCGGGCTGTGCTGCACGGCAGAAAGAGGGGGCGTTAGCTCTGATAGCGAGACCAGGAAGTAGAACAGTTAATTGCCCCTTTATGGAGGTCAGTCTGCCCACGGGGCTTAGTGCGGGCTGGGGTGGCTGAATCAATGAACTCCCGGTAGGCCCCGAGAGAGGTCAAGAGGCCTTCTCCATCCTCTGCTGCTGCCTATTGGAGAGGTGGTGCTGCCTACTGTGCCTGGGCATTGCGGAGAGACAGTGCAGGCTACGTGGGGTGAGATGCGACTGACCCAGCTCGGCCGTGGTGGGGTTGGAGAGGGTCCGGCTTGCTGCCCATGATGGGGATGTGAGCTGTGGGCGGATCGCCACTGGCTGACAAAGAGGAGGCGGACGCCCTGATTGAAGAGACAGCGTTGCTGGACCAGGAGTTCTGCGTGACACCAGGAACTCGTGGGTGGTGTGGGCCCCAGATGCTGACATGGGCTGCACGCACTCGGCGAAGGGCCCACCACGTGGGGATGCACCGGGGAACAGATGACCATGCACAGACTTGAGGACTCAACAGTGGGCCCTGCAGGGCATGCAGAAGGGGAACAGCCCACGACACTGATGGACAAGCTGAATCTCATTCTTAATGCATTAATCTCCACTGGGGAAGTACTGGAACATAAAATAGACCAGGTTTCTGCCAAACCTGCGGATCATGCACGACGACCATCGCAAGTTGGCAGATAAAGTTAAGCAGCACGAGGAGACTTTGAAGATATTGGGCCTGGACATGGCAAAGCTGCACGAGCGGGTGGCATCACTCACTAAGGAGGTGGAGACCCTTTCCTGCAAATCAGAAGACTCAGAAAGCTGAAGTCGGTGCAACAATGTTCGCATAGTGGGCCTGCCAGAGGGAGCCAAGGGGAAAGACATGATCGTCTACCTGGAGCAATGAATGACAGTCAATGGCCTCACAAGGACTGTCGCCATTCTTTGCCTTGGAGTGAGTGCACAGAGTGCTGGTGAGGCCCCCCAGCCTCGGTCACCCCCCAGCCCATGGTGGAAAAACTCCCGCACTACTGTCACAGGAACGGTCTTCTCGGACGGCCCGTACAGTAGGCCGATATCCGGTTTATAGTGCCACAGTGGCAATTTTCCCGGAAAACACCCTGGCCATCCAGCAGGAGAGGACCTCTTCTGGGGTGGTGAAGAGGGAGCTGAGAGATGCTGGATTGCGATATATGCTGCTTTTTCCTGCCCACATGTAAGTCTTGATTGATGACCGGGCCTTATTCTTTGAGACCCCAGCGATGTTTGGGACTGGATAGAAACTTACAAAGCTGGCAACAATGCACATAAGTGAGAACAGAAGCCATGCTGAAAGTGGAGACATGGGAGAGAGGGAGGGGGGAGCGCAACAGGAGACCATACAGGGCCCAGGTAGAACTTAACATACTGCAGAACTTGTTGGCAGATGTCTTGTAAGTAGATGGGGGAGACAGTGAGGGGGATAACTGTTCGCCCTAAGTTGGCAGGGTATGCCCAGACATGGGTCCCTTGCTCACTTTGCCACTGGATTCAAGCTAGTCTGGCTGATGAGGGCTGTTAGCCCGAAACCGGTCCCAGGATGCTTGTTTCTGGTCCAGGGAAGACACGGCTTGGCAGGTCGGGCTGGACTGTTCCCATGAGGCACAGGGTCAAGACTGATTTGCATATAGCTGTGTCTGAACTGGGGTGACAAAGTGAGCTAAAGAACGATGATGGATTTAACCCAGATCTGTGACTGGGGGTGAGTGTCTGAAAAGTTTCAGCGCTCCGTCCATCATCTCCTTGTGCTTGCTTTGTTTGCCCTAAGTTTGCAGGGTATGCCCAGACGTGGGTCCCTTGCTCACTTTGCCATTGGATTCAAGCTAGCCTGGCTGATGAGGGCTGTTAGCCCGAAACCGGTCCCAGGATGCTTGTTTCCTGTCCAAGGAAGACACGGCTTGGCAGTTCGGGCTGGACTGTTCCCATGAGGCACAGGGTCAAGACTGATTTGCATATAGCTGTGTCTGAACTGGGGTGGCGAAGTGAGCTAAAGAACGATGATGGATTCAACCCAGATCTGTGACTGGGGGTGAGTGTCTGAAAAGTTTCAGCGCTCCGTCCATCATCTCCTTGTGCTTGCTTTGCGCAGCCCAGACAAACAAATGATGTCCTGCTGTTCCAGGAGAACGAGCCACCTCAAACTTTTTTTCGGTGAGAGCAAAGAGGCCCTGAGAGGGAGTCGAGACTTGCCTGGTTACCGTAAACTGAAGGCCTGATCTATGAGGACAATTATGGAGGTTTCCTTCTTCACTGATGGGTTGATCGAGGGCTGGAAGTGGCATGGTGAGGTGGGGCTGCAAGTGACTGCCACCCCCAAGACCAGCCTCACTGCAACACGCTGTGGGAATCTGGTTTGAACATGATTATGAATGAGAGTTTGCTATAAAACTGGCCGTTGCCTGTTCAACCTGGGCAGGGAGAGTTGGGGAATGTTGATGTTGTGACTTTATACCAATCTGTCCTCTGTATGATTGCTAATTGCCTGGTTCAGGGCCTGCATGGGCACCGGGTGGTGGGGTGGGGGAGCACACCCTCAACTGCTGCACCACAGGAGGGCATGGAGTCCCCACGTGGGGACTATCGGAGATAGCAATAGGGAGACTAAGTACACCTTCCTTACGTGGAACATAAGTGGCCTGGGGACTGCTAGCAAACAATATCAAATACAGGCCTTTCTGAATCGCAAGGGCATGGACCTGGTCCTGCTACAGTTCCTGCATCTCATGGAAAGGGAGATACTGAAGTTACAGGGGTGCTGGAGGGGACAGCTATCTTCAACAGGCTGCTCGTCCTTTGCACTGGGGGCTTTGATTTGGGTGAGACCAGTGACACCCTTTGAGGCGCAGAGGGTGACAATTGACATGGAGGGCAGGTACATGCTGGTACAAGGGAAACTTGTTGGTAGGCCATTGCAGCTGGGCAGTGTCTGTGCCCTGAACATGGGACAGACCCAATTCCTGGACTCCCTGACCCAGGTGCTGTCTGGAAACGTGTGCAACCCATTGGTAATTATGGGGAGGACTTTAACTGTGTAACTGATATAGACTTAGACAGGTCAGTACCCCCGCTACCAGACTCCCCGAGTGTCCAGACGGCCAGAGCTTTCCGTGACTGGCTGGCATACTGGGACCTAAATGACAGCTGAAGGTAAAGGAATGTTGGAAAGAAGGAATACTCCTGCTAATCAGAGGTGCATGCCCCACATGTACGTCTGGACAGGATAATCTGTTCGCACAGGCTATCTGAACACATCACACAAATGGAATACCTGAGTCGCAAGCTTTCTGTTTGTAATCCCTTACTCATGAGCATGAGCTGGGTTAGACAGGTCCCCCTGATCCCCACTTGGAGATTCCCGGTGACGCACCTACAGGAGCCAATCTTATCTTAGCTTATCTTATCTTATCTTGACTTATAGAGCGCATAGCTACCCTGAGGAATGCCAGCGCTGTGAGTCAGAAAGCGTGCACCTGCACGTGGGCCATGCAGCCCTCATTAGTTAGGATACAGCCAGGTGTTCAGTCATTTTCTGAGCCTGGCCACATCCAACTCCATTCTAAAAATGAATGGCATTATATTCCACAGTTTGGGAGAAAGAGAGAAAGATAGGAGAAAGATCTTCTGCCCCATTTAGCCTTTTGAATGTGTGGAACTTTACGTAGACCCTTGTTGGAGGATCTTAGAATCCTGTTTGGAATGTAGGCAGTCAGTAGGACTCTAGTCATATGAGGGCCCTTTCCATTTATTGCCCTGTGGGTCAAGTATAAAGCTTTGAATTAATTCTATGTTCCACTGGAAACCAGTGTAATGAGGTAAGGGCTTTCTTGGCTGAGGAACCTTTAGGTATCTTATAAATGGTCCTAGCTGCAGAATTCTGAAGCACTTGTAGCCTTTTTTTGGCCTGCCCTGCCATTATTGGGAATGTCCACACCAAGAGGGGAGTTTCGAATTTCACGGAGGCTAGAGAGTGGACAGAAGTGGGCCTCACTCCCCTGGGGACCTTTATGAGGAGAGAAATCTCAGGAGTATGGATAGCTTGATGTCTGGGCATGGGCTCCCTGGGGCTCATTTCCTGACCTACGAAATGGTTAAGAGATCAATGCAAAATCTGTTGGTGGATATATGTCTGGAACATCAAACATTGCTCACTTTAGGAGATGGCCGCAGACTAATCTCTTGTCTTTACGAGATGCTACTGGCATTGCATGTCAATGGTTTGCCACGACACTGAGAGGGCCTACTGGGTAGGCGCCTGAAAGACAAGGAATGGGTGCAAACATTGGAGCAGTCCTATACACTGATGAGAAACATGATTACTTACATATCTCACCCTCCACAGAATCAATGTGATGATACATACCCAGGCCCAGAAATGCCCCAGGTGTCATTTACTGGACACAGACTTTGCCCACATGGGGGGATATTCACAAGAACGTGTGCTAAACATCTCCAACGCAACTTTACACATCGCAGCCTATCACGGGAAAATAACCCCGTGTTAACGTGGAATTCACAACACGGCGGTACCATGCGATAGTCCGCCGAAAACGCGGCCAATGTCCGCGATACAACCATCTCGACGGAGATAAAAACACAAACCACAACACAAAAAAACGTGCGATGAGCCCATTCCCCATGAGGAAAGCAGCGATAAGCACCGCCAGGCCCGCGACACACACACGGCAGGCGGGAATAAGCACAACAAAAGCCTGAAAAAGAAAGACAAACCAAACAGAAAACAACAGCCAAGCACAATGGAGGCAACCGGAGCCAGTATACAACCCCACAAGCCCCATTGGCAACAAAACATTGTACATGGCAGGCCATCGTGGACAAGGTGAATGCAGCCGGAGAGTGGAGGAGGACAATGGAAGAAAACCAGAACAGCTGGAATGATGCGAAACGCATAAACAAGCGGAAACACGCCAACAACAAGAAGGCAGCAATGCACACCGGAGGTGGGAGTCCAGCGCCACACCAGGAGCTGGATGACATGGAGGAAATGGTGTCCACCACATCAGTCTGGAGATGGTGGCAGGACTCGGGGACCCGAAAAAGCCCAAAACAACAGACACAACAGCAACAGGGAGAGAAACGACCAGGGACTGGGGGGACGGGGGGAGATGGGCACAATGGCACACATGCACAATTAAGCACAGCACAACTGCAGACAAACCATGCCCAAGAGTAACAACACCAGCCAAGAGCACAAGTCACACAACCCGGCAATATCACACCACTGAACAAGCACAGAAGTGAAAACCACACTGCCTGAAAGGGAGAAGGGTGAGCCAAATCAGAGCTGAAGGGACATCTCACACACAATGCAGCACACACACATAGGAAGCAGAGCACCCCAACATCAAACACAATGTGGTACAAACACCAACATTTGCACAACCGAACACAGGACACAAGTGCACCCGTCTGTGGCCGGTAAACGGCCATACGCATCTGGCAAAGCACGAAACAGGGACATGATAATGCACAAGTACAAACCCACAGCCCTGATGGGGTAGCATTGCACGTATGGCAGGGAGCCAGAGAGTCCGTGACACACACATTGGCATACAAATCAAGACACAACACAGTTGGAGACAAGTGAAAGTGCAGAAACTTTATCAACAAGTGCGTGTCAGTACTGCCAAGAGAAGTGCCACGATATGCAGACCAATGCAGCAGCATGTCTGAATGAGGAATGTAGGAAAGCGCCCATGTCCACCCCGGGGGAGTCCATCACCAACACAAGTCAGTGCCAACCCGCATTGGTTGTCCGCGCATGGATCAGGAGTCCAGGCCAATGCAGCCATGTCCACTGTCGTCTTGGGACATGTGACCAGATTCCCAACATGCAACCAGGCGTCGGGACACGTGCAATGGGTCATATCCAGTTGTGGCTGCAGATACCTTGTCACTCGTCCATGAACGCGAGTGCAGCAGCGTAGGCCAACATCTCCAATGAGAGATCGTTGTCCACCACATCTGACATGTCGTCGACGTAATCCATCAGCTGACCCAAACAGATGTGCTGACTCCAACCCCTGGCCCCACTGTACACCAAAGCGCAATCGCGTAGTGGCTCAATGTGCTCACTGCACACGACGACTCATGCAATCTCCCAGGTCCAGTTGCCAGCATGCATGCCAAACATCCATGCATGCCATAAACGGGCATCACAGTGACACTCCTGGTCATGGGCCAACAGGGGGCACGCACACACGTCGAAATCCAGGTCAGCTACCGTTACGTTGGAGAGGCAAACATCCATGGTCCACTCGAATATGCACGAGCGACAATGCAACGCAGGCTGAACGCAGGTGACGTTCGCAAGGCGGAAGCTCAGCCGGTAACTGATCCGCAGCACTGCCAACGGCAGTGCCCCCAGTACATGCAGCAGACGTGCACGGTACAGGTCCACATGACTGGAGTCGAGCATGTGTCCGGGATGGTCTGCCATTGCGTCAGTGGCTCTGCTTGAAGCGGCACTGGCTTGCCCTGCGCCAGTCCTGTGGATGAAATGGCACAGCTCGGAGCAATGAGCAGTGTCTGTGTGCAACGGGTGCAGGCCTGGGGTGGGGTGGGAGTACGTGTGAAGGCCATTTCACGCACGCTAACTACGACCAAGGACTTCTGCATGTGGGATGTGTACAAGTTGGTCTCACGTCGGGCAGTGCGTAGTGTGGGAGTCGCAAGTAAATGCTATCGTATCTGTCAGGGGGTGCTGGCCACATGCAAGTCCCAGCTTGGAGCTGCAGATGTGCCACCGCCTGATAGTACAGAAAAAGGACCCTTCATCCCAACAGTAACTTCACCATCTGCATGCATTCAGGAGATGTACAGAGGCCTGTTGTGGGTGTGGTGGGATGTCTGCGACCCTGGGAATCATGGATGATATGCCCAGCACGTGGCACATGAGTGGCCTCACTGTGTGTTACGTTGCCTCACAGCTGCTCCTCCCTCCCACGAGCCCCCACACTTGTGTGCGGTGCGTGGTTGTATCACGTGCACTCCTACGGCACACCATTGTAATGCCTGTCCGCGCATGTCCAGCGGCATGCCAACAACACCGTGACTCTGGCCTTTGAAGGTGTGCGGCCACATGAGTGTAGGCCAATGGTCCGGACAGGGCGTACACAAGTGTACAGTCCATGGCTGGCTGTGATCGCGCTGCGAATGAGGCTAGGCAACTGACTCATGCAGCCGCAGGACTGATACACATAACACTTGGCATGCATGTGCCAAGACCCTGAGCGGTCTTGCGCTCCTACATTTCCCCGTCCATGCGAGCCCGCCCTCCTGGTGCATGCTACATTGCAACATCGACTACTGTGGCCCTGGTGGCGACAACACCCCAACACAGAGACACACTTACAGCACATCCTGCCCAAGACCAGGTCCGAGCCATGCCCTGCTCCCCCTGCCAAATCAGCACACCCCTGCCCTGACCTGAAGTACGCCGGACCAGCACACGCCGCTTGTGCATGCAGGGGGGGGCGGGCGAAGCTACATGTCCAAGGTCACTGCCAACGCTGAGGTGACATGGTATCGTCCGCTGAAGACAGCACATAGTGATGTTGCAGGGCCCGTGCCCATCATGCTGACACAATGACCACACGGACACACTTGCTCAGATGGTGTGAATGGCTACGGGCACATGCGCCCGGCCACATTTATTAGCAGGCACACATATCGAGTGACACCTGTGTTGAATGTGTGTGGGGTGTGTGCACACCAGCCGGCAAGGGCTGCCTGGTGCAGTCAGAAATCGACAACAGTGTACATCGTAAAGGACACAACCATTCAACCATAAAGGCCCCATGACTTGTGCTGCACAGAGTTAGTGGCCCCGGATGCACAGCGTCCTGCACGGGCCGCTGACTTGCGGGGCACTGGGACAGGGTCACGAGTGCAGAGCAGGTTTCCGTAGATGACAAAGGGGCTTGTCGCGGAGTGTCACGGTGGACAGTGGAAGGTGTACCCCCAGGGCATGATGCAGAGGGCAGAACCACGCTGAAACAGTCACTATGGTGGAGATGAATGGAACAGACACATGTCGGACACCAAGTCCGGTCCAGCCAGATGAAGATGCAGAAAACCCCCAGGCCATGGACTCAGTTGCCACCAAGGTCCAACCAGATAGTGCCCATGACTCATTGCGCACAGAGTTAGTGGCACCAGTGCTGTTAGGGGATGCCGCCTGCGATGAGGCGTGTCCAATGGTGTGGACTCCTCCACATCTTGCCCAAGACACAGTTCCACATGTGTGACCTACTGGACCGCAGTGTAGGCCTGAGACAGCGGTCAGCACGGGCCATTCACAGAGTGTCACCGGCTTAGGTTGGATGGTCCCACCGGCCTGCGTAGTTCAGGTTCAGTGGCACCACGGGACGCGGACTTGCGGTGAACAGGGTTGATGGCACCAGGTCAGTTGTTGATAGTGTTCGATCACCTCCGTGACTCTGATCCGGCTTTCGTCCGGACTGAGCCGCATCTTCCTCTTACTCCTCTCCGTGGGTTCACTGGTGTGTACTCTGCCATTCATGATTTGCGACTAAGTGCTGGATGTGGGACCTACTGGTCTGCAGGGTAGGCCAGAGCCCTCATCCACGTGTCGCCGGCTTGCGTTGAACAGGGTTAGTGGCACCACGTGTCGCAGGCCTGCAATACGGAATTATGCTTCACTGATCGAAGGGAGTCTGGTGCTGTGGCCGCTGCCACGGACTTGGGTCACTGCCATTCAAGACTCAGGACACAGTTCCACATGTGGGACCTACTGGGCCGAAGAGGACGCCGGTGGAGTATGTCAATGAGAAAGGAGTAATGTGGGCCAGCGTCGAGGGGGCCAGCGAAGGTCTGCGGAGGCTGCAGAGGTCACGGGACAGGGGCTTGGAGCTTGCACCGGTACGTGGTGGGCCCTCTTTGACACACGCCGGTGTCCGCAGGTGAGCGGAGCCTCCTTGTTGCGCTGGGGCAGGCATGACGGGTCTGGGGACCAGCGGCCCGGGGTGCAGCAGGCGCACAGGGACGCAGGCCCCACCGCGCCCACCGCAGGACTCGTGGCAGGCTGAGAGGCGCCACCCTGGCAGACGCGTTGTCCATTCCGAATGAGAACCACGCCCAGTGCGACAGGCTTTTTGTTCACACCCCTACGCAGGCCTGGCGTACGCAGGTCCAACCCACTCCGCCCGCGCATGCAGGGGGGGACGTAACGTGCGACATTTCCGCATTCTGCCCCACAGCCTGTGGGGACATGGTAGCGTCCACTGGCCACTACACTCCATGCACCAGCAGTTGATCTCCACATGGCTATTTCCGTAGTTTGCACACTGTGGTCTATCCGGCACCTCCACGGCACACCTGGCATTGGGTAGGTTCACATTCCTTAGTCACTTGCCACTCTTGCGCATGCCTGCTCCATGCCTCTCCTCACATCCTGCTATTGTGTGTCTGTGGTGCCATGCCGTGGCTGGGTTGTGGGCATGGCAAGGCCAAGTTCCCAATGGAGTCGTGTTGTCGTGCCTGGTCTGTTGGCATGTAGTGTGGCATGTTGAATGTAGTTGTGCTGCATGCCCATTGCCAGTGTCATGAGTTGCATGACTGTGGGCTGGAGGTGTGTGGTGTGTTCATTTTGGACTTATCAACGAGAACTGCATTTCCATCGGTGCCATCCTGGGAGCGCTGGGTGATGGACTGTCGGGAGATGTGAGAATCATGCACTCTGCCTGGGGAGTTGGCCACGACATTGTTGAGGAGTCCCGGGCAGTCCACTATTGCCTGCACATTCATGGGATGCGTGTGCTTTCTGTTGTGGTAGTTGTGTGCAGTGTCGGCAGGGGGCACGAGGGGTACATGTGTGCAGTTGATTGGCCCCTGGCACGTGAGGGAATCCAGCTATGGCGTAGGGGCCTTGCTTGGTCTCTAGCTGCTCCTGCGCAGTGTGGGTGAAGTGGAGGTGCTGGGATACCAGGCTGATGTTGGCATCCAGGACAGGTGTGATGACCTTGGATGGGGCTGGCTGTGTGACTCCTCCGACTCTGGCAGTTGTGGGTTGGATGGTACCAGAGGCCGACATGTACTGCGCAGCCAGCAGCTTTGTCTGCGGAGGGATGTTGGTTGTCCGCTGGGTTGGTACCGTCAGCAGGTGAGGGATGTGGGTCAGGATGCGGGGGATGGTTGTCCTTTTGGGCCTGTAGTGGGCAATGTCCTCCTCTGGCGTTGGGTCTGGGCGGCAGGTGCGTTTCAGGTGGGTCCGCTGTCTTTGTGTACGCTGCCTCTTTGGTGTTCCGGGTGGGGGGGGCGGGACGGGTCCTGGGGGTGGTGGCGGGCCTGGGGTCGGTGCCGGTGGGTGTTGTGGCCCTCATGGGTCTCGGAGCTGCATGATCATTGTCTCCATGGCATCTGTGGGTCTTCAGATGTGGCTCTTGGCTGGGCTCCCTTTCATGCTGCAGGTAGTCATCCTGCTTAACACCAGCAAAAGGCAGGTGTTAAATCCCTGCTACTACTGCGGCTTATCGCGTGGTTTTGACTCGCATCGCAGATCTCGCAGTTCGTTGAGAAAGTGGTGTTGTGGTGTTTTTCGTGTGTTTTTGCACGGGAACGCCTACTCTGCATCTCATTAGGGTTAGTTGGTGGTGTCCACCGTGGAGATAAATTTTGGGGCAGTTATCGCGGGAATACTGGCGATGTCTGCAGTTTGCACCCGCTTGTGAATGGGGTGTTAAATCGATCTCCACTTTTGATGGGTTAAGGTGGAGATAAATCGGCGGTAGGTACTTGTGAATATGCCCCATGGTGTGGCGGAGCCCACATATCGTCACATTTTGGAAGGGAGTAATAGCAGACTTTGAATGCACTCTCTGTAGAAGGGACTTGGGCATAGCAGAAATTTGACTGTTGGGTTTTTTTCCCCCACAGACAGGAACAGAGAGTGGGGAATAGGCTTCTGTATCTTACACTGGGCATAGCTTGCAGAGACATAGCATGCCATGGAAGTGACGAGAGGGGCCACCACACAACAGATAGTGGGCAGAGGTCGTCATCTGGGTTACGACAGAGGGGACGGACTTCCAACTAGAGTAAACTAGGGGCCCTTGCAGGGTACAGTTGGCTGACGGGAGGTTAGAGACGCTGACTGCATTTAAACGGGCAGGAAAGGGAGAGGCCACTGTGCCACCGCCAGAGCAGCAGCAGATGATTGATACCCAGGACATGGGTGGCTGAGCTGCATCTCATATTTAGAGCCTGGGCCACCATGCGGGGGGGGGTGCTTGTGGTAGAACGTTTTGTCCCCCCCTGGCAGGGTTTAGAAGTTTTTGAAAATGGGCATGTATCTGCTGGCTTTGCAATGAAGATCCGCTAATCACTTAAGAATTAATGTCAAGTTTGGGGCACTGAAATGTTTTATGTATTACAAACTCTCAATAAAAAATATTTTTACTAAAAAAGAGTGGTGGGGAGAGAGGGGCAAAATGAAAAGAGGTATAGAAAGACGGGTAAGGAAAAGAAAAGAGTGAAGCAGAGAGTAAGGTACAGAGAAAGAGGTGAAGGGTAGGGTGATGTGGTACCTCAGCTTAAAACATAATCAGTGAGTCCCAGAGCATTGCAGCGCCTGGCTTTCAGACTCTGGCAGCATGTCCTCTCCCATCGATGCCTGTGACTCTGTTGTGATGCAAGGGCTCAGCGCAGTACTGTACATTGATGACCCTGAGCTAATTTAGGGAAAAGTACGCTTTTAGTCAGAGAAAGTCTCCACACTATGAATAATACATTTTTCGTGCAGCAATTTTATTTTGAAACGCTATAAAAAATAAGTATTAATGGTGCTCAGCATGACTCGGATGGTTACTACAATAACTGTATGGAATTGAAAAGCAGAGTCTGACAGTTAACTTAATTGTTTTTAAATCTCATGCAAAGAAATTTGTAACAAAGACAAATTTGACAGCAAGTCTTTTCTAGCGTATTAAATTGGTCACAAAGAGGTTGCATTTTAAAATATTATTCAGGGTTAAGACACATGCTGCAGAGATCATTGTGTGCCCAGCAATGTTGAGGGAATTATAGTAGAGGTACAATAACTCTGGTGGTAAATGCAGTTCTGGAAGAGTTCTGTGTTTTGTCCAATCACAGTAGCATAGAGTGTTAATGTGTCTGCTGCAAAGCACATCGTGTAACATGCAGAACACGGATTTGTATTTTATGTAAATAGGCAAGTGAGCTGCTACTGCTTTTGTCACTGAGGGCATTTTGTTACTTCTAGTTCATAAGTTGCAAACCTTCTAATATAGGACAGTGCTCTATTTGCTGGCATCAAGGAACTGCATGCAAACTGTAAGTCATGGGTTTAGAGTCTTATTGTTTTTTTTCTCACTGTGTTGTTATTCTAAGATTGCAAAGAAGGGCTTCTCTGGGAATTAAGAAAGTTGTGTCAGTCCAGACAACCCCAATCACAGCATTACATTTTAAATCCTAACTATGAATTTTCCTGACCGTTCACTTTTAACATATCACGTCTACAAGTGTGGATAATGTGTGATTACTAAAACCCTGTAATCCTCATTTTCTCAAGTAACATTTCTTGTAAATTGATTTACACGCTTGTATGATTTACTGAGTGTCTGTGTGTGATGTAAAGCACTCTGATACTCTACACCGGGATGAGAAGCACAATAAAAGAAATATATAAGAAACAAATTAGTAGGTGCTATTTCAATCATTAATCATGTAATTACTCACCCACACAGATAAATCTTGCAACCTTACAATGCATGCACAACCTTTACATACTGGGGTTGAACAAAGTCAAAAAACTGCCTCCAAATCATAGTTTCTCTAAAGAACTTGTGAAGAGATAAGCTGTGTGCTCTTGTTTCTTTGCACTGGCATCAAGGTGTTAGCTCCCAGCATAGGTGATATTTGATCAAAAGAAGGACTGATGGTCCTTTAAATCAGGCCTTTGCTTGTGCCCAGCTGGATGTTAAAATAAGAAAAACCCTCGGTGCCTGCAGGTTGCTGAACCAAAACAGAATGCAGACGACATGCACGTGCTGCTGAATTGTGACCCGGTGTTGGAAAATGACACCAAGACAAGGACAAATTCTCCATACTTCCCTGGGTTGGTCCGATTCCAAATCCAGCCCAAAAATAGCTGCCTGTAGAGTATCTGGTGCATCCACTTACTTTACAGAACTGATGCTATGTGAATGGTATTATTACTGTATAAACACATAGACGTGTTTCTATTGGTGCCATCACATCAGGTTCCTTGCCTGACTTACCTATGCCATTTTCATTTTGCTCCTCATTTAATTCGGTCCATCTCATCTACTACACAGGGAGGAGGAAGGTGAGCGCGATCATGCTTCAAGGAGTTAGGGACAGGCCTGACCCTTGTACAGCTGCTGTTTGCATACGGGTTTGAGTAGCAGGGTGGGGTTCGTGATTCGGGTACTTATCGGACATCCTATTGTAGAGGATGTGAAGGCGCATTTCTACCACCATGTGCTGCAATTGAATTGAAGCCCTTGCCCTAAGTTCTGACCTCTGATACCACTTAGCTCATCCTTTTCATCTACTTAAGAGTCCTTAGGGCATATTATCAAGCCCTTTATCGCAGCGTTAGCGGCACTTTTCTGCCGCAAATGCAGCGATATTTTTATCACACTATTAACAAGCTGCAACTAACGGGCCTTAGCGCGAGTTTCTTGGCGATAGCGGCCGTTTTTTTATCTCTAAGCATGTCAGCGATATATATCGCTAATGACATGTAAAGTAGGCGTTCCTGACTTAAACTCCATTGAAACAGTCGCAAACACAACTTCCCTCTATTATCAATGCCTGCGAAGCGATAAGAAAAGTCGCGCTAACCGCGCTTATCGCTGGAATTTAACGCCTGAAAAAACTTGCCTTAACCATCTTGTCAATGGGGGTGGATTGTTAGGTTAAGTACACACTTGCCTATTAGCAAGCTTTTCATTAGCGCAGTTAATTTAGCGCTGGAATTCTCACGCTATTGCTGGTTTTACTCGCTATCGCTGGATTTCCTATCGCCTTTGTGATACGCGTTGATAATACAGCGCTATCACGGCGAGGAAATTCAGCGATGGCCGGCGATAAAAAAAAAAACAGCGCCATGTGCGCTTTGCGATAATTATTGCAGATCCTTCATAATATGCCCCCTTATTTGCTGAGCAGGGTACCATGAGACTCTTGGCTTGTACTCAGAGTTTCCAATCTTCTTGCCTCAGTCCTTTCTCACCTCCCTTCAAGTCATGCTCTTGTCATTACCGAATCAAGGCTTCCAGCTAATGCTGAATTGGGAAAAATGAGCACCAGGCACCCGCAAATTGGGTGAGGGGAGGGTGATGGCAGAAAGGGGGAGACATTGTAAGGAGCAGAATCAATGACAGTGGCCCTAGTTATACAAATTCTGCCCTTAAATAAACTGACAAGGAAAATCTGATAAAACGGTTGAGCCTTACTCAATTTGTTACAAACAAACGCCATTTCAGCAGAAACTAATGTGTGTACAGCAAATAACAGCTTTAGCTCAGGTGCTTAATGCACACATGGGGGAGATCTGGCCACAGCTGGCGGTATCAAAATAGCTTAGAGGATTAATGCGCCTACTGTAAAGCAATATGTGCACCACAGACTTAAACAAGGTATGATAGCTCAGTGGGTTAATTCAGTTGTTGCGGAGATCTTGTGTAATTTACAGGTTACAAGTTACAAAGTGGTAAGGCAGCTCAAGAAATTTTGCGCCCTCTGCAAAAAGCTGCATACAACTGCATATAACCTGCAAGGAAACTAAAAATGTCATAATTCCAAGGTTGATCAAGTGTGCTCTCTTGGGTGGAATTAATACTTTTTATTAAGGATCATAATACCTTCTGTTTGCAAAGTGATGCCATGGTTCAACCAGTTGAAAACATAGTATAGACTAATTCAGTAATCTGCAGGTCACAACTTCGAAGTTACTCTGAGGTGAAACTGATGTTGCTATTAGCATGTAAAAAGGATAACAGTGACACCTCTTATTTATAATGCTTAGAAACGCAACAAGTGAGCTATATATAAAAACAACAGGTCAAAGCTGTTTGTCTTCTGGTAATGTATGACTTGACACAGCTTGTCTTAGCTCCCTGGATGGGCTGCTCAGCATGGATGAGGTGTGCGATTCCAGGTGTGCTCTCACTCTGATCTCTTACACCTGCTGCCTGCCCAGGAATACAATACACAAAGGGATTGTGTTTGTCCATAATGTTGGGCTTTTGCAGCCAGGCCATGCTTGAGAGGGAAACAATGGCCCCATCTACCCCCTGCAAGCTGCCCCTCCACACAACACACACAGTATTCATGGGTACTGCTGTGTGTTCTTGTGTCAGTACTCCCCAATGGGCCATTGGTGGGAGGATTTGCTGGACCTGGGCTGGATCCAGGTTAAGAATAGCTGCATAGCCAGAATAAATAAGGTGATGGAAGGAATGCCAGAAAAAATATCAGCCACTGGCAGTCACTCAGGCCTGCTAATATTCCATAGTTTCTCACCCACTATGCCGCTCTAAACATAAACTAGCCATATTCAAATCACTCTTGGTCATGCAAATTCTTGCTCCAATATGAACAGTCTAGCCTGAACTGCTATGCCTGTTGCTTTTAAACAGCTAAAACTATGAACTGGAATGCAGCCTGAGCGATTGCTTGTGACTGAAATGTATTCAAGAATTCCTTCCATCACCTTGTTGTTTGTTGCAGTAGACTCCCTTAGTGCAACACGTATGTCTAGCAATGGCTCCCATTCTCATTATGCCTCTGGACTGAAGATATACCTCATTGACTAGGACTAAATAGGGTGAAACCGGTCTGAGGTTGCTCGGGTTCCCATTAGACGGGGTCCTGGCCTGGCAGTTCAGCTGGACTGCTATTTGAGCAGGACCAAGAGTCATTTACATGGGTCTCTATTTAGAGTACATAGTGGGTGAAAAACAAAGGGCTGAAATGTGCCCTGAGAAAATGCCAGTGGCTGAGATGAATTCAAACATTCCTTCCATTCCCTTGTTGCAACAATAATAATACTGATACCTACTCTTTTCCAGCACTGGTTCCTGTTGTATGCCTGGTCCTGTCCTTGAGTTGGGTATGCTACGATGGATGTTGTGAAATCTTAGACTCACACCCCCTAACAATATCGACTAAGATACACCCCTGGACATTGATACAGAGCTATAGATAGGGAGCGTTGTGGTCCAGAAAGGCAGGGCCGGACTGGCTGTAGCGGGCACCAGGCTGCAATATCGGCCCCTGTAATAAAATCAGACGAAACCGGCCCTGGCATAGAGCTCGGGGACCCCCTCCCCCCAAACCCCACGGCCCGGCTGAGCAGTTTGCCAGGGTTGGTTTCGGTTCCCAGTCTGTCAGTGCAGAAGGGGGGAGTTGAAACAGAGAATGAGATTCCAAGACAGAGAAGGTAGAGTAAAGGAGGTAACAAGAATGGGATAAAGCATTGAGAGAGGTGAGGTAGATGGATCAGAAGTAGAAACTGAGAGGGAAGATGGAGACATGAGACAGGGAACAAATGGTGAAGTCAACTGAGAATTCAGGTAGTGACAGAGAGTGGGTAGGGTTAGTAGCGATGAGAGAGTCAGAGGGATGTGAAGTTGAGAGAGAAATGAGAGGTGCAGAGGTGAGGTAGAGAGGGGTGACATGGAGAGAGGGCTGATAGACGGGTAGAGAGAGGTGAAATTGATGGAGAAGTGAAGTAGATGAAGAAGAGATACAAAGAGATGAAATGCCAACAGAGGGGCCAGGTAGAGAGATAAGTCTGAGGTAGAGAGCCAGTTAAGAGAGCTGTAGTAAAGGTTAGCACAGAAAGCAGTAAAAAGAGTGGCATGGTTGTGAAAGAATGGTGGAGCAGAGACAGGTGTAATAAGGTAATAAGAGAGAGGTGAGGTAGAGAGAGTTTGTACAGAGAGAGAGGGAATGGATATATAGTAGAAAGGAGTAAAGGAAAAGAGCAGAGGAAAAGCAGACAGAAACAGAAACATCATTGTATAATGTAATTGCAGCCTAAGACCATATGGTTTAAGGTTGTGTAGGTTGGTCATGTCCAGCTGTCAAATTCAAATAGAATCTCTTTTATATACATTGTTACCTTTTTACCAGTGGGCCTCCTGAAAGGCGCGTTCCCTGAGCAATTGCCCACCTTTCCCGTCCATTAACCTAAAATGGCTCTTGTGTATGGATGTGGGTGGGTGAAGTTCCCTGACTTCATGCGAGCCTTGATTTCACTTCTCCTGGTCCAGTCCATGCAGCTGGATGTACCACCAAATATGGACAAGACATCAGGCTGCAGGGAATTGTACTTCCTTGCTGTGACTCAGGGATGCTCTAGCCTTTACTATCAGATAGGAATAAATGTCCTAGGCAGTTGCATCATGTCTTCTATCTGGTGTTGGAAGTGACACTCTGGGACATCTGTCAGCAAGAAAATGAAAGGTAGACCGAGCTGCTGAAAAGTAGAGATTGCCAAATGGTGCGCATGAACCCCGGTGAGGGATTATGAATGTTCCCACTGCAGCTGTCATCACAATGCAGAATCGCAGTCTCTAAGTGAGCTGCTATTTTCCTTTATACCACAGGCAACACATCTACACTCCTGTCCTAGAATTCATTGAAACAGAGGGAAGTGGTTTTTGGGGGGGAAGAGTTGCACTGTATTGCCTTTTGGGAGTGGGACTGCACCGCTTAAGGCCGTACTTTAATGTGTCTACAGCAGGGCCACTGGAATTATGCGGCTGAGAAGGGTCACATTATGGGACAGGGTTAAGTAAATTATGCAGCAAGAAAAGGCAAATTATTCAACATAATGTGGCACATTTTCTGATAGTATTACATCATTATTGTTTAATTTTTACACGTTAGCACTGTCTGGGTATTGGTTGTACCTCATTCATACCAGTTCAACACCCAAATATAGCAAAAAGCAACAGAAATTTGATCAGTCAACCTTGGCAAAGGGCCTTCCACTGCGTGGCAACAGTGTTGCTGTGTTTTTAGTAACCTTTGAACTGTTTAAGCTAGAAACAAAGTTGCTTTTTTGTGGTAAATGCAGCAGATTATGTAGCAGATCGTGGATTATGTGGCAAATGCAGAAAATCTATAATTATCAGAAAAACGCCATGGTCGCAAAATCGCATAATTCCTGTGGCCGTGGTCTACAGGCCTGTTTGTGCTGTGAGATTTTATCTGTGTGGATTTAAGCCTTCTGCTCACATTTAACTAGTAAATGTCCAGTCATCCGCACTGAAAGTGTCATGAACATACAGGGGATACATTTTATTAAATCAAGATGCAGGAAGAGGTGGAGAGGCATTTTTTGTTTTGTGGTTGCACTGGTGGGGCTGAACTGCTAACGCTTTATTTTCTTTTGGATTGCTGTTTTGGTGTGGTGCACTGGACACAAACATAACTGTATTCCTACTGCGAGCCCATTAAGTAGTCCTGCTGTATTATGATTTTCAAAGTATTTCTATGTGGCCTTCAGGCTGACTTAGCATTTAACTGGTAATGGAATAATTTATCCCTGGTGCAATGCTGTAAGACGTAGCTAGCCGCCACTGACTAGGTATACAATATATATTTTATACATTCATAGAAGCTCTGCTATCCATCGCTTCCTACCATATTTTGGGTAGAAGTGCACAAACGTATATGTTCGACTATAATTTTTGCAAAGGGGAAACTTCTCAACTTCACAAAGTTACAAAAGCTGTCACCTTTACCAAACTCTTTCTGCTGAAGAAATTCCCATAAAAAATGATGGAGAATCAGTATACATAGAAGGCTGCATGAAATATTTTCATTTTGTATACATTTTTTATAAGCACAATTGGTCAAAACTGTTTTACAAGATTCTATAAAAGTAACGAATTTCATTGATAAGTTTAGTCTCCTTTTAAATTAGTGTTATTCAGTGGCGGCTCGCCGAGGGAGTGCTGCGGGGTGGTGGGTGGGGCGGGGGAGGGGCAGGGTGGGGCGGTAGTGGACTCGGACCTACGACGGACAAGACTCAGAGTAAGGCTACTCTGAGTTCTGTCCGTCGTATGTCCGAGTCCACTACCCCCCCGCCCCATCGCCCTGCAGCACTCCTCGGCAAGCCGCCACTGGTGTTATTGCTGTATCGAGTATATCTGTGTTTTATCATGTTATAAAATTTATAAAAATTGCCATCAGAAAAGTATGTTTTGGAGATTTTTTCTTTCAAGGTCCCCTCTGTACGAAACCTTTCACAAGCAAATTTTAAACTTCCATTAAGTTGCCAAAAGCCAACCTTATCACTTACAGAACATGATTTTTGGCCTATCAGAACATGGCGCTTGCCCTAAAAGACTACTACTCAGAATTAATTGCAGTGCATCACGTATGCATGGGTCCATTATCTGCACATGCCCTCAACCTCAACCACATGCCCACATGTGTAAGGCTGGGCAGGCTGAGGCCCCACCACAACTGTTGGAGGTGCAAAGATAATGAAACACATTGCCAGAGTACTCCTTGTCCACGCTATTCCACCTCCTCCTTTGGGTCTCTGGAGACCCAAGAGGGTTGTATGTCGCAATACTGACAACAAAAATATTGGGGTACAAAAATATAATTGCAAACACACCACGAACCATAATATCAACTTCTTAAACAGCCAAATAATAAAAATGTTGGCAACAAAATTATTGTTATTCAGAACATTGGAAAAACACAAATATAGAAAACAAAGATATAAACTCTCAAAATATAGAGAAGCCGTTAATTCAAATATAAAACTACAAAAATATTCAGAACCAAAAGATCGAATACTATAATATAATTATAAATATTCAATGCAACAGGAAAACACTTAAAATAATATACTTCCACACAAAACAAAAAGTAATAAATGTCAAAAAATGTATAATAAAAACAGCGACAACATAAGAAACCATTTAATTAACATTATCCATACAACAAAAAAATAAAACTTAACTAGAAGTGTAAGAAATGAGATTAAAACACAAAAGAGTTGACAATTAGAAAAAAAGAAGCAATTTAAAAAAGGTAGAAGTGCAGAACACATCAAACACACAGGCTGCTGCAGTGTTGGCCCACAGCAAAAGAGACTGTCACTCTGTCTGAGTGCAAGTCCTCCACCACTTTGTAAGTAAGTTTAATTAAAATTTGCAAATAAAAAAAGCATATTCTGCAAGCCACTGTAATTTACAATTAACATCACTAAGCATACGAAAATAATGAAATGCATTTTCTTTTTTTTTACTATATTTCCAGAACTGAATACAACTTGAAAAGAGTGAAAATCAAATGCATAAAGTTGAAAACAACTGTGAAGTACTGCATGTATAAAGACCACACGAGGAAACAAGAAAAAAGAATACAAATAATAAACGTAAAATGTCTAACATTGTTAACTCTTAACCCTATTGCCCACAAAGAACTTTAATTAAATTAAATGTGTATTTCTCAAATGTATATCATTCACAGATTCCAAAATGTCCAATATAACGACCTACAGGACTCCACAGAAATGGAAACCCCTACTAACATATATGGGTAATTCCTACACTAAATAGGGCAAATGAACAGACCCACTGCAAATTAAGTAAAATATTATTTAAACAGCTGGTATGGTCATGCAGCTACCACTATTGACACTGCTGAGAACATGAAGAACACACAATCATCCACCTTATATACCTAGTACAAATTTGTAATATAGTCCAAGACTTGGTAGAAGCAAGCAAGCACTAACAGATGAACTGAAGTTTGGCTACCACCATCCCACTGGTGACCAGGGTAACTTCGGAGGAAGCACCATCACAGTGGTTCATTCGAAGGTACCAAAGAATTTGGGGGTCAACCACAGTCTGCTTAGAAGGCTGTCCATCAAATGCTTTGCTTTTCAAAAACAAACTTGCAAAGTGGGAATTTGTTTTTCAAAATTAAATAACTATTGATCTCACACCAGTAGTTTTTTTCCCTGAGTGTAGGGCTCAGTATTTTAATTTTTCCATTCATTACTGCCAGATTTTCCATGGTGGTGACACACATAAAAAAATTAGACCATCTGCCCTAAATAAAGTGGGTGGTTGGATGCCCTTACTCCAACTGCCAGCACTCTGGCAGACCATAGAAGTAAGCCTTCCATTCATGGGGCTAACAGGGGCACTGCCAATGGTCAACCTGACTCTATATTGGGCAGGCGGATCTAGAGTTTGACAGAAATGACTCTGTCCACCAAACTCAAAATCAGGCCCTCTGTTCCAAATCTTCCTGAAGAAGTACTTGAACAATTGACCTCAATCCCATACATAAAGAGACTAATTACTCAGAAAAACCAAAATACAAGCCACAACTGCCTCAAAAGATTTGATAAGACAGTACTTACAACATAAAAATAAATCACACAAAAGACAACTTCATTCTATATCATAATAAAAATAATGAAAAAATAATAACAGTTTTTAACATTGCTAACAATATACTAACCCTAACAAAATACACTATCTGGCTAATGGATGACACTTTTAAATTCTGTTCACCACCCTTTACCCAGATATACACGCTACACGAACAGCCCTAAAACAATACTTTTCCTCTAATGTATACACTTTTGCCCAATGAACAAAGCAGCACATATCACAAATAACTAATAATTATTAAAGAAAAACTAATAATTGCTATCCCTAAAAAATGTTCTGGATTTTGAAAAGGCAATGACTCCAACTGCCCTTTTACTATAACCTCAGACAGCAATATCAGGGTATTATTTCCATTTTAATCAAGGTTTATGAGAACATCTCCATAAATGCACCCTTAGTGTCAACTATCCTCCCAGTACTCAATTTGTCTTTGACATAAAGTAAACTAAACCTATAGTGCAAGCATACATGCCACTGACTGAGGTTACAAAACATTATGACTAACTTTAAGAATAACCATTCTATCAAGCAAATGAAGAAAAAATAACTCCCTGTATAGACACTTTGAAGAAACACGGTTGGATATATGAACCATTTAGGGTGCTGGCACCAACCCACGTTTCTCATAGGCTGGTGAAATGTGTACAACATTACTCTAACCCGGGAAGCTAAAACTAATAATGCAGTGTAAGGGTGCATAACTCCTTCCAGAACACATTTGGTACCATATGCTATAGCTGTCAGGACTAACACAAAAAGCCCTAGTCCAACAATTATGCACAAAACTTTCCAAAAAAACAAATGCATGAAATGTTAGATGCCAAAGTCCTTCTCTTTCCAAACAACCAGGGACTACAATATATAGAAACCAGAACTCGTACATTACAGTAACTTACTCCACCATAAACACTTTATGACACCATATTAGAAAAATTAACAAACTAATCCAATCAAAATACCTTTATAAGTAATTAAATATTCTTCAAAGTAATTAAAATTATAAATTATTTGTCACCATTCCAAAAAAAAATTAAAAATACAAGGCCAAATAAAGAATTATAAAGATACAACCTAAATTACTTTTTATAAAAGTTTTACTAATATTATATTTCTTTAAAATCCATAAATATAAACATAATGCAAATGAAACAAAGAACTTTACACATTTTTTAATTATTCAAATGAAATCATAATAAAACATTAAAGCATAATATCACATCATTCTTCGATACAGCATACATAATGCACAGAACTAAGGAGGTCATTACGATGGCGGACGGAAAAAAAAACGACCGCCATGGTAGCGGGAAAACACCGCCCGCCGCTACCGCGGGAAAACCGACGGCTAGATTAGGATCCTCGGCGGTAAAACTCCAACCGCGGCGGAAAGGAGACCCGAGAATCCGCCGTACGCCTGCGGAAAGGGCCCAAACCCATCCGCGGCAGTCGGTTTCACAGCGGAAACAGGCCAAACGCCCGCAACCACAGCGGAGACACCGCCATCAAAATTATGATATTCCCGACATCCCCGCGGTGCAGTGCGCTGTTTCCGACCGCCGCGGTCGACAACATTGAAGAATCAGTGAGACAGCGGAAGCGCCATAGCCGAGCCACCACTGCGGACGCTCCGTTAAAAAAATGGCGGTCGCTAGAAAAACACACAACATGGCCACAAAGTGCACCAACCATACAAGGCATGCACCCAAAAATAGCTAACACAGCCCAAAGACACACCCCCATGGGAAACTCCAAAACTACAAATCCCAGGTACACACACACACCACACCTGCAACCAATACCCCATCCTGACACACCCACAGACACCAGTATAAATCCAGCCCCCAACAGACCACAATCCTTTGCAAAACTCCACAACTGAGGGGACATCCACCACAGATGACAGGAGAGGCAAATCTGCACAACACACACACATCACCACCACCACCACCACTTCCACACCTGCACCTCTAACACCTTTGCACAGCACACACCATACACATCACAACCACCACTACCACTCCCAAACCTGCACCCTAAACACCTTGACACATCACACACCATGTCACCACAGAGAATGCCCAAATTCAGTGAGAGTGAGTTGAGGGTCATGGTCGATGAGATAATCAGGGTAGAACCACAATTGTTTGGTAACCAGGTCCAACAGACACCACTAGCAACAAGGACGCAAATGTGGAGAAGGATAGTAGAGAAGGTCAATGCAGTGGGGACCGTGCCACGCAATAGAGATGAAATCGTGAAGAGGTGGCATGATCTGAAGGCAGTGGTCAAAAAGAAGAGAGCCAAGAACCATGAGCTGGCTCGCAGGACAGGCAGTGGCCCTCCCGCTCCACTCAAAACATTCACTGAATGGGAGGAGAAGGTGCTTGGCATTCTACATCCAGAGAGTCTCTCAGGAATACCCGGGGGAGTGGAGGCTGGTAAGTACAAACAAATGCCTAACATCACACAAATGTACTGTCTTGCACTATTACAAAATAATACCTCCAAAGTACAAATTCATTCATGTGCACAACACTCCTCCCAACACATCTCTCACAGATACAACAGACACTCCCCCTGAAGCCCCCAAAGGTAGTTAGCAACATCACCATGGGTACATGTGTACATGCTGCCAGCACTACAACTCCCACCAGGCCCCCTTGTCCCACAGCTGAGCAGGATGTAGCCCTCCCCCCACCCAGAAGCAAGCCTCAGCCATTGTGTGCTACACCCTCACCTAACAGGTAGGTAGCCATCTTCACAGGGAGGTGGGTGGGTGTTTGGGAGGCCTGCACTACAACTCCCACCAGGCCCCCTTGTCCCACAGCTGAGCAGGATGGGGCACTGCCCCCACCCAGAAGCATGCCTCAGCCATTGTGTGCTACACCCTCACCTAACAGGTAGGTAGCCATCTTTACCAGGAGGTGGGTGGGTGTTTGGGAGGCCTGCACTACAACTCCCACCAGGCCCCCTTGTCCCACAGCTGAGCAGGATGGAGCACTGCCCCCACCCAGAAGCATGCCTCAGCCATTGTGTGCTACACCCTCACCTAACAGGTAGGTAGCCATCTGCACCGGGAGGTGGGTGGGTGTTTGGGAGGCCTGCACTACAACTCCCACCAGGCCCCCTTGTCCCACAGCTGAGCAGGATAGAGCACTGCCCCCACCCAGATGCATGCCTCAGCCATTGTGTGCTACACCCTCACCTAACAGGTAGGTAGCCATCTTTACCGGGAGATGGGTGGGTGTTCGGGAGGCCTGCACTACAACTCCCACCAGGCCCCCTTGGCCCACAGCTGAGCAGGATAGAGCACTGCCCCCACCCAGAAGCATGCCTCAGCCATTGTGTGCTACACCCTCACCTAACAGGTAGGTAGCCATCTTTACCGGGAGGTGGGTGGGTGTGTGGGAGGCCTGCACTACAACTCCCACCAGGCCCCCTTGGCCCACAGCTGAGCAGGATGGAGCACTAGTCCCACTCATAGGCATGTGACGTCTGTTCAGCCGCACATGACACCATGACACTTAGTCCGCAGTCACCAACACAAATAATGCAAAACAGTTGTGTTGTAGTCACCATGCACAAGTCTCTGTTCAAAATTGACCCACATTGTGTACACTGTGCCAGGCATCACTCACTGCAACACTAACAACGATCATGCTGCCCTGCAGCAGTGTCTGGCCATTTGTATGGCAAAGTGCAAATCACCCATGTCATACCACAGTGTTGCAATGTAAACAGTGGAAGTGCAGTGCACCCAAAAACTACACTGCAGCTGGGACTCACAATGCTAGACTAAGCAGATCCCAAATGTCCTGCAACACACCCAGCTACCACAGTGCTGCACTGAATTGCAGAACAGCACCTTGTCTGAATTAAATTGTCAAAGGTGTCTTGTTTGGACCACCAATGTGTGTATGCATTGACAATGTTCACATCTCACACTGTCTGTCTGAACAGTGCTGGTATAGTCTGGCCACAAAACCATACATTGTCTGCACAGGGCTGAGTACATCTCACACACACACCACTGTTGACCACAACATGTCAGTGTATGGATGCCCTGGAACAACTGCTACAGCAGTACTGGGCTCATGTTCTCAGGTCCACAAATACCATGAAACCATGACAGTGTGGAAATGTATGCTGGGTGAGATCTTCACCCTGCTGTATGTCACCACTGTGCTACGAGACCATTCCCCTTGCCCTATTGTGCCTTCAAATGTCGGGGGATTGAACCCCACAGCCAGATAGCTGGGACAACAGTGATGGGGGGCTATACCCCATGACCAAATGTAATCTGAAATCAATGGGTACAAAAAGCCACACACACATCATGCTCACCACACGCACATTCCATCCAAAGATTTCTACCAAGTCACATAGCCATGTCATTGCTCACCTTCACCCCAAACGGTAGTTAGCCATCTTCACAGTGAGACGGTGCAGTGTGTTTGGCTATCCGTCCCACAAAATGCAACATGCATGCTGTTCCACCACTATGGAGGATGGGACACTACACCCAAAATAAGAAGCATGTGGCAGGCAATGTATGCTACCCACCCAACTCACAGGTAGGTAACCGCATCTCACAGGTCGGGGTGTGTGGGGCTGGGAAGCTTGTACAACAACTCACACGGGCCCACCTGACCGCCAGCACACAAGACCCATTACTTCCTGGCACCAACATGCATGTGTCAGTCATTGCAATGTACACTTCAAAAGAACTGGCATGTGGACATATCATGCTGACTTGTCCCACACTGGACCAAGATGGAAGCCCTCATCCTACACACACGGAGAGGTCTCACAAATACAAGGAAAACACAGCAAACACAACATATCAACAGCCACAACATGCAGCCAGATATGCATTTAAAAAACATGTTGGCATAGGACACCAGGCCTCTCAATGCACAACTGCACACCCAGATAGCATTGGCAACTATAGTGTGCACACACCTAAGAAAATGAAACTGTGACAGCAACCAAAGTGTGAATGACTGAAACACATGTCGATGGAACTCCGAGCACAACCATGCACACCACTACATGCCATCTGACAGTAGCAGTGGTCCAGACCACCTAGGATCTAATTAAAGCAAACTTAAGCATGTCTGGAATTGCAAATACAGATATCTACACCACATTGAAAAGGTATGCATGAAACTACAATGCTCACTCACTGTGCAGAGAGAACCGCTACAAGGGCTCTACAAGTGACACATACGCGTAAATGGATG
This sequence comes from Calotriton arnoldi, assembly GCA_963921515.1. NCBI lineage: Eukaryota > Metazoa > Chordata > Amphibia > Caudata > Salamandridae > Calotriton > Calotriton arnoldi. The sequence continues at coordinate 63,148 of CAWUFW010003908.1, forward strand.
ACATATGATAGATCAATAACAGGATGCCAACATGAGACTGTCAATGTCAAAAAATTATATTGTGCATGTCATGTCTTGACAACTCCCAATATGGACAAGTAATGTATGTACCACAACAGCTTGCAATGCATCACTGGATGTCGGTCAATGCTAATTTGTACAGTGAACAACTGCTGGATGTACAAACAGTTGATGTAACACTGCTAACACAAACTTTGATGGGTGCAACACAATGACCATTTCTCATCTGACCCACAGGTGACCAAGAACTCACTGCAGAGGATGACACCACCCTGCAGAGCCAGTCCACCCCCTCAGAACAGAGACAACTGGATGAGGACTCCCTGGAGTCATTGGATGAGGAGCTCCACGCTGGCCCATCTGGTGTGGCAGGCCGCAACCAGTCCCAGGCACCCATTGCCCCCCCAACCACATCAGCTGCTGCCCCTGACCATCCTCTGACAGCTGCTGTCACGGCCTGTGTGTCAACCACTACTACCACCACCACCACCACCACCACCACCACAGCTGTCCGCAACACCCTCCCTGCCCCAGGGGTTGAGCAGCCCACCACATCGACTGCGGAGGCCAGGGAGAGGATGCAGCGGGCCAATGTGAGGACCGGACAGGACCGTGGCAGCAGTGCAGCTGGTCGGGACAGGCTCATGCAGAGGGGGACTGATCCTGCGACGGAAGCCCTGGGCCACATCGACAGAGTCCTTGGGGCATACCAACAGGCCCAGGGACGAATGGGCCGGTTAGAGGAAGAATCTCGGGAGCACCTCCTGCTGCTGAGGTCCATGGACACACGCATGGGACAGATTGTGGACCTCCTGGGGCAGCTAGTGGCGGTTCTGAGGGACAGGCAAGCGCAACATTCTACCCCTTTGCCTCCCCCCGTTGGGCAGCAGGATGACACTTCATCATCCTCCCCTGCGTCCACAGAGGGGGTGAGTCCTCAGACACCACTGCCCCTGCAGCAGTGGCCCCTCCAGTGAAGCGCAAGAGGGGCCGTCCAAGGAAAGGCCAGGGGGACTCACGTGCCCAAGCACCTGCCAAACGCCAGTCCCCGAACCAGCCATGATGGCAGACCACTGCACCACTGCATTGACCTTTTGGACTATCCTTCACCACACTGCCATGTGAATGGCATCCATCTGTTGGACTGGGTCTCCACATCATTGTGGGGACTACTCAAGTATCTCATTTACCATGACTGTCAACTCACTTCTTCAATTCCCCCTTCACATTTTCTCCACCTTTGCATGTCACAGTTGTAAATAAATACACCTTACACACATGTTGTTGTGTCTGCTCCGTCTTTAATACAGGATGTGCAACCTTCACCGTGTAGGACATGGTCCAGGGGAATGGAATGTAGGTAACAAGTGAGATGCTGAAGGGACCTAGGTAAAACCGCAGAACAAGAGTCACTTGGATGGGTGTGGCATTGCACACATCACACAACACTTGTCAACAAGGTACTCAGATCTACAAACTTTACCCAGAGCAACAGTCACCATAGAGACAATCTGCATCACACTAACCAATCACACATACATTGGCAGGCAGCAATGAGTCAACACCAAGCTGCAGTCAGCAAGCTCACATACACCCACACAGCAACAGCAACACCATCAGACCATTTCGTCCCTTCTACATCGTCACTCACCTTCAAGTGAAGTAGCGGGTGATGAGCTGTTGACGCATGTCGACCCCTTCCTCCTCTCCACTGCCCTCGTCATTGGATCCGGCTTGATTTGCAGGCGGCGGCCTTGGCTGCTCATCATCGTCATCCAGGATCAGGGGTATTGCCTTGCGAATGGCCAGGTTGTGGAGCATGCAGCATGCCACCACTATCTGACACACCTTCCCTGCCGAGTACATAAGGGCCCCCCCAGTACGGTCCAGGCACCGAAATCTTGATTTTAGGAGACCAAATGTCCGTTCTATCACACGCCGTGTCCTCCCATGGGCATCATTGTATCGCACATCAGCTGGCGTGACGGGGTTCCGCAATGGGCTCAGCAACCACGGGCGGTTTGGATATGCCGAGTCACCTGGGTGTGAGAGACACAGATTAACCTTGCAGTCCCAAAATGCAACACAACAGCATGTCACACACACACACCACTCTAATCCACTATACATACTCACCCACAAGCCATGCACGCTCAGGAAGCAGATTGGCCATCAACTGAGGAACGATGCTGCTGCGCAAGATGTGGGCATCATGGGCTGAACCGGGAAACTTGGCACACACGTGTGAGATGATCATGTCCGCCAGGCACACCACTTGAACATTTACCGAGTGTGAATGCTTCCTATTGCGGTAAACCTGTTCACGTGCCTGTGGTGGCACAAGCCCAACATGTGTGCAATCAATTGCACCAATGACATGGGGGATATGTCCAAGGACATAGAAATCGCCCTTCACAGCCACCAACGCAGGCCCCCTGGGAAAATGGATATATCTGTCTTTGTACAGCATCATGGCCGACAGGACATCCCTCAGCACCATGCTGAACATCGGCTGTGACATCCCGCCTGCACTTGCGACCGTGTGCTGGAATGAGCCCGTTGCAAAGAAATGCAGGCATGCCATCACCTTAGATGTTGCGGTGAAAGCTGTTGGATATGTCCGACGTGGCTGCAGGTGGGGCTCCAACATGGCACATAGGTTCTGCAGGGTTTGTCGGTCCAGCCTGAATTTGCGGATTATTTCCTCATTCTCCATGTCTGCCAGGACTGTGAACGTACGATGGATATTGTGCCTCCTCCTCCTAGGACAGATCACAGTGCACAGATGTCAATGCAGAAGACCATGATATGTGCATCACATCAATTTCTTCTACAGACACATTCCCAAGTCTTACAACATGCACCATTAACCGACAGGGCACTTCACAAGTAGGTTCACATCAGGCACACTACTCGTACACCTGTCCCCTTACCAGCAGCAATTATCTGTGCACCCCTCTGGCTCATTCGGATGCACAGTGTGATATACTAACAGATATGTGTGCATACCTGTGAGTATGACCCCCAGCATATGTTAATAATTGCAATACTACCCGAACACACCATGTTGCTGGCCCTGATACACCTCCCAACACAGGTTGCACATGGCACACCAACTACACACTGACCACCAGCTGAGCGTGGGGGACACGTGTGTGCATGTGCATTGGACAATGTGCCAGTTGCTGATGCCCCTAGTCCAGTCAATGAGACGACATTGTGCGTTACATTGCACACACAGACATTGACCATTATCTCCATATGCTATGCAACACATTAACTGGACAGTCTACATTTCTTACACAGCACATGTGACATGTGCGAGTGTATGTGCCCATGCAATGTATTGGCGACCCATATATGGTATGTGTTGGTGACGTGGAGTGACATGTCCCTTTTGTGCATTTGCCCTCATGAGGACCCTTCAATTGTTGAGACACTGGGCACTGTACATGTTGGCCTATGCAGAGAGCTGGATGACACGTTAGGTGCAGCGCAGCTACTCCACAACTCCATTAACGCTCACTCCAGGCACTGTCTGGCAGACATATGGCGGTGCCTACCGCCTGTCCACTGAGGTGTGTCACCGCACATAACCCATGCACGATCGTGGGAGACACCGCCAGATATGTATGTGACAATAGCGGTCACCATGCACCGCTCCCCAAATCACGGTCACTCCAGGCACTGTCTGGCAGACATATGGCGGTGCCAACCGCCTGGCCACTGAGGTGTGTCACCGCACATAACCCATGCACGATCGCGGGAGACACCGCCAGATATGTATGTGACAATAGCAGTCACCATGCACCGCTCCCCCAAATCACGGTCACTCCAGGCACTGTCTGGCAGACATATGGCGGTGCCTACTGCCTGGCTACTGAGGTGTGTCACCGCACATAACCCTTGCACGATCGCGGGAGACACCGCCAGATATGTATGTGACAATAGCGGTCACCATGCACCGCTACCCAAATCACGGTCACTCCAGGCACTGTCTGGCAGACATGGCGGTGCCTACCGCCTGGCCACTGAGGTGTGTCACCGCACATAACCCATGCACGATCGCGGGAGACACCGCCAGATATGTATGTGATAATAGCGGTCACCATGCACCGCTACCCAAATCACAGTCACTCCAGGCACTGTCTGGCAGACATATGGCGGTGCCTACCGCCTGGCCACTGAGGTGTGTCACCGGCATGGACCATGCCCCTGCAGCCAATGGGAAGCAGCCTCACGGTAGCCTGATGCAAGTTTGAAAATCGCAGTAGGCGTGCACCACCCCCGCGGAGGCGGTCACTGGAGGCATTCAAAAGATGCACCACCGCGGTAGCGCGCACATGCATCCTACGGTGTGTCACCGGCATGGACTATGCCCCTGCAGCCAATGGGAGGCAGCCTCGCGGTAGCCTGATGCGAGTTTATAAATCGCGGTAGGCGTGCACCACCCCCGTGGAGGCGGTCACTGGAGGCATTCAAAAGATGCACCACCGCGGTAGCGCGCACATGCATCCTACAGTGTGTGTCACCGGCATGGACCATGCCCCTGCAGCCAATGGGAGGCAGCCTCGGGGTAGCCTGATGCGAGTTTGAAAATCGCGGTAGGCGTGCAACGCCACCGCGGAGGCAGACATTGGATGTATTTGAATGAGGCAGACCTGGTACACCAATTGCAGCATCCTGGGACCACTGACACAGCCCCAGGGGCCTATATATGTGTGGGAGGGCGCACCACATTCCCACAGCTACCAGGGACTGCTGACTGACAACCCTCCACCTGCTGCCTCAAGGGACTGCTGGCTGCCACCCTGCACCTGCTGCTGCTGCTGCCTCAAGGGACTGCTGGCTGCCACCCTCCACCTGCTGCCTCAAGGGACTGCTGGCTGCCACCCTGCACCTGCTGCTGCTGCTGCCTCAAGGGACTGCTGGCTGCCACCCTCCACCTGCTGCCTCAAGGGACTGCTGGCTGCCACCCTGCACCTGCTGCTGCTGCCTCAAGGGACTGCTGGCTGCCACCCTCCACCTGCTGCCTCAAGGGACTGCTGGCTGCCACCCTGCACCTGCTGCTGCTGCCTCAAGGGACTGCTGGCTGCCACCCTCCACCTGCTGCCTCAAGGGACTGCTGGCTGCCACCCTGCACCTGCTGCCTCAAGGGACTGCTGACTGCCACCCTCAACGTGCTGCTGCTGCCACATGTCCATTGTGATGTCGAGGACTCAAAAGATCCGTGCCAGTCCCTTCACCAGTGAGGAGCTTGGGGTCCTGGTAGACGGGGTGCTTGCACAGTACCCAAGGCTTTATGGCGGCCCTAATGTCGTGGTAAGTCTCCCAGACTGTGAGTGAGAGTGCAGGGTGTGCACTGCACACGTGTGGTGGAGGTGCTTCGGTATGTGTCAGTGGTTGTGGGGCTCTGACATGCACTGCCTATCATGTTTACTACAGCGGGAAGGGCTTGGTGGGCTCTTTCACACATTACCCTGCATGCCTATCCTGAGTAGAGGGACATGTCCTGTAGTGTCAGCCATACAGTGCAGCTGCATTTTGGTGATGCAGGAGTCTGGCCAGTTAGCATTTTTGTGAATGGCTGTGTTGCTCCCAATTAACCCACTCAGTGTCAGTCGACCTGCCCTGCACAGTCCCCACCGAATGCCACATGCCCACATCACTGCATGTACAGTGTGTACCATGTGTGTTTGGCTCACGCCTCTTCATCTAAGTCCCATCTCTGCCATGTAGATTGCACAGGAGCAGGCGTGGGAGAAGGGTGTGTGTATGACAGTTGTTGTCACTCTATGTGAGTTCCAAGACACAGTGAGGCTTTCACAGGGCTAGGACACTTAGGTCTGCACAGTGTTGGACACAGTGAGTCCAACAACATGACACATGTTTTGCTGTCTTCTCTATGTGTAGTTATAGGTATCTGCAGACAGTAGCTGCAGGCAGACTACACGTTGCTTGCTGTGTTGGTATCCTGCAGGTGAATGGGATGTGGAGGTACTGTGTCCACCATCGAACATGCATGCCTGTACGTCTGATTGACCAATGACATAGCACCATGTTCAGAGCAATTGTTGGCTATGTGACAGTTGTAGCTGGAGTTTTGGATGAGTCAGTGTCGTGCTACTGCATTTTCATTGTGTTGTTATTGTGCACTGTGTCACTAGAACATCACCCCTCTTGTCTCCCATGCCTGCAGCTGAAGGTCCACCAGCGTAAAGCTGTGTGGAGGGCCATTGCCTCCAGAGTCCGGGATCTGGGTGTGTCAAACCGAAGGCGCACCCATTGTCATACAAGGTGGGACGACATCTGCCGGCTGAGCAAGAACGTGGCCGAGATGACGCTGGGGCTGCTCCCTCGGACTGGCAGGTTGGCTAGGCGCAGCATGACACCACTAATGGCCCGCATCCTGGCTGTCACACAACCTGAGCTGGACAGACGACTGAGGGAGCATCAGCAGCGAGCCAGGGGTGAGTATGTGTTGCAGGCTGCCTTTGGCTGGGAGTGGGTGCATGTGTCTACAGAGTGTGCAAATTGTCAGCTGTGTGACGTTGGTTGTGTGGTGCAATGTTTTGTGAGTGGCCTCTGTGCTGGGTGTATGTGCCATGCTTTTGCCCAAACGGCGCTTCATGAAGTGAGTTTTAGCACTGTGCATCTCTCTCTCTTACATTTGGAGTTGTGGCCTTCAGGTACCTTCTGCTGTGGGGTAGTGTGTGAATTCTGATGGATGGGAATGCCAGTGTGCCAACTGTGAATGCGTTTCAATGAATGCGTGCAATTCCAGACCTCTGCCAGTCAGACATCTGAGGCCAATGTGCAACAGTAGATGTGCCCATGGACTCGATATGGTGGATGGCATGTGTGCAGGGTCATTGTGGGCTGGTGTGTTGTAGTCTGTGTGGTCCCCTACTGCTCCACACATGTAGGTGATGTGCACCATGTCGTGGTGTTCATCCTTGCCAACATCGGGACAGTGTGTGTGCACAGGCCATTTTGGGGCTGTGTCTGATGTGAGCCAACTGCAGGATGGTGTGCTGTGTGAATCACCTGGGGCACTTATGGCAGGACGTGTGGCGGACATGCACCGTTGTGTAGAAATTTTGGGTGTCAAGATATATATGTGCACAGGGTGGCATGCAATGTGCTGCACACCTCTTCCTAGGATGCAGATGTATTGGCACGTGTTAGTTCTGTTGATGCCACTCATCTCACAGTACTTCTCTCTCCTATGCAGCATCTCCCGTATGTGCAGAGGGAGAGGGGACGGACACCAGTGGTGAGGCTTCCACTGCAACAGCCGCACCGGAGCTGACTGACACAGATGTGACCAGCGCCGAGGAGGGGGACAGGAGTCTGCTAAAGGATTCACAGCTGGAGACACAAAGCTCTACCTCATCTGATGCCAGCGGTGACACATCCATGTTGGGGGGTACAGGGAATGGGGACTCTGCCTCCTCTTCCGCCACACAGCATCCAGTGCCCAGCCTCCCTTCAACCTCCACTGGTGCTGCCCGTGTCCGCACGAGTAGGAAGGGAAGAGTCACCTTCACCCCAGGCTCAGCTGCCCCAGCCCATGTCAGCCCTGCTGCCCTCAGTGCAGAAGCAGTCGAGCTATTGCGCCAGCTGTGTGTGGGGCAGACAGCACTTCTCAATGCCTTCAAAGAGCACGACAAAAAGTTGGGGCAGGTTATAGCTTTCATGGAGGGCTTACATTCAGACGTAGGTGGGCTACACCGGACTGTGCAGTCCTTGTCATCAACTGTGACAGCAGCCCTGCAACAGGCACATAGTCAGGGAGCGGCTCCCAGCACTCGGTCCGGCCCCGTGTCACTGTGCACCTCTGACGACAGTGACAATGCCCAACGGACCCCAAAGTCCCGATACAGAACCCGCAGCACACAGGAGCAGCAGCAACCCAAGCATACTAGGGCACAGACACCATCCCCACATAAGAGTAAGGCCACCCCAGAGCACAGAGAGAAAAGCCCATCAGGCGACAGCAAGGGCCACAAAGCAAAGAAAAAAAGCATCAGGGTCACAGGCCTCACCTTCCTCCCCTGCCAAAGACTCCCCTGTCCCAAAGACATCTCGCAGAGGCAAAAAGACAGTTTCCACACACACTGAGAAGGTGTTGCCTGCAAACATTACACAGGATGAGGGCCCCATGGATAATCCATCCTTGACCTCCACTCCCATCCCAAGCCCTGTGAAGCCAGCACGGGAGGACACTGTAGGGGGCAAATCTGGTGGACAGAGGGAGGCAGGGCGGCGGCAAACACCAGGCAAGCGCACAGCGGGTTCCAGCATGTCCCCAGAGGGGGGTCACCATCCACACCAGAATCAGCTTTGGTGTTGGGGTCACCTGTTGTGTCTGCCACAGTTCCCCTCAATCCCCAGACAGGGAAGCCTTTCAGGATCCCCAAGAAGTGGAGAGGCACCCCTCCACAATCTCCGGCACACACTGTGTCTCACCAGGGCATGAGTCCACCTCCCCGGGCCACCACCCCACCTGGTCCAAGCAGCCGCCCAGCTACCACATGCACAGTTGGCTCTTCCACAGTTGTTACTCCCACTGCCCAGGGTAGTCCGCCAACAGACCCCAACACACAGTCAGCTCCAAGTCCGACAGACAGCCCCATCTGAGTGGTGGTCACCCTCACACACCTGTCTGTCCACAGGGGTGCGTGTGATGCCCATTGTCAGGCCCATTACTCTGTTGCTGGGCATGGCATGGTAGAGTTGCATACATTCCCTGTGTAGCTTCTGATGTAACTACTCTGCACATTGAACTTGCCTTGTGTTTCACTGCTGTGTGCCCCTCCTGCCTGTGCAGCTTCTCATGGACTCACTCTGCACATTGGACTGGCCACTGGCCTTGTTGTTCACTGCTGTTTGCCCCTTGCCTGTGCAGGATCTCATGTACCTCACCTGCACTGTGTCCTGGCCACTGGCCTTGTTGTTCACTGCTGTTTGCCCCTTGCCTGTGCAGGATCTCATGTACCTCACCTGCACTGTGTCCTGGCCACTGGGCTTGTTGTTCACTGCTGTGTGCCCCCTGCCTGTGCAGCTTCTCATGGACTCACTCTGCACATTGGACTGGCCACTGGCCTTGCTGTTCACTGCTGTTTGCCCCTTGCCTGTGAAGGATCTAATGGACTTCATCTGCACATTGTACTGGCCTTGTTGTTCACTGCTGTTTGCCCCTTGCCTGTGCAGCTTCTCATGTACCTCACCTGCACTGTGTCCTGGCCACTGGCCTTGTTGTTCACTGCTGTTTGCCCCTTGCCTGTGCAGGATCTCATGTACCTCACCTGCACCGTGTCCTGGCCACTGGCCTTGTTGTTCACTGCTGTGTGCCCCCTGCCTGTGCAGCTTCTCATGGACTCACTCTGCACATTGGACTGGCCACTGGCCTTGCTGTTCACTGCTGTGTGCCCCCTGCCTGTGCAGCTCCTCATGGACTTAATCTGCACATTGGACTGGCCACCTGCCTTGCTGTTTACTGCTGTGTGCCCCCTGCCTGTGCAGCTTCTCATGGACTCACTCTGCACATTGGACTGGCCACTGGCCTTGTTGTTCACTGCTGTTTGCCCCTCGCATGTGCAGGATCTCATGTACCTCACCTGCACTGTGTCCTGGCCACTGGCCTTGTTGTTCACTGCTGTGTGCCCCCTGCCTTTGCAGCTTCTCATGGACTCACTCTGCACATTGGACTGGCCACTGGCCTTGCTGTTCACTGCTGTGTGCCCCCTGCCTGTGCAGCTTCTCATGGACTTAATCTGCACATTGGACTGGCCACTGGCCTTGTTGTTCACTTCTGTTTGCCCCTTGCCTGTGCAGGATCTCATGTACCTCACCTGCACTGTGTCCTGGCCACTGGCCTTGTTGTTCACTGCTGTTTGCCCCCTGCCTGTGCAGCTTTTCATGTAAATACTGTGCATATTGAAATGCACACTGGCTTTGCTGTTGCCCAAATTTGTTGGCTCTATATGCAAATTGTGAATAAACACAGTTGGTCCTGCAGTGAGTTGTGTCAGTGTCCTTCCTGAATAAAGTTGTTTCTGTGTGTGCATGGTTTACTGTGTCACAGGCTCAGTATGCCACTTCGACATTGCCAATGGGTTGTGTCACATTTCATTTTTTTGCAGGGGTGGGAGGCACTTCATTTCTACATGACTGTGATACTTATGGGTGCAGTGCAGGTGGTTGGCAATGAAATCTTGTAGTCATCTTCCTTCTTGGCTCATGTTATCTATGGTGGACACATGTCAGGTTTGTGGGCAATGGCAGCACAGGGTGGGAGTTGGGGCACAGGCTTACAGGCAGGCAGGCCAGGGTCCTGGGGTCTGTATGAGCTTCCTTTCTGTGTGCCAATCAGTGTTGGTGTATGGACATCTTGTGGTGATGAGTTATCCAGGTCCCATGGCTTACTTCCAATGTGTGCACTTGGGTGGTGGAGAAGTGTATGGTGTGAAGGGGGTGACTTTGTTGTGACTGTGGATGTGTGTGCACATGCATTGTCAACTACTGCCATGTGTGACCCTGGAGTGGTGTGCCTGTATGTGTACTTGTTTAGCCCTGTGGTTGTGTTTTGTGCACATGGCAGTATTGTGTGTTGCTGTTGTGGGAGGAGGTATGTGTGACATATCCTACTTATGCTTGGCTGTCATGTAGTGTGTCACTGGGCCCTGTGTGTTGTGCAGCAGACAGTGTCTTGTCCAGTATTTGGATGCCTATGTGTGGCTGGTCAGTGTTTGAGTTCAGGGCCTTCCTTACATCCCTGTGCCTATACATGGGTGTCCTTGCTGTCTCCAGGAGTTGTTGCATTGGGGTGAACGTGGTTTGTGTTGACTGACTGTGTCAGCCATGTGTGCTGGGATGGGCTGTGTGTGTTCTCACATGTGTCTTGTCTTGCATGTGCATCACACATGCTTGATGGTTGTGTCACTGCCCTTCCATTTGTGGGCACCTCACTTTGGCTTTCCTATATGTTGTCCTCCATTACTGCTGGCATGTGGTGTGTGTATGTAGCTGTGAGTCAGGGTGGTGTGTGTGTGACTTGTCAGGTAGTGTGTGCAGTGAAGTGTTTGGTCCTCATCTGTGTGTGTGTACATTTTGTGCCTACCCTCAGTGTTCTTGGCTTGTGTGTGATGTTGTGGGGTGTGTGTTGGCTGGGGCCTGGGCTTCTGTGCTATGTGTTCCTTTGCAAAGGGTCCTGCTGTGGCTGTATATGCAGTTGTTGGGACGTGGGGCATGGTGTGGCTGTAGTTGTGTGGTTGTTGTGCAGGAGTGGCACTTGTGAGGCACATGTTGTGTCCCTTCAGGGAGGTAGCTGGTGTGTTGTGGATGGAGTTGTGGCTCTGTGCAATTTGTACGGTGCCCTTGGCATGCGCTGGCCCTGTGCTCTGCGTTGTGTGCATGGTTTTATGCACACTGACCGCGGCGGTGACGTGACCGGGACATTTGTTCATGAATGCGGTACATGGGTGGGCAGTATGTGGCGCGATGTTTTTGTGACAGGTGGGACATGTGTATGTGCAGTGATGGCTGTGTGCCCGTCCCCACAGGGGTGTGTGGTGTTCCCATGCGATGTTTTTCCCCCCTGGAGCTGTGTATTGTGTTACTTGCACTGTTGTGTCTGTACGTACCTGCGGTGGCGTCCGTGGCGGTGGATAACTTGCAGGTGGTGGATCATGTACAGCACCGGGAAGGCGTGTAGGGCGGGATCCATCGCGGTGTGTCCCGGGTGTTTCTTTTCTGTCTCCGCTGTGATGTCTCCGCCGTCTTTCGCTGTGCGGTTTCTCTGTCGCAGTGCGCTGCCCTGTTTCCGGCATCGTGATTTCTTCGGCGTACGGGACGTCATTCCGCACGGCGGTGTGTGGTGATTGGCTCACTCCGCCGCGGTGGCGGGCGCTGTTCGATGGCGGTCGGCGTCACACCGTGGCGGACGGTAAATGCCTATGTTTTCCCATCCTAATATGGCGGCCGTGAAGACCGCTGCTGGCGTGCGTAAAAAGGCATTTTTCCGCACCGCCGCCACCGCGGTCGTGCCTCCGCCAGACATCCTAATAGACCCCTAAGTGTTTCAATGTTATTTTTTATATCGGTTTGTTTTGTTTTTGATTTATATTTAAACAATTAACTTATTATTTTTATTTATTGGACTTCCTATATAGGTACTGTAGACAGCCGCTTTATACCTGAGTAGCCATAAGTTACCAAAATGCTTTTATTTTAAACCATATGACTGCTAATGGATTCAGTCCCTAGATGCATTGATAGGATTCAAGCAAAGTCAAAAAGCAGTGGTGTAGCTTGTGAAAATATCTGAGATGCGAGTGATGCAGGCCAGAAAGTAATGTCCCAGTATGTTTGGGAACACTCACTGTTAGGAATCAATACTGTGAAAAGGCCTGAGGTTATAGCATGTGACCTACTTAAACTATTCATTGTGGAATGGTCTCTAGTTGTGACATGCGATTTTAAAACTTTCCTGTGGGAAAGTACGGTATGTCACGCAGGTGTCATAGGTTATAGTTTAAAATGTCACATCCTGTGAATGTAGGTGTTGGGGCAGTACACCCTTCTTGAGAGTTTACAGAGGCTTCCCGTCTGACAAAAAGGAATATGTCGAGGGGGAGCAGCAGACACCACTCAATGGACTGAAAGCAGAAGTTGCCTAGGTAAAAGTTTGGGAACAGGTTACTAGGCGAGCATAAGGTGCTGTTTGGAAAATTCCTTAGTGGGATAATTTTCCGCATAGCCCAGGTAGCAATGATGTGTAGAGAAATAAATCATGCACCACCCATTCTTCCTCTTAGAAAAGAGTTTAAAAGTACTCCGCCAGCAACATCTCATCACAGAATACCCCATCCTTTTCTGGGCACATTTGAAGAGTGCATCTTAAACTCCCAGCAGCACAGGCACTCCTCTCCCATTTAATGATGGCCTAAACCCCCCATCTCAGCTTGTTGGCCACCCACATTTATACACAAGGACTACGAAAATCTATCAATACATTGCCACGATCAATATATTTTTTCATGTTAGTCTTCGCAAACGATACTATATACCCTAGGTATCTAAGTACTTGAATGTTGCCCAATTGGACATGACATGGGTAACAAGATATTTATACAAGATACACACCCCCTTCAACACAAACACAAGCATGTAATTTCAATTTAACAACGTCCCTTTGGTTTCCGGACACGGGACTACATATCCCAGACATCGTAGCAGATTGGCTCACATGATGCCGATCACTCGACTCGAGCACAACAAATACGGTGCCCAAGCGCCCCGGCTTTTCACTCTCGCCGGGACGTCCGTTGGCTGTGCACCTTGCTTAGAAAGGTAAGCGTAACCGGGTCTTGCTGCCTCTCTGGTTTCGATTCACTTTGGCACAAGACCGCTTTAACTTTGCGGGCATGCCCTGAACACAGGTAATTAGAGAACATACACTGCGGTGGTGGCTCCTATTACTATAAACAAAATTCCAAGAGCCTGACATAGAAATGTCTCTCGGGAAACACCAGTGGGGTGCAATTATATAGGACCCTCTCTTTTTACTCTGATACTCCCTACCACTGTTACACTGTATTTAAATATACTACCATACCGGTCAGGGCCTGTTGGCTAACCTGACCACTAAAACATATAATCACTACTTCATTCTGCCACAGACTGCCGATCAGTTTCTTTTGCGACAGCCCGATCAAGTGAGACTCTGATAACAGTATTTTGGGACATGAGATGTATATTAAGACTATGCCACACAGGCCAGCACAGGTTAATCATTCTTTGCGTACTTGGTGCACCTAAGCCCTTGGCATTTTCTCAATTTACGGTAAATTTGTTTATGTAAACAAACACATCACTGAATATGTGGATACATACACACAGTCACATAATAGACATATTATTATGAATGTATATCTTTTCCTTTTAGCTGGGCACTATGAGACGTACCTAGAGCATGGAGAGTGGGCTTTTCACCTCAACTCATAGGTAAGAACTATGGCGGACATTCTTTTACACCACAGTTTGTCTTGATAATGTCTAAAGATGAGATATGGAAGATCATGATTGTACTTTTGACTTTCAGACAGACTAACCCCTACAAGCAAATGGGTCGCTGACTACCTGACCGCCCTTTTCCTGACGTGGCCAGTATATATATATTTTTTCTCACATACACGTGCAGAGTGACTTACTACATTTTAGGTCCTGACGAATGCCGCTGGATCCCTTTAGGGGACCTACTTCTGGCAGAAACATGTTGATCTCTTTCAGGGATATATTTGATTTAATCCCTAGTCCTCTCTTCAACCTTTGTCCCTGAGACCACTCAATAAAGATTTAGTGGATCCACTGAGACAATTTTATTGCCACTTTACCACACTTTTTGCACTCTGCCCCCCACTCATCTTTTTCCATCGCTCATCTAAGAGAAAACACCTCAGCTCCTCCCCTCGGGGAGTTGTAGCCCACAGCTCGGAGGGAGGAGGGAACCCATTTGATGAAGCATGTCACCTAACGGTGAGTGAGGGTTCTCGTCCTAAAAGGATTTCTCCTTCCTCCTCTCTTTGTCATTACATTTTCTTCCTTTTTTCTTCTTCCTTCCCTTTATTCCACACTCAGCCAGGCGTACCGTATGTGTTACTATTTAAAAGTACTCCGCCAGCAACATCTCGTCACAGAATACCCCACCCTTTTCTGGGCACATTTGAAGAGTGCATCTTAAACTCCTAGCAGCAAAGGTACTCCTCTCCCATTTAATGATGGCCTAAACCCCCCATCTCAGCTTGTTGGCCACCCACATTTGCAACCCTTGTGCAGTGAAGCCACACAATTTGCTTTGTAAACAGCACTTTATCCCCGAGGCACAGAGCCACAATAGCAGTCGTCTACCCAGCTCCTCTCTCCATCGCATCCTCCCTTAGAAAGCCAGTGACATCATTAGAACCAGAACATTCATTGGAAAGATAACAAATGCAAACCCACAACACATCTCCATCCTTTATAACTTTTTTTTAACACTACAGAACACATCCCCATCCTTATACAAAAGAATATAAAAAGTTCACAACAATAGCTGTAGAATAAAAATATAACATAAAAAGAAAGAATGCTTTACAAACTTACATACTACCCTCACAAATATAATCTTCTAAACATGTAGGTGGCTACCTGACTCTTTTATTAGCAACCTATTCTCCATCTGTGCACTCAATGTTCCCTAATTTGGTTTCAGAAGGTAGCATACTTTCATCACGAACCTCCTCAAGTACAACATTTTGATCCTCAGCGTTTAACCCCACACTATCAGTAGTATCACCAGAGGAAGGAAGTGATCCAATCACTCCTTGTGATTCAATGACTTCTAACGCTTATCTTCCATCCAATTCCCTCCTCTGCACACATGCCAGTAGTAGTACCTTTCTCATCCAACCAATCAAAATCACGTTAATTGGTCCTGTAACGGAAATCCTTCCACATTTGCTTTACTCCCATCGCCACACGCTTGAGATTCCATACTTTGCCATTTTCCAAATGCACAGCATTATGTAACACCTCCACCACTTCTGGGTTATAGAACTTGCTTTCTCCCTTGACCACAAAACCCATTTTCCTTATGTAAACCTATTCTCATGCACTTATGTTCACAGGTTTACAGTGGCGTAGCAAGAGGGGGGGCGGTCCGCCCCGGGCAGCATGAGTTTTGGGGGTGGTGGCCTCCCCCTCCGCTCTTACCTGCGGCTGTTGCAGGGCGGCAAACGCAGGAATTGCCTGCACCCCCCCCCCCCAGCTCTGACATGCAGCTGTCGTGGAGCGGCAATCGCAGGGGCCACAACCGGCAGCCAAAGGTCTAGCTAAGCTGCCGCAGATTTAGTGCTGTTTTTGTAGTCATAGTACTTCTTACTCCTCTGAAGATTCCTTGCTTTAGTCTACCGGACTGTTTCAAGAGACCATGGCTCAACACCGATACTGAATAACTAACCAGGATTGAATTTAGCTCTGGGATTCTTTCCTCTCATGATTAAAAAGGCGATAACTCAGTAACTTATTTCCTTGGGACTCTATAAGCCCACACAGCTTTCATTTAGCTGAACAACCCAGTCCAGATTGTTGGCACATGTGGATTAATCACACTTTTGATGACATGGTTGAATCCCTCAACCACACCATTTACACTAGCATTATACAGGGAAGTGGCTTTGAGTTTCACGCCAATTCTTTCAAAATATGGCTTAAATGCACGAGACTTAAAATGCACACCATTATTACTGAGCACGGTAGTGGGAATACCCTCAGAACAAAAAACCTGCTCAAGAAAGACTAGCACAGATGGAGTGTCTGTTTTCTCCACCACTTTTACAGCCGGCCATCTTGAAAACAAATCCATAATCACAGTAACATATTTTTGAAGTGATCCTACAGGCCCTATTATGTCACTGGAGATGGATTACCAAGGATTGCAGTGGCTATGACCTTCTCTCATTGGGGGCCTAAGGGTTTGAAGGGATTTATCAGCTCTTGAACACTCCACACATTCCCAAACCATTGGTTCTACTGCAATGTCAACACCAGGCCACCAAAACAGTTTCTTGACTACAGATTTAGTCCGCACAATACCAAAATGGCCCTCATGACATAGTTGTATGATCGTGTCTCGTAAGTTAAATGGAGAAATAAGCCTGTCAGCCCTCAAGATTATACCATCTTCAAAGGACAGTTCTGATCTCACTTCCAAAAAAGGCTTAATGGTTTCTGTCAAGTACTCCTTTTTTGCCCATTTGTCCGCAATGAAGTTAGACACAACATCCTTTATGTATTCCTCCTCCCACTCCTCCTCCTTCTTCACTGCAGGCATTCCATTATCCATCATAAACTTCATTACCATGAAAACTATACAACACATCTTCCCACACTTAAGATTTCCGCACAAGGTCCAGGCTACTATCTCTCTTGTACTGTCTAAACTTGATTACGCCAATAGCCTCTACCACGGATCATCTTTATCAACTATGAAAAAGCTACAACAAATTCAGAACTCTGCTGCCAGACTACTCCTACATGTGAAGCCACAAACCCATATCTCTCCTGCCTTGAGGGCTTTCCATTGGCTACCAGTTGCCAGAAAATCCACCTTCAAGCGACTTTGTAACACCCACAAAGCAATACATGGAACAGGACTACTTTTTCTCAGGAATAAAATCACCAAATACATACAACAAAGGAACCTCCCGCTCAAGACTGGCACCTTGCCTCAAAACCCCAGCATACAAAAAAAACCATGGGTGGTACATCTTTCTCTGTTCAAGCAGCAAACTATGGAATTCATTACCTCCAAATATAAGAGTCAGGGGTAACTATCTTATCTTCAGATGACTACTCAAGAGTTGGCTCTTTCTTACAAGACCACCACACGCAAACACATATGTACAGCTTATGCATATAAATAAATATGTATAATTTGACTACATGTTATGTATTTAGATATGTGCATTTCTTTGTACAAAACGCATACCACTTGTGGTTTAAAAAAAAAAAATATATATATATATATATTATCTACTGGCGGTCGCCAGTAGATAGTTATATTTAGGACCTATTTTCCATAGGAAATCCGCAACATTCTATTTGAAATAACGTTGGCGCCGGTTGACGAATCTTTGCGAAAGTTTCCAACTTGTTGGGGCGCTCTGGTCCGCTCCTATCCTGAAAGTCTCGGGGTGATTCGTCAAGCGGGGGCCGAGACAAAAGGGGGGTCCCAAAACGCGTTTTCCCCATTCATTTTTCCATAGGAACCTTTAGTCGCAGCTACAGCCCGAACTGCTGAACGGAATTACACCAAATTTGGCAAAGAGGTAGCCCTTGGTTCAGTGTCGTGCCTTTTGCTTAAATGGTGTAAATCCGTTCAGTAGTTTCTGAGAAAATCACAAATAAAATCACATATATATCTATGGCCGAGTAGGGTCCGCGTACCCTCCCGATCACGAGCTGCATGCTAATTGGCTGTCAACACTCCAAATCAGGAAGTGTTGGCAGCCATTTTGTCCGAGGGACAGAAACAAGTGCGCAAAGCGCAAAAAGGGGGCAGGGTAGAAACACCCTGACCCCCTAGGTCTGCTCAGGGGGTCCCACAAGGACCCCCTGGGCAGAAAAAAGCATTTTTTAAGAAAAAAAAAAATAAATAAATAAAAAAAAAAAAAAAAAAAAAAAAAAAATCGCCAAATCGGCAAATCCCGCCAAAAAAAAAAAAAAAAATCGAAGCGCGGTCTCCCGCGCTTCGATGCTATTTTGCCCCCGGGTGGGCCAAGTCCCGGGGGCATGTGGGGGGTGGGTTTATATTTAATTTTGGGGGGCCTCGAAGGCCCCCCAAGCCCCGGGGCTTTAAAAAATAATGGTGCGGGAGGGCTTCTTTTTATTTTTTAATTACCTGTGTGGGGGGCTCGAGCCCCCAAACGCCCCGAAGACCGCCACCTCCCCGGGGCACTAAAGATTTCAATATGGGGGTCCATTACGGACCCCCAGAGCCCCGGGGACCACCACCTCCCCGGGGCTTTGTCGATGGAGGGAGGGGGGCCGCGCGGCCCCCCTCCTGGAGCCTGTAATGGCCCTGGGGACCGCCACCCCCCAGGGCCGGCTCCTGCAGTGTCATTTGAGATGTCATCAGTGATGTCACTGACCATGTCATGAGTGATGTAATATGCGACGTCATCAGCAGTGCATTGCGGGGGCGCGAGTTATAGTTAGCTGAACTAACTATAACGGGGGAATTTCATGGGTTTTGTACGAGTGCAATGTCCAACTAACTATAACTGCCCCTAAAACCTATGGTTTTTTCAGTGAATATATATATATATATATATATACATATATATACTGAAAAAAACAAGGGTTACAGGGACATTATGGTTGGCCTCAGATTTCACTTATACACAACCATAGAAATTCAGCAGTTATAATTACCTGAGCTAACTATAACTTACATCCCCGCAATGCACTGCTAATTACCTCACATATTTCATCACTCATGAGACATGGTCAGTGACAACACTGATGGCATCCCTGATGACATCTCAGATGATATCACTAATGACATCATCTCAGAGTGTTTTGCAAATATTTCTGAGGCTTAAAAATATATACTAAGCTACACCATAACTTAGATAACTATTCTTGTGTACTACTGAGTGATACTGTTTCTAACATATGCCATCTGAGCGACTTTGTGACTGTCTGTATCAGTGCGTGAGTGGGTGTGTGAGTGGCTGTATGGCTGTGTGAGTGGGCGTGTGAGTGCCTGTATGGGTGATTAAGTGGGGCTGTAAGTAGCTGTATGGGTGAATAAATGGGTGTGTGAGTAGCTGTATGGGTGAGTGAGTGGCTGTGTGAGTGGCTGTATGGGTGGGCAAGTGGGTGTGTGAGTGGCTAGTGGATGTTTGAGTGGGTGTTTGGTTAACTGAGTGGGTTGTGAGTGGCTGTATTGGAGAGTGAGTGTCTGCATGAGTAGTTGTATGGGTGTGTAAGTGGCTGTTTGAATTGGTGTTTGGTTACCTGAGTGGGTGTGTGAGTAGCTGTATTCAAGAGTGAGTGTCTGCGTGAGTGGCTGTATGGGTGAGTGAGTGGTCATCTGAGTGGTTGTAGGGATGAGTGAATGGGTATGCAAGTGGTTGTGAGAGTGTGTGAGTGGGTGTGTGAGTAGTTGTATGGGTGCACCAATAGGTCTGTTGAGATGCTGTATGGGTGAGTGATGGCTATCTGAGTGATTGTATGATCGATTAAGTGGTTGTGTGAATAGCTGTATTGGGATTGTATGGCCCGTGTAAGTTGTATGGGTGAGTAAGCGTTTGTATGAGTAGCTGTATGAGTGGCTGCTTGGGTGAGGGAGTGGGTATGTGAATGATTGCATGGATGAGTGAGTGGGTGGGTGGGTGAAAAGTTGTATAGATATGTGAATAGGTATGTGAATGATTCTGTGGGTGTGTGAGTGAGTGTATGAGAGACTGTATGGGGTGTGAGTAGGTATTTAAGTGATTCTGTGGATGATGTCATCAGTGATGTCATTTGAGATGTCATCAGTGATGTCATCAGTGATGTCACTGACCAGGTCATGAGTGATGTAATATGTGAGATCATAAGCAGTGCATTGTGGGGGCATAAGTGATAGTTAGCTGAGGTAACTATAACTGCTGAATTTCTATGGTTTTGTATACGTGAAATCTTAGGCTACCTATAAAGTCCCTGTAACATTTTTTTTCTGTGAATTTCTAAGTTTTTTCAAAATTCTATTTCCTAAATATAATGTCCCTGAAACCTTTGTTTTTTCAGTGAATTTCTTAGGTTTTTAAATGTTAATTCCTCACTATAACATCCCTGTAACCTTTGTTTTTACAGTGAATTTCGAACGTTTTTTTAAATTTTATTTCCTAACTGTAACCTGTAACTTTTCAGAGTGTGTATGTAAGTTTTTGTGTAGATTGGTGAATGGGTGTGTGAGTGGTTGCATGAGTCTGTGGCTAGATGTGTGAGTGGTTTTGTGGGTGTGAGTGGCTGTATGGGTCTGTGAGTAGGTGTGAGTGGCTGTATGCGTCTGTGAGTGGATTCATGAGTGTCTGAGTGGGTCTGTGAGTTTGTGCATAAGTGTCTGAGTAGGTGCTTAAGTGTCTGAGTGGGTGCATGAGTGAGTGTCTGAGTGGGTCTATGACTGGGTGAGAGAGTGTCTGACTCAAACACTCATAGAGACACTCACAAACCCACTCAGTCTGTGAGTGAGTACATGAGTGTCTGAATGAGTCTGTGAGTGGGTATGTGAGTCTCTGAGTGGGTCTGAGAGTGGGTGCATGAGTATCTGAATGGGTCTATCAGTAGGTTTGTGAGTCTGTGACTGGGTCTGTGAGTTGGTGTGTGACTCTCTGAGTAGGTCTGTGAGTGGGTACATGAGTATCTGAGTGGTTCTGTGACTGGGTGTACATGCCTGAGTAGGTCTGAATGGGTGCATGATTGTCTGAATGGGTCCGTGAGTAGGTGCATGAGTGCCTGAGTGGATGTGTGAGCAGGTGTGAGAGTGTTTGAGTGGGACTGTGAGTGGTTGCATGAGTGTCTGAGTGGGTCTATGAGTGCATGTGAATGTCTGAATAGGTCTGTGAGTGTGTGTGTGGATCTGTGAGTAGGTATGTGAGTGTCTGAGTGGATTTATAAGTGGGTATATCAGTGTCTGAGTGGGACTGTCAGTGGATGTGTGAGTGACTGAGTGTGTGAGGGTCTAAGTGTCTTTGTGGGTGTATCAGTAGCTGTGTGAGTGACAGGGCCACAACGGAAGAACACCTGCCCCTTTATCCAACAAGAGGCCACAGTTTTGCACAATTTATCTACTAAAGTGGAGTATTCTCTTCAGGTTAATTAGTAACTGCCACCTTGTTAGGAAGTGTCCAGTGCATATGCTACTCTACATCTGTGTAATGGACCACTAGGAAATGTCTCTGGTGACCTTGTGTGCATTTCGGCAATGTGATTGTTGCTTCTGCATGTTTATCCAGAAATCTGTGATAACATGAATCTTTCTATAAAGAGGACAGCAAGACTACAAAGAGGTAAATCTCCACCAAACAACAGCACTTCCTCCTAGCCATATGAAGTAAGTGCTTCTTTGTTTGGTGGAGATGTCTTCATATTTCTTGGCATGAAGAACGCATCACCAAAAAAGTCGGGAAACGTGCTGAGGATCCTTTTGGTAAGTTGACCAAAATCTGGCAAAAGGCAGGAAGACCTGTGCATACCACTAAGGTGGGCAGGGAGGCCCCATCCCGTGGCTGACTTCGGCCCCTGGGACCCCATCTCCTGTGGCCCACCTATGGTTCGATGGGGAGGGGGCAGGTACCCTCCCTCCCTGGGATGATTTCAGCCCTGGGGACCCAATCCCCTTGGGCCCAGCCATGAAATGCTTGGTGCCCTGCAACCCACCCAGTTAGCAGCATTGAGGACTGTGGGGGGAGCCTGAATGCCCCCGTGGTCCCTGACGGCTCCTCGCCTCCAGCAGGAGATGGCATTGTTCTCACACACAGGGAGCTGCTAAACATGCACCTCCCTGTATGTGAGAGCAATCATTTCATCTGTTTCACAGCAGGCATGGAAACAGACGAAAACTCCTCTCCCACCAAGCGGGAGCAGTTTAACAGCTCCTGCTTGCTGAGAGTGGAGTTAGTGTTTGCTCTGACTTGGCAGGAGCTGTCAAAGCTCCAGCCAAGTCAGAGCAAAGAGCTATGTCCTGGGGTGGGCACCCTGGGACATAGGGAGCCGACCCTGGGAGGTGCGGTCCCCAGGGCCATTAATGGCTCCAGAAGGAATGTTTTTCAGGGACTCGGCTGAAGCCGAGTCCCAAGATGACTGCCAACACTTCCTGGTTGAAGTGTTGGCAGCCAATCATATTTCAGCAAGGGGACTGTCGGATCCTCAGAGGAGGTGTCCCTAGGTATACAAATTCTATAGTCATCTCTAAAATGGGAAATGCATTATTTTTGCCCCCCTTTTTCTCGGCCCCCGCTTAACAGATCACCCCAAAACTTTCCATGCTCAACTAGAATCACCGGGGCACTTTATATTTTTTACATTTTGTGAAGATTCATCAAACAGCACCAAAGATATATAGCAAGTCAAAAATTGCTTTTCCTGTAGAAAAATGGTCCTAACTATAACTACCTACTGGTGGCATTTTATAGCTGGGCATGGATGGCACTGTGCTAATCCTATTCTTAAGACTTTGCTCAAGGAATTGCAAAAGACTTTGTCACTTTCAATCTCAGCATGGATAGCACTATGCTAATCCTATGCTTCAAAACTTTGATAGAAAAGCTGTTATTTGAGGTGAGCAATTTCAGAGTGTTGATGGTGTTGTAGGGTGCTCTATACAGGATCTGCTCTCCACCTAAACTTGGGAACTACCCAGAGTTCTATGCTTCTTTTTTGCATAATTTATGTAGCACTCTATGCCTGAAAGTGTATTGTTTTGACTTATACTGGGTGTTCCCTTTTGTCTGGACAAAGCAAAACCTCTCTGAAGCGCTATAATGATAGCGAAACACGTCAGGGGTTGCTTTTATTCATTCTAGTTTGGCTTGGATGGTATTTTACCAATCCAGAGCTGTAATACTGTGCCTCGAATGGTGAAAGGGTTTTGCCATTTTACAGCTCGGCGTGGATGGCACTGTGCTAATCCTATGCTTAAAGACTGATGTAGAAATGTCAATGATTTTGTTCCTTTCTATCTAGGCGTTGATAGCTCTGTGCTAATACTATGCTTAAAAACATTGATTGAAAAGCGGACATTTGAGGTGAGCAATTGCAGTGTCGATGGTGTTGTAGGGTTCTCTATACAGGAGCTGCTCTCCACCTAATCAAGGGAACTACTCAGACTTCTCTGCTTCCTTTTGCATAATTTATGTGGCACTCTATGCCTGAAAGGGTATTGTTTTGAGATATATATATATATATATATATTGCACAGAAAGGATCTAGGAAGAACAAAAATCCAGCGAGCCCACTCGGTCGGTCAAGGCAGTTTATTTCTTTAAGACAGAAAAGGACGACGCGTTTCGACCACGTCCGTGGTCTTGGTCACATTAATTTATGCTTAACATGTGTTGCTCGAGTTAGAAATCCTTTAAAAGACAGAAGACAAGAGGAGTTTGGCAAAACAGGAACAGTTTGTTTAATTAAACATTACGGCTGGGAGACTAGTTACAAGCACGAGGTCTGAGGACTGTCTCAATTTACACTCGGTATATCTCCTTTTATACAAAACTTGACAGGCTATAAAAGTTTCTGGCATACATATATGATAATGAATGTTGGTTGCTGCCTTTGGAGTATCAATGGTCAAATGGTTACTACAGGTGGGTCTCAACCTTGTGTGGATACAATGTGGCCAGTGGATAATGCGTCCAGATGTCTGGCATGGTGAGAGCGGGATCACTACGTGTGCTAGGTCCTGACTGGCTATGTGTTCCTAACTCATGTGGCATCTGACTTTTTATTTTTTAGGTGCAACATACCTCCTCAGGCCATGTGTGCTTTATTGGGGCAATCTCCCCTGACCATTGTCATGTCTCTGCGCCTATCTGTGGGATTGATCAAGAGTTTCCTGCTGGAGTGTTTGCCTGCCAGCTGCACACCCTCCCACCTGTGATCCATTAATCAGAAATCACAAGCCTAGGTCTCAGGGCCTGCCTGACTGCATATTTGCGAGTTGAGGTTGATGTGGAGTCCAGAATGGGCGAATCTATTAATAAGGATAAGGTTTCATTTTTTTGATGAATGCATCAATTTCCACATTAACACGTCTGCAGGTCACTGCATAGTTTTCTTATAAGTTATTTGATTAGATGCTTATATGGATCTCTATTTATCTACCATAATATGTAAATTTGATCTTAACAGTTGTATCTATAAGTGCTTCACTGTTAAAATATTGAGGGAAACGTAAAATAAAACTTAAAACACACAAATATATATCTCCTTAACCATGAACTGGCCAAAGAATTCACACAGTTGCACAACTCACTGTTTTTAAAAATACGTAGGTACTTCCAAAAACTGAGTAAGGCTAGGGCTAAAGACATCTTGCCAAAACACCACTGGTACAACCATGAATGTAGACGCGCCCATAAAGCACTTGGTGAAGCAATTAAGTTGGGTGCTGTGTCTAGAGTGCGAATTGTTAGGTCTACTTATAAGAATGTTATTCACCATGCCAAAAAGCTTGGGATGAGGATAGATGGCAGGAACTAAAATGTGCTTGTGACAGTAACAACTCCAAGTGGTTCTGGAACGTGGTTAAATGGGGAAGGGGAGGAGTAGCACAGTCCCCGGAAAACCACGTTGACCCTGATGTGTGGGTTAGCCACTTTGCCACTCAATATGCTTGTGACGAAGCAGAACATAGTTTACCATTTCCGATCTACCCCTACCCTGCCGGCATGGTTTTTATTGAGGCTGATGTTAGTGGCGCACTCAGAGCACTAACAAGAGGTAGAGCCCCAGGGATAGATTGTGTTCCTTCCGATATCTTCCTGCACTATAGACTGAAATGGACCAACTATATATTATTACTCGCTAATGCCATAGCCCAAGGAGCACCTATCCCGGCCACTTGGCAGGGGGCGGAGATAATCCCCATATATAAAAAAGAAGATAAATCCATGCCTGGTAACTACAGGCCAATAAGCCTTATAGATTCGATACAGAAAGTGGTGGCCAGGCTTGTCTTAGGCAAGGTCCAGGCCTGGATTGATGATAATACCATTCTCACTCTTCTCCAGGCAGGCTTTAGGGCCTATATTAGCACAATTGACCAGGTCTTTCGTTTTGTTCTTACATATTGGCGGACAATAGTTCTCGGCAAGGGTCGCATGTATGCTGCCTTTGTCGATCTCAAATCCGCTTTTGACCTGGTCTCACGGAACAAATTGTAGGAGGTCTTGAAGGAGATGGGGATGTCACTCGACCTACTTTCCTTGTTTGCCCGCCTCCATGAGGAAAACTATGCACAAATACGTTGGGGGCGGTAGGAAATAAGACAGAACCCTTTCCCGTGCGAAAGGACGTCCGTAAAGGATGTGGGCTGGCTCCCACATTGTTCTCTCTCTTCATAAATGAAGTCGCAGACTTTCTTGATGTCACCCATACTGATGCTCCTGTCTTAGCTGGAAGAAAAATCCCCATTCTAATGTTTGCGGATGACACGCTGATAATCTCCAAAACTCCGAGCTGATTGCAGCGTGCACTCCATGGTTATGAAGTTTTGTTTCCTGCGAGGTCTTAAAATTAATGCCGCCAAGATAAAGTTCATGGCTTTCAACCAGCATAGATCCTTCAAGGGGAAAATGATGATGGATGGGCTTCCCCTAGAGCAGGTTGATGCCTTTGTCTATCTGGGCATCAAACTGCAGAAGGACATGAGGTGGAAGCCACACATCAAAATCATGGCATTAAAACATAGGCAGTTAGCTGGCACCCTTAGAAAGGAACTTAAAACCTCCCTGACAAAAACCCTTAGCCCGGCACTTCAAATATATAATATCAAAGTGGTGAGCTCAGTCCTCTATGGGGCTGAGCTGTGGGGCCTAGAGAACCTGTCCCAGCTAACAATTGCCGAGAACATGTTTTTGCGTACGATCATCAGTCTTCCACAGAGTACACCCATCCTTCCCCTAAGGAATGATCTAGGTAGGAAAGCCCTGACGGATCGTGCCAGGTTACGGCCAATTCTATACTGGCGTAGAATATGGTGTACGCTGGAACTGGCAGCATACACAGAGGGCCTAAGTGACATTATCAATTTGGATTGATTCCATAAAATCAGCTGGCTGCGAGATTTGAGAAGTCTGATTAATAAAATGGGCTTATCACACCTGTGGGATTCTCCTTCCACTTCAACGTTCCAGTCAAAAGACAGTCTCAAGGAAATTTATTGGGAAATGGTTGCACACGAAGAGATTAGACGCCATGACTCCACTTCACTCTCGGGGTCCTTCCTACAGATAAAACCATGCCCGAGCCTCGAGCCCTACTGGGAAATTATTAAAAAGCCTTTGGACCGAAAACTCTATTTCCAATTTAGATCAGGATCTTTGCCCCTAAAGTGCTTTACATCCAAATGGTTTTCCACCGGGAATAATAAATGCCACATATGTGTCAAGCAAGTAGAAACATATTAGCACATGCTTTTTGCCTGCCCTGCCTACGCTGGCCCATGTAAAGCCTGGATGGTGCAGCTTTGTAAGAACATGGGTACTAGATCATACAGCATAGCCCTGCAAATTCTTTGCTCTGATCCATCACCCAGGTACGCAATCCCGGTGGCAAAATTCTTAAGGTGGTTGTGGCACGTTCGATCCAAGCAAATTATGGCTGGAAAATGAAAATTATAAAATCCTTTCACATCACGTAGGTGCATGTGGGAAGAAGGCGACATGTGGGGCCCAATACGATTGCAAAGGCTTATGAGACTGTCTGTATTTTATGCTTTTTTCCTTGTCATGTTATGTAATATATTATATAGCGAAAGCTCGGATTGCTTTTTTGTCATTTTTAGCACAAACGTTTTAACCCAGATTTTAACTTTTGTACTTTTTTTAACCTTTTATTTGTAATGCTCTTATGACTTGCATAGTCGAATAAAGCTTCTTTAACTATATATATTATATATTTATATTATCTACTGGCGGTCGCCAGTAGATAGTTATAGTTAGGACCTATTATCCATAGGAAATTCATAACATTCTATTCCCAATAAGTTTGGCGTCGTTTGACGAATCATCGCGAAATTTTCAAAACTAGTGGGGCGCTCCGGTCCGCTCCTGTCTTGAAAGTTTCGGGGTGATTCGTCAAGCGGGGGCCGAGAAAAAAGGGGGGTCCCAAAACGTGTTTTCTCCATGTTAATTTCCATAGGAAATTTTAGCCACGGCTACAGCCCGAACTGCAGAACGGAATTACACCAAATTTTGCAAAAAGGTAGCGCTTGGTTCAGAAAGTGACCTTTTTTTTTAAATGGTGTAAATCCGTTCAGTAGTTGCGGAGAAATTCAAAAAATAAGAGTGAAAAAATCAATTTCCCATAGGAAACTTTATGCAAGGCTACAGCAAAAACTGCTGAACGGAATTACACCAAATTTTGCAAAAAGGTAGTGCTTGGTTCAGAAAGCACCGTTTTTAAAAATGGTGTAAATCCGTTCAGTAGTTGCTGAGAAAATCTAAAATAAAAGTTTCGATATCTATGGCCGCGGTGGATCCGCGCACCCTCCCGACCATGAGCTGCATGCTAATTGGCTGTCAACACTCCAAACCAGGAAGTGTTGCCAGCCATCTTGTGCCTTGGTAGAACCGAGGCACAAGAAATCAGTAAAAGAAGTGCGCAAAACGCAAAAAGGGGGCACGGTAGAAACACCCTGACCCCCTAGGCCTGCTCAGGGGCAAAAAAAAAAAAATTTTTTTTTTTTTTTTTAAAAATCGACGGGATGCGCTTAGTGTGCGCGGATCCCGCCGAGAAAAAAAATAAACGAAGCGCGGTCTCCCGCGCTTCGTGGTTAATTGGCCCCCGGGTGGGCCAAGTCCCAGGGGCATGGGGGGTTTATTTTAATATTATGGGGGCCTCTAAGGCCCCCCAAGCCCCGGGGACCGCCACCCCCCGGGGCTTTAAAAAAATAATGGTGCGGGAGGGCTCTCGGCCCTCTCGCAGCCCCGGGTACCGCCACCCCCCGGGGCTTCTTCTTTTAAAAAATAAAATAACCTGTGTGGGGGGGCTCGAGCCCCCCCACATGCCCCGGGGACCGCCACCTCCCCGGGGCACTAATATTGTAATTTGGGGGTCCGTTACGGACCCCCGAGCCCCAGGGACAACCACCTCCCCGGGGCTGTGCAATTGGATGGGAGGGGGGCCGCGCGGCCCCACTCCTGGAGCCTGTGGTGGCCCTGGGGACCGCCACCCCCAGGGCCGGCTCCTGCAGTGTCCCGGGTGCCTACCCCGGGACACTGCTGTTTGCAATCACAGGGACGGGAGCCTCGCGGCCCCGTCCTGTCATTGCAAACTTGCTTTGCTTCATTGAAGCGAGAGCAGGAAACCTGCTATCGCTTCAATAAAGCAAAGCAGAATTGCATTTCCATAAGGGGAGCTGCATGTCAGCAGCTCCCCTTATGGAAAAGCAATGCCGGCTCCCGCAGGACGCGGGGAGCCGGCGGGACCGTGCGGGGATTGGGGACCCCCCACGGTCCCAAACGAGTGGCCAGGCCCCGGGGGATGGGGTCCCCGGGGCCTTAAATGGCCTGAGGAGGGGGGCCACGCAGCCCCCCTCCCAAAATTTTAATAAAAAAAAAAAAAAGAGGGCATGCCCCGGGGGATGGGGTCCCCAGGGCCAATAGAGGCCCAGGGAAGGGGGGCCACGCGGCCCCCTTCCCGTTTTTTTTTATTTAAAAAAAAAAAAATCCTCAGGCCCGGGGGATGGGGTCCCCGGGGCCAAAAGTGGCCGAGGGAAGGGGGGCCACGCAGCCCCCCTCCCATACAAAAAAAAACAAAAACAAAAAAAAAAGACCGGCATCATGCCAGAGGCCCCGCCCCTCCCTGCAGCAGTCTGCAAACGCGCCCCCTGGCGCGTTTTAAGAAGGGAAGTAATTCCCCTTGAATACTGTGGGTCCCTGGAGGCCAACTAGCCCACCAGGAATCTCCAGTATGCGCCAGGGGCTGCGTTGCACAGAGGTGTACAGAGGCCACGCCCCTTTTACACCTCTCTGCAACGCAGCTCTGTGGCGCTTTTTGGAGGTACATGGTGGGCTAGTTGGACTCCAGGGACCCTCAGGATTCAAGGGGACTTAATCACCCAACTTAAAACGCGCCACGGGGCGCGTTTGCACAGTGGTGAAGGGAGGGGGCGGGGCTTCAGGTGACATGTGTGCAAACAGGCCCCGTGGCGCGTTTTAAGTTGGGGAATTAATTCTCCTTCAAACCTGAGGGCCTCTGGGGGCCAACTATCCCACCAGGTACCTCCAGTAAGCGCCACGGAGCTGCGTTGCAGAGTGTTGTAAAAAGGGGCGTGGCCTCTGAACACCTCTCTGCAACGCAGCTCTCTGGCGCATACTGGAGGTATCTGGTGAGCTAGTTGGCCCCTAGGGACCCTCGGGATTGAGGAGGAATTAATTCTCCAACTTAAAACGCGCCACAGGGCGTGTTTGCAGACATGTCACCTCAGGCCCCACCCCTTCCTTCACCATTGTGCAAATATTCCTCTAAAATCAGCCAAACTACGAATTCCGATTTACTCACCTGTTATCAGGAGAGACCTCAGTGCTGCATCTTTGAGCCCAGTACTGATCCTGAAAAGTAATTCTAACCGTACTTACCAGTAACTTGCATTTCCTTCCATAGGCTAACATTGACTGGTTTCACTTGGAAATTCTTCTAAGTGTGGAGTTTTGGAACTTTATAATATTCCTCTAAAATCAGCTGAACTACGAATTCCGATTTACTCACCTGTTATCAGGAGAGACCTCAGTGCTGCATCTTTGAGCCCAGTACTGATCCTGAAAAGTAATTCTAACCGTACTTACCAGTATCTTGCATTTCCTTCCATAGGCTAACATTGACTGGTTTCACTTGGAACTTCTTCTAAGTGTGGAGTTTTGGAACTTTATAATATTCCTCTAAAATCAGCTGAACTACGAATTCCGATTTACTCACCTGTTATCAGGAGAGACCTCAGTGCTGCATCTTTGAGCCCAGTACAGATCCTGAAAAGTAATTCTAACCGTACTTACCAGTAACTTGTATTTCCTTCCATAGGAATCCATTGTCTGTTTTTCAGCAGAAAAGTTTCAAAGTGTCGATTTTCACAAACTACAAATATTCCTTAAAAATCGCCTGTATGACTTAAACGCATTCT
This sequence comes from Calotriton arnoldi, assembly GCA_963921515.1. NCBI lineage: Eukaryota > Metazoa > Chordata > Amphibia > Caudata > Salamandridae > Calotriton > Calotriton arnoldi. The sequence goes on from CAWUFW010003908.1 coordinate 93,605, forward strand.
TTCAACTGTTTACAGGAGATGCACCAGTGCTGGATCCAGGATCCACCACTGAGTAAGAAAAAGTAACGATAACACTACTTACCTGCTAAGTGAATTTCCTCCCTTAGGATAACATTGGTGATTCTATGTGAAAAAGTTTCTAAGTGTCAACTTTTAAAATACAATAATATTCCTTAAAAATCACTACTGTAACCAAAACGCTTTTACTCAACTGTTTACAGGAGATGTCCCAGGACTGAATCTAGGATCCAGTCATGTGGTTAGAAAAGTAATCCATAAAGTAACTAATTGCATTTAACTAGAAATTCAGCATTGAGCTCAATGTTGCATTGTGTTTGAAATTGTGTTGCCCATTGCAACAACTGTAACTACTGTACTTAAAAGTCTATTGCCTATTTGCAAAGTATTTAAACTAAAGTAATTCATTCTGAGAAAGTATATTTTGTAATGTAATGTATAATGTAATTACGATGTAATTTAAAAAATAAAATATCTAAAAATAAATAGTTTAAAAAAATGTAGTAAATCCGTATCAAAAAATAAATATAACAATTAATACATTTAAAAATTGTCATTTACAAAACCTTTGAAATTCACTGAAAAAACCATAGGTTTCAGGCACATTATAGTTAGAAATTAGCATTTAAAAAACCTTACAAATTCACTGAAAAAACCATAGGTTTTACTGACAGTTATAGTTAGTTGGACATTGCACTCGTACAAAACCCGTGAAATTCCCCCGTTATAGTTAGTTCAGCTAACTAGAACTCGCGCCCCCGCAATGCACTGCTGATGACGTCACATATTACATCACTCATGACATGGTCAGTGACATCACTGATGACATCACTGATGACATCTCAAATGACATCACTGATGACATCACTGATGACATCATCCACGTGATAATCTGATGCACCTCCTCACACCCTAATATAACCTTTGATACACCCACTCTACATTACAGACTGCCATTCGCAAAACCATAGACACTCCAACACCAATAACTACATACCCACTCACTGATTCTTAGGTCTACACACACATCCACTCACTCACCCGTACAGTCACTCATACTTACGGTCACTCAGTACAGGACTATCATATGCACTCATACTCCTATATAGACACGCAAACACCGCCACTCATCCATAGAGGTACTCACACACCTAGTCAGTCATGCAAATAATTAAACACACTGCCATTTACTCACCTATACAGTTTACACACACCAGCTCACTTACTCATACAAATACTAGCACATTCTTACGCTCTGATACAATCACTGATACAAGCACACACTCATCCATACAGTCACTCTCACAATCACACACTCTCGCTTATAGCTATTTATATACTCCAACACACATATATACTGCCTTTCACATATGTAGTTACTCACACATGTACCACTGGGACATACATTCACTCACTAACACACTCTTACACACACTTACCCACAGATGCACTCTTGAAACCATCCACCCAGTGAATCACCCACTCACACATCTATGCACAGAGTCGCACACACCCCACCCACACAAACACTCAGGCACCCATACAGATACTCAGACAACCAATCAATAACTCATATAGACACTCATGTAGCTATTCACGAACCCATGCAGCCACTTACACAGCAACAGACAGACGGATACAGACATTCACACAGTTTAGTCACTAACCCGTGCATTCAGTAAGATACATTTAATCACTCACTTATAGAGTCAGTCACACACCTACTAAATCATCCATTCAGACACTTATACACCCACTCATTCTTCAATACGCCTTTCCCTATATATATTAAACATATTTAAACTTTACAGAAACACACAGTCACTAGATGATGTCATCAGTGATGTCATCAGTGATATCATTTGAGATGTCATCAGTGATGTCATTTGAGATGTCATCAGTGATGTCATCAGTGATGTCACTGACCATGTCATGAGTGATGTAATATGTGACGTCATCAGCAGTGCATTGCGGGGGCGCGAGTTATAGTTAGCTGAACTAACTATAACGGGGGAATTTCACGGGTTTTGTACGAGTGCAATGTCCAACTAACTATAACTGTCCCTAAAACCTATGGTTTTTTCAGTGAATATATATATAGATATAGATATATATATATAAAACTTTGTCCCTTTCTATCCCGGCATTGATATTTCTGTGCTAATACTATGCTCAAAATCTTTGATGGAGAAGCTGACATTTGAGGTGAGCAATTTCAGAGTGTCGATGGTGTTGTAGGGTGTTCTATACAGGAGCTGCTCTCCACCTAAACATGGGAACTATTAAGATTTCTATGCTTCTTTTTTGCATAATTTATGTGGCACTCTATGCCTGAAATGGTATTGTTTAGATATTGATATATGTATATATATGTTTTAAAAAAAAACTCGGTTTCTCGATATGCTCCTTTTTGCCCCTTCAACCCATAGATAGGTGGTGCGAATTTGCCAGCGAAGCCCACTGGACAGATTGATCCCAATTCAGCACGAAGTAATCGCACTCTCAGGATCGTTGCAATACCACAGATTTATTGCCAGTAACGCGTTTTGACAGTCAAGGCAGTCTTGATCACAGTGTGATCAAGACTGCCTTGGCTGAAAGCCCGAAACCGGTCCTAGGATGCTTGTTTCCAGTCCAGGGAGGACCTGGCCTGGCAGTTCGGGCTGGACTGTTCCCATTGGGCGCAGGGTCAAGACTGATTTGCATATGGCTGGGTCCAAACTGGAATGGCATGGTGAGCAAAAAAACGATGGATTTAGGCCCAGATCTCTGTACTGGGGTGAATGTACGACATTGTTCTGCATTCTGTCCATCAATTGTTGTTTTTGCATTTGTCACCCCGAGTGGGACGGGTATGCCCAGACGTGGGTCCCGTGCTCTCCATGCCACTGGAGTCAAGCTATCCTGGCTGATGAGGGCTGAAAGCCCGAAACCGGTCCTAGGATGCTTGTTTCCAGTCCAGGGAGGACCTGGCCTGGCAGTTCGGGCTGGACTGTTCCCATTGGGCGCAGGGTCAAGACTGATTTGCATATGGCTGGGTCCAAACTGGAATGGCATGGTGAGCAAAAAACGATGGATTTAGGCCCAGATCTCTGTATTGGGGTGAATGTACGACATTGTTCTGCATTCTGTCCATCAATTGTTGTTTTTGCACTTTTAGTTGGCATATTCCTGCCTTAGCCAACTAGCGCCTGACATATGTCTCTGCGTCACATGACTAGGTGTGGTTGGTCTTTGTATATTCCTCCCAGACAGCCACACACAATAGAGAGCTTAGGTGTGCCTGGATGGGCCATCGCTGGCAGGATGGGGGGGCATAGCCAAGGCCAGACTAGCCATACCAGGCATCGGGAATTTCCCCTGGAGACTGGGAGAGTTGGGGGGGGCGGTTTTGTTACTGGGGGCCATTTTTGTGTCATTGTGGCAGTTTTGAAAGCACCCGCTACAGAGTCCTTGTATATCAAGTAGTTTTCAGGCAATAATAAAAGTGTCAAGATAACTCTGGTGGTTAATGTACCTGCTGGAGAGAGAACAAAGTTTTGTCCAGAGGCAGTTTTGACTCATCTGAGGTAGCACAGAGGGTTAATATGCCTGCTGCAAAAGACATGTACCATTCAGATCACAGAACAGTATTGTATATGCACAGCTTAGTGAACTACTGCTTTTGTTGCACTGACCCTTTTCTTACTGTGCAGTTCATAAGTTACAAGCATAATCTAGCACAGTGAGCTATGAAATGTAATCAAAGAGCTGTATGCAAACTAAATGGTACAATGTAGAAAGTTATGTTTGTTTCTTAAGTCTTTCATTATCCTAATGTTGCTAAGAAAGGTTTGTTTGGGTAGAAATAAGTTCTTATTAGTAAAGCCAACCTTAACTGTTACTGTTAACTGTTACTTTCTTAATCCTGGGTTTGTGCTTCTCCAGACCAAGCACTCTTAAAAAATGCCTACCAGTATGGATGACATGAATCCTACACCTTGTAATCCCCTTTGTCTTATATAAAAAGTTCTATACACTAATTTACACATGTATGATTCATTGTTTCTGTATTTGCATGTGTTATAAAGTGCTCTGACACCCTACACTGGTGTGAGAGGCACTATAAAACAATTGAAATACATGTGAGAGAGGGGCTATGGCGACATGAGGGGCATTGTTGGAGGGTGACAGTGTGGGAATCATTGAAATGCTCCAACAAGGATTATTGAATCCAGGTCCACTCTAAGGCCATCATTTACTATGCTTTAAAAGCTAATACAAATGAATATATAATGAAAACTGTGTTGTAGAATGTGCCAAGTTTGCTCAAATTTTCTTGGGGAGAGAACACCCCAAAACCCTCCTTGTAGCGGTCAGGATCGCTCACTGCATTCACTGTGCACCGTACGGGGGACGGTCTGACAAAATTTGCAAGGGCTGCTTTGGGTTGCCAGTCCAGCCCTGGGCACATTTGTACCTGAATAGGCTGTGTCCTGCATTGAAACAAGGGATTGCATACCCCTGTAGTTAGTCTGGAGCTAGGGCAGGGGAGACAGAAATCCTGAGCACTTCAAAGTGAAGCCTCTAGAAGCTTCTCCCACATCAAAGAAGGTACCAGGTATAAATGTTTGACCTCAGACACTGAATCTTCAGTACACTTCTAGATCTCTGTAGACCTGTGGAAGACTGCCAGGAAGAAGGACTGCTGTGCCGTTGGAAGGACTGCCACCCTGCTAGTCTGCTGTCCTGCTCTCTGCTGCCCTCTTGCCTGGGTTAGGACTGGACCTCCAACCTGTACCCAGGACCACCAGAGTGACTCCAAGGGCTAGTCTCTTGCAACTACTGTGAGACCTACCCTTTCAAGTGGTGACACATAAGTATACTGGATCTGTGGAGTTGGGCCTGAAGGAAAATTGCCAGCCGATAAGTGGATCCAACAGAACCAAAGCATTTCCTCTACTACCCGGCTCATCTCTGAGCAGAACCGAAGAATCGCCTCTGCTGCGAGGACTCTCTGAGCGCAAAGACATTGCATTGCAGCTCGCAGCCACATTGAACCACCACTGAGACATGCATACTCAAAGCAGGCCCTCACATCCCAAGCCCCTCATCAAAGGCATCCTCAATGGTGACACAGGACTTCGCATCACAAGCCCCACAGCTTCTTTGGAACCAGCTGTGCGCAATGCACCCTCAATGCAGGATTTCGCATCGCAAGCCCTCCTTCGTCGACGGCCTCCTCGACAACGATGCAGAGCCGCGCATTAATAAAAGAAGCATTTGTCCATTGGGTGGAATGATCTCTGGATGTCCCCTTGCCAGTCTTCCACTTTAAGCACTTAATGCATGCCTACTACTAAGCCTGTCTAAATGTAGATGGAGGATCGTATTGAAATCAGTTAATAATCGAGTAAGTACTTACAAAGTGTCATTCTCGAGGGTTGGAGGAACATAAACATTCATCAATTACATAGTTTCTCCCCCTATTCCCACAGCATAGCCGTGTATCTCCTATTCACAGCTGTCCAGATCTGTGAAGAGTGGAAGGCTATTGACATTTTCAAGTAATATAGCCACCCCCCTTAAACCAACTCATACATTCTGAGTGACTAAGCAACAGTAGCGGCTGCTGTGTGGGCGTAGTGGTGGGGCGGGGTGGGGGCTGGGGGGACAATGGATGACGGGGAGGTGGGGGAACAGGGGGGATCAAAGTATAACAAACATAAAAAAATTAAACAAAAAGAACGTACCTTTCGCCTGCCTCCCGCCACTCTTCTCCGTGTCCTCTCCTCGCTTGCTGCAGCACAGACTCCCAGCCTCCCTTGTGGCCAATCCTGATGCTGCTTTCATGTTAAAAAGCAGCATCAGGATTGGCCTGAGCACTGGGAATTAGTGCTCTGAGAGAGACTGGGAGCCTCTGCTTGCTGTCTCCAACCCAGCAATGCAACTGGGGTTGGAGACAGCTTAGTGTGCATGTGGGTTTGGCCATCCTGAGATGGCCGGCCAAACCCACATGCACACTGATAGCAGTGCTGCCCACCAGTCCCTCTCCTGACTGCCCTACGATGGCCTTGCCCTAAGGACACAGCTTGTACAAGTTGAAAAATAAAACGATAATTACTTGTTTTATTATCATTTTATTTTTCAAATTTTGAGGGTGGCAGGGGGGTCAACGCACCTCCGCCATAGTGGAGGAGCTGCCACTGCTCAGCATCATGTATCTTCCTCTGCCTATGAGCTGACAGCTTGTACCTTTCAGGGGTGTGTCTTATAGGAACATCAAATCAGACTTATGGTGTGTCAATACCTTGGATAATAGCTCTCCTTTAATTTTATTCCCCCCCCATTGATATTCCATCTCAGTAATATTAGTGTATGTGTGATTGTGCTATGTTTGTAGGCTGTCCTGTTTTCAGTTTTTATTTTATGTACATTTCAGCAGTGTTTACTCAGTGTTTTCCAAATCTTTTAAAATCCGTGCTTATCAGTGTTTATTCAAGCTGCCTAGCCCCAAAAATAGACAAAACTGTGTTTTTCCAGGGGTTATTGTAAAGCACATATTTAATTTAAAGATGTAAGCCAGTGTATGAAATGTGTACTCATTGGCAGTATCTCCAACTCACCTATGTTAGACTGTTTTAAGCGTAGAAAGTCTTTGTCTTGCACTCTCACTCACACCTCGTTACCCTCTCTCACATCTCATTACCTCTCACGCTCATTCTGTTAAGACTCTGTCTGTTTTTCTACAAATGAATTAAAAAGAAAGAGAGTGCTATATTCAAATGTTTTAATAAACAAGTTCCTGGACACTGTTGTGGGTCATTCCACTACTCCTTATTGAATATTTTGACATTGTATGGGTGGTCAGCCCTGCCAACAGCATAGCGCCTTGTGACACCTTTAAAATTTGAAATGACACCAGAATAATTTGTAACCGACTTTCTAAGGCAAATGAAACTTGATGCTTTAATAATGTTCACCACTGTTTTTATGCACTCTTTGCCTGATTACATTACGGTAGTGTTGCTGTTGTGTGGACATTCATGGATGCCATGAGCATCCATGGCAAATGTCTCACTTTAAGTTCGACCTGACCCTTTAACAGACATCACTTTGTATTCTGGAACTTTAAATTTTGTTTCTAACAATGTTAACATGCAACTATATGCTCAAAAACTCCAGCAGTAAAGTGCAGTCGGGTAAACAGCCAGGACTAGCTGATGGTATCACACGTATGTGAGAGGGTGCTGAATAGGACATACCGTTTGCCCAGAATGACCCGCCGTATTCGCGGGGTTGGAGTACCTGCGGGGACCGCATCACGAACTCGGATTCCCATAATAACGTCCTCTGAAAGGGTAACTCCCCCACCCTGTCCTCTACCCATGCAGGAACGGGACGCCTGCACATCGACAGCGGAAGGAGGAGGGATTAACACCGGAAGCACTACACCCCCGGAAGTGAAAAGGACCGAAGACACCGGCGAAGGGCGCGAATGGGCCGGAGCGAGGAAGGAGTCAGGAAGTGGAAGAGAAGCAGCAGAGAAGGACATCGAAATGAAGGAGGAAAACCGAGAGATCAGAGAAGAAGACGAGAAGTGGTACGAGGAGTGGTGGTCCCCACCGGAGGAGGCTGGAGAGAGGCCGCAACTCAGGAGAGTTGCGGCGGAGCCGGTGAGTAACCACCAGCGGGAGAAAGAGGGAACCGGGAGGAGGGAGGCGGACGATTGAAAGGGTGGGTAGGGGCACTAGAGTGTAACACGGATTTACGTTGCATGCTCACATTTCCTCGCACCTTCTATTTAGTTGTCGAGAGGGGACATTGCTTTTGGGATTCTCTGGAGCCTTTATCCCGTCCTGGTGCACAATCGTACCCTGTTCTGCCCTCATCACAGTACCCCTGAAACCCCCCCCCCTAGCTACACCTATCTAGACACAAGACGGTCCCAAACACCAAACGGGTGTGGTGACGGTAATATAGCCTAAGGGCTCATTTGTAAAAGGTGACTGACGGCTCCTTATTTTTTCTCTTATGAGCCTCCGTGGGACCCCCATCAGCCCCGGGAAAGAACAGACGGAAGGGAGCTCAGCGGAAGAAGAAGAACGCCACGAGGCACAGGAGACCGAGGAGAAAGCCGATAGTTCTCCAAGAACTCTATCCTTCCAAAACACTGAAACCGTGAATAAAACCCGTAGACTAACTCACTATATACAGCCTCCACGTCTGTTTATCCGTCCCGCACTCCCACAATGTACCAATGGAACATCTAGTAGCTATGAATTTTGTTGGTATGTGGAAAGTGTTGTGTCATTTTTTCACCACTCTCCACTTTGTATGGTGACAGCACTCTTTTCACAAGACCCTGTCACTACACCTTGTCCTGAATGTTTAAAGGCTGGAGTGATTGGCAGGTGACCTGCTATGAATATTGACTTGTTAAAAAAGGGGGCTGATTTATCAAAGGGTATATCCATCCCGTGTCTGTGGGTAAATCTCATAGTACATATTGGCAAAGATTCATATGAGCCAGAAATTTCACCAATCTGTGAAAAAATTAACACTGCCAAAAGATCAAATATGATTTTAATATTTCCAGATTCTCTGCAGTTTATAAATTAATTAGATCAGACCTAAAACATGCCTCTAAACCCTCAACTTTAATCCATGAACACAAAACTGGATGAAACAAAGGGAAGGAGAAACAATGTTTTAGTGACATCCCAAAACAACAAAACCCAAGCTGAATAACCTTAGACCACACTTTCTTGCAGCGATCTTTTATAACAAAGTTACATTGTGTTGGTCTCTACAGAAAGAATAAAATGACTCATTTTTCTCTCATGTTCCTTTCTTTGAACCGCATTTTAGTTTGTGGTTGTGCCCATGATTATAAGTGTTTAAATATTTGCACTGATCAGGGTGAATTCCTTTTCAGTGGGATTTTATCAGTTAATATAGGTTTAAAACTAAAGGAGAATAGCCTACGACCCTGATTGCTAGTTGGGCAGTTAATTCCAACCCATACGTTAACCCCTGTTTATGCACAGGTTGGAAGTATGAGTTGTTCATCATTTAATGTGACTGATAATTATTGGAAGCATTAAATAACTCAACCATCGTAACATTTTGTCATCAAGTCAAACCTGTTGAAATTTAACAGGTGAAAATGATATGGTATTTACTGTATCATGCAGATTTTTGTGTGTTAAACACCAAAAACCACATTTTATTCCAAAACAACTTGTAATAGGTGGTATTTATCGCACTTAGTAAATAACGTACCTAGTGGTATCGTTATTTCTCATGTGTGATAAATACCACCTATACTCATAATCAGGGCATGTATGTTTCCTATGTTCCACTTGATCTTGTCTTTATCTATTGAGAAGTGTTCCTGTAGTGTGAGTTTCATCGTCAGGCCTACTGTCTGGTTAGAACAAAATAACATTAACCCAGCTCTCCCCCTAAATTACCATGCCAATATTTTAGATCTGGCAGGCTCTCCAGTGCATGGCACGCCATTCACCCCAACACTATTGATAAACTCTTCAGTCTCTTCTTGTTCCACTCACTGGACTGTAATATAGGTTCCTCTAGTGAGTAAAGGAAGAGTTGAGAAAACAGTAATAAAGAAGAAATAATTAACAATCAAAGGGGGGGGGGGCATTTTGTTTTACATCCATTACCTCAGTGGCCCCAACTGCCATCATATGTGTGCTTCCAACATCATTTGTCATCGATACCTTACAGTATGTGCTCCTGCTGCTTCCTGGTCAAACATATTTCTCTGCTGAACTCATACCATGTCCTACTTGTAGTTTACACAGTTCCACACCTAATTCAAGGTCTTCAATATTTTTCATGGTAGACAGTTTGTCAACACGTTTGTCCTTGTTAGTTTAGTTCCCATCTTTTCGATGTAGGGACTTTGATCCTTTAATACTCCTCATGATTGGTTTGTCCTACAAGGTGGATGCCCTATGCAGATGAACATCCCTTCTTTTACCTCAAATTCGTGACCTCTAGTTCATCTATCTGTCTCTGGTTCCCATTCAAATGCACCTCTTACCACTTTGAAACCCCATGTCCCAGTCTCTAGATCCCCGCTCCAGCCTTTGTTCAGTTCTTTCCTTTCAGCCGCTCCATTGCAAGCGGCCACAGGGATATCTAAGGAGTATGACTTGCACTGAAGAATGACCTTTAGTTTGGCAAGGTATCTCAGGTGATAGTCAACATTTAAGGCCCGCAGGTTTTGTTTCATGCTCTCAAATGTTTTTCATTGTTGATGAACAGTTTTAGTATAGGCCACAAATAGTATCTAGGAGAGTTCATATTTATACCCTTGGGCTGCGCAATTCAGAGCACAATGTCCCTGTCTTTAAAATTCAAAACCCTGGCTTTAAATGGTTGGGGCAGAACCCCTAGTGATGGTTGCTGGGTTAGGGCCCTGTGAGCTCTTTATCTCACCAAGCAATTTGACATATCATTTCTCCAGTAGCCATGAGACAAGACAGTCATGTATAACCTTATCTTGTTCAGTACCTTCCACTCCTTCACGAAAGCCAATTAGGAGTAGGCTGGTCTGACGCACCCGTCATTGAGCATCTTCCACTCTTGCTAGTAATGTTTTTCTTGCATTGGATGCTTTCTCAAACTCCATTTTTATTTCTGAAACTGTGTCTTCTATCTCACTTATCCACCCCTCCGCCTCCTCACCCTTTATACAGCCTTCCCCCAAGTGTTGCTGGATAAGTGTTACATCAATGCCCACTTCACCAGTCTTATCTTATTTTGGATTATCGTCTACCATTTTGGGAATATGTGCATTTCTGTTACCAGTAGTTTGCTCAATCTGTACTTGCTTTGATGTTTTTGCCCCAAAAGTGAATTACCAATGAGGAGGTTTCCTCCACTCTCAGTACTCCCCTTATACCGTCTATGCATTCCGGAGGGATAGCTTTATAGTATAATTTCCAGTTCAACTCACCAGGCGCCTCTGCAGCTCCTCTAGTGTCTTATATGTCATACAAATCAGTTATGTTCATAAATTCTGGCTGCAGCCCGCCTCCCTACTTTATTATGGTGATCATACTCATCCTATTCTTGTTCTAGGGTGGTGCCAAAATATCGGGGGCATGAGCAGGCTGTGGTTCTTTGCCCTTCTGTCACTTCCCTGTAGGTAGCTCCACACTGGGTGTTTGAATTTACAGGTCTCCTCAACGGCCCATTCAAATACCCATACTATCAAGTATCTTTTTGGAGTAGTATGTGCGCTTGGAGTTTGGGTCTTGGCAGGCCCTCTATCCCTCATGTAGTTCCAGTTCTCAGGAACCATCCAGGACCTTTTCCTGTCCGGATGTTGTGAGGTCCCCGCATAGGAGATTACGTAAACCCCGCAACCAGAAGAACCGAGAGTGCTCTACTGGAGAGTTTGCCATGGTCCAGCAAACTGCTTGTGCATGCCACCTGTGCCTCAGTTGAAGTGAGAATCAACTGTTGGCATATGTGGAGTCAAACCGACACTACAGCCAGTGCCAGGCCTGTGAAGAAATTGAAGGCCTTACAGAAAGTGTGTTTGTCGTCAGCTACAAATTTGCTGATAAAGTCGAGACAAGGGGTACTGCGCACAACACGACATCGAATCATAATTCATACAGTATGATATTGCTATAGGCAGCAACAACTAGTTTCAGAGAAGCGCTAGAGGCTGTGCTAGCTGAGTGTGAGACAGCGCTAAAAGCTAACACCAACATACGCTAAAAGCAGTGGCAACCATTTACTGAAAGTGCAGCGAGTGGCGACAGCCAGGCGCAAGCGAACACTGAGAGCTGAAGCAGGTGAAGGCAGCGAGCTGAAGCAGGTGAAGGCAGAGAAACAGTCAAAACAGTGACAACCAAGCATAAAGAGAGAAAATGATGACGCTTACCACAACGTCACTAAAGAGAGTCATCAGACCTCAGCACTAGGCGTCACCACCCAAACTGAAGCAAAGGGTTGTGCTTACGAGGCTGGTGAATCACGGTGGACCAATTGAAAGGCTGTGAGTAGTGGTCGGAATAGTGACATCTTTCAATGGCTGCTGAAAGTCGCGCAAGTATGGCGTTGCCGCGTTCTTGAATCTACCGCCCCCTTTCGATACAGCTAAAAAGCAAAATATTGGCGACAGATGGACTGCCTGGGTCGAAACCTTTGATGATTTCATTGATGTGCTGGAAGAAGCAAATGACAAAAAATCATTAAATATCTAAAACATTTGGCAGGTGACAATGTAAAAGAAGTGATAAAGAAAAAGAAGCTAATGGGTAAAATATGTTTCCTAACAGTATTCATTAGATGACGCAGGGATTCCTGAACCTCCACTAAAGGTACCTAGCGACCAGAGAAGCCTAGTATTTGAACCCTCCGAAGTAATGGTTGCTCTACATGCCATTACGGGGGGTAGAGCCCCGGGTATCAATAGTATTCCCGCAGATGTTTTTTTATATGACAGGGAAAAGTGGTGCAGGTATATAACACTGCTAGTAAACAGTCTGGCCCAGGGTGCCCCCATTCCTGATTCGTGGAAGGGGGCTGAGATTATACCAGTCTACAAGAAGGGGGATAGATCACAGCCTGCAAATTATCGGCCCATTAGTCTTATTGATTCGATCCAAAAGGAGGTGGCACGCCTTGCCTTGGGGAAGGTACAGGAATGGGTTGACATCAACAGTATCTTAACTCCTCATCAGGCTGGATTTTGGGCCCACATTAGTACAGTGGATCAAGTTTTTAGATTTATTCTGATATACTGGCGGACAGTGGTGTTAGGTAAAGGCAGTATGTACGCAGTATTTGTCGATTTAAAATCGGCCTTTGATTTATTTTCCCCTAGTAAATTATGGGAGGTGTTGCGGGATCTTGGTATGCCGGCCAATCTGTTAGTTTTCTTAATACGCCTGCACAAGAGCAATTTTGCCCATATACGTTGGGGCGCACAGGGGGAAATCACAGACCCATTTAGGGTGGAAAAGGGAGTGCGCCAAGGGTGCGCTGTTCTCCCTTTTTATTAATGAGGCAGCTAAATTCTTAGCCCAAACACCTATTGATGCCCGACCCTTGCTGGCTCCAAGGTCCCAATTCTTATGTTTGCCGATGACACCCTCATTATTTCCAAGACTCCCAGTGGATCACAGCGTGCATTGGCCTTCTTTGAAGATTTCTTTGACATTAGAGGGCATAAGATTAATGCCGATAAAACAAAACTTATGTCTTTTAACAAACACCGATCATACACGGGGAAAATCATGATGGAGGGGGTGGCTTTAGAGGCGGTAGATGCGTTTACGGACTTAGGTGTCACCATGGAGAAAAGAATGAAATGGAGTCCCCATATTGGTAGGATGGCACTAAAACATAGGCAACTAGCGGGTGCCTTAAGCAAAGAATTTCGCCTGTCTCTGACCAAACCTGTAAGCCCTGTGTTACAGATTTATAATGCCTAGGTGATTAGCTCAGTTTTATATGGTTTGGAGCTGTGGGTGTTCGGAAATCTTGCACAGTTAACCATTGCTGAAAATAAGTTCTTCTGTGCAATCTCCAGCCTCCCCAAAAGCACACCCTCCCTCCCATTGCTTAATGACATGGGAAGGCACTCTGTGGCAGACATAGCGAGGCTTCGCCCCTTACTATACTGGGTAGAATCTGGGTCACACCCAAGCTATCCACTGTCGCAAGCAGACTAAGGGATGTTCTAGATGCCTATTGTTAACATAAAATAAGCTGGCTTAGAGATATCAAGGGGACATTGTCTCTAATGGGCCTGAAAAATATGTGGGAGAATCCGGCTAACTTACTGTCTATACCTTAAGCTGTATTGAAGAATGAATACTGGGACATGGTGGGGCAAAACTGTAGTAGATTGAGTATATGTTTGATGTATTTATCACAGTGGCGAGCAGATAAAGATTATTGGAGAAGTACAATGAACTGTCTCCAGTGCCCCGTTTAAGTGTACACGTGGGCTGAATCGACTCCACTGCAAAGTCAAGGTTCATTCATAGACAATGTGAAGCATAAAAATACGAAAGTACAATCGCCAATTCATGTGTTGCCAGGCACTTTGTTGAGCGCATGTTTTCTCGGTTTCAGTACTGCCGCTGACATGCCACTGTATTTTGTAAACTACAATGCCAATGCCTATCATGAGATAGTAAATCGGTTTTCATTTTTCTTTCATGGATTAGGAAGGCTCAAGACTATGAAAGTGCAAATTCACATAAATAAGTACATTCGTCCTGTCGGTCAACGACATCAATGGATTTTATTCCATTTACAAGAGGCTGTTGAGAAAGAGCTTGATACCTTATTAAAGCATGACAACATTGAGCGATCTACTGGTCCGACACCATGGATATCACCGATAGTGGTAGTGCCGATAAAGGATAGAGCTGTGTGCATCTGCGTTGATATGTGCCAGGCAAACAAGGCAATTGAAAGCGAACGACATCCAGGTCCGCACATTGCCAACATTATTGCACAGCTGAATGGAGCAAAAGTCTTTTTCCGACTTAATTTGAACAAAGGGTATCACCAGCTCTAACTCGAAGAGAACTGCAGGTGCATTACTACCTTTTCGACTCATGTTGGTTTGTTTCGATACAAAAGGCTAAGTTTCGGAGTCTCATCAGCTGCCCAACTTTTTCAGGATGTGATTCGTCGCATAATACAGCCAGTCACAAATGCTTTCAATTACAGTGATAACATACCAGTTCTTTGGCCACTCGGAAGGAACATGATAAAGCTCTGACATAAGTGTGTCGTATACTTGCTGATGTGCGGCAAAATGTGAGTTTCATCAAACCAAACTCAAGTTCTTTGGCCATGTCTTTTCTGATGGGGGAATGACTCCAGACCTGAACAAAGTACAAGCCTTGTCACCCACTTCTCCGCCACAGGATGTAACTATGCTGAGACAGTGGCGTAGCAAGGTCAGGAGGTACCCGGTGCGGAAACTTTGTCACACCCGGCTTGACAAAATGGCAAAAATATGTGTTTAAAACACATATTTTGCCATTTTGTCACCCCCCTCAGTGGTGACACCCGGGGCGGCCCGCACCCACCGCACCCCACTTCCTACGCCACTGTGCAGAGATCCTTCTTTACATCCTTACTGTTCAAGGTATATACGTGACCTTGCCACTGTAAGTGTCCCATTGAGAGACTTAACAAAATGAAATGTCCCATTTAAATGGTCAAGTGAATGTGAACAAAGCTTCAAGAAAATCAAGCATGCACTTTAGAACGCAACTGAAATGGCATACTATGATCCCAAACTGCAGACGAAAGTTGTTGTTGATGTAAGTCTAGTGGGGTTAGGTGTCATCCTGGCCTAGCACACCGGACATCCTACTACTACAAGACACATTGTGGCTTATGCTAGCCGAAGTTTGTCAACGACAGAACATGCTTATTCACAGCCCAAAAATGTAAGCCTAGCTGTAGTGTGGGCTTGTGAACATTTTCATGTGTTCCTGTAGGGAAAACATTTCACAGTGGTCACTGACCACCAAGCATTACTCACCATGTTTGGCAATCCTAAATTCAAGATGCCCCCTTGCATTGAGAGGTAGGGGTTGCCATTGCAGGAGTAGGATTATACATTGTGCCTCATCCAGGAAATGATCAAAACCATGCTGACTACTTCTCACGTGTGCCACTGCAATGTCATGCCACTACTTCTTAAGCAGTTCATGCCTATTTTAATTACATTGTGAAGTCCATTACCCCTGCTGCCATATCGGTAAAACAAATAATTGCTGCCATGAGTACAGGGATTTGCTGATACTCAAAGACATTATTACACACTAATTGCGGCAGAAACATGCTCGACCTCTTCATGATGACATTGAATACCAGAAATAAAAAAATGTGCAAGAACTTTCAGTTACTGCAGAAGGCATCATCTTACAAGGGTCAAGAATTTTCATACCTGAGAGTCTGAGACAACAAGTTATCGAACTGGCCCATGAGGGACACCGTGGGGCTGTTGCTACAAAATGAGCTTTATAAACTTTTAATGAATATTCTCGTTTTCCTCTGATGGAAGATCTGTCGTCAACTACTCATGATAAAGTCAATGAGAGACTAGAAAGAATTTTTGTAACTTGGGGTGTTCCGTCGATTTTAAAATCTGACAATGGCCCACCTTTCAATAATCGGGAATTTAAAGGCTTTCTCACTCATGGAAGTATCAAGCATCAGAAAAGCATGCCTCTCTGGCCACAGGTGAATGGTGTGGTTGAGAGATTTAGGAGTTCGCTCAAGAAGACAGTTCAGCGTGCTGTGCTGAAAGTTCTTCAGTCTACGCTTCATGCAAACATGTCAACTCTGCATTACAACACAGGTGAAAGCCCTGCCACCTTATGTTTGACAGAGCCATGGGCACCAAATTGCCACAATGGACCGCTGAGTGATCTATTGACATAGATGAATTTCGACCATTGATTCGTCTCACAAGCACAAAATGAAGACCTATGCAGACCGATGCCGCTGTGATCGGAATACTGTTTTGGTTCCTGATGGACTCCGTAGAACAATTACGTAAGTGCGTTGGTTGGGTAATAGAATTCATGATATAGAATGTTCAGTTCATGGTTACACGCTGATGAATAAAGACGTGTAATAACAAGCTCCGTGAGTGGCGTGACCATTTACAAGTACTCGAGCTCGGGTAAGACGCTACAGCCAATGTTCCTAGTGAAAAATACCATACATTTGTTGTTGTTTTAAGAGTCTGCAAAGTCTCGGACATGATACTAAATAGGATTTTAAACAAAACCATACGTATTCATTTGTAACATGACTTTTCTGCCTTTGTTTAGTTTAATTATTAGTCAGGGATGTTGACGCAACTTTAAAACTCATATAAAAGTGCTTTCTATTTATATGTGCTGACTGAAGTAGGTATCGATGAGGACAAAAAGTTAGGGGTGGGTGAAGAATGCCACTGCGCCGGCGGAGTTCGCAGAGTGTTGCCCACTTCGCGCTCCATGCGTAGCGGGGAGTTTCGCAAAACTCTGTGAAGCGATGCGGAGCTCAGTTTTTTCTCTTGCGTTGCTCACCAACTGTAAGTTGGCGAGCGCTAGTGAGACAAAAATGCGCTGGAACTCATCTCTGCGAGATTTCTCAATGCTAGCAACCACAGCAGGTTGCGACCACTCGCGTTGAGAAATCTCCCGCTAGCGTTGAGGAAGCTGGCGCTCAAGTAGAATGCCAACTCGAGTGGTAGAAAGCAGCAGCACCCTTTGGCATGATGCGGACTGCCGTTTGCGCTGATTTTACAGCACGGGACAAACTCCTGATGCTTAAAATCAGTGCGAGCAGCGCAACTTAACATACTCCGCAGCTGGCGGAACCCCGTGGAGCGTGGCAGAGTTTTTCTGTCACTTTGCGGAGTTCTGCGGATTAAAACTCTGAACTCCGCCCAGGCCTACAAAAAATACCAGCTTTAGGTGATTTCGCCTATTTTTGTACCATCTGGGACATTAAATTTCCAATTGTGCCGGTAGAAAACAGGCCCGGTGGCAACCCTATTGCTAAAGCGGTCGCCGGTTCCAGCTGACAGCTTTCTCCTTTGTTCTTCTGTCACCCGCCACTCCCATGAGAGGGTCACCAACCTGCCAAGCCAGGTCTCATGCTCCATTTCTCCCTGCCTGCAATCACCGCTAGTGTGCCTCTCAACCTCTGACGTCCCCATAGGCCTCAGTCACTTGTACCTGATTCAATGCAATTCCGATCAGTCAGTGAAACAGGAGCACCTCGCTATTGCACATTTGTTTTGCTGAGGGAGTTTGCAATTAGAACTGCCGCATATCTGCCAACTTATACGCTGCCACCGTGTGACACACGATATCGGCTCCCATCACACAGTCACATGGTAAGGAGCTGATATCACATGGTGGCAGGGAAAATTAGCTGAAAACCACTGTAAATAGTGGTTTTCCAGCTCGTTTTCTGAGGCGGACATCCATTAAGGGGTGTGAAAACACCCCAGGACATCAGCACCAGCAAGCTTTTTTTTGGGGGGGGGGGGAAAGAAGAGGAGGTTTGGAGGTGGGGTGGGGCAAAAGTGCCTCTTTGGCACTTCTTGGCATGAGGCCCCGCCCCCTCCAAGACACCGCCCATCCTCACACTGTAAGAGTTTTGTTCAGATTGGGAGATATTCTGCCGGATTGTATAGGATAATGAGGATATGCACGGAGCTTCTCAGCCTGGCCGCTTGGCTCCCATCATGGCCGCTTGGTTCAGCCCCCCTTTCACTTAACATTTGATCATGGGAGGCTAGTTTGAGATGATAATACCTCATGGAAACTGTGACACTGATATGTTCTGTGGTCACGAGACATGTTCTGCTTGAATCAGTCTCACACCAGTATCTTGCATCATTTTTGTATGCAAGGTATGCTCTCATGTACAATTGTCACACAAACAACTAGCAAAATGTATTTAGCATGAGACGCATAACTTTCACTTTCAAGTGCTGAAGTAGTAGGTGAGCCCTAATTATAATAGCTATACGCTTCTGGTTTCCTTCAGTTTGTCATATTTTTCTATGTATTATTGTATGATGGTTTAAATAAATCACAGAATATGTACCTCTGCCTGTTCATTCATATTTAATAACTTTGGTAATAAGGGAGCTGCTTTTTATTTGGCACAGATTCTCAACCAAACCCTGTAGATCTTTGTCCTTGATTGCTCGACCTAGCTACCAGTTGTCAGCTAAGATGCCAACATGTCTTTGCTTAACCCATCCATTCATAGTCCCTAGTATTCAAGTTGTCAACCATCCAATGCAGCACCCTCTCTGAAACTGCTAGACTCTTCCCATGTATACATAAACAACTGACATAGGGTCAGCTTACCCTCCACCACCATACTTGAATCAGTCATCCACCATAGTACTTCAGCAGCAAAACATCCCAGAGCTCCCCTGTTGTATAGGGTTATATCCCACGCCGGTTGGTGTGAGGAGAAGCCTTATGATGAAGCATGCCACCAGACTGGTGAGTGAGGGCTGCCATCCTAAAAGAACCTCTTCCTTCACACATAGGCATTATTAGAGCAACCCATTATTTCACCATTTTCGGCCTCTGTGGGGTACCTGAATTGTGATGCATTGATTGGGGACTGTGTCTAGTGTGTTTGAGTCCTTCCCCTACTCCCTCCCCTAGCTTGGGTGTATGTACACTACCCATTTACGGTGTGACAACATCTCTTCAATATTTTCGAAACAGTTTCTCCTATGGTGACCGGTGAACACAGTACACTAGTCTGCAGTGGGATAGTGCCTGGTTCGCATACAAAGCTCCTTTTATCTCAAATAAGCATATCAATGTGAAGTACACATGGGGGAGCATGAACCCAATAGCGCATTCACTGTGCAATAGCAAATGCGCTGACTTACCAATCTCATGGCTTATGCAGTGACTGCTTTGACTGTCAATCATTCATACTATTTTTACATTTGGCACCTGTTGTCAAACCAGTCATCAGCTTCTTCTACCCACCGGTGCACACACACTGCATACCACTACACACTGCAGAGCTTAATTTGAGCAGGTGGTTTCCGGTGCTCGGCACTGATGCAGCGCGTACAATAAAAACTATTCTCCTCCCAGGTCACTTATAGGTCATCCAGGGGCAAACTATATTTCTCATATCCACATGACGATGGGGCCCATAAACATCGCCTAACACACACGCACACTCCTGGATTTCCCTTATACCTTTATGAAATTCTGTACTCCTAGGAGAAGCATGAGAACTAAATGGAGAACACCATTTATGTACCGCTGGAAGGAGCCGGGATATCTTATTACCTTAACTTGTCGCTTTCTTTTAGTTATTTCTTAAGATATTCCTGCTCATTGTTTGTCGATGAATCATTCATGTAAGAAATTAGTTCATAGTGATTAAGACCAGCTGAATCACAATAACCAATTCTGATGTCACAATCATTTAGGAAAATAACCACTGAGTCATTTGGTTTTAAAGAATCTTAAATTTTATATAATTTTAAAAGCATGAGAAAGAAATTTAATACTTTATTCAATTATTCATTCTTAAATTCAGATATTTATTAAGCATAATCAATTTATTGCAGAAAGGAAATTTTTGTCATGAAGCCAAAACCCTAATTACCTGCCTAGCTTCCTAATTTAGCCTAATGATTTCTAACCTAAGTTAAGAATTGGAATTAACCTGATTCTCATACTCAACTTAAAAATTAAGACAGCAACAGCAACTTCAGCTCGTCAGCATCAGCTACCTGCAACCCGTCTCATCTAACAGTCTTTCAGCATCTCCCGCTCAGTAAAGGATCGATCAGGACCACCCAGCACTGGAAGCCACCAACACGACTCTCCAACTCCTCTCCTGACTGTGACTGCAACCGCGACTGACCCCCTCCCACTAAGAGTAGGCCCTCTTATACCCTAATTCTAACTTTGCTAACTAACTGTTGCAACATTAATAACACGCTTTTCTTTCATTGGTCCATGCATGTCATCTTATTCATTCTTTTAATCAAGTTCTCTTGGATTCAAGGGTCCTTGGATCATTTCCTTTCCCATACGCTCAAACATTTTTCATCCGTTTCGATCAGTACATTTGTAACTTCTTTCGCTTTCGACACATTCGAGACTCCGCAGTCATTGTCCTTTCTCTTAAACTTGTTTCCCACGGGTCTTCTGCTGATCATCATGGCACACTATCAGTTCAATTAGGTCACACCAGCCTTGACCATTTCTTGCATCCTAGCGTCTCAGTAACCTCACGAGGTTCAGTTTTTTCTCCGATTTCATCCCGTGTCATGTGTCCCCTTGCGCCTGCGCACATCTTCCCACTGGCGGCCATTTTATATCGCCACTCGGTTATACTTTTAGAAGCACTAATTTGAGGCAAACAAAACATAATTAAAATAGAGAAAAATAGCCCTTTCGTTTCCCTCCCGTCGTCTACGTACCCCAATTAGTGATTACCTAGCAGAAAGCAACATTTAAGCTGTTCCTTACTTACCATCACTATTGTTTTTGCAACGACACGTTTTATTTCTATGCAGCACAAACATGCATTTATTTTTAATTAGTACGCATTTATTTTTATGTTATAATTAGACACATGGACATCCATTAATAGATTATTTAGCACACATTTTTGGCATGTTACCCTTCCCATACATACAGTGTTGATTAATACATTTAAAACGAACATTTTATTAAATTATAAAAATTTGTTAGGGGTTAATTTTTTTTATTTTCCCTGCTCCATCAACTCCCCCTTTGGTGATTTTTAAATCACCACATAAAACCCAAGTCATACTTCTTTTCAGGCAGCATGTCTTTCATCCTTTGCTTTCTGTGATTTACACATCTGTTTCTTCTTCATCTTGCCTTTTAGTCTCTTTATACATGTTTTCTTTCATTTTCTCCAACTCAATTTCACCCATTTCTCTCTCTCTCTCTCTCATTATTCTATTATTTCTTTTTATCTTATTTTGTCTCACTTTTCTTTTTATACATGTTATTACTATTTTCAATACCATGGCTAACAGTATTACTATAGTTGCTACTATTATAACTTTCCGTATCACTAGTCTACTCATCCTAGTCAACCAATTTGCTACTGAAGAAAACCCTCTACTAAGTTTTCCCAAAACACTTTCAACCTCCAGTGGAACTAGTTCTTTGTGCAAATTTGTAATATTTGTAATATACTTCTGTATATTTTCACTTTTATCAGGAATGTAAGTACAACAATGTTGGACTTTCAACATTCCACAGACTCCACCCTCTTTTGCCAAAAGAATATCAAGGGCAAGCCGATTTTGCATCACCATAGCTCTCATGGCAACCATTTCGGTATTTACCATTAAGAACCCTCCCGCAGTATCTGTAGACAAACGATCTACTACTGTGGATAACTTCCGAATTTTAAATGCATTCAAAGATATTCCCACTGCTGGTATCAATGCTCCAAAAATATCACCTACAATTTCTGAAAAACGTTCCCTCTTTCTACGTGTAAATCTATTAATCATCTTGTATGTTCCCTTTTCTTCTCTGTTCATGTGAAAATTTTTTGGAAAGACCAGGCCTACATAGCAAGTTCCATACCAATGGTCCGGTAACCTGTAATAAGCTCTATTCCCACAAACATAATAGATACCTGGAAATATTGGGTCCTTTCCACCTTTAAATCCCCAACCTCCCAGAATTTGATAATTGTCATGGCAGATACTGGAACCTACAAAGTAATTGTCATAGACTGTCTTATTTCTCCTAATACACAACTTTCCTGTTTGCGGCCAATCTAATGTCATTGCTGCATTTATCTTTTTCCCTTCATGATTTCCTTCCTCAAACGTCCATAAGCGTTTTCCTTCCTCTTTTATTGCTTCTTTTTGAAATTTCATTCTTCTTTCTTCAACCATTTCTAAAAATACTTTTTCTTCTTTCTTTAACTCACAGGTAAGGTTGTTGCTAACTATTTCTTCTAACGTTAATTTTCTATGCTCTAAAAGAATTCCCCTAAAACTTTTGCTGGTTTTACTTTGTTAAGTTCTGGTACTACTGGAATGTTTGCAAAGATCTTATCTATATCAGTATAATAAGATTCTAATCTACCTGTTTTATAAAATAAACTTGCTATTACACTACATGTTATTCCATAAGTTAAAGGTAGGTGATGATAAGTCACACCTTCTGACACTGATGCAGGCAACTGCATACAAACATAACAATCTCTCACATCCATTGTCTCTACGTATTCATACAACAATTTTGTAAAAACATTCTTTGAAAAATCTGTTACTGACTTATCCTTATGCAACTCTGCACTACTTCTTAAAATAACTGGTTCTTTAATATTAGTTTCTTTTTCTGGTTTAGTATCATTTTTTTCTTCTATCACCGCTATACTAATAGGAATTGTGATTGCTAAAACTATCCATATGGTCATTAATAATCCTGTACAAAAGCAGCACATTTTGCACCATCTCTTTATAAATTCACATTTATCTCTTCTATCCCTATTATTTTCCATTTTTCTTTTTCTATTTGTTAAGTTTCAGAAAATTGTGTCACTACACCTCAGAAATGACTTAGATGCCACTCTGCTCTCAAAAGTCTTTGCTTGGTACTTTCTTTAATTCTCTCCAGAATTCTTTCGTTGTCACATCCGGTGATTTGTCACATCCAGTAAATTGTCATGTCCGGCAGAAGCACTATAAGTCTTCACTTCAAGTTTGTTGCATCTCACCTTTTCCCATCCGACTTCTCAGTCTCTGGTTCTCGTGAGTGTTTTCTTCTTCTTCTTTGTAATCTGTTAGTGCAATATACAGCCACTCAGGTGACTTATACTTTGCATTCACTTTCTTTGTCCTTTTGGACTTTTGTAATCTTTTTCCACTTGGTTTTTCTTGTCCCTTTTTACTTGTTACTTCATTTACTTGTTCAGCACCTTCGTCTCCCGCTCTTATTATTCTATATCTCAATTTTCTTACATAGCTGTTGGGCCAATTATCTCCTTTTCTTGGCCTTTTGGCTTCACCTTCTCTTTCTTCTCTTTCTGATTTCCAATTTCTTTTTCTTGATTCAGTTTTTGCTTTTTCCTCTTCTCCACTTTCTTCTGTTTCTGTTTCAACTGTTTCACTATTGTCTCTTATTTTGAAACTTATAATCTCGTCATCTCCTACTGGTGGATCTGTCTTCTCCTTTTTGTTTTCCCTTATTACTGTCCCTCCTCGGGGTTCTTCCGATTTGGTGTTTTTCTCCTTTTCTGCTTCTAAATTTCCCTGTTCTTCTGTTTCTCTATCTGTCCCTATCGCTCCTCGGGGTTCTTCTCGATTTTCTACCTTTTTGTGTACTTCTTTCCCTACTTCATCTATTAATATTGTTTCTGAAGGATTTCCACCATAACTTGTACTTGGTTGTTCATCTAACTCAATTTCTTGCTCAGTTTCTTCTCTAATTGGTTTATAGCCCCAAGTTTTCCTTAGGAATTCTTCACGGTTTTCAACTGAATCATCAGAATCTGAAGTTGTGTCAGATATTTCCAGATGTCGACTTACAGGTCGATCTTCAAGTTCTGGAATTTCTGAATTTCTTTCTTCTTCTTCTTCTTCCTCTTCTTCTCTAGAGGTACTCGCAGTTGGGGTTTCCAGATGTCGACTTTCAGGTCGATCTTCAAGTTCTGGCACCCTTTCTTTTATCTTTGTTGTCCCAGCCGTTAAACTTTTATCCCACACTTCCAGACGCCGACTCACATGTCGATCTGTAGGTTCTGGAACTCTGATTGTGTGGCTGGCATGAACCCAGTTTTTCACTCCTGCACACTTGACGGCAGTCGTTGTCACCAGGATTACCTGTCGTGGCTCGTCCCAACGAGGAACTAGACAGTTTCTTCTCCTGTGGACTTTTATGCGGACCCAGTCTCCTGGATTCAAGTCGTGGGCTGGTTTTCTTTCAAGAGTGGTCGCATCCGGTCCAACCTGATGAAACACAGAACGCACCACATCAGCCAGTCCTTTGCAATAATCCAGTACTAGATCATCAGTTATAGTTAATAACTTGTTGACAGGTACGTGTGCTTGTCTCATTGCTCGTCCCATGATCATCTCATGAGGACTGAGTCCAGTTTTCTTTTCAGGGATGTTTCTGATGGTCATCAGAACAAGAGGCAGTGCATCCGGCCATTTGAGTCCTGTAGCTTGACACATTTTTCCCAATCTGTTTTTAATTGTTCCATTAATCTGCTCTACTACCCCAGAAGCCTCTGGTCTGTAAGCACAATGTAGTATTTGTTTAATACTCAATGCTTCACAAATCAATTGGATCAACTCATTTTGAAAATGTGTTCCTCTATCTGTCTCAACCGTGACTGGAAAACCATACCTTGGAATGAACTCTCGCAGCATAAGTTTTGCCACTGTTGTTCCATCATTCCTTCTTGTGGGGTATGCCTCCACCCAACGAGAGAACAAACAGACGACCACTAGAACATATCTTAGTCTGTTACTAGGGGGCATCTCGATAAAGTCTAACTGCATTCTAGTGAATGGACCTCCTTCTCGTCCTATTGTTCCTAGGCTCACTACTGTTTTTCTTCCTGGGTTAAACTGTTGACAAATAAGACATCTTTGACAAAGACTTTCAGCAATGGCTCTGAATTTTGGGTTATACCAGGTTTGTCTAAAAAGTCTGATCATTGCATCTCTCCCAATATGAGCTTGTCCATGGTACATCCGTGCCATGTCTGCAATCATGCTATCAGGCATAACTGGTCTTTCATCTCTGTATACCCACACACCATTATTTTCCTGTCTTCTACATCCTGCTTTTATCCAGTAATCTTTTTCCTCATCTCTTGCTGTTTCTTGTAACTGCCTTACTTCATCCCATGTCTCGACAGTATTAGTGAAAAGCAAAGGACAAGAGATATGCTCCCTTTCTCTATTTTTGTTCAGGGACGCCATGTTCTCCGCACAATATTTAGCGATCTCATCAGCATAATTATTGCCGACCGCTATGTAATCTTCGTTTTTCTTATACGCTTTGCACTTCACTACAGCTATTTGTTTAGGCAACTGTATCGCCTCAAGCAGTTTTTTAACATAATCTCCATTTCTGATAGGTGTTCCTGCAGATGTCAAAAATCCTCTTTGTGACCAAATCTGACCGAAATCATGTACGATGCCGAAACCATATTGGCTATCGGTCACAATCGTGATTCGTACATTTTTCCCCAATTTACATGCTTGAATCAAAGCAATTAGTTCCGCAACTTGTGCAGACCTAACTCCTTTCAGACAAGACGCTTCCATCACAGTTGCCACTGTGCATACTGTGTAAGCTGCGCTTAACACTCCTTTTGTACGCAAGCATGAACCATCCACAAACATGACATAATCAGATTCCTTTAACGGTTCATCTTTTATGTCAGCTCTTGGTTTTGTGCAATATTCCAGCACGTTCAGACAATCATGATCTACTTCGTCTTGTTCAATTATATTATCTTCATCTGGTAATGATGTAGAAGGATTTACATTCATGCATCTATCTATGGTCACATTTTCAGCGCTCAAGATGACTTTTTCGTACTTAGTCAGCCGACTATGTGTCATGTACTGTGTTTTTGTTCTTGTCAAAAGAATTTCTACTGAATGGGGAACATATACTCTCAGTGGATACCCCATCACTATACCTTCACTTTGTTCCAGACTTACACAAGTAGCAGCAACTGCTTTCAGACATCCAGGCAATGCTTTTGCTATAGGATCTAAAACAGCTGAAAAATAAGCGATTGGTCTTTTCATGCTCCCGTGTTTTTGTACCAGTACTGAAAATGCACATCCATCTCTTTCACTGCAGTACAATTCAAAATCCTTCTCATAATCAGGCATGCCTAAAGCAGGGGCCTCACACAGTTTCTTTTTCAATTCTTTGAAAGATTTCATTTCTTCTTTGTTTAACTCAAAAGGGTCTTTTACATCTTTCTTGGTCAATTTTTGTAAGGGTTTTGCAATCAAAGAGAAACCACTTATCCACTGTCGACAATATCCAACCATTCCCAAAAACATTCTTACCTCTCTCTGAGTCATTGGTGCTCTCATTCCTTGAATCATTCTTACTCTTTCTGTCGCTATTTTTCGCACTCCTTTCTCAATTTTATGCCCTAAATACTGGACTTCTTTCTGACAAAACTGTAATTTTGAAGGAGACACTTTATGTCCTCTTTTCTCTAAATGGTTCAGTAAAGCAATTGTGTCACTTACACATGCTTCTTTGGTTTTCGATGCCACCAATAGGTCATCGATATACTGCACCATCACTGATTTTTCTGGCATTTTTAAATCTTCCAGAGATTTCTTTAGAATCTGATTAAAGATTGAGGGGCTTTCTGTATACCCCTGAGGAATTCGGCACCATGCCAAAATACGCTCTCCGAACCGGAACGCAAATAATGGCTGGCTATCTGGATGCAAAGGAATAGAGAAAAATGCGTGACACAAATCTATCACAGTGTACCACTCAGCTTCATGTGGAATTTGATACAGAATTACTGCAGGGTTTGGCACTATTGGACAACATGGTACAACTATTTTGTTGATCCTTCTCAAATCCTGTACTATTCTATATGTTCCATTTGGCTTTTTCAGTCCCATAATAGGTGAATTACATGGACTGCTCATGATTTCTTTTAGAATTCCCTGTTCAATCATCTTATTTATCACAGGAGTTATTCCTTCAATTATTTCTGGAGTTAATTTGTACTGTGGCGTGTTCGGGTAAGTTGTCCCTTCTTTCACTGTCACTTTTACGGGATCAACTTCTCTCATTAACCCAATGTCTTCTCCTGAAAAATCCCACACACTTTCTTTTACTGCACCTTTTAGTTCTTCTGGAAGTTTTTCTGCATCAAATGCAGGAAATAAACCATTCGTTTCAGGTTCCTGATTCATCAAAGTTACTTTATACAGAACATCTTCATCTGAAGTCTGAAAACCTATTCCATCTGGCGTACAATAAATTGTGCAATTCATCTTGCATAAAAGGTCACGACCTAAAAGATTTACAGGACTACAATCGCACACTACAAATTTATGCATTTTGCTAAAAGAACCAATTTTTACTTCCACCAATTCAGTAAGTGGGGTTTTAATTTGCTGATTGGCTACTCCTACCACTTGGATGTATTCACCTGAGAGAGGAAGGTTTGGAATTTCCACTGATCTAACAGTAGAACGGGTAGCTCCAGTATCGACAAGGAATGTTACGTTTGCACCATTCACTTCTCCATCCACAAAGGGACCAGACTGATCTACCTCTAGAGTTGCGCCAAGCACGCACTCTTTCCCCTCTCCTGCGCACCGTCAGAATCTTTCATCCGGGTCATCCTCACTCTGACGCAACCAATACTGAGAAATGTTAGCTGCTCGCGGCAACTGTGTTACCTGCTCTCCTCCATAGAATCCTGTTTCTGTACTGTATCTTTGCTGGTTAACAGTGTTGGGAAGTGGTGGTTGCGGCACCTGACTTTGTTGAACAACTACCTCATTCTGCACCTGTGGAGTTAATGATTGATGTTCCGGATTAGGTTTAGGTGGGAACTTACACTCGTTTCTCCAATGCCCTAATTTTCCGCAATTATGACATGGCCATTTCTTCTTTGCCTCTTCTAGACTCACTTGACCCTTTCCTTTACCTATGTTTGGTCGCATTTTATTCTGTCCTGATTCGTTTCCATTATTATTTTCCAATTGAGCTTCTTGTTTTTCTGCCACCTTCACTTGTGCCCACATTGCCTTTTCTTTCAACTTACGCTGTTTACTCTCTATTTCATCACTACAATACTTAGCATATCTCAGTACCTTATCTACACTTCCATTCTGCCAGTTTATCATGTGTTGCTTAATCATATCACTT
The DNA here is from genome assembly GCA_963921515.1 of Calotriton arnoldi. Classification (NCBI taxonomy): domain Eukaryota; kingdom Metazoa; phylum Chordata; class Amphibia; order Caudata; family Salamandridae; genus Calotriton; species Calotriton arnoldi. The sequence continues at coordinate 122,068 of CAWUFW010003908.1, forward strand.
ATTTCTTGTTTCAGGCCAAACACAAATCGGTATACAAAATGACTCATGTCCTTTTCACTCAACTCCTCATAACCACTATACTGCTTGAAAACCAATAACAGTCGCTCATAATATGCATGTACAGACTCCTTACTTTCCTGTGTAGTTCTATCAATTTTTACCCAATCTGTCTCTTTAGGAGGAATCTTATTCTTCAAAAAGGTAATCACCTTATCGTACTTCTTCATCACATCAGGACCTGGAGCTCCTGTCTTAGGATCTCTTGGATATTCTGTAGTTGGCCAGTCAACTGTAATCTTACATTCTGACCACAAATCTGTTGGTACCACTATGTCAAACAATCCATCTAAATCTATCCATAACACCTTTGAGACCTTTACAAACCTCTCTACTTGTCGGTACCACTCAACTGGCTTCTCTCTTAACTTTGGAAAGTCATTGGTAAATGACAGTATGTCCTGCCTAGTCCAGGGAACATGCACGTAACTCCCACCTGGAGTTTCTCTCATGGGGTATTCTTTGACAACAGATTCTTTTTCAGTTATCATAAAGGCCAATGAACCTTTGTCTGTACTTTTCTCATTCTTCTTTGTCCATCTAACCTTCCATCTGTCCACATCACCCCATTTTCTCAACAACACAATCAACTCCTTTATCTGTGTCAGCCTTCCTGCCGTGTTCAAATTTTCAATATCTTTTTCACAAAAGTCTACTCTGTATGGTTTCTGCAACGTTTTCACTTTTGCAAAATCTATTCCAATCTCACTAGCCACTTCTTCTAGTTTGTCATGTAAATTCTTTGCTCTCCATGTTATACTTTTGCACAGAAACATTATTTCATCATCCTGATAATTTTTTATCTTTTCGGTACCAATCGTTCCTAGAATTAATTCTTCCATATCTATTTTTAATCTAATTACATCTAATGGTTTTTCTTCTGGTTCTTTTATTTTAAATGCCTTCATCCACTCATTTAACTCATCAGGAGTCGGACCTATGGGTGTATTATTTAGTTCTATCCAATTACCACTCTTTTCAGGGGTTTCTGTTGCAGATTCTGTTACCATATGCATTTTCCTACCATTGCACTCATTTACCGTCAAATTTGTAGGTGGACTTGGTCTGTAAGTACTAGCCAAATTACTTGTACTTGCACTTTGTTCCATCCTTTCTTTTTCTCTCTGAAATTGTGAACTCAAGGGAATCACCAAAGATCGTTCATCAATTTTCTGATTCTCAAAAACTGGTATTACTGGACCTATTGTTACAGGCACAGTAACTGCTTCCATATTTTTCGTTAATTCTCTAATCTTCTCAGTTAGTTCTTTTGTTGTCCTTGCCAATTCGCTTGCATTGTCGCTTTCTATTCCTTCATTTTGAGAAGTTCTCATTTGTTCTTGTGACCTATTTACTTCAATTCTTTTTTCCGGGCTTTTATTTCGCATAGTCTCTATTAGCGGCGCATTTGGTGTCACCACTGTAGAACTCTGCTGATACGGAGGTGGATTTCTATTTAAAATATCTTCCAGCAACTCGTCATCCGTTTCGCTCTCATGCATATATTTTTCTCTCTCTATATGTTTCTTTTTCTCAGTCCGCTTTTTCTTAGTCCCTTCCTCATCTGTAAAAGCTGGAAACAAACCTCCTGTCATGTTAGCACATCTCCATTGCTTTATTCTGTCCTCATGATTTACTCCCCACAATCTTCCAGGCATAAACTCATGATCTCTCATTCCTCTGAATCTCTCTCGTTCATACATCTCATCTTCCCATTCCGTTAAAGCCTCAAACTGTGTTGGTCTAGGTCTAGGTTCCAACTTACACATTTTCTCTCGCAAGTTTCGCAAAACCGCTACACTAAACGATCCATTCTCAGGGAAAGCCAAAGCACCATCATTCTTTGTATATTTAGCCCAATTTTCCAACCATATGCACGTATGATATCCATATTTCAGCATCATATGTGAAGCTGCTGATTTCGGCGGAGGAATTACTTGTCCCTCTCTAGTCACAACCTTTTTGTCTTTCTTAAAGAAATTCTTCAATTTCGTCATCCATGACGTTCTCTCCCTTTCATACTCGTAATACGGCATGTTTTCTATTTGTTTTTCCCTTTACACTAACGCTGTTCTATGTACGGAACTTCGACCAATTATAGCGCGACTCACACTAACGTACCAATCAGAACAATTCCCACCGTCCGCGAACCAACCAATCCTAGCGCGGCACTTTTCTTCATCACTCCTGCTCTGTGTTCACGTGACTAGCGCACTATCCAATCCTAGCGCGGCACTTTTCCACGTCACTTCTACTCTTTACCCCTCCTTTACAAAATTTATCGGCAATTTTCTTTTCGCTGTTTTCTCCGTTAGTTACAACAATTAAAACAATTCCATAGTCTGATTCGCTAAACAAAGTGACAGCTTTGTCCTTTTACACAAGAATCCTGTATTTCCAGTAGGCAGCGCTTACCTCTACCCTACCACAGAATTATTTACTCTCGCCGATAAAGTAGCACTTCCCTCTACCTTACCCTTCTTTTAAACAAACAATTTACTCGTTTCTCTGGGGATAAGACACATGTGGAGACTAGGCTCCTGAGAATTAAGGCCAAAGTTTCACAAGTAAACGTGATTTGCTATTTCAATTACACACTTTTCGCACAGAAATCCCTAACATAGCACAACCTGCGTTATTACCAAAATGAATTCAGACCATGTACCAAATTCCATGTGACTTCTCTTGCCACACGTGTTCCACTTCCTACATCCCAGAAGCGTGAAAACTCACATATAACATAACGTGACTCAACATATAGTGTTAGTCATCAAAAATATTCAATAATCAATAAACAATAATCACTAAACTAATCTATAGAAAACCATAACTCTGCTACCAAGAAATCTGATGCAGCGCGTACAATAAAAACTATTCTCCTCCCAGGTCACTTATAGGTCATCCAGGGGCAAACTATATTTCTCATATCCACATGACGATGGGGCCCATAAACATCGCCTAACACACACGCACACTCCTGGATTTCCCTTATACCTTTATGAAATTCTGTACTCCTAGGAGAAGCATGAGAACTAAATGGAGAACACCATTTATGTACCGCTGGAAGGAGCCGGGATATCTTATTACCTTAACTTGTCGCTTTCTTTTAGTTATTTCTTAAGATATTCCTGCTCATTGTTTGTCGATGAATCATTCATGTAAGAAATTAGTTCATAGTGATTAAGACCAGCTGAATCACAATAACCAATTCTGATGTCACAATTATTTAGGAAAATAACCACTGAGTCATTTGGTTTTAAAGAATCTTAAATTTTATATAATTTTAAAAGCATGAGAAAGAAATTTAATACTTTATTCAATTATTCATTCTTAAATTCAGATATTTATTAAGCATAATCAATTTATTGCAGAAAGGAAATTTTTGTCATGAAGCCAAAACCCTAATTACTTGCCTAGCTTCATAATTTAGCCTAATGATTTCTAACCTAAGTTAAGAATTGGAATTAACCTGATTCTCATACTCAACTGGAAAATTAAGACAGCAACAGCAACTTCAGCTCGTCAGCATCAGCTACCTGCAACCCGTCTCATCTAACAGTCTTTCAGCATCTCCCGCTCAGTAAAGGATCGATCAGGACCACCCAGCACTGGAAGCCACCAACACGACTCTCCAACTCCTCTCCTGACTGTGACTGCAACCGCGACTGACCCCCTCCCACTAAGAGTAGGCCCTCTTATACCCTAATTCTAACTTTGCTAACTAACTGTTGCAACATTAATAACACGCTTTTCTTTCATTGGTCCATGCATGTCATCTTATTCATTCTTTTAATCAAGTTCTCTTGGATTCAAGGGTCCTTGGATCATTTCCTTTCCCATACGCTCAAACATTTTTCATCCGTTTCGATCAGTACATTTGTAACTTCTTTCGACACATTCGAGACGCCGCAGTCATTGTCCTTTCTCTTAAACTTGTTTCCCACGGGTCTTCTGCTGATCATCATGGCACACTATCAGTTCAATTAGGTCACACCAGCCTTGACCATTTCTTGCATCCTAGCGTCTCAGTAACCTCACGAGGTTCAGTTTTTTCTCCGATTTCATCCCGTGTCATGTGTCCCCTTGCGCCTGCGCACATCTTCCCACTGGCGGCCATTTTATATCGCCACTCGGTTATACTTTTAGAAGCACTAATTTGAGGCAAACAAAACATAATTAAAATAGAGAAAAATAGCCCTTTCGTTTCCCTCCCGTCATCTACGTACCCCAATTAGTTATTACCTAGCAGAAAGCAACATTTAAGCTGTTCCTTACTTACCATCACTATTGTTTTTGCAACGACACGTTTTATTTCTATGCAGCACAAACATGCATTTATTTTTAATTAGTACGCATTTATTTTTATGTTATAATTAGACACACGGACATCCATTAATAGATTATTTAGCACACATTTTTGGCATGTTACCCTTCCCATACATACAGTGTTGATTAATACATTTAAAACGAACATTTTATTAAATTATAAAAATTTGTTAGGGGTTAATTTTTATTTTATTTTCCCTGCTCCATCAGCACCAGCACTAAATTGTCAGCACCTGCACCTAGGACAGTCTGCCACATGGAGGTGCTGTTTTTTTTAATTCAGAGATAACCACAGCAACTTTTGTTTATTAATTCAATATACATTAAGAATGACTAATATCTGCTGCCAAAGTCATTCTTTTAACTTTGGGGTCCTGACATTGTCAAAATTGTCACACTTGTAGGAGTGTGACTTCTTAGTTATGTTGTTACTGTAATTGACAGCAGCAATGGGCAGTGCAAGAGGAAGGGGCCTGCTGACTAGAGCCCTGGCACTTTTTTTTTTTTTACAAATTAAGCACTGACACACTGGCACAGTTCTCAGTGTCAGTTGCTAAATCTGTTTACCCGCTTTCCTACTTGTAGTCCTCATGTAATACCATAATCCCTGAGCTGCTTCTTATAGTTAGTGGTGGACAAACATGGCACTCTTTTTAGTAGGTAAGACAATAGCACAAAAGTGGTGCTTCTTGCAAGCCTTGTATATTCATGCAAGCAAGCGCAATCCTTTCACATAGTGGGTACCACCTTTACATGCGCTGTAAGCCCTAAGCTATACACCTTGATAAAAGCATCTGCCAGTGCAGTGTCTGTGCGTAGAATAGCCTAACTTGCCGTAAGTTATTCTCTTGCTAGCTTGTGTAATGGCTGTCTCCTTTTTATATTAACGTTTATATTTTATTTGACATAAGGGATTTATGTGTTTTGCTTATAACAAGTTTTGATGCAGACTATATAAACATATGCACATTTGCAAGGTGGTTATCTTGTAAATGTCCATTTTAAATTTATAGTCTGACTTTTATAAGGAAAGGGTGAAAGAAGGGCGGGAACAGAAGCAACTGGAAAGAAAAAGGCGGGGGCAGTACCGATACAAAAATGGCTGATGCAAAATATTCTAAAGCTCTATTGGTGGGAGAGGCGGAATCAGATGCCTGGAGAAAGGCATTATCAGACAAGGGTGTTGATTCTATCAGTGATATATAGGATGGCTGTCAGTCAAAGGACTGCTGGGTAGACTAGACCAAAGGTGCACCAGACAATGAAAGTGGGGCTAATTCTTTAAACAATTGGAGGCAGAGATAGCCTCAGAGCCAATACAAGAAAATACATTGACACGTTGTGCATTTTAAACATATTGGACAAACTAAGGGGCATATTCTCAAGGAGCTACCGCCGAGTTATCGGCACTTTAACGCATCCAAAGTCGCGCTGAATTTATCGCCCCATTCACAAGCTGGTGCTAACAGCCCATAACACCAGTTTCCCTGCGAAAGCAGTCGCAAAAAACATCGCCACAGATGACCCCGGCAACTAACGCTAATGAGATGCAGAGTAGGCGTTCCCGAGCAATAAGCCGCAACAACACCACAACATTGTCAACGACCAGCCATATCTGCGATAGGAACACAAAACATGCGATACGGCGCGTTACGAGCAGGAAATTAACACCTGCTCTGACCTGGTGCAATGTCGGACGTCAACCTGCACAAGAAAAGGGAGCCCAGCCCACAGCCACACCTGAAGAACAACAGATGCCATGGAGCCACTCACCATGCACCCCGGAGCCCCCAGAGGGCAACAACACCCACCGCCACCACCCCCAGGACCGCACCCCCCCAACGGACCCCCCCACCCCCGCCCCAGACCACCACAGAGGCAGCGCAGACAAAGACAGAGGACCTTCAGGAAATGCACCAGCCCCACAGACCTAACACCAGACAATGCCAATGCCCTCTACAGGCCCAAAAGGACAACCATCCTCCGCATCCTGAACATCATTGCCCACAGGCTGACGGCACCAACACAGCGGACAACCAACATCCCTCCGCAGTCAAAGCTACTGGCTGTGCTGCACCTGTTGGCCTCTGTTACCCTCCCAAACAACAACCGCCCGAGTCGGAGGAGTCTCACAGCCAGCCCATCCAAGTTCCTCACACCTGTCCCGGATGCCCTCACCAGCTCGGGACCCCAGCACCCATACGTCCCCCACAATGCACAGGAACAGCTGGAGACCAAGCAAGGACTACACGCCATAGCTGGAGCCCCGCACGTGTCGGGGGCAATCCACTGCACACTTGTCCCACTTGTGCCCCCTGCCAACACCGCACACAATACCCCAACAGAAAGCACACGCATCCCATCAACATGCAGGCAATAGTGGACCACAGGGGACTCCTCACCAATGTCATGGCCAACTACCCAGGCAGTGTGCATGTTCCCTTCATCTTCCGACAGTCCAACATCAACCAGCGCTTCCAGGATGGCACCCATGGGAATGCACTGCCCATTGGCAAATACCAAATGAACACACCACACACCTCAACCCCACAATCATGCAACTCACAACTCTGGCACTGCACACGTCACAAAACCACATACAACATGCCAAACAACATGCCCCCCCACCAGACACGACAGCACAACTTACTGTGGCAACCTTGGTCAGCCATGTACATGAGCCATCGACGGCATGGCACCTCAGCCACACAATACCGGAATGTGGGGAGAGGTGGGAACCAGGCATGTGCGAAGGAGGCAAGTGACCCATGAATGAGTATGTACACAATGCCAAGTGTGGTGGAGATGTGCTGGACAGACTGCAGTATGCAGACCACAGACACAGCCATGTCTACATGCACTGCTGGTGTTTGGAGTGTCGTGGACAGTGGACGCAACCATGTCACCCCAGCGAGTGGGGAAGATCGCGGAAATGTAGCTTGTGACATCCCCCCGTAAGCGTGTGCGGAGTGGGCTGGCCCAGCGTACGCCAGGCCAGCGCAGGGGTGTGAATAAAAAGCACTGGGCGTGGTTCTCTTCCGGAATGCCCAATGCGTCTGCCAGGGCGGCGCCTCCCATCCCGCCACGAGGTTGCCGCCGTCACCGTGAGCGGTGTGGCCTGCGACCCTGTGCACCTGCTGCACCCCGGGCCACTGGTACCCGGAGCCATCATGCCCGCCCCTGCGCAGCCAGGCCTCACTGCTCACCTGCTGACACCGGCGTGTGTCAAAGAGGGCCCACCACGTGCCAGCGCAAGCTCCAAGCCCGAGGCCCGAGGCCCGCGACCTTCGCAGCCTCCTCAGACCATCACCGCCTCCGCGACACAGGCCCGCTTTACTCCTTTTTCGTTGACGTACACCACCGCTGCCTCCGGCCTACACTACGCTCAAGTAGGTCACACATTTGGAACTGAGTCTTGATTATGCTATGGCAGAGTACACACTTTATGGCGGAGTTTATATCACTATACTCCCTTCGATGTAGTGACACAAAGTATGTGCAGGGCATCCCAACCACACGTGTCTGTGGGCCCTTGATGACTACGCCTTCGGGCTACACTGCGGTCCTGCAGGCCCCACACAAATCCATGCCAGTCCATACCAGGCAGGACACGGCATCGTCGCTGGCCAAACACCCGCTCAGCTCTGTCGCTACTGTCTCGGTCAACCACGAGTCATCCCCACATGCCATTTCAAAGCCATGTGTCAGTGTTCCAGAAGGAGCTTGCTGAACAGCGGTTGGCCCGCGCTGGCCGCTGCCTCCGGACTACACATCGGGCGAGTAGTGCACACATTGGGAACTTAGTCATGATTCATTCATGGCAGACCTGATCTCATTGTACTGGCCTTGTCGCAGACTGCATCCCCTGTCAGCTCCGGTGCCACTAAGTCTGTTCCCCGACAACCATGGACACTTTCTTCTTGAGATTTGTTGGCGACTGAGTCCATGGACTGGGGGTTGTCTTCATCATCATGTCAGTGATACTGACTATGTGGCCAAAACGGGGCTGTAGCATTCCACTCCTCCATCTGCCGCTTCCGGCTGGCTCCTGCCCTCTGCATCATGCCCTGGAGGACACCTTCCACTGTCCCCCGCAAACCTCCGCTACATTCACCTTCGACATCGACGAGGACCCCGCTCACCTAGCGTGGCCCTATCTCACTGCACCGCAAGTCACCATCCCGTGGCGGTGTGCCTGTGCCGGCCACAGTGCATCCGGGGCCACTGACTCTGTGCAGCTCAAACCATGGCGCCAGTCTGATTGCATGTTGGATGGCCTCTGGGTCGATGGTCTGGGGCTCATCAACGCCATGTGTCTGTGGCCCTGCGCTGTCCGCTGCCTCCGGCCTCAACTGCGGTCCACCTTGGCTCACACATCACATCGAGTCCTGACCTGCCCGGACGTCGCATCACCACAGGATGCACACGCCACCACCGCCAGGACCGACTCCAAACGACAGGTGCCAGAGTCGGAGGTGTCTTACTGCCAGCCTGCCAGAGTTGGTCCCACCTGTCGTGGGGGCCATCATCAGCTTGATACCCTGCTCAGCTCTTCAGGTGCCACTAACTCAGTGCACCACAAATCAAGGAACATTATGCTTGCATGTTGGGTGAAGACTGTACTCCCTCCGGCTACTACCATGATGCTTCACAGTTGTTTCTGTTGGGCTGGTGTTTTATGTTTCAGCTTAAATTGTGATCACTGTTCAAGTTGTTGCCAGCACCAACGACTCCATGAGGGCTGGCTTACACTCACCCCACACACATCCAGCACATGCGTCACTGTACATGTGACCATGCCAATAAAGGTGTCGAGCGCACGTGCCTGTGGCCAGTTCAACGAACTATCTGTGTGTGTCCGTGTGCTCATGATGCATGCATTTGTTCCCCGGGCACTACGACATTACATTGTGCCATGTACAGAGGACGCAGCCATGTCACCGCAGGCAGCGGGTGGGACATTGCACATGTATCTTTGTCGTCCCCCACTCAATACGTAAAAGGAGTGAACTGGGCCGGCGTACGCCAGTCCGGCGTGGGGGTGTGGATGATCATCCCGTGGCTCTGGGTGTGGTTCAGTACTGGAAATGTGCAAAGGCATGTGTGTCTGTCGCAGTGTGGGTCTCCGTTGGGGAGTGTTGGTGGGCCCTGATGGGACTTGGACACCCACGTATGTGATCTGGTTCGGCTTCCATGAGGTAGTTTCCCACCCACACATGTTCGGCCACCCCCTTCTGGCAGTCTGACACCTGGCCTTGGAATGCGATGTGAGCTTGGGTGGGCTGCTGGGAGTCAGCCGGGGTGGTGGGTGCGTCCAGCTGTGTTGTCTGTGCAGGGTGTGGGGTGTCCTCGATGCAGCGGTGCTGCCCTGCTCCTGGAGGTTGATTGCCTTAGATGTCCATGGACTGTTGTGGGGCGTAGGTGTCGGAAGTGTGGTGGTCCTCTTCAGCATCACTGTAGAGTTGTCTGGTCTGTTCTGCTGGGGGTGTTGTTTGTCCCTCTGCAATGTGGGGGGAGATGCTTGTTGGCATTGTGTTGGCATGTAAGTTGCCGCATTGTTCACCTTTACATTCAGACTTCATGACAATGTACATTGTGACTGTTTGGGAGGGGCGGACTATTTGATGCGGGACAGTGGACATTTGGACTACATGAGGTAGGTGAGGTTGTACACGTACCTTTGCATCTCAGTTTCCTGCTATGTCAGATGTGATTGGCCATTTTCTACGCACAGGCGGACCCAGTTGTGTCCTCTGTTCTGCAGTGTAGGTGTTGGGCTGTGTACCACATTGTCGTCCATGTGGGTGTGCTGTAATTGCTATGTGTGTGTGCTGCTTTGTGTCGGAGTCGCACCTGCAGCTGTGATTTTGCTGCCCCTTATCCCTTGGAGGTTGTGTGCCTTTGGTTTTTGTGCTTTTGCGGTGCTGTGATGTTTGCGACTTGGGTCATTTGTGCTATTGGATGGTTTTTGTACTCGTGTGTGTTGTTTGTCTGCAGATGTGTTGTTGACGTCAGTGGTTGTTTGTGCAGGTGGATGTGTCAGAGTGTGACCTGCTCCTTTCCAGATGGGGTCCACACTCAGCCACCTCAGTCTCGTGGCGTGCACAGTGTCATGGTGATTGTACTCCAGCCATGCTGCTGGTCATGGGGTGTCACTTGCATTGTCAGTGTGGCTCTCACATACGCATCTTTGCTGTGTTTCGCACGGGTGCATGTGTGTGTTGTGTAATTGGTGTTGTGTGGGGTGGGACCCCTTTGGGCACATGGTGAACGGGGGCCTACTTGATGTTTGTATGTGTGCTGCAGTGTGCCACGGGGATCAGGGACATGACCCAGGGTTATTGTGGGTGTGCTACACGTCGTTGTGCATGTGTGCCATTGTGCCCCCCCGTCCCCACAGTCCCTGTCCATTACTCACCCTGTTGCTGTTGTGTCAGGTCATGTCGAGCAGTGTCCGGACTCCCGACTCCTTGCACCGTCTCCACACTGATGACTGTGGGCGCCATTTGCTCCAGCTCCTCCTGTGGCGCAGGACTCCCACCTCCATTTGCCGTTCCTGCCTTCCTGTTGGCAGCGGGTTTCTGCTTGGTTTGGCTTTTGATGTCGTGCCAGCACATCTTGGCCTCCTGGGCACTCCGACTGCATTCACGATGGGATGCCATTTTTCCGTCTGTATTGCCAATGACACGGTGGTGGTGACGGACAGTTGTTGGTGGTGCTCTGTCACCTCCGTGACGACGATCGGGTTTTCCTGTGGACTGCACCCAGTCTTCCTCTTCTCCTTGGCCTTCCCCGCCCCTGAAATTCATTGCTGGTGGTCTGTGGGGCTTGTGGGGTTCGCGTTGACCTGGGCACTTGTTCCGGGTGCATTCATGTTGCTGCGCAGTTTGATTTGTTCATGGTGTGTTATTCTTGTTCAGCTTTTATGGTGCATTTTCCCGCCAGACGCGTGGGGATTGCATGCCTATCGCTGATTGTCGCTGTTTTTTTTTTCGGGGTTGGCCTCATCGCAACTTTATTCGCGTTGGTGTTTCGCATTTTTTCAACGTCGTGTTGTTTTTAAAGCGGTCATTTGACGCGTTATCGTGGGACTATCGCATGGTGACGCCAAGTTGAGAATGCTACGTTAACACAGCGTTGTTTTCCCTCGATGGACTGCGATGTGAGAAGTTGCGTTAAGCTAAACTTGTGGTGGTTATCACACGTTCTTGTGAATATGCCCCTTAGTGTTATTATAGCAAACATGTTTTTGTGAATTTGACAGTGTTTATAAATCTAAATCTAAAACCTAAATCCCATATTTGTACAGCAAGACTTATCACCCCTAAGGGTACCCAGGCGCTGGGGGCTGTCGGGGAGATTAAGTGAGCTATTGCCCACAGTCACATGATGCTGGGCTGAGCTGCCGCTGGCGATCGAGCCGAGAGCACTGCGCTCCAGAGTCAGCCGCTCTGGCTGCTGCGCCACACCTCTCCTATTTATAGGCTACTGACAGAGATCTTTGAAATGGGGATTGAAAGAAATTAAGTAACAGCAGTTTGTAGAGAGTACAAAGCACATTCCACCAGGTTTCGCAGTTATTTCAAGACTGTGGCCCTTTTGGTAAATTCTCTGACAATTCCTTCTGTGGCAGGATAATGTGCTTATTAAATATTCATATATAGAAGTTTGATTGCTGATCAGGCAGGCTGTTCATCAGAACATTGCAATAATTGCTGGTTTAAGGCTGCACTATCTTAAAAATTACATAGTTCTTGTTAGCACCCCACGTTGAGCAGTTCTCATATTCAACGGATAATTCAGCCATATCCATGCATGAAGTCAGCAAACCTGTTAGGAAGTTACTCCAACAGAACAGAAATAGTGCGTCTAAATACCATACTTAAAAAACAGCTTTTATTTATCTTCTAAGACCCACACTACAAAAGCGTGTCAAATCCACTACAAATCAATGTTGTTTTTAGATCTTGGATGGGCGATGTGCTTATAAAATGCATAATTTGTTACTAATTTCTTCAGAACAGCTTCTGGGAGAACGACCTCATTCTCTGCTTCTCTGCAGTGATTGCTCCTAAATGTACATACTCTTATAGGAAAATGTGTGATGCACACACTTGTTATTGGGACATTTGAAAATGTTTACAAAGAGGTTTATTTTCCTTGTGCATTACTTTTGTTTTGGCAGCTTATTATGCTCAGCATTATGCTGCATTTGACAGGCCCTGGTTTAATTTCACAGTGGAGTAGCAGAGTAGTGGTTCACAAGTATTTTGCTCTAAACTACACTAGTTTGAAAAGGCATAACAAAGTGGGGCAATATTTATACAAGGGGAGTCGTGCTGTTCTGCTGTACTGCTTCTGTATCGAAACCATTCCATCAAATTCTTCATCCATTTGAGCTCTGAGATACTGATCATAGAGGTTCTTGCTTTAGGCACCAGAGGTGTGCTTCGGGTTACACATAAGTTATATATACAGTATTCATTTCACTGATCTATGTCTCAATCTACCCAGAGGTCAGTTTTTTCTACAACTGAGGTATCCTTCAGATGACGATGCTCCTTCACCAAAGGACAAGAGTCACAACCCACTGTTTCTGCTTGCTTTCTACTAAAATGCAACCAACCCTGCATATTGCACCTAGGGGCAACCACTGAACCCAATGAAAACCTATACATGCCAGCTATCACTGAAAAAGAGATACAGGTATGCTGATACATGTATGTTGAATTTTGCTACATATATCCTCCAGCATGAGGGGGGCTAGAGGGTAGTATCACCATTTCAACAATTCTCAAAATTGCCATTTCTATGCAATAAGACAATAAATCAGGGCTGGAGAGATCAGTTGCTTTCCATTCCATTTTTCACTGTTTGCCAAATATAGGACTTTATGGGTTGATAACCTTTTCTTAGAGTCTAGGGACTCCAGTATTCTGCTGGGTGTCGATGGACACCATAAAGCCAGTGAAAACCCATAAATGTCAAGTATTGCCCTAATAAGGAGGGTTTCAGATATCAACCATGTCAACCGACACGTTCTTTTCTGAGAGACCTAGAAGATACATGCCCCTTTCTCCAAACTAACATTTTATAGAGTTTGAATATGACAATTACATCAACAGAGAGGTGAAATTCCCCCAGCCACACTTCCTGCCCAGTGATATGTTCACATGAAATTGCAATGTGGAGTGTGAACTACTGTAGGTCTAGATTAATATCCCTACCTCCATCCCCCTGGGGTGCACATTAATGTTAAGGTCTCTATTTATATCGTCCATGAAGTAACAGTCTCTTCCTCTCCAACACATTATGTGCAATTCAGCAATAGCAATGTGCCCGTTCTTCAAACAAATAAATACAGTGCTGTGTGATGGTGGCGATGAAGCCCCAAGTGCTACATTCCAGAGAGGTAATGAAACTAAGGATTCCAAATCTTACAAAATTACCTATCCATCTACACCAAATTGTCTGCAACTGCCATATCTTGTGAAAATAGTGTATAATGTTTAGATGTTTGTTTTAAAAAAAAGATAATTAACCAAAACCAGGATGCAAGGGGTTACACTTGTGAAGTAATGTAAAATCAGATTGAAGAGGTCTCTTGGCCATAAAAGAGTTGTGTCGCAGAGTAATTTTAACATGCATACAAAGCAAATAAACAGCGAGCCCACATACCAATCGCACCTACTTCAAAATGTCCCGAAATACAGTCCAAAACAAGATATTTGAAAGCAACATCGTGTGCACATCAACTGCACCCGCTGTTTCCAAAGAGGGATCAAAAGATCAGAACAATTTAACACCTGAATGTGAAGTGCACCGCAAGCACCAGTTTCCACAGTCAATTAGTCCATTTCATCCAAATTGTATCCAAGGTAATCTTTATTTTTCACAAGAATGACATGAAAAACAGCCAAAGCATTTCGTCCACTGCTTGTGGACTTCCTCAGGGCTGTAAAACATATAAAAACATACAATGTATAATACAACATGTATGTACAGATATGCGATGCAACACGTTTAAAATGCACAATTAAAATAACCATATAAAAATGACACACATGGCTCTACCAGTACAAACAGGGACAAATGCAAGTTGACATTAAAGAGGGAAGAATATTGGAATAAAAAAGAAGAATGTAAGAACCTCTCACCTGTTTCGGAAAAAACTGAAGTTACAATTGGTATTTGGTCAATGCAGGTAGAGGAAACGTGGCGGGTGAGGTCCTGATAGCTTGCTCGTCACTTTAATTATACTACATGAGAAGAGAACTGGTCGCGTATTTCTCTTTGTTTGTGGGCAAACATTATTCTTACAGAGTTTCACTCTGCGGAAATTCCATGGAGTTAGGTAAAAACTCTGCGAGATTCCGCGGAGTTTCACCAATGGTAGGAAAATATGTACCTTGCGCTACTCACACTAACATTGAGCGCAAGCAGTGCTGAAAAATCAGCGCGGACAGCAACAGGCTATGCGCAAGAGTTATATTGCTACTGCTCAAGCAGAAAATCTACTCGAGCGGTAGCAAATCTACTTGAGAAGCAGCCCTCTGATTGCAACCGCTTGGGACCAGCATTGAAAAATTGACGTAAGGGATGCCAAATTTCACTCATGCTCACATTTCTGGAGCCTTGCGGGAGAAACTTCTGCCACGTGGCAATTGGCAGAATTTGGCTGTACTCCCCTTACAAGAGAGTCCACAAATTCTGCAAAAGTCGCTGCGGGCACACTTTTCTATTACCACTTTACTAAAGTGGTAATAGGTAAGAAAGAATAATTATATTTTTGTATATATTTTGTAAAAAGTTATCAAGTACTGTGGTACTAACGAGGAATTAAATATTAAAAAAAAAAAGACACTGTACTGCACTAGATTTCTTAAATACAGTGCACTACAGCGTAATATTGATTTTTAACATAATTGATTCTTTAAAAAAAATGTCTATGGAGTACTGTAATAATAATTACAAATTACCGCTACTTAAAAAGAATTGAAAATTAACATTTGTTAAAAAATTAAAAATACACTGTACTACACTGTATTTCACTAATATAGTGAACTACAATGTATTTTTAATTTTTAGATATTGTTATTTATTTCTGTAACTAACAGTACTTTCTAGGTACTAGCGCGGTAGTCCATAAACTTTTTGAAAAATATATATATAAATATGAATACATTTCCCTACCTATTAATACTTTAATAAAGTGGTACTAGGTAGGGAATAACAATAAAACCTACTACTTACTTGCATTTGAGGCCCTAACTGAGAAAAAGTGTGGTAAAAACAACATGGTTGCCTTTTAGTTTTGTAAAGACACACACCACTACATTCTATGCCACTCCACTCTCCAGTACACCATGCTACTCTACTATACGCCACTACAGTCTATGCCACTCCACTATCCGCTATTCCACTGTATGCCACTCTACTCTTTGCCACTCTACTCTACTCAATTCAACTCTATGGTATTCCACTGTATGCCTTTCCACTGTATGCAACTACTCTCTATGCCACTATACCGTACGCTATTCCACTCTATTTCACTCAACTCTACACCACTCCACTCTCGGTCAATCCACTGCATTCCACTCCCCTGTACGCTATTCCACTGTATGCCACTGCTCTCTACTCTATGTCACTACACTCTATGCCACTCCACTGCACGCTATTCCACTGTGCCCCACTACACTCTACGCCACTCCAGTCTGTGTCACTCCACTCTACGCTATTCCACTAAGCACCACTGCACTCTACGCCCCTGCACTACAAAGCAGTCCACTCTACAGCACTCCACTCTACTGTGCGACATGCTACTCAACTCTACGGCACTATAGTCTATGCCACTCCACTGTATGCCACTCCACTCTACTCTAAGGCATGCCACTACACTGTATAGCACTCCACTCCATGGTATTGCACTCTATGCCACTCCACTCTACGCCACTCCAGTCTCCGCCAATCCACTGCATTCCACTCTACTGTACGCTATTCCACTGTACGCCACTTCTCTTTACTCTATGCCACTACACTCTATGCCAATCCACTGCATGCTACTCCACTGTACCCCACTCCACTCTACGCCACTCCAGACTGTGCCGCTCCACTCTACGCTAGTCCACTATACGCCACTCCACTCTATGCTCACTCTACAGCACTCGACTCTACTGTGCGACATGCTACTCAACTCTAGAGCACTATAGTCTATGCCGCTCCACTGTATGCCACTCCACTCTACGGCATGTCACTCCACTCTACGCACTCCACTACATAGTATTGCAATCTATGCCACTCCACTCTACGCCACTCCACTCTACAGTATTCCACTCTATGACACTCCACTCTACTGTACCACATGCTACTGAACTATATGGCACTAGAGTCTACACTATTCAACTGTACACCGCTTCACTCTACTCTATGACATGCTACTCCACTGTACGCGAATCGACTCGATGCCACTCCGCTGCACGGCACTCCAGTCTATGTTACTCCACTGTACACCACTCCACTCAATGCTATTGTATTTTATGCCCCTCCATCAGTGGCAGCTGGCAACTACAGAGAGTGGTGGGGCAGGCAAATGGGTGGTTGGTGGGTGCATGTATGCACGCTACATGTAAGGCACCTATATTATAAAAATAAATAGTCACCTTGCGTACTGCACAGCACATCCTCCTCGCTCCGGTTCTGGTGTTCTTCTCTCCTCTAGGTTCCAGCATGGGCCTCAGACAGCTAACCAAACCAATCCTTGGGCTGCTCTCAGAGAAACACCAGGATTGGAGGGAGCAGCCACTCTCAGCGTTCCCAAGGGCAGTGGAGGCCTGGGCTTGCTCTCACTCAAGCTGTCTAAGACAGCTGGGTTAGAGAGGTTTAAAGTGCACATGTCTGGATGGCCGTTGCTAGACAGCCAGCCAAAGTGACGTGCACTTTAAACTTAAATGCCAGCCCACCACTCCTCTCTCTTGCAGCCGCTCAGGAGCAATGGCCAGCCCCTTCCTGACACTCGGTATGGGACGTGGGTTAGTGAAAAATAAAATGGCAATAAATTAACTTTATTGCTATTTTATTTTTCATCACTAGGGCTTTTCTGGGGGCATTTTAGTTAGTGGGGCGACACTTCTCCACCCTAATGGAGGAGCCACTCCTGCCCTCCACTCTACACTACTCCACTCTACACCACTTCACTCTATGCCACTCCACTCTATAAATGTCTCTACATATGGCTAATAAACGAAGTATTCCCAACTATAAATAAGCTTTAACCATTGGCTTTTGTCATTGAATATACATTATACGCAAGAGGACGCAAAGGCGATGCAACACCTAGGATGACATTTACCAAGCCATGGAAGGCTACCTTGCATGGCCATGTGTGTCTTGGAAAATGTGGAGTAACGCCAGGCTATGCAAGTAGCTGACTTGCGTTACTCTGCTCCAAGGGGGAGTTCCATGGATGGAGCGTGGGTGTTTCCACGCACCGACTCATGGATTTTGTTGTATTCCCAGACTTACCATAAGTGGTAAACCTGGGAATGTGGCAAAATGCTACGCCTCCCCACGGGAGGAGTAAAAAGGAGAAATATGCTTATTTATCCTTTTTTCCCTCTTTCTACATGTGCTGTATTCTACAGCACACATAGATAGAATAAAAAGCCTCAGAGGATTATTTTTGTTCAGGAAGGTGCCCCATCTGGCATAAAAACAATCATGCCTACAACAAAGGTACCCTTGCACCATGGTGCAAGAGTGCCTGTGTTGGTGCTAGGAAGCAGTTTGTGGACAGTACAGGTGAATCTGCACCAAACAAAACAAAAAAACTTTATCCTCTGGGGATCAGCATGGCTAGTTTCATGCAGATCTGTCTACTGAGGGCAAAAGCAATGGGGTGTCAAAAAGTAACCAAAAGTGACATTTCCCATTTTAATTCCCACAGGAAGCTGTTGATGGAGATACAAAAAGTTGATTGGAATTATGCCAAATTTGGCATGAAAGAAGAACTCTACTCAAAGAAGTACAAGGGCTTAGTTTGGTGTAAACCTGTTCAGCAGTTGTGGAGAAATTTCCATTTGAAAAGTGATTTTGTGGGCCACTAAATGAGCTAACCTAATTTTGAGTCCAGGGACATTAGGACAGCCTTATTGGACGTATATTAAAGACCCGCATCATCGTTTTCTCTTAACCAGGTTTACGTTTAATTTTATTCACTGGTTTTTTATCTGTCCCCAGGGGCTTTTCTAAGCCAGGCGCCTTAAAGCCTTGCTCTTGTGACCATTTCTTGGAACAAGATCTTTATTTGTGATTTTTATCGTAACTTACGGGAAAAATATATTCTCCTACTTTTAATGCACTGTAATTTTGTTCAAGCGAAGCCAGCCCTGACTTACTTGCAAATGCTGTCTTTGCCTCTGATTTGCTTTAATGTTGCCACTTTTTTAACAGGTGCTTTAAGACACAGGAAAAAGTTTCAAAAGCATAAGTGTGCTAGTCTTTGTGTCTGTTTCCTGTTGAAATTCATCGGCCTTTAGCACCGAGTTGGTTTTTTTAAAGACATTTTACTGTATTAGTCCAGTGGTTTTTATATACATGTAATGCATTAACTAGTACCCGTTAGGCCTGCTCAAAATCTAGTCTTTATGCCTCCTGAGTAATATACCTCCCGATTGTCTGACATAGCTTCATGAAATATCGGTCTGTCCTTTTAATATTATGTAACAATCAATTTTAGGGTCTATTTATTGTGTGTTTTATCTACTTTTATGGCCTATGTTGGCCGAATAAAGTTTCCTTTGACTTTGGAGCTAACCTGTCAAGCAAGCTTTGGAGGATAGAGATATCTGGACTGTTAGTTCATGGATGGTCCACAAACCTAGATTTGCAAACCATCTCCAGACCCAAATTAAAAAGAAAAATCAAATCCAATAGTACAAGCAACTTTTCTCCTGTTGTCAATTTTGGGTGAACAAACCCAAAGCTGAGGTCTCCAACCCACAGCTGGCTGATTGGACGGCCGGAATGTCAACACAAATATTACAGCTGTTCTTAAAGGACACGGGGTCTTGATCCCAGTATCCTGAAAAAAATAAAGGGGCAGGAGTAAATATTTATATACACAGATACACACACACACATATAGGTTAACGTTATATTATAGTTAGGTGTGGATAATAAGATCTTAAGTCTCGTAAAAAAATCATGACATTCACTGAAAAAAACAAAGGTTAAAGTGACATTATAGTTAGGTGACGGAATGACACTACGAATGTTTAGAAACTGAAAAAAATACTGACATTCACCAGTTATTGTTTATTGGGCTAACTACAACTTGTGCCCCCTTCATGCAATTCTTATGACCTCACATACTACATAATTCGTAACATTTTAAATTACATCATTGATGACCTCACTGATGACATCACCTAAATTACTGCTATTCTAATTACTGAATAGCCCTTTGCATAATTTTAACAAAATTAATCTAGTAGTAATGGGCATATAGTCCTATAGGGCAAGCATAGAACTAATATGTGTATAGAATTGTAACAGCTCCACTACCAAAGCCCCCCACCAGGGAGACCATGGAGCACACACGGTTCTGATCAATGCTTTATTTGTTGGCAAACGCGTTTCGGCGATTCTGCCGTCATCAATGCCATCGTGATTATTATTTCTTTAGCTCCACATTTAAAAAAAGCATCACTGTCCTTTTTCATTGGGCATTCAAACTGTTGTGATGGCAAGCGGACTACGGGTCAATTTCTCCGTTGTTCTTGCCCGTGCCCGCCATCATAACCTGTCCTTTATTTAGTCCTTAAGTAGCTTCTCTCAGCCAAATCGTGCATCTTAATTTTCAAATGAATCTTGGTAGAGACATTCAATGCTGGCAAAAGAAATTATAGACCAGGTCAGTTCCATCGCAAAATGTGGGCTGATCCCTCGCCCTGCTGTGCTCTGACCTGCAGATGAGCTGCGTTCATTAGGGAGGGATTAGTATCCACATTCCCATCCACTTTGCAGTGATGACCTTGTGTCGACGAGCGCTGAAATCAAAGGGTCAGCGGCGGTTCTGGCAGCTAAATACTTTCCCCATCAAATCCCACTGAAGTGCCGAACAACTTTTTGGGCGGGTGCCTCCTCCGTGGCCGTCATGTAAATATTTCCACTACCCAAGCCCCCCACCAGAGAGACCATGGAGCACACACGGTTCTGATCAATGCTTTATTTGTTGGCAAAAGCGTTTCGGCTATTCTGCCTTCATCAATGCCATCATGATTATTATTTCTTTAGCTCCACATTTAAAAAAACATCACTTTCCTTTTTCATTGGGCAGTCAAACTGTTGTGATGGAAAGCGGACTACGGGTCAATTTCTCCATTGTTCATTGAAAAAGGACAGGGATGTTTTTTTTAAATGTGGAGCTAAAGAAATAATAATCATGATGGCATTGATGAAGTCGGAATCGCCGAAACGCGTTTGCCAACAAATAAAGCATTGATCAGAACATTGTGTGCCTCATGGTCTCCCTGGTGGGGGGCTTTGGTGGTGGAAATATTTACGTGACGGCCACAGTCACAGAGGAGGCACCCGCCCAAAAAGTTGTTCGGCAGTTCAGTGGCATTTGGTGGGAAAAGAATTGTAATAGCGTACAACTTGGAGACAATTCTAGTTCTCCATGGTGAAAGCTTTGTGGTATATGGTTTACCTACCACCAAAGTTAAATTTGCAATGTTTACTCTTTCTTAAATAAGGTAGCCATTTTTTAAAGAAGGTTTTGTATTGAACACAAAGGTTGTTTAAAAACAAACTATGTGAAAAATTAAAGCGTCCATTTTCATAGGATTATGTACCTGTGGATGTTTGGGCACATGCCCATGTTTAACACATCGTTCACTCCTATAAACAGATTGCATCTAAACTAATAATGCATAAGTGTGGACATACATGTATTTTCAGAACATCTCTGATGGTTTTGAGGTATTGCTCATTGTTAAATATTTTACAATGTAGGGTTGACCCATTTAGAGATGGTGTACCTCACAGTGTGGTTATAAGAATGGCTCTAAAGTTGTACCCATTTCTGCTCTTCAAAGTATTGTTTGCAGAGTGTTTTACCAATCTATGGAGTGTTGTCTATATAGACTGGCTAAATGTGCCTTATTAGTATGTAATGCATATTGGTAAACCTTTTGACTTTAAATTGCAAATAATATGAGTTGTTTAGGTGTGTGATCCCATTAAGGTAAATAGGTAAGGAACACTGTTTTGTAGGCTGTTCAGGATTTTAAAAAAGTGGGAGACCCGATTAAAGTATATAAAGGCATTTTGTTTCCTTGTCGGTGAATACCAGTAAAAACAATGGGACATACACTAAATGTGGGTGAGTTCAGAGATATGCTATGTGCCAAACATGTTGCAAAAGGTTATGCCAATTATGACTTGATTGTTGATAGACTATTGGGTACAGCTTTAGTTTGTTGAATTACTGCCAGTCCACAAAGGCTGTAGCACACTGCCACAATCACTGGATGATGTCGTTAATAATGTAATTTGAGTTAAATTTCATTTTTTTTTTTAGTTAAGATCTTACTTTCATACCTAGCTATAACGTCACTTTAACACTTGTTTTTTTCAGTGAATTGTGTTTTTTATGACATATTCTGTATGTAGCATGTGTAACTCCTTCAGGTGGGAACTCCACTGCACATAGCATATGACCATATGTAGTAGGGTGTTGGGTGCAAGGTCTGGCCTCTGTGCAAGCATCCAACCGGACCCCTTTTGAGCCTGTGGTTGCGTGCAGAGTACTTTGGAAGCAGAGTTTTACCTCTAATTAATTTGCACGCTTTTTGTTTGGAAAATATTTATTAGAATGTTTTTTAAACTGTTATTTTTAAACTTTCTTTGTAGTTTTAAGCTACCATTTTTTGAAGTTTTAATTTTCTCAACTTTTTATGTGATGTTCTTTTTTTATTTATTTTGTTTTTTCCACAAGTCTTTGTATTTTTCTTAAGGTGATCTTCAATAGCCTCAGAAAATATCTTTTATTGGTTTCTCCAGAGTCCACAACTTATAGGCAGTACCCGCAATATGTAGTGAAATGCTCCATCTTCTCACTCTCTTTCCTTGCTGTTGATGCAGTACTTCCTCTGGCCCAGTCGGTTCTTCATCTGCTGCTGACTATGCTATTGGGATGCGTAGCCTGAAGATGCATCCACATTTTACTCATTCCCATCAAATACTAGCCAGCTTTACTCCTATGGAGCACCTGCTTGCACAAAGTGCACATCATTTTGTGTGCACTTATATGTTTTGCCCAGGTAGAAGGTGGGAGAATTGCCACACCAATTCTCTTTGAGGAATAGTTGATTGTGGTGCTGTAAATTTTGAATCAACCACAATAACGTCATTATATTGTGATGCTGCGCCTATGCTAGGGCCGATGCATGATACCATCAGTGTTCCAGGCTGTGCATTTCTCTTTGAGGCAATGATGGATAATGATTGTTTTCACACCTAAACGCCTCTCCAATACACCAATGTGTTAAAGGTGTTGAGCCTTTTTCTAAAGTCAGTGGACTTATTTTTCACTATTGTATCCTGAGTAGCCAATCAGATGGCTACTTCCACTTTTTTTTGGTGTCCCCTTGGTCTCGTGGTACTCCCATGATACCCATGAATACAGAGAATCATTAAAAGCTTATCATGCCTTCTGCAAGTCTGCCAATGCTATGTACTATACAGGAAAAATAATTAAGGCCCAGAATTGTCAGAAGTGGTGAAAGATTTATCAAATGCTAGTAACATCTCGCCTATGCCCCCTCTCTCACAATGCCAATGTGATGAATTAGCTTTATTTTTTACTGACAAAGTGAAAAATATTCACTTACAGTTGGCTAAAGATTCTCTGCAGATAGTTGCCAATCTTAATAAGGATGCCACTGATGTATCTTTAGTGGAGGCTAATCATTTGGCAACTAAGATAGAGTGTGCCGCCAAATTAAGTGAATGATCTCCTTTGGATTTCACATCCTTTTTAGCTGCTCTACTATCTATTAAATCAGGTTCTTCTTTGGATCCTCTTCCACCAGATAAGCTTAGATTGTTGGATACGACAATCTTAACTACGATCTTGGAGCTCCTTAATTCATCACTGAGAGAAGGGTTCGTGCCTCAGTCATGGAAACACACTTTGGTTCTCCCTCTTTTGAAAAAGACAATTTGGATCCTTCTTATTTGTTGAATTTTTGACCTATCTGCTTGCTACCAGTTTTTTCCAAAGTTCTGGAAAAACATGTCAGCGCCCAGCTCACTGCATTTGTTGATGCCCACTATCCCCTCCACCCTTCACAGTCACGCTTCAGAGCTGGACACAGCACTGAGTCCACCCTTCTTGGTGTGATGGAACATCTAAAACAATATCTGGATGGGGGAGGTACGGCCATGTTCATTCTGTTGGATTTGAGCGTGGCATTTGACATGGTGTCCCACTCTATCCTGGTTAAAAGACTGGAGTCATTAGGCCTTGAAAGTTCAGCTTTGGGGTGGCTTGCCTACTTCCTAAAGGGCCGTACGTTTCAGGTCTCTTCGGCCAATGTGAGATCTAAATCACAGGCTTTGACTTATGGAGTTCCACAAGGCTCTATTCTGAGCCCCTTATTATTTAACATCTATGTCAGCCCTTTAGCGGACTTAATAGAGAGCTGCGGAATTACCCTTTTTTCATATGCCAATGATTCCCAGATCATCTTTTCTCCATCTTCGGCATCGAGCCATGATCCATCCTTGTTGCACCTGGGCATGATGAAAATTTCGTCATGGATGAACAAAAATTCAATCAAACTTAATGGTGGCAAGACTGAGGTCATAGATCTGGGTAGTAACACCTCCCTTTGGGGCCGAGACATTGGCCAGAGTCCTTAGGGACTCCACCTACTCTGACTACTAAGGTGAAAAATCTGGGCTTTCTTATTGACAAAAAGCTCTCTATGAAGCCGAAGGTGGCTAAGGTAACTGCCACCTGTTTTGCAGTCATTAAATGGCTGAAAAAGATTCTTTGGTTAATTCCCTTTAACGGTTCAAAGGACTGTAATTCAGGCACTAGTCATATCCAGATTAGATTATGGCAAAGAGTTGTACCTGGGTGCAGACAAGACCTCTGTCACTCGCTTGCCAATTGTTCAACATGCTGCTGCTAGGTTGCTCTTTTGCTTACCCAAATATGCTTCAGTCTCATTTGCTCTGGTAACTGCAATTGCTTAAGGTTTCCAAATGTATTGAGTTCAAAGAACTGTGTTACATGTTCAAGGCCGAATTTGGCCTGGCACAACATTACATCCAGGAACTGGTAGTCCCTTATCAGACCACTCAGTCCTTGAAATCCTCGAATCAAGCTTTGGTCATCATACCAAGGTTCCGTTTAACCTGTATGAAAGGCCATTCCTTTGCCTACCCAAGTCCAAAATTGTGAAATTCTTTGCTGAACGCTCTCAGAAATTGTAAGTAAATTCTCACCTTTAGCGAAAATCTGAAGACATGGCTATTCTAAGTCATTGGTTTGAGACATTTAATCTGTCTCTGCCTTGTGCCGGGAAACCCTTTGGGGTAGCTGCACACATTATAAGTTGCTAATAATAATACCCAGTCATGTATGTCAATGATAGAGTGCAGAGTCAGTTCCACAGGACTTTACTTCCTCTTCTCCATACTGTAGTAGTGCAGCTGGATCCAAACTTTTAATTAAAAAAGTTGTGTTTACTATAAAGGGGTAATTCTTTTTAGGTTTATGCATAAAGTTTTTCTAATAGGCAAAAATACCTAAGAAGTATTGTGGTTTTAAATAAAATGTCTTTGTTTTTAAGATTCGCTGTACCACAGTACCTAAAAATGATTCAGAGGTACCTGTGATTCACAGTAAAAACACATCTGATATTTGAATTCACTATATTAATCCATTTTAAGTTCCTGCCTCAATAACCTCATTAGGGATTTGAACATGGGTGTGTAAAAATTCTGTGCCTTGAGCCATTTTTCTGTCAGTTCCTCAATTTGGGGGGTTATTTATCCATAAAGAATAAAACATGGCATCTGGAGGAACAAAAGCTTCAGGAGGAGCAGTTGATGACCATGCAAGAATCCATTGCCTGGCTATTCCTTTCAATTCCAGCTGGAGAGAAGAAAGTTTCTGCTAAAGTGGTTGCATGCAACCTGTGTCACAAAGAATTTGGCAGGAGTATTAGCAAGAAGTACTATTTTAGGCAAGCACAAAGAGTGTTGGCTACAGGGCTAACTGAAAGGCTTTGCACCCTGCCCACCACTGGACACCGTGACCTAACCCGTATTGCGTATCACCATCTGCAGTGCACAGCGCTCGTTGGCCACAGGGTCTGACTACAGGGCAGGTCTTGCACCCAACCAGCCAAGGAGAGTCCAACCCTCCTCTGAGTGTACCATTTTTTAAAATTATTAATTGCAGTACCATGACACCACAGTACCGTGGAAGTACTAAAATACCAGATGGGGGTCTCACTGAGTCCTGCAATACTACCACAGTACTGCCAACAAAATATTCAATTTTTAATTGTAAATTCTGGAGGGCGGAGTCTGTGGACCCCACCATATAAGCCTGAGGATCATGGTCTGCTCACTCTGCCCCCTTATGTGGCCTTTTTTGTGCAAAATTAAGGCTCGGATGCCAAGTTCCAGAGTTCTGTATCGGCAGGCACAAGAATTTGTTTAATATTACGAACAGCCAATCGGATCATTCTGGTGGCCAAGGTAGTGGGACCAGTCTTGTGGAACTGAAATGCCCGACGGGAGAAAAAGCTCCTTCGACCAGTCACATCACAAGCATTGTTTTGGGTACTGTGGAACTCCTGCTGGACTCTCGCAGGACCAACCGTCCGGATATACCCAACTTCTTCTGAGGGTTAACTCCTTCATGCCCAATCTGAGGCCCCTATTTAAACACTAATTTCACAAAAATGACTATTTATACCAAATCAAAATCAGCTGCTTTCTGAGTGCAGGTCTAATGTTCTGCCAAATTTGGTGTAATTTAACTCGGCTATTGTTTTCTGCATTGGAGAGCAAAGTTTCCTAATGGAATTGCACTTTTGTGGCCAACCCATTTTCTTGACCTCTGTTGGTGGATCAGTGCAAATCTTTCCATGAAGAAGCCAACATGGGCAAACTGTAAAATAAAAAAAAGTTTCATAAAGATTTGTCAAGCACTAAATTTATTAAGAAAACAAAAAGATTCTTCCAATGGAAACTCTGACCTATGACTAAACAGTGGTGACCACCAGTGTGTAATATAGAATTGACGCATTAGGGCAGATGTGGAGACTTCTTAGAAGCTATGAGGTTACATCAGGTATGTAAAGGGCAAACTAGGTTGTGTTGTGTAGTTCCTATAAATCTATATAGGATCTGCATGTTTAGATAACATAAACTGTGGGATTGGTGTTCAGACTGATTCCAGACACCCCCATCGGGTATGTTCGCCTGTATACCACCTAGCTCACAGTGCCACTGTAAACTCCTCTTACCAAGGAGAGAATAGTTCCTGGCAATTATCGAACATGACAACCCTGTCCCATCAGGGATCGTGGAAACAGTACAGTACTTTTCGCTCAGTCACTCATGCTCACTTTGTCTCAGAGAGATACACAGAATAAACGGTGGGGACATTTTTAATAGGCATTTATTGAACCAGCGTCATTCTAGTGTAAAATAGGTGTGCTGCAACAACCATAAGACAGAAACAGATATAAATGATTATAAGCACCAACAGAGTAAATGGATAGTAGATTTCTATCATAGTGCTAAAACAATGAATATAGGCAGGTATGTAAATACATGACAATAATAATGCGTACTCCTGCGATGCAACCCTAACTGTACCTAAGTGTACCTAGCTTGTATGTAGGTGTAGAGCCAAGAATCCCCCTAGGATGAAGCCAACCCCATTACCTGGTGTGAGAGAATGAAGGACCGCGTCTTGGTCTACAGATGGACACCCCGCAAGGAATTTCAGACCACGGCGTGCTGGGGTGTCTGCGTGCAGGAACCTCAGCATCTTGCGGCAGTGTGTTAGCATGAAAGTCTTTCTCCTCCACCTGCCCCAACAAAGATGTGGTGTTTATATACCCAAAAGGTACCCTCAGGGGTTCTACCTTGCTGTGTCATGTCGGCCGAGGATGACAGGAGGGATGACCCTTATGCATAGTTATTATGCAGAAGATGGTAATCCTGCTGTGATTCTGAGAATCCTCATGCATAATAAATGAAGCTAGTTTTCTGGGAAAACCACACAACATTTATGCAGCACCTAACTAGGTAAAAGGACAATACCAAAAACCGTTAAGTAGTACAATGGCAGGGAAAATGTAGGTGAAAGCTAAGGTGACTACCCAGGCCTATATTGGGGTACATTACAAAACATAACACCCACTCCTCATCCAACTGGACGATATACTAAAAAGTGAATGTCCTTCTAAACAATCGTAAAAACATCATCTAAAAATGTTCAGAATAAAAAATGTCTAAAAACTCTATAGATCCTTTATATATGTAAAAAAAAGTCCTATAAGTCCTTTCAAATATGTTCATATATATGGCTGGAGCAACTGAGAGCGTCTGAAAGCAATGGTGCTAAATAATAGTATAAAAGGAAAAAAATTGTTTAAAATTCCAATTTCGGCTGTTTTTGAAAAAGGCTGAATTCTTCCCAGCACACGGAGAGCCAAATGTTTATGTGTCTTGTGTGGGAGACGCAATATCACTGCTGCTTGCCTTCGCAGATGACGGTCCCTGTAACACCTCACAGATCAGGTCAATCGAGCAAAGATGATCTTCTATAGTTCCCACAGCCGATGCTGGAGAAGCATTTGAAACATCCAAAGCCTGCGTGCCTGTAGTAGAGCCGGTATCCAATCCAACAGGAGCTGAAGCATCCCGTGGTGGCTCCAAGAATGCGGACATCAACATGGGAATACGCTGAGGACACTGCAGTACGTGAACCGTTAACGGGTCTAGTAATACATCCACGTCCGGTCGTGCAACCGATGGAAGTGTTAGACAGAGAACCAACACACATTCTTGTCCACAGAATAAGCAGCGGAGGACAGGCAAAACACAGTCAATCCAGACTGGTCGGAATGATAGGAACCAAGACTCGCTTAGCTCCCGAAGTCAAGGTGTGCCCAGATGGAGTACCATGCAATCACGATAACGTCGCTCCAAGAATGTTTTTCCATCTTCTTGGTGACTGGGATGTCCATTGCGTAGCAGAAAAATTAAAATCAGTATTCCCAGTAGTAGGATTAGCGGAAGCCCTCCAAAAATGCTTCCAAATACAGAGTGTAAAAAAGCTGGAATCACTCCGAAGACTGTCTGAAAGGTGCTTAACAGTCCAGAAGCTATGGTCTTAAATAGGTGTACTATACCCTTCGTATCAGACATGTTAAAGATAAGCTGTACCATTTCCCCAAAATGGAAAGGGCAATTAGTTTGTACCAGTGCCTGTATCTCAGCTGAGGACCTACCAACCTGAAGATCAAAAGTCTTTTGGGCTGAGGTTAAGGGCACATCTTTCTGTAAAAGCATGGCTTTCATTCGGCTCAGAGTATGAAACCGTATAAAGGAAACTTTGAACGAAGGCCATAAGGGCGCCTCCCTGACTGTGTGGGTCGGTGGAAACAATACTTGAATACAACAAGTAACCCTGGAACTTACTGTGACTAGATATGCGATGCCTGGAAGCATCCCACAACAACCTTGATCATTCAGCATTAAGTAACTCCCGTTTGAGAGCAGCTTGAATACTGGATTAATCATGGCAGCTGGTGAAACTTTCAAATGGCAGGACACGTTTGCAACCGAACTGTTACAGGCCCCGTGAAGTATAATATCCTGGCAAATGAGAGATCCGCTCAAAGAATTCTCGCAGTCTGTACCGATGAGAAACACTTCAGTGTCCCCGTTCCTGTATCTAAATCTATAAAAGTAATTCCCAAGATTCATGGATGAAGTCCCTACCCTTTGCTTCATACCTGCCTACCTAGTGGTGTTCTAGGCAATATTGAAACTGGAAAGTTGTTACAGGCAGTGTAATATGGCCAGGAATTAACCATTCTGTGGACGGTGACTCTGCCACAGTGAAAGGCAATTGGTCTAATTTTTCAATGCGCAGCATTGTATATTTTGCATCCCTCTGTGCCATTCTGGTCTGCTTTTCAGTCAAATTATATGCAGAGAACAGAGACGTACTGTTGATATGTCGCCAGGGCACATAACCAGAGCGCAGTGATTGTAGCATCCAGCTTAATGACATAATAGAACGTAACTGTGATTGTCCGTGTTGTAAGATGGACAGATCCTGTTCCATTATATCTATAGCAGAAGGATACAATGTTGCCCAGTGAATAAATCCTGGATGGCAGTGTGGTCATACCATTGTCAACCACAGCCAAAGCCTTTTCTAAGTTAACTCTGTCAATTTCACGCAATCTCTCTGCAGCTTCTTGTTGAGAGATTTTCCAAATGTCATTATAAACAGCGTATAGGAAGCATTTCTGATGTGGCTTTCGGGGGCCTAGCAAATAATCCATAAGATCCATGTCATATGAGATTAAGGACAAGTGTTGTTTCACCTGTGACGGTGTCGAGGTTCTTAGCCAATCGAGGCATAACTTCCCAACACTGTATGGTGTCACCACCCCCGGATGTTCTCATTGTACATAGTGTAAGTCAGGCCTATGGATACTAAACCCTTCAGTGGTACCCCTGAATCTTAACTGACACCTATTTGTGTTGATAGGCCAAACCAACCATCCCTTCCAATTGGGGTCTGTTGAATTGTATGAAATGCCATGCATGACTTCATCTAGTGTACCCTCACCATTTTCTGTATAGTTTTGCCATCCCTCCAAGTGTGAAAGCGAGTGAATATGAGGTGTGTTCAAGTCTTTAATCTTGGCTAACCCAAGACAGGAAGTCTGTTGCACAGTGTCTTTCAGGAAAATAATCTGTTGTGGTATGCAGCATGCTCTAAATAGTGCCTCAGTTCCCTGAACCTGCCATTTCCTAGTACCCCAGACTGATTTTATGTCTATAGTGTCTTTCCATAAGTCGAAACCCTGTTCAGACAGTTGGGTAATAAAGGATGCAGAGTATATCGGTTTCGTGTTAGTGAGCATATTTTCTTCGCAGATGTGGGTGTAAGCTTATAATGTTATGGGCATGGATCTGATGTATTAAACCCAGAAAAATAAGCAAACATTTGTGAACTACCTTTCGGTGGTGTTGGGCAATGTTTTATTCAGAAAGTGATGACCATAATGCTGGTAACAGTACATGTTTTCAAAATCAGATGAGTCATCAAACATTGCATTTTTCGTAAATGCTGCAGACAGTTCTAAATCAGACAACATACTATTAACAGTTTCAAAATCCCAATCTTCAGATTATGTAATTGAGGTGATGATATCATTTAAAGAAATTTTGAATGCATGTAGTATATTTAAATGTTCAGTGGGACCAAGTATGAAACTGAGTCCCAAACTATTCTATCAGAAACTGGAATTGCTGTAATGTTCACATAGGACAGGTCTCTCTGTTCACGATGAGATGATGTATGAGGTTTCAGCACCAAGTTCACATCTGTTACTACAGAGCTTTCTGGGCGATAGTGTCCATTCACGAGCAAGAAAAAGACAGTCACTAAACCTATCCGGAACAGTATTCTATTGATTATCCAGAGCTGTAGCCGTGGTGAGACTAGGTATGTCTTTTTCAGAAAAATGTAAAAATCATGAAGTGGTTTTTTGCAGAAGAACTGGAGCTGGCGGTGACTCAGGTTCACTTGGATCCAGAGAAAACATGTTGAAATCGATGAAGTAGCCAGATGCAGTTTGATCCATCTTTTGTAGCTCAGCAGGTTTTGTTGAACTTGCAGAGGTCTCCTGTAGAGGCATATTGATGTAGATGTCGGTGGTAGGCCGAATTGATATCTGTGTTTCATTTGTGTTTTGATGTTCAATTTCAATAGGAATGAGTTCCATTTCATTGTTGGTAACTTCATTACTACGTTTAGAAGACGCTTCAAATGTTAACAGTCTTTCTGTCTCAACCTCCTGTATGGTAGCAAGAGGAGAACGACGGCTACCCAGGAGCCCACGAGGTCTGCTATTCAGTATCGGCCACATAGTGTGGTTTGATCAGATCAATGGAGATGAATCTCTTTTCTTTCTTGCCGGCAAGAGGCGGAAGAAGTATGGTTCTTGTTCCTTCGATAGCCAGGACAGGTACAGGCGTTCTGTATGATGGCCCAAATTCTTTCTTGTCCACAATCTTTTCTCTGACCAGATCCCCGACTTTTGGGATCCAGGCAGGTCTTGCCGTTACTGTTTTTGCTTCCCCAGTGGCGGTGCGTTTTACTTGGATGTTGCTTTGTAGTGCCCGGAATTCATTGAGTTTCTGTAAAACAGCCAAACATTTATCGATGTCAAATGGTTTTTCCATCAGCCACTGTGCTGCCACAATCAAGGTCAGGTACCCACATTCTCGTCCCTAAAAGGACTTTGTAAGGTGAGATGCCTCCTAGGGAACTTCTTGGCATGTTATTAAGTGTTCTCTGGACCCCATATAGGTGATTGACCCAACTACCACCTGAGCCTAATACCCTTGCTGTTAAGGATTGCTTTAAGTCCCGGTTTTTCCTCTCCACAATCGAATTTCCCTCAGGATGATACGGAGATGAGTACCGCAATGCTACACCCAAACTTCCCATGGCTTCCTTGTAAGCCCTAGAGCTTAACGCGGGGCCACGGTCAGAATGTAATGTGACAACTGCGTATGTCCCTTGAAGACTCGCAAATCCTTTATAACAGTTCAGGCGTCAGCCGAGCGCTAAGGCCAAACCCACAGGAATCTAGAGCATGAATCCACTGCCACCAAGATGTACTTGTAAGCCCCATCAGATTGTAAGCGGCCACACTGGTCCAAATAGACACAAGCGAGTGGTCTGTCTGATATTAGTAGTGGTGTTTGCGCTGGACGTGCTACGGTGGAACCCTTCATCTGCTGACAGATGTTGCACCTAAGGACAAATGGTTTTGTCTGTTTTGTTAAACCTGGACACCAATAGTGTTGTTTCAGTAGAGAAACTGTTGCAGTAATCCCTGCGTGTGCAGAACCCAGACCCTTGTGTGCAGCTAGAATTAAACCTAATCTGCGTTCCATGTTTGGTATTACTCTATCCCCCACTCCTGGAGTTTGAGCATGGAGAATATGTTTTGCATCTAACTTGAGAGGAAAGCCTTTTGGCACGGCTGAGCTGTTTTTGCATGAAGCAATGACAGCTACCATTATCTGTCCGTCTATTCTCGTGCTAGAACGAGTGATTGTAGCTACTGCAGCAGTTCGCACTGTCGCCTTGGCGGCTTCATCAGCCAACTAATTCCCTTCAACGTGAACACCATCACGTTGATGACTTGCCAAGTCTTTTTTTGGTTCTGCCACTTGTTCCCAAAGCAATTTGTGCTTTTTTGTGCATCCTTTGAGTCTTTAAACTTATTCTGACCCCAATAGTGAAGATACTCATTGCAAGCCTGGACACATTAAAATGAATCGCACACTATAAGTGTGGGGAATTCCTGATCTGTATTTATAAGTGCCAGTAATAGTGCTTTTAATTCTGCCAGCTGTGCCGTGCAGTCTCCTAGAGACTGTGTCTTCGTACTGCTAGGATGGAACTTGCCTTGCTGCATACGTCCTTTTACAATCGCACAAGCTGCGCTGTATTGCCGTTTACTTCCTATGGCAGGCTGAGCAGAACCGTCAGTGTAAATAATATATTCATACTGATCTAGCGGCATTATTTCATTTGGTAGAGGATATTCTTGTTCGTATTGCAGGAATGATTGTGTTTTTAATGTAGAATCAAATTTGTAGTCTACATCTGTCGCAGTGAGAGAATTAGCCCATTGTATCCATTGCGGATGTAAAGCTTTTGCATTTGGAATGCTTGCCTTTGTAGCAGCCTCTAAGATTGGTACCGGGGTTACAACAATGATTTGTTTCCCCTGTGCCAGTGCTCTCTCTCACTACGGCAGTCTGTACTGCTAACAGAATTTTTTCTGTAGAAGTAAAGCGAATTTCAGCGTTTGTGTACAAGTGTGATTTGTATGCTATGGGTACCGTTTCACCTTCATTGAAAGTTAGGTAAGTGTACCCTGATTGACCTGCGATTACACGGATCACCAGATTTGTGGTATTTACATTTGTGTGTAGGTGTTTGGAAGCTATCATGTCAGCTTGTAAGGAACGAAGGATATCTGTGTGTTCCTGTGTCCAATATCTAATTGAAAAATCAGGTCTGATTAAATCGTAGAAAGGTTTTACTTTTTCTGCTTAATCTAAAATGTATGTTCTGCCAGAATTTAGGAATCCCAATATGGATTGTAAGTTTTTCAGAGTTTTTGGAGGTTGGAGCAGCATGCACTTTTCTAAAAAGTTGGCTGCTAGGCTTTTCCCTTCACTTGATAACTCGTATACCAAAAATAGGACATTGAGGTGGGCTATTTTTGAATTTTTAAAGTTGGATTTGTAGCCCTCAGAGGCGAACCCCAAAATTATGTTGCTCACCCTTGTCAAATGATCCAATCAATCATCCTCCGCCAGATAAATATCATCTATATAGGACAATGCCTCCTCATCAACATTTTGAAGTAACTCTGTTACCCTAGCTGAGAACAACCCTAGCTGAGAACAACCCGGGGTCTGACCCGGGCCAATTCAACAGAATTGACGCTGAGAGCCTAGGGCTGAGAATGCTGTCTAATATCTGCTTTCAGGCGCTATATTTTGGCAGAGAAATCCATTTGAGATATCTAGTGTTGTTTTGTGTTTTTTTCCGCCCAATGTTATTTATTAATGCAGCAGTGTGTGCATTCTGTACTGCAAATGTCTTTGTGCATGTATTTAAATGTCTGTAGTCTAAAACTAGATGGTATGAATTATCAGGCTTCATTACGGGAAGCAAAGGATTATTCATTGAAGAGGTGCAATTCTCTATTACCCCTTGGTATTCAAGTTGATCTAAGATCTCCCTGACTTGTTTTTTTGCTTCTTGTTTTATTGGGTACTGTCTCTGTGGAGGTGGAGTTGTTTTTACTGGGATTACATGGTGAGGTGACTCAGTATCCCACCCTACATGGTTGTGATATAAAGCAGGAGCAAGTACTAACGCTCAATTGTGCGCGTATGAATGTTTTAGTGATACTGGAACAAGGTCGGAAAAAGCCGGTAAAATCACTGTTCCTCCCTTTGGGCACTCCATGACAATTTCAGGTGGCCAATCTTTTTCAGCCAAAAGGATGTCATAGCATAAGTCAGGTTCTCCCAAAAGAGACCTTTAATTTCTCTTGGTTTGTCCCCCTCCATTTGGAGTGTTCTTTCATAAAACGTGTGTGGGACACTTACCCTAGTATCAGGTGGTTCCACCGTGATATGTTCATTCAGCGCCGCTGTCACCAGAAATTTCTTCAGGTTCCTAGCTATTGTTACTTCTGCTGTGCTGTCTAGCATTGTCAGAGCCCATTCAGAAGTTGAATCCTCAGTATCCATGGCATTTCTTCTTTAAGGCCAGCTACCTTCCTCTTTTTAAAATTGAGGTTTTGATTTTGGTTTATCTTCTTTTTTGATATTATAGTCCAAAGTACGTTGCGTGTCTCTGGACTTTGTACGCTCTTCTTGTCTGTTTTCTGACTGTCCTTACCTCTCAGAGTGTTTTGATGAACTCTGAAAGGAACCAGAGGAACGTGTATCAGTATCCCGATACCGGTCAGGTTTTTTAATGTTATCACGATTCCTCCTGTTGAGGAGACCCACCTCTTGATTGTGATCTATTCTCTCTATTCTTTTGTTTTTTGTTGTCCCATTTCTTCTTGGAAGAATCAGGTGCTTGCTTGGTGTTATCCTTTTCAGGCCCACCCATGAGTTGAGGTTTTGTTGCTCTAGCTCCTAAATTATCTCTACCTAATTCGGCATATGTATTTTCAATACTTTTAGGTGATTCACGCTCCTGTTGTATAGGAGTGAAATCCCTCAGACGTTGGCGTATCGCCACTGCTGCTGCCTCCCCTTTTATGTTTGCCAATATAATAGTTGATACCTGGGCAAAATTTCCTAACAATTTCATCCCTAAGTTCAGAGCAGGTTCTGCTCCATACTCATTCTGTATCTGTCTCAATACATCTGGTATTACGGTTATTGAAGGGATACTAGGAGTTCTGGTATATATGGCAGCGAAAACTGTACCCCAAGAGGAACAATCCTCTATCAGGGGAGCTATCCCCATTGGCAAGCAGATTGTTAGCATTCTGTGTTTTTCTTGGGGGCCTGTGTGTGGAAACACTTGCTCTAACTGTGTTATTTTCTGAGCTATCCAGAATGGCATTTGCTCGCGTTTAGTGGGCATTTTACCCATAACTGCGTTTAGTATTTGTGGAGTTATTTTAGTTGCAGTTCCTTGTATTTGTCCTGCTGGTGTAACCCTTGTTGGTTGAAGTGTGAGTGTTCTCATAACGAACTGTGTCAGATTTCTGTAAAGTTTTATTATTTCTTTGTTTAGTGGACATAAGTCTGCTACCGGCATTGTGTCAATGTCTGGATGCGGTGTGTAAGCCGCTAGGACCAGTCAAGTGACTCCATCTCTGCCGAGGGGACTGAGTTTTACTTTATCTGTTGTGTGTGGGAGGGCGCCTTTAAACCAGTTTATGTGCTCCTGGTAGGTGAGCGGAAATTCAATGTCCTTGTATGGACAATATTCCCCTGGTATTTCATCTTCAGTGTATGAATGGAATGTATTTGTGCATCCATCTGCTGGTAGGAATTTGACCCATGAATAGAATACCTCTGTCCTGTATGACTCGTGTGCCTCAATCACGAAGGTGACAGTTCCACCTCATGCTGTGATTCCAAACTCTGCTAGTTTTAAAGTAAGTGCATTTCTGACATTTTCTAAAATGATTATAGCACCTTCCTGTTCTCCTTCCCCTGCTGTATTTGCACGTAGTGCCACTGCAGCGTCCTCTTTGACCGACATTGTTGAAAGAGTTTCAAGGAAACTGAGATATGGTTATATGCACAATAGGGAACTATTATCCTTCAAGCTTGAATAAACCTACAGCCAATACATAGGATATGCCTACTCAGATGTGGCGGATTTTCCCTTCCCACTCCAGATGTCTCTGGGTAAATGTGAGTAGGGGTCTCTGAGAAAAGCACGTTTGAACTACTCAGATTTGACTGTTAAATAAGAACCAAACTAATGTTGGTGGCGCCATGTCGGGTAGTTCCTATAAATCTATATATGATCTGCGCGTTTAGACAACAAACTGTGGGATTGGTGTTCAGACTGATTCCAGACACCCCCACCGGGTATGTTCGTCTGGATACCAGCTAGCTCACAGTGCCACTGTAAACTCCTCTTACCAAGGAGAGAATAGTTCCTGGCAACTATCGAACATGACAACCCTGTCCCATCAGGGATCGTGGAAACAGTACAGTAATATTTGCTCAGTCACTCGTGCTCACTTTGCCTCAGAGAGATACACAGAATAAACGGTGGGGACGTTTTCAATAGGCATTTATTGAACCAGCATCATTCTAGTGTAAAATAAGTGTGCTGCAACAACCATAAGACAGAAACAGATATAAATGATTATAAGCACCAACAGAGTAAATGGATGGTAGATTTCTACCATAGTGCTAAAACAATGAATATAGGCAGGCATGTAAATACATGACAATAATAATGCGTACACCTACGATGTAACCCTAAGTAGATGTACATAAGTGTACCTAGCATATATGAGGTGTAGAGCCAAGAATCCCCCTAGGATGAAGCCAACCCCATTACCTGGTGTGAGAGAATGAAGGACCCTGTCTTGGTCTTGAGATGGACACCCCACAAGGGATGTCAGACCACGGCATGCTGGAGTGTCTGCGTGCAGGAACCTCAGCGTCTTGTGTCAGTGTGTCAGCATAGAAGTCTTTCTCCTCCGCCTGCCCCAGCAAAGATGTGATGTTTATGTACCCAAAAGGTATCCTCAGGGGTTCTACCTTGCTGTGTCATGTCGGCCGAGGAATGGCGGAAGGGATGACCCTTATACATAGTTATACCAAAGGGGACGATGGACGGAGCGTTTGAGCAAATCAAACACTCACCCCCAGTCAACTGATCTGGGTTTAATCCATTATCATTCTTTAGCTCACTCCACCACCCCAGTTCAGACATGGCCATATGCAAATCAGTCTGACCCTGTGCCTCATGGGAACAGTCCAGCCCGAACTGCCAAGCCATGTCTTCCCTGGACCGGAAACAAGCATCCTGGGACCGGTTTCTGGCCATTCAGCCATCATCAGCCAGGTTAGCTTGAATCCAGTGGCAAAGTGAGCAAGGGACCCACGTCTGGGCATACCCTGCCAACTTAGGGCGAACAAAGCGATACCAAAGGGGACGATGGACGGAGCGTTTGAGCAAATCAAACACTCACCCCCAGTCAACTGATCTGGGTTTAATCCATCATCATTCTTTAGCTCACTCCACCACCCCAGTTCAGACATGGCCATATGCAAATCAGTCTGACCCTGTGCCTCATGGGAACAGTCCAGCCCAAACTGCCAAGCCAGGTCTTCCCTGGACCGGAAACAAGCAGTAGTTATCATGCAGAAGATGGTAATCCTGCTGTGATTCTGAGAATCCTCATGCATAATGAATGAGGCTACTTTTCTGGGAAAACCACTCAACATTTATGCAGCACCTAACTAGGTAAAGGTCAATACCAAAAACCGTTATGTAGTAAAATGGCAGGTGAAAGGTTAGGTGACTTCCCAGGCCTATATTGGGGTACATTACAAAACATAACAGTTAGTTTGGTGATTTCAAGCCAAACCTAATACATAGTTAGCTATGTTCCTTACGGATATCATCAT
This sequence comes from Calotriton arnoldi, assembly GCA_963921515.1. Lineage (NCBI taxonomy): Eukaryota > Metazoa > Chordata > Amphibia > Caudata > Salamandridae > Calotriton > Calotriton arnoldi. The sequence goes on from CAWUFW010003908.1 coordinate 160,456, forward strand.
AATACAAGGATTAAGAAATATTTGGAGAATTATAACCCTGATTTCGAGTTGTGCAGAATTTGGGAGATAATTACAGCACTGAGTAATTACCGCTACCCTGGTGTGGCATAAATAATGGATAATGTAATTACCTTTGTTTTTGGTTCCCCACCACAAAAAAGGCCTAACATGTGGAATCAGCAATTACTGCACCGAGTACTGAATGTTTTACATCTATTTTGAGCATTTTCTGTTGATAAGTTCTGCCAGGGTCTTCCTTGTGAAATTGATCAAGAGAAAATTGCAGAGTATAGTAATAGATTTAGAAATTCAAATTCGATCAGTACACAAACTTTCATTTGCGCTCTAATCGAAATGAAAACACAACTTGGATTCAAGACCTAAGTAAAGTCTATAAGGTTGTAGAAGGTAGGGATAGATATTTTAACAGAGATTTGTCTAACGCTTTTTATTGGAATGCAAAATCTTTCTTAAATTCTTCCAGCTACAACAGCGCCTTTCACTTCACAAACTTCAGGAAAGCACTATCGAAATTACAATCTAATGCAATACAATTCTCTAGTGGCCATATGAATCAAAATGACAAGTTGCGATTCTCAAATTGCGAAAATTTGCGAATCGCAATTTGAGAATCGCAAACCGCGATGTATCAAAATATTCGGTAATGGTTTGCGATTCGCCAAATATCGCAAAACAGGAAAGCGAATACCTAAATAGCGATTTCTTAAATTGCGAAGTCGCAATTAAGAAATCGCAAATTAGCGAATCGGCAAATCAGGTGCAGCTTGATGACATCACAACCAGGAAGTGTTTTTTGTTGTCCCATTTCTTCTTGGAAGAATCAGGTGCTTGCTTGGTGTTATCCTTTTCAGGCCCACCCATGAGTTGAGGTTTTGTTGCTCTAGCTCCTAAATTATCTCTACCTAATTCGGCATATGTATTTTCAATACTTTTAGGTGATTCACGCTCCTGTTGTATAGGAGTGAAATCCCTCAGACGTTGGCGTATCGCCACTGCTGCTGCCTCCCCTTTTATGTTTGCCAATATAATAGTTGATACCTGGGCAAAATTTCCTAACAATTTCATCCCTAAGTTCAGAGCAGGTTCTGCTCCATACTCATTCTGTATCTGTCTCAATACATCTGGTATTACTGTTATTGAAGGGATACTAGGAGTTCTGGTATATATGGCAGCGAAAACTGTACCCCAAGAGGAACAATCCTCTATCAGGGGAGCTATCCCCATTGGCAAGCAGATTGTTAGCATTCTGTGTTTTTCTTGGGGGCCTGTGTGTGGAAACACTGGCTCTAACTGTGTTATTTTCTGAGCTATCCAGAATGGCATTTGCTCGCGTTTAGTGGGCATTTTACCCATAACTGCGTTTAGTATTTGTGGAGTTATTTTAGTTGCAGTTCCTTGTATTTGTCCTGCTGGTGTAACCCTTGTTGGTTGAAGTGTGAGTGTTCTCATAACGAACTGTGTCAGATTTCTGTAAAGTTTTATTATTTCTTTGTTTAGTGGACATAAGTCTGCTACCGGCATTGTGTCAATGTCTGGATGCGGTGTGTAAGCCGCTAGGACCAGTCAAGTGACTCCATCTCTGCCGAGGGGACGGAGTTTTACTTTATCTGTTGTGTGTGGGAGGGCGCCTTTAAACCAGTTTATGTGCTCCTGGTAGGTGAGCGGAAATTCAATGTCCTTGTATGGACAATATTCCCCTGGTATTTCATCTTCAGTGTATGAATGGAATGTATTTGTGCATCCATCTGCTGGTAGGAATTTGACCCATGAATAGAATACCTCTGTCCTGTAGGACTCGTGTGCCTCAATCACGAAGGTGACAGTTCCACCTCATGCTGTGATTCCAAACTCTGCTAGTTTTAAAGTAAGTGCATTTCTGACATTTTCTAAAATGATTATAGCACCTTCCTGTTCTCCTTCCCCTGCTGTATTTGCACGTAGTGCCACTGCAGCGTCCTCTTTGACCGACATTGTTGAAAGAGTTTCAAGGAAACTGAGATATGGTTATATGCACAATAGGGAACTATTATCCTTCAAGCTTGAATAAACCTACAGCCAATACATAGGATATGCCTACTCAGATGTGGCGGATTTTCCCTTCCCACTCATGCTGCACCTGATTGCCAACAGCTGCGTGAGAGGCTGGGAGGAGAGGGAAAGTACTGTGCAGTGCCATTGAGAGAAGGAGCAATGGATCCCCAGGAGAAGGAGGGGGAGGAGAATGCAAGGAAAAGGAAAATCAAATACAGTGAAAGGGAGCTGGAGGTGCTCATACAGTAAATGGCTGAAAGTCATAAACTACGTTTTGGGAAGAAATCACTGCGTGTGCCTGAGGCACGCAAGAGGAAAATTTGGGCAGCATACAAGAAAAGGTAAATGCCATTGGCGTCACCCACCGCACAAGAACTCAGGAAGCGGTGGTATGATATGCGCAAGGGGGCCAAAGAAAAGGTGGCTACCAGGCTGGCTGAGGCACGTAAGACCGGTGGTGGGACATCCACCACAACAGATCCCACCCCTCTGGAGGAGTTGGTGGAGAGCACCCTGCTGCTGGAGAGTGTGAGTGGCGTGGCTGACTTGGGCAGCTCGGAGCCCCCAGGCACCAGACAAGGTAAGAAGAATGCTAACATTCCTCTGACACCCCACCACACCACCCACACACCCAGGAAAGACACAGGCACCAAACATCATTGCTACTCCAGTGCATGCAGGCCAGCACACCCAGCAATGCATTCTGGGACCTGTAGTCACATCTAACAAGCAATGGAGCAGTGACACCCAGCAAGGCACATTCAGAATGTGTGCATCATGAGAGGCAACAAACAGACAGATAGGACACATGTAACTCCCAAATGAAATATTTATTGCAAAAACAATGTGAGGCAGGATAGCAAATTAATATGTGCATTTGCATCCACAGCTGCTCCAGTGACACAGGAACACATGGCAGAAGGGGAGGAGGAATCCCAACCAGGACAACAGTCAGGGCCAGAGGAGCATGATGAGGGCTCACCAGTGATCTCTCTGAGACAAAGGCGGCGCCGTGTTGTACCACCACTTACACCATTGGAGGCAGATACAGATGACACAAGTGGCGATGAGCAGCCAGTCCAGGGCCAGCATGGTCCAACACGCACAGCACAGTCCCCTGCACGTCACACAACAGGAATCCCGTTCTGGTGCAGGGCCCGTCCATCCACCAGCTCCGCTGACGCAGGCGAAGGAACAGTATTTGCCGGCCTCGAGGCCAACATGCTTCACGTACAGCGCCTGCAAGCAAAGGCAATGAAATCAATGCAGTGCAAACTAGCAGCACAGAACACTAATCTGACCCAAATTAGGGATGGTGTCATGGCCATGGCTAGCGCAATGGAAGCGATGTGCGTGGAGATGCGGCGAGACCGTGCAGACCGGTGCAGAGAGAGACAGCACTACTACAAGCGGCAGGACCTTTACACCAAGGCAGTGAACACGTATGTCCACAGCCACATCTGTGCTGGCACGTCGTTGTGTCAGCATGCAGCATGAGCTGGCACACTGCAGCCAGGATGTCGCAAGGGGGCTTGTGCAGGTCATGCATGCTGTGGATCAGCTGCGGGCAGCAGCCATGGGTGGGACAGGACCCCTCAGCTCACTGGAAGAGGATGGGCAGTCCAGCAGGAGCAGCATCACTCCCCCCCCCTCCCACAAGACAGACGTCGCAGCACGCATCAGGGGAGATCACATGATGGCACAGGGGAGGACAGAGTGAACCCTGCGGGAGGAGCAACAAGCTGTGCACGCCGGCGCTGAAGTGGCATGAGTGGGACATAGCACTGGGTGAGGCAACCCATTGCATATTGACTCATATTATGTTGGAAGACTTGCACTGTGGTGTGAACAAGTGCTACCTACTGTTGTCTGACATAGTGTGCACATCAGGCTGTGTGAAGTTAACTTTCCTTCTGTGAAGGGAATAAACACAGTTGTGCACCAATACCTTGCATTGTGTCATTATTGCCCACCTAGAAATAGTTGCACGTAATCTCCTGCCGTCTCTGGCGTCCGGCAGCTGCCCCAACACCACCTGCTGGTCCTGCATGGGGAGCTGGTCCCTCCTCGTCCGACGACTCTGAGTCGGTCAGCTCCACTGGGGTGCCCTTCTTTGTTGCAACGTTGTGCAGCATTGCACAAGCCACCACGATTTTGCAGCAGGTCTGCGGGCTGTATTGTAGGGCACCACCACTCTTGTGGAGGCACCGGAAGGGGCTTTTCAGGATGCCAAATGTGCGTTCGATGACACCACGTTTGGACCTGTGGGCGTTGTTGAATCGCCGTTCGGCAGCAGTTGTAGGATTGAGATAGGGCGTCAGGATGTACTCCCTCACCGCATACGCACTGTCACCTGCAGGGTGGGAAAAACATGAGTCACACACTGCCCTCCCTGTCCTGTCCTTCATCCCATGTATGGATGTGAGCCATGAATTTACCCAGTAAGTAGCCATCTCCGAACTCGCCAGCCACGAGCCGACGGTGTAGCCCACTGTGGCGGAAGATGTATGAATCGTGTGTGCTCCCTGGATACTTGGCCACGATGTCTGTGATTACATGGGCAGCATTGCAGACTACCTCAATATTCAGGGAGTGATAGCATTTCCGATTCCTATACACATACTCAGTCTGGGATGGTGGGGAGAGGGCGACATGGGTGCCATTGATGCAGCCGATGACATGGGGGAAGCAGGCGATCTGGTAGAACCCCTGCTTGGTTTGGTCGAGTGCCTGCTGCGTGTTTGGGAACTGGATGTGGTGATGCATCCGCAGCATCATGGCATCCAGGAACGCATGAAAGAAGCGTGAAAGGCTACTCTGTGTGACCCCTCCTGCTGCTATGACCCCCGGAAGCTCCCAGGCGCAAGCAAATGCAGTGAGCAGAGGACCTGCACATGGGTGGGGATGGTGCGTGTCCTGCGTGTGGGGTGCTCTAGCATGGGCTTCAACTCCTCAATGAGATCTAGGATGCTGTCTGGGTGCAGCCTGTATTTCTCCTGTATCTCCTCTGGAGTTTGCATTAACAAGGTGATGCTTGCCCTGAATATCCTCTCCTGGTGCCTCCTTCCCTGGGCAGCAGCTCTGTTCCTCAGTCTCCTCGCAATGAGTGCAGCCATTGTGAAAAACCACTGTGGCATTCTGGGCCAGTTTATATAGGTTGCACCTGGTTACCACCTGCTCTGAGTTGGTGGTAATTGCGAGGTGCAAAATTGCGAATTCGTGAAATCGCAATTAGCGATTTTTTAATACATTTCGTTGCGAATTGGCAAAATGCGATTTCTTAATTTGCAATATTCACAAGGAACAATGATGCAAATTGCGATTTCGCATTTTTATTCGCAGAAACTCCTTCACAGAAAAATGCGAATCGCTATTTTTTGCGATTGGCAATTTTGCACTGCGATCATGCTTCATACATCGCAGTGGGCATTTTTGCGATCGCAAACACTGTATTTTTGCGAATAGCAGCGTTTGCGATCGCAATAATGCTTGATACATATGGCCCTAGCTCAATTATATTTTGAAGGAATTTGGATTGGCTCTCCTTTGTAGTAGTTAAGGGTGTGACAAGGTACCAATGCAGTGTATTTGTCAGTGGGGAGAGATAGGATGATGGAACCATTCAGACCTGTTTTTCTGTCCCCACCACGTCTTTAATTGACATTGCAAGTGGGCTAAGTGGAACTGCAGAAGGCACAAGAAGCAATCGAAAAACAAATAGGTCCTCTACTCTTAAAAGGACTTTGGATGACTTGCAAAGTACTATAGTCAAGCGCACACATTAAAGCTAAAAGAATCATGTGTGTCCAATGGCGTAGCTAGTCTTTAGGCTGCCGTGGCAGCCCCTGCGTTTTCCGCCCTCGGTGACCTGATCAAAAAGCAGGGGGGGGGGGCGGATGGCTATTCATGCGGCCCGACGGCAGCGGGTGGTGTGTGCCACCGATTCTTACGGCCGCAGGTAAGAGCAAGGGGGGGGGTGGGAGCGGCTGAATATGATGGGTGTAAGGGTCAAGGGCTGGCGTGTCTTGAAGCACCTTTAGACCAATAGTCATTGCGAGCCTGGTCCAGATCGGCCTAAGGAAAGCCAAACCCTTATGGAGCTAGTAATAACCCACATCACTCATATCCATGCCCCCCCACCACAAGTCCATAAAACCGTGAGTCATGCATACAAGAGCACGTTAAAGCAAATGTTACACTCTTGGCAGAGAGCTTTCGGCAAGAAGACGTATAGAAATGGAAAAATTAAAATGACAGATTCTTAACATTTAATTCACAAGGGGGTGCACGCATCCAGACCTTTATGTAGGTTTCGATACCTACGGCATATTATATACTTATAGCAGCACAGGCATGCCAGCGGTACAGGTGCATGGAGCAGGGAATGGATGGGCATTGAGACTACTGAATCAGAAATTGTAACTTTGGCCTATGGTGGAAAGGCACCTGGTGCTTCGGTTTCCTTTTTTATTGACTTCGCATATGCACTTTCAAGGTTCGTTACGCCACTGGATGGAAGAGGTGCATCTTTACTACATTTGTTTTCAAGGAAGCCTAGAGACCGCTTAGCCGATGGTTTAAGTTAGGATAGCCAATTTTTATCTAATAAATTGAAGAGTCTAGCGACCTGTGTTGTGATGGAATTACGGTAGGATGTCTTCTAAAAAATCATTGTGTCCCCCTTCAGCATGGATGATAAATGTTTTGTTATTAATGCAAAACATCTTGCAGGGTATTGAGGGAGCCGGGTTCCACGTTCTAGATCTGTTCTGAAACCCCTGGTCGATGGCTCTTTTTATTAGCATGAAAGCCTGGAGGGGAGAGAAATCATTAGTCATTCGATCATTACAGTTCCAATGAACTATGACTCAGAAGAATCACAGACTCACGATTTGTTTTAATTAGTTTATTACAAAGCCAAGAACAGTTATACATACAGGCACCTCAAAATGAGGGTGTAGAAATTCATTGGAACTAACACAAAGCCAAACCTACGGGTGAAGTTAAGGCAGCAGTGCAGCATGCACAGAATAATCAGTTCAAGGACCAGAACACAGAAAATCATAGCACAAACATTGAGATTCCCCTGCATTGGAGTTTCGTGGGTATAAAGCATTAGTCTGTCCCTATAGTACAACCGTGACATCCCTGCTTAGCGTTTCCCAAGGCAAGATCCATAAAGGTGTCAGAGTGTGAAGTCTTCCTAAGAGGTCTCTTCACATCAGATGGGTCTAGTAGTGGAAAGCTACAGAGCTCGTTCTAAGATGCTCTCTCTCTCTCAAGGCAAGGCAGGAGTACCCCGGACACTGTCGCCAACTTCAATGCTTTACTTTAGCAGGTAGTATCACAAGATGCATTGCAGCATCACACCATCCATTCAAGCCACCTCCTCGTAGGTGATTTTCCACATGGCAGCGATGCTCCCAGGCCTCGGCAAGATGACCTTGATTTCCAGACTTGCTCCGATGAGAAAGTACAACAGTTCTTAATTATCAGTATCAACGTTCAATGTATCCTCTTCTCCCTAAGCCTAACTCCTAAAACAAATACATTATTCTAGCTGACAAGGATGAATTCTCCACCTGGAACAGAAACGTAAGAAAGAAGAAATCCAACATGCACATGAAATTCACTAGTAAATCTAATGTAAGAGCTTCCAGGAGAAAAATACAATTCAGGCCTACAGAAATCAGTAAACATAAGAAACGGCACATGGCCTCATGGAATTTCACCTATAAAATGAACATTATTTACTAAGCACATCTAAATTAACATGTTACGTAGGCACATCAATTGTGTGAGTATCGGTCCGCGAGTTGTATGAATTCTGCACGTTAATGGTTTCAGCTAAACGCACGTAGTTGCAATGTTAATTTCTTCACGTTTACATGGAACATATCCCTAACACATCGCCTTTCATGTTATTACAGTTCACGTTCTAAGGTTATACAATAAAAGAATATATGTGGGTGCGAACTACACATGATTATAATGCACCCCTACAAATAGAAGAGTGAAATTTGCGCTCTAACAGTATGCTTGATGCTTTGTTGACGATAAATCAATATCCTATATATCACTACTACAGAAAATTAAAACTCATCTCGACCTTATGAGGGAGGGGAGGGGTTTCAAACTAATCTGCCGGTACAAGTAAACCAACCCTCAGGTGTCCTTGAGTGTATGGAGAAAAGGCCGTGGCTTCTTCCATGCAAGATAGACGATTAGGACAAGTTTATATGTCATGCAAGACAATGCTAATTATGTAAAGAGAGTCTTGCTTAGAGCAACTGTGTTTCATCATTACATAAATCTAAGAAACACCCAATGAAGAAGACAGCTGATCCTCGTTGGGAAAATGAATAAGTGGGGACAAAGGTGCCAGAATCCCAGAACCCTTCAAAGGCTGTATCCAGGACAGCAAGGGCTGCCAAAAGATTGGCAAAAAACAACAAAGGGCAATTGATCAGTCAAACCTAGCTGAGGGGACTGGGGAAAAGTCTAAACATTTAACAGAAATATAAGACGCTACCATTGGTAGCTAAACAGATCTCAACAAGCTTTGGAAAGCAGGATGAGCTTTCAAGTTGTGTGAGCAAAGTATCGAACCAGTAGAAGCATGAGGCAATGACATCAAGGCGGCCTTCTTTGGCCTCAACTAATCTGAAAGACTGTACTATACTTTATTATCAAGGCTCCAGGGAAGAAGCAAAGAACACATTTTTTCCTATAAATAGACCCCGATATTAAAAACAAAAATTAGGCAAATTACTTTAAAGATATACAAGTGTTTGAATCTGTGAATATCTCAAACAGAGAACTGATGAAGGTAACTTTTCACTTGGAGTGGTAAGGAACATGCTCAAATCTGTGGAAGTAGCCATTGAATCTGAAGGAAGGAGCTGGCATCTCTCCCCCAAATCACAACTCAATTAAAGTCAATGGGTGCAGTAATAAATATTCTTTCCAGATTAGCTCCTGTGCGCAATTGAGTTATTGGTTGAGGGAGATGAAACCCTACTCAAGCAAGATCCACAATTCTTGTCAGGGTGAAACACAAGCCCAAATTAACCTGTGCTTAACACTCCTGTAGCTCGGCACAAAGCAGTTAGGCTTAACTTAGAGGCAAAGTGTAAAGTATTTATGCAGCACTTCAAACAGTAATAAAGTGAAAACATGAGACAAGAAAAATCCCACTCAAATCTAGTAAAATAAATTATTTATTAAAGTTTTGATCTAAGACCAAAATGCCAAAAATCCAGTTAGTAAAACTGGAGATGTACAATTTTAGAAGTTTTGAAGAAAAGTAGTGCTTAGAAGCAAGAAGTAAAAATTGTGGTTATCTGGTTGCGGTGGACTAGGTCCAAGTCACAAAGTCATACCAATCCTTATAGAGCACGGTCTGGGTAAAGGACTGAGCTCAGTCGTCTGTTAAAAGTAACTTGTATCCCGGGCATCGAGATGAAAAGTCTCTGTGTTGGCCTGTTTATCGCGGTTGTTAAGGAGCCATCAATGAGAGCTTGAGGTACAAGGTCCTGCGTTGACATCCGTCGCACTGTGTCGGTGCCAGTGTAGCTACAGATTAGGAGCTGCAATTCAGGCATAGAGGTACGTTGCACTGCGTCGAGGCCGATGAAGCAGCTGCTGCATGGGCTTGCGTCGAGGGGTGTCGTGCTGAGTAGAGAGGCGTTGAGCTGGGCCAGTTGTCAGCATTGAGATGCATTGTGCTGGGTCAGTATTTGCAAAGCAGCTGAACAGAAACTGCGATGCACCGTCCTGCATCAAGATGCGTCAAGCTGCGTTGGCGCAAAGAAGTCTGTTGTGTACCTATGTCTCAGAACAGGAGGTCAGCCAAATAGCCCTTGGAGTCACCGTGGTGGTTTCTGGGTTCAAGGTTTAGGTTCAGTCCTTCTACTTCAGGCAGCAGGGCAGAGCAGCAGAGGTGCAGAGGAGCTGGGCAGTCCTTCTTGCAGCCAGAGCAGCAGGGAATCAAGCAACTGGGCAGTCCTTGCAGCAGGGTAGCAGGACAACAGAGCAGTCCTTCCTTTGTGTCTTCCACAGGTCGAGAAATGATCTGAAGAGTGGATCTGAGGTTCCCCTTGTTATACCTGGTGCCCACTTCGAAGTGGGAGAAGCTTCTGGAGTTACCCCCTACAGAGGTGTCTGGAATTTGCTTCCTCTATGATCTGGCCCCAGTCTGTCTCGGGGCACAATGGGCTACTGTGAAGTCCTTTGTGTGTGAGCTGAGCCAGTGCCTTTGAAATGCAAGTATGGTAGGTGACAGCTCCAACCCCCCTCCCCATCCTGCCAGAGATGGCCCATCCTGCCAACAGCCAAATTCTCTATTGTGATGCCACCTGGGAGGAATACACTAAGACCAACTGCCAACTACGTCTAGTCATGTGACCCAGGAACAAGCTGCAGGCACCAAATTGTTAGGATAAGAAAATCCCAACTTTCTATAAGTGGCATTTTCACTACTGCAACTAAAAATCTTACTTTACCATAGAAAAAGTTTTAAATTACAATTCACCAGACACCACATATGACTTTCCTATCTGCTTCCAATCAAAATGTATCACTTATGAAATATAATATGGTAACCCAATGTTATCCTATGGGGGAAGAAGGCCTTGCAGCAGTAAAAAACGAATTTATTAGCTTTTCACTACCAGGATATATAAAACTTTAAAGTACATGTCCAACTTTTTAATTACACTTCACGCTGCCATATGGGCTGTTTAGGGCCTACCCAAAGGGTTACTTCTATGTGTTAAAAAAAAAAAGGTTTGGGCCTGGTAAAAGTTTTATTTTGCCAAGTCGAAATGGCAGCTTAAAACAGCGCACTTAGGAAGCAAAGACAGACCTGAGGCATGTCTAAAAGGTTACTTAAGTGGGTGGCACTATCAGTGCTGCAAGCGCACTAGTAACATTAAATTTACAGGCTCTGGTTACATATAGTATCACTGTACTAGGGTCTTATAAGTAAATTAAATGTGTCAGTTGGGTGTAATCCAATTTCACCATGTTTAAGAGAGAGAGCACAAGCACTGTAGCACTCCTTAGCAGTGGTAAAGTGCACAGAATCCCATCAGCCAACAAAAACATGTTCAGGAAACAAGAGGGTCAAAGGTAAAAATTTGGGGGATGGCCTTGCAGGGAGTGCCAAGTCCAACAACTCCTAGCCAACTAAATGTTAGATTTGAGGGAGCAAAAAGGGATAGTAATAAAATAATTTTTTCATAGTTAAAGGTGGGGGAGGGCATTATGGCTTTTTGGGGGCAATTAATCAATAGCCAGTGGACTCCCCATTTTCTCTGTGATATAGACAACTTCTGTCTTAATAAGTCTTTTTTTCCACAATGTTTGGTCAAGCTTAAAATGCCTCTGTTTATTCATAGAGAGGTGAGTCTTCCTGCATCCTAGTCTTGCCATCTTGGAACATCCATGGATATAGGACGCTAATGGGAAAAAAGACAGGGGCAGATTTACAAGAAACTGACGCATCTATACAGATGCGTCAGTTTCCCTGCGCCTGCGTGAAAAACCCTTGCGCCACTATAGATGCGCCGTATTTACAATACAGTGCACTATGGCGCAAGGATTGACAGATGCCTCAGAAATTCTGACGCATCTGTTGGGGAAAAGTCACGCATTGTTGGAGCCGTGTCGCAAGCACGACACAACTCCAGCAATGCGTGTTGCGGCCTATTCCCAATACACTGCGTCACTCCTTACGCCTGCTTCAAGCAGGCGTACGGTTTTGACGCAGTGGTGTCCTAAAAGTCACGCAGGGAAATCTTGTAGATTTCACTGCGTCACTTTTACGAGGCTTTCCTGCATGGGAACGCCTACCCTGCATACATTATACCTGACGCAGGTATAATGTCACGCAGGGCTTTACAACGTGATGCATCTCCCTAGATGCATCACGATGTAAATTTGCCGCATTTTTTACGCTGCCGTTGCGTCACAAAAGTGACGCAACGGCAGCGTAAACGTGACGCAAGGGGCTTGTAAATCTGCCCCACAGTCTTTATCCTCTTTTCTATTTAAACCAACAATATGATGTTTCAAGAAACCTGGTAGCAGCCGAGCACTAAGATTAATGGCTTTGTCACAATAGCTAAACGTGCCACCCAGCTAAATGGTGGAAGACAAGCGAGTGGGCTATTAATTTTGTTTTCAACCAAGGTCCTAAAGTACTCTGCTTGCACTGAAACAGGCCACTATTGCATCTTATTTTGTAAGGCTAAGGTCCAATTTTGAGTCACTTTAGTGATCTCACTTACTTTGATAAATGTTTATGTATCCAAGATCACTCTAATTTGATGGTTCATCTATTATTATTAGAGGGAGATTAATATAGTGCTTGCTACCATATTTCAATAATTATTTTAGTGCGAGATTTACATTTAAAAATCTGTCTCAGTCATTCTGTTGAGGAACAGAGCAAGCAGTTCTCATTTTAAATTCCAAAAGCAATATTTAATAAGTTTCAATGACCGCTCACAGTGTGGTAATGGGATCACTCCTGGTGCAATGGGCCATGACTTGTCTGAATGTGAAGGTGCCTAATGACACTTTAGCAAGTCAGACAATTTGAATCAGTGCAAATCATTCTTCTATTGGTTACATCTTTGAATATATTCAGCACTATGTAAGGTTTTTGAGTTTCCAGGCACGGGAAATCAGAAACAATGATCAATGGAAACTATGTATTGAAATTGCAAGAGCTGTAATTCTAGTATTCCATCATAATATCAATACAGCTCATCGGGTTATCAGAATCATAGGCACAATCTTAAAGACCAAAATATTATGAAGGTAACTATTAGAAATTGGGCATTTGGTTGAGGGGGTTGAATCTCCACTCAAGTAACAACCACAATTATTGTCAGGGTGAACCACAAAAGGCACTGAATTAGCCTGTTTTTAATCCTCTGGTAGCTTAGCACAAAAGCCTAACTAAGAGGCAATGTGTAAAGTCATGCCTAACTTAGAGGCAATGCGTAAAGTATTTATGCAGCATGCAAACAGCAATAAAGTGAAAACTCAATACAAGAAAAATCCTAAACCAATTTAGAAAAAGAGTATTTTTTAGCAAATCAAATGATACCAGACCATTCGGGATCGGGAGAACTGCAGCAACGCCTGCCGAGACGTCCCCTAATTGAGGACCGCCAATTTCTCCTGCGTCTTAAGGAGGACTTCAGCCTCCGACTAAAGCCCTGATGAAGTTCCAGGAGCAGTTGGAACGAAACGTGTTGGCTGGATTTTAACCTTTTTGCATTGAAGAAATATATTAAAGGATATATTTTGAATACATATTGGAGCTTGACTTTCTTCTGGTGCACCTTCATATGAGCTATAATAAATGATACCAGAATGACAAAAATCCAACGAGCAGGGCCAGAGATATTCAATTTTAAAGTTTTAAATGAAAATGGCCCCTAAAAGCACAAAGCGCTATTCACGGTCATCTGGTCGAGCTAGACCGGGGTAAAGTTGCAAGTACAGGTCGACCACATTGGAGTGAAAGTCATATACGGGGACCAGGTTAGTCCTGCTTGATAGTTAACTTCTGAGTACGGCGCAAAAGAGTCTTGTTCGCATTGGAGGAGGATGCAAGGGAGAAGCTGAACATCACAGGCATCCGTCGCTGTAGACAGGAAGAGCAGGTCGGCCATAGCTGATGGTCGTCACTGTAGTGCAAATAGCTGGTCAAGCGTTGCGGATGATTGTTGCTGAGTCTTTGGTGGTCGTCACAGGCTGTCATTGCTGTAGAGTGAAGTGTGGGTCTTGCATTACGGATCATCACTGGTGATTGTTGTTGATGCAAAGATCAGGTCTCACCAGAGCTTTGCATTGCCGGTGGTCACTGGAGGTAGAATCTTGGCACAAAAAGTCGCCCGTTTAGGATCGAGCAGAGCCCAAACTTTAGAATTTTCACCTTTTCTTTAGGAGGAGTGCACTCTGATGCAAGCCATGGGTCCAGGACCTGGAGAACATCTCTTTGTAATCAGGGACTCACTCTAACAGAGGCCAACAGGGCTCAAGCAGGCCCATTTCCAGGTCCAGGCAAGTCAGACTGCAGAAGGTCAGCTGGGCAATGTCATGGAGGCCTCTAAAGCTAGTTGTGTTCCTGTAGTTCACACACGAGGCCGGCCAACTGACACTTGGAGTCACTCTACTTATCTTCGGAAATAGGCAAGCAGGTCAAATCTTCCTTCTCAGACATCAAGGCAGTCCTTCAAGCAACAGGGCAGTCCTCTGGCAGCAGGGAAGGCCTTCTATAACTTTCACAGGTCTAGTAGTGTTCTGGAGAGTAGCTCTGGAGGCCCAATATTTATAGCTGGTGCCAGTCTTTATATGGGGGCACTACTTCTCCTTCTCCCACATCCTGTTCTGGAAAGTTCCTCCCCTTCCACTGCCAAGGCTCCAAACTGTCTAGAATGACAAAAAGCTGGCCAGGCCTGGTGTCAGATTCCTTTGTGTGTGCAGGAGGCAAAGCGCTTTGAAGTATAATTGGGACTGGGTACAGCTCCTTCCCAGTCATTATTCCAGGATGGCTCAGCCTGTCCACAACTAAGCCCCCTTTGTGTCTCTGTCTGGAAGGAATACACATACCCCAAAATTATAGCCATTCAGAGTCATGTGACCTGGAACATTGGCAGAAGGCACAAATGGTTGGGAAAAGAAAATGCCAACTTTCTAAAAGGGACATTTTAAAATTGTAAGTTAAAATTCGATTTCACCAATAAAGAGGATTTTAAGTTACAATTTATTTGAGTGTTAGCAGCATATCTATATCTGCTCTCAATCTAAAGTTAGCACTTATTAAATGTAATTCGGAATTATAATGGATTGGGGCTGTGAAGAACGGGGAAACACTACCACTGTGTACTCAATATCAATCCAAAATAGTAGACAACACAAATATGAGGTCCGTTGCTCAGGAGGAGGATAATCTCCCAAATCTTCCCCAATAGAAAAGCCAAAAATGTCAAAATAATCTCTAAACACTCAGCACATCACTCCTGAGATCGTAGTGTCAGTAGTGATGTTCTTTTATTTTCAATTCTTTATTTTCATGTACAGCATACGTTGCCCTTGCCAACACGTGTTTTGTCCACGCTCAAATATTGCAGCGGACTTCTTCAGGCTTGTCCAGTAGTGATAAAGTCTATGCACCGTCTTTATTCAGCAAAAAAACTATTCCCAACATAGAACCACTATCAGGTATGTGGTTCGTTTCAATCCAGTCCAATTAATATAAATGACTCGTCCTTATTTCAGGCCGAAATTAAGGACTAGTCATTTACGGAATGGGAGTACTCCCCCGGAGATATTTACCTATATATAGATTCATGTAAACATACTTGGTATATTATTTGGACTGGATTTAAACGGACTGCATACCTGATAGCAGTTCTGTGATGGGAATAGTTTTTTTGACAAATAAAGAAGGGGACAGTTCCTCCTTTGCTCCGGGGTCAGGGTAAGGAGAGAGGTTCACAATCCTCTTGAATGAATGAATTACATTTGTAAAGGGCATTATGCCCACAGGCATCAAAGCTTTAATACCGGTATAGATAACAGCAGTGAAAAATCAGAGCGCTACAATCACAGGAGGTAGAAGAGCCAGGTTTTCAGTTGCTTGCAGAAAACTACATAGGAGTTCAAACTCACAATTTGTGTGGGGAAGGTATTCCACAATTTGTCTGCTGATACCGAAAAGAGGCGACCACCCCACCTGGCTTTCCAGAATCTAGAAATGGTCACCTTCCTAAGAGAAGATGATCTAAGCTGTCTCTTAGGGGTATACCAATGAAATGCTGTTCTCAGGGGCATCAGCCTCGATGAAGAAGAGCCAAATGGATAATGCAGAGCTCTTTAAAAATCACACGCTTCCTAACTAGCAGGCAGGGAAGGGAGCGCATGCCTTCCCTGACTGAAAGATGTTTAAGGGCATTCTATACCAGGCGGGCTGCCGCCTTTTGAATGACCTGCAGTCTGTTAAGTGAGAACGAATTGATGTTTAAGTATAAAGTGTTGCAATAGTCAAGGCGTGATGTAATTAATGCAATAACCACTTCTACTCTGAGTTCAGCAGGTATGAGAAGGAAAATATTTCTCAAGATTTTGATAATGAAAAAGCAATAAACGCACTGTCCTATTGACCTGAGTGTCAAACTTATCAAGAATAACCCCTAGATTTTTCACAGGGACAACTGGTGTAGGTAAAGGACCACATGTTTCTGGCCATCAAAGTTCTGACCACACCGAGTGCTGTGCCCTAAAAACCAAGCTCGCCATCTTTTTGGCATTTACTTTTAAGCAATTCTCCTTGATCCAGATGCTGATATCAATCATACAGAGTTTAAGCTTCTCTGCAACCAGAAAGATATCATCTGATATAGAGGCGATGATTTGGGTGTTGTCCGCATAGGACAACACCTGAAAGCCGAGAGGATGTAGCCTTACGGCTAGAGCGGTTGACCTTGAAGCTGGAGAACCGGGTTTGAGTCTCGGCAACGAAGCTCAACATCCTGTGATTCTGGGCAAATCACTTAATCTCCCCGTGCCTAATAAAAATGAATGTGTCCATCTGCAACTAAACTGGTGCTCATGTAAAGCGCTCTGATACCTGATATCTTCGGGTCTAGTTTGCGCTATATAAAACTCTTTTTAAAAAAACTGTACCAGATTGCCAGGGGTGCAACATATAGGTTAAACAGGGTGGGACTGAGGAAGCACCCCTGCGGAACCACACAAAGGAGCATGAATGGTTCTGCCTTGACCTTCCCACAACTGACTGTTTGGGTTGTATTAATCAAAAAGGAGCCCAGGAGGTCCAAAGCGGTATCCCTCAACCCTGCTTGACGCAATCTTTGCACCAAGTTGGATGGTGAGATTGCATCAAATGCCACTGAGAGATCCAACATTACCAAGATGGCAGCTCCTTCTTGATCCACCTGCCAAAGAATGGAATCTGTGGTGGCAACCAGCTGATTCAGTACTAGGACCACTCCAGAACCCATTCTGTAAGGGGTCCAGAAGGTCCTGGGCAGTAATAAACTCGGCCAATTACTGGTTAATATATTTTTCAAAGATTTTGGCCAGTCCAGGTCAGAAGAGAGATTGGGCAAAGGTTTTCGAGGTCACTGGGATCCCCATTAGGTTTCTTCTTAAGGGAAACAACTACTGCCTCCGTCCAAAGTTGGGGGAAAGCTCCTGTTATTAATATCCGATTGTAGACTTTTTTGAAAAAGTTTGCAATCTAATCCAGTATGAGTTGTAAGACTCTGAGAGGACAGGGGTCATCCGGCAAACCTGATGTCTTCCACTTCATCATCAGTCACCAGGAGCATGGTTACTTCGGACCGCTCTAAATGAGGCTTGAGGTGGTTTAAATGTAGGGCTCTTTTGGATTCTTGTATGTCTTGAATTTCACCACATCGATGATCTCATCCTTCTGCTCCTTAACCTCATAGGTCCCGGTCTATGGGTCCTTTAAGGCCCAGGGCTCTACAGGCTCCACAACCCAGAACATTTGGCTAGATTGGTACTCCACCAGAGGGGCCTTCTGTTCGTATCAGTGCTTCATCATTTCCTGGCTGGCTTCCAGGTTCACAGTGACTTCCTTCCAGAAGTGCTTCATCTGGGTCCTACGTGCCAAAATGTAGCTCACTACATCTTGAGGAGGTTTTGTGGGGGGTTCCTCCCACCCTTTTTGACTGAGAGGTCCACGTACAGGTGACCAAACAGAAGCTCCAAGGGACTGAACCCCACTACCTTCTGAGGCACTTTCCAGTAGGCAAAAAGAAAGCATGGCAAAAGTAAATCCCACTTACGCCTCATGGCTTATGATAGACCCATAATCATACCATTCAGGGTCTTGTTGAAACTTTTAACAAATTAATTTCTCTGAGGATAGTATCGTGCAGAGAACTTGTAGGTTACCTCACATTCATCCCACACTGACTTCATGTAAGCAGACCTAAGGTTGGTACCTCGGTCTGATACAACTTCTTTGGAGAAGCTCACTTGGGTAAATATCCCCACCAGTGGGATTCATTGTCCTTAGAAGAATGGCCTCTTGGTACCGGGTAGCAAGATCCACCAAGTCCAGGATGAATCTGCTACCTAGGGCTGTCATGGGGACCAGGCACCCTACAATATCTATTCCCACCCTTTCAAGGGGTCTTACTGGAGCAGGAGAGCCGTTTGGTCTGCCCTTGACTTCCCACTGGCCTTGCAGGTGGGGCAGGACCTATTTATTTATTTGTGTGAAAAGTTTTATATAGCGCGACCATGATCAGTAAGGTTATCAGAGTGCTGTACAAAGAAGCAGACATGATAAGCAGGTAAAGGTGTAAAAACTAAATATATAGGAAGTTAACATGCAAAAATACGAAAAAAGATCAACCAACCTTGTGGTATATATAAAGTAACAAAAATTGAATAGTTAAATGGGAGACCAATGTTGTTGACAAGAAATAAAAGTTAATTAGGGTGGCTTCAGGTCTATTGATGCAAGTAGTTATCCATGAGTAACCATTTGACCTGTTTTTTTGAATGAGGAGGTCGAAGGGATGTGAGGCCGAACTCATCCAAGGGCAATAAAAGTGAGTGACCAACCTTGCAAAGATTTTTGCCTGCCCCAGATATCCTTCCAGGGGTACGTCATGAGCCAGACCTAGTAGGAAGGCCCTGTAGCACTGGGGGACCACCAGCACATGGGTTGGTCTAGGCTCAGGAACCTTAGGCTCATTATACAGGAGATCATTCTCCCAATAGAAAAGGTGATCACCAGAGGTGTCGCCAGCTACCTGGGCCTCGACGTGGCACCATAGGCCCTCAAGAGTAGGGTACTCTCTCTAGGTTTTGCAGAATTTTGCCCAGGAAGGCCCCCCCTTCAGTTTGACAGCTAGCCAGCTCGGTTAGGTTCCCCCAGAGTAGCAATGTCCTCACCTGTAGGTTCCCAGGCATCAATCTCATGCTCATCTTCCTCCTAGATTGCAGGAGTCTCAGGGGCAGATTTCCCTCAACCCTTGCACCTTCCTCTTTTTAGCAGATACCTGAGCCATTTTTACCAGGCTCGAGGTCCTTTTGACTTCCCTCTCAGGCTGCAATGGACCGTGTGGTCAGGCACACCCACTCAGGCAACCCTAACATCTCCAGGTGGGACCGGAGCTCCACCTCCTTCCAGATGGTGTGCTCCATGTCGTTACCAAGTAGAATCCACAGGCATGGCTGGACTCACAGTCACGGGGCCAGGAGCAATGGGTAGGATTCACGCTAGTCGTCTGCCTCCCGATCCTTAGAGCATCGACGTGCTCTGCCTCCCCAGTCAGCCTTAGGCTACAGCACTAGGGGTCTACAATACCCCAGTACTAGCCTACTAGGTTACCCCCTACCGTGTCTGGAAAACTAATTAATAATTATAGACCCAGACGGTAGTGCACCACTCACACTTTAGTTTCTTTTGGTCCTGATGAAGTGCCAGTTGACCCGTTAGGGGCAAATGGGGCACGAAACATGTTGACCCACTACACCTTGGCAGCCCTTTAGGAACATTACATCTGCTTAGGGCACCCACACCTTTTAATGAGGCTCGAGCTACCTTAATATTAAAACCAATTCTGAGTAGGACTGGTCATGACCTATTTTACTTCCCTTACCTGTGCACTACCCGGCCCTCACACCCGCACGCACCCAACGGCTTCTTCAAAAGATCTCCGACAAAGAGCCCCGTTTACGGGAGCCCGTCGGGCATTGCAGCGCCGGCCCGACGAGGAGCAAGGCCCAATGATGAAGCATGACATCCCCAGGGATGTGTGAGGGCATCACGAAGAAAGACCTCCCTTTCCCCACAAGTCCAGTTAGGAACTGCACACCCCTTTGATATACTGTCCCCTTCGGGAGCTAGTGGGCAGGACCTGTTTCAATACAGCTCCCAGTCCCTCCTTTTTGATACATGGACTCACAGTTACCCTTAAATAACAGGAAACCCCCCCCACCCACTCAAAGAGATCTAGAGTTATGGGGTTGTGACTCTTGTGGTTGTCAGCTACTACAAATTGGCGGAAAACATTGGGAATTACCTGCTCTGAGGACACCAGATAACCCAGAAGATTTCTTCTCAGGGTAACCACCTTTCTTCTGGTCAGGTTCAGGCTGGGAATGCTTCCTATGAGAACTGTTTTGGGGGCCTTTCGAGAATTCTTTATTTTTATTTTTGCCTCTTCTGGTGGGGACCCTTTCCAACTTTTTGATCTTTCCAGATATCTTCTTGTGGACCCTGGTGCTGAACCAGCGGTCTGCCTCCTTTGCAATCTCTCTGTGGTCAGTGAACTTGGACTCTATTTGGTGTTGGCGCAGTTCTGGAAAGCAACTAATGAACATGTGCTCTCTTGCAATCTAATTGTACAGCTCTGTTAAAAAATATCTAAATATGTAAATATGTATTGTTTATTTCTAAAATACTTCACAACATATTTTATAATTAAATAAAAAATATGTGCAATGTTTCAATATTTTTTAACATTAATATAAATTTATTTATATTTTTGACCATTTTAAATAATTTTGTTTAACATTATTTCCTGTGAGGTTTTACTTTAAGTAGTAGGGTGTTGCAGTAGTTGGCCACGTCTAGTGCAGGACTTACTACAAAACTGAAAGTTACTATAAAAGTGCAGTTTGTGAATACCGAGAAGAAGTCAATTTATTCAAAAGTGTAAACTTGCTCAAAAGTGAATGTTACCTTTGTGAAACAGGTCCGTAGCTTCTTGAGCTTAGACTGAGTCTGAATCCGATGTGGAATATTTTGAGTTTGGCAAACTTCATTCAACTGAAAACTTGCTATTGTCCATGTAGATTGACTTTACCAGCAGATTTAAGCTGTCTTTTATTAGACCGTTTGCTGTTTTAACATTGGGAGATAAATATCTTCAACCAATATTTTTAAAATATAATATTTATAACCGTTTAAAGGTAATGCATTCTGTAGGCCAAATATCATTGTTTTATGTAGCAGATGGATTCAGCCACTTTTTAAGTACTATTAAGAAAATGTCTTTGGAAATCATTTGTTTATTTTTGTTTTGTGAACTGTAAGGTTTTTATAAGAGTTTGTCTTAATAAACTATGGGGCATATTCTCAAGGAGCTAACGCCGAGTTATCGGCACTTTACCGCAGCCAAAGTCGCGATAAATTTATCGCCCCATTCACAAGCTGGTGCTAACAGCCGATAACACCAGTTTACCTGCGAAAGCATCCGCAAAAAACCTCGCCACCGATGACCCCTGCAACTATCGCTAATGAGATGCAGAGTAGGCGTTCCCAAGCAAAAATCTGCGACAACACCACTTCGCAACATTCTCAACGACCAGCCCGATCGGCGATAAGAACACAAAACAGGCGATAAGGGGAGATAGCAGCTGGAATCTAACACCTGCTCTGACCTGGTGTAAAGTCGGACGACAACCTGCACCATCAAAGGGAGCCCAGCCCAGAGCCACACATGAAGAACAAGAGATGCCCTGGAGCCACTCACCATGCATCCCTGAGCCCCGAGAGGGCAACAACACCCTCCGCCACCACCCCCAGGGCCCCAGCACCCCCCTGGCCCCCCCTCCCCCCCACCCCGAAACACCACAGAGGCAGCGCAGACAAAGACAGCGGACCTTCAGGAAACGCACCAGCCCCACAGACCTAACACCAGACAATGTCAATGCCCACCACAGGCTCAAAAGGACAACCATCCACCGCATCCGGACCATCATTGCCCACAGGCTGACGGTACCAACACAGCGGACAACCAACATCCCTCCGCAGACAAAGCTGCTGGCTGTGCTGCACGTTGGCCTCCTGTACCTCCCAAACAACATCCGCCAGAGTCCGAAGAGACTCCCAGCAAGCCCCATCCAAGTTCTCCACACCTGTCCTGGATGCCATCATCAGCCAGGTACCCCAGTACCTAAACGTCCCCCACAATGTGCAGGAACAGCTGGAGACCAAGCAAGGACTACACGCCATAGCAGGATTCCAGCACCTGTTGGGGGCAATCGACTGCACATGTGCCCCCTGCCGAAAAAACACACAATTACCGCAACAGAAAGCACACGCATCCCATCAATGTGCAGGCAATAGTGGACCAGCGGGGACCCTACACCAATGTTGTAGCCAACTACCCAGGCAGCGTGCATGATTCCATCATCCCCCGACAGTCCATCATCAACCAGCGTTACCAGGATGGCACCCATGGAAATGCACTGCCTGTAGGTAAGTACCAAATGAACACACCACACACCTCAACTCCACAATAATGCAACTCACAACACTGGCAATGCGCATGTCACAAAATCACATACAACATGCCAGACAACATGCCCACCCACCAGACACGACAGCACAACTTACTGTGACAACCTTGCTCAGCCATGTACATGAACCATCAACAACATGGCACCTCAGCCACACAATAGCGGAATGTGGGGAGAGGTGGGAACCAGGTATGTGCGAAGGAGGCAAGTGACCCATGAATGAGAATGTACACAATGCCAACTGTGGCGGAGATGTCCTGGACAGATTGCAGTATGCAGACCACAGACATATCCATGCCCACATGCACTGCTGATGTTTGGAGTGTAGTGGACAGTGGATGCAACCATGTCACCACAGCCAGTGGGGAAGAACGCGGAAATGTAGCTTGTGACGTCCCCCCCTGCAAGCGTGTGCGGAGTGGGCTGGCCCGGCGTATGCCAGGCCAGCGTAGGGGTGTGAATAAAAACCACGCAGCCCTGGGCGTGGTCCTCTTCCGGAATGCCAAACGTGCCTGCCAGGGCGGCGCATCCTACCCCGCCACAAGGCTGATGCCCTCGCTGTGAGCGCTGTGGCCTGCGAACCTATGCGCCTGCTGCACCACGGGCCGCTGGACCCCCAACCCGTCATGCCCGCCCTTGCGTATCCAGGCCTCACAGCTCACCTGCCGACACCGGCATGTGTCGAAGAGGGCCACCACGTGCCGGCGCAAGCTCCAAGCCTGAGCCCCGCGTCCTTGGCAGCCTCCTCACACCATCACGGCCTCCACGACACAGGCCCGCTTTACTCCTTTTTCGTTTACGTACTCCACCGCTGCCTCCGGCCTACACTACGCTCAAGTAGGTCACACATTTGGGATGTAGTCTTGATTATGCAATGGCAGAGTACACACTTTATGGCTGCATTTATATCACTGTACTCCCTTCGATGTGGTGCCACCAACTCCGTGCACAGCATCCCAACCACACGTGTCTGTGGGCCCTTAATGACTACGCCTTCGGACTACACTTCGGACGAGTAGGTCATACATGTGGAACTGAGTCGTGATATCTGCATGGCAGAGTCCATATCATTGTACGCAAGGAGACGAGTAAGAGGAAGACGCGGTTCAGTCCGGAGGAGAAAAGGACCATCGTTACGGAGGTGTCCGGACACTGCCGACAACTGCCCTGGTGTCACTAACTCTGTGCATCGTGGGCCAACGACACGTGGATGTGTGCCCCTACTGACCGCTGCCCCGGGCCTACACTGCGGGCAAGTAGGTCACACATTTGGGACGGAGTCTTGATTTGTCAATGGCCGAGTACACACGCAAATGCAGAGTTTATATCACTATACTCCCTTCGATGTGGTGACACAAAGTATGTGCATGGCATCCCAGCCACACGTGCCTGTGGGCCCTTGAAGACTACGCCTTCGGACTACGCTGCAGGCCTCACACAAATCCAATCCAGTCCGTACCAGGCAGGACACGGCGTCGTCGCTGGCTAAACACCCGCTCAGCTCTGTCGCTACTGCCTCGGTCAACCACGAGTCATCACCACATGCCATTTCAATGCCGTGTGTTAGTGTTCCAGGAGGAGCTTGCTGAACAGCGGTTGGCCCGCGCTGCCCGCTGCCTCCGGACCACACAGCGGTCGAGTAGGTCACACATTGTGAACTCAGTCATGAATCATTTATGGCCGAGCTGATAACATTGTACTGGCCTCGTCGCAGACTGCATCCCCTTACAGCTCCGCTGCCACCAAGTCTGTTCCCTGACATCCCTGGACAATTACTTCTTGAGATTTGTTGGAGACTGAGTCTATGGCTTGGGGGCTGTCTTCATCATCGTGTCGGTGATACTGACTATGTGGCCAAAACGAGGCTGTAGCATTCCACTCCTCCATTTGCCGCTTCCGGCCGGCTTCTGCCCTCTGCATCATGCCCTGGAGGACCCCTTCCACTGTCCCCCGCAAACCTCTGCGACATTCACCTTCGACATCGACGAGGACCCGCTCACCTAGCGTGGCCCTATCTCACTGCACCGCAAGTCACCGTCCCGTGGCGGTGTGCCTGTGCCGGCCGCAGTACATCCGGGGCCACTAACTCTGTGCAGCTCAAATCATGGCCCCAGTCTGAGGGCATGTCGGATGGCCTCTGTTCCGATGGCCTGGGGGGCATCAACGCCATGTGTCTGTGGCCCTGCGCTGTCCGCTGCCCCCGGCGCGGTCCACCTGGGTTCACACATCAAATCGAGTCCTGTCCTGCCCGGACGTCGGAGGATGCACACGCCACCACCGCCAGGACCAACTCCAAACAACAGGTGCCAGAGTCGGAGGTGTCTTACTGCCAGACTGTCAGAGTTGCTCACACCTGTCGTGTGTGCCATCATCAGCTTGATACCCTGCTCAGCCCTTCAGGTGCCACTTACTCAGTGCACAACGAATCAAGGAGCATTCTGCTTGCATGTTGGGTGAACACTGTACTCTCTCTGGCTACCACCATGATGCTTCACAGCTGTTTCTGTAATGCTGGTGTTTTCTGTTTCTGCTTAAATTGTGATCACTGTTCAAGTTGTTGCCAGCGATACAAAAGGGGATGATGGACGGAACGTTTGAGCCAATCAAACACTCACCCCCAGTCAACTGATCTGGGTTTAATCCATCATCATTCTTTAGCTCACTCCACCACCCCAGTTCAGACATGGCCATATGCAAATCAGTCTGACCCTGTGCCTCATGGGAACAGTCCAGCCCGAACTGCCAAGCCATGTCTTCCCTGGACCGGAAACAAGCATCCTAGGACCGGTTTCTGGCATTCCAGCCGTCATTAGCCAGGCTTGCTTGAATCCAGTGGCAAAGTGAGCAAGGGACCCACGTCTGGGCATACCCCCGCCAACTTAGGGCGAACAAAGCGATACAAAGGGGATGATGGACGGAACGTTTGAGCCAATTAAACACTCACCCCAGTCAACTGATCTGGGTTTAATCCATCATCATTCTTTAGCTCACTCCACCACCCCAGTTCAGACATGACCATATGCAAATCAGTCTGACCCTGTGCCTCATGGGAACAGTCCAGCCCGAACTGCCAAGCCATGTCTTCCCTGGACCGGAAACAGCATCCTAGGACCGGTTTCTGGCATTCCAGCCATCATCAGCCAGGCTTGCTTGAATCCAGTGGCAAAGTGAGCAAGGGACCCACGTCTGGGCATACCCCGCCAACTTAGGGCGAACAAGCGATACAAAGGGGATGATGGACGGAACGTTTGAGCCAATCAAACACTCACCCCAGTCAACTGATCTGGGTTTAATCCATCATCATTCTTTAGCTCACTCCACCACCCCAGTTCAGACATGGCCATATGCAAATCAGTCTGACCCTGTGCCTCATGGGAACAGTCCAGCCCGAACTGCCAAGCCATGTCTTCCCTGGACCGGAAACAAGCATCCTAGGACCGGTTTCTGGCATTCCAGCCGTCATCAGCCAGGCTTGCTTGAATCCAGTGGCAAAGTGAGCAAGCCTGGCTGATGACGGCTGAAATGCCAGAAACCGGTCCTAGGATGCTTGTTTCCGGTCCAGGGAAGACATGGCTTGGCAGTTCGGGCTGGACTGTTCCCATGAGGCACAGGGTCAGACTGATTTGCATATGGCCATGTCTGAACTGGGGTGGTGGAGTGAGCTAAAGAATGATGATGGATTAAACCCAGATCAGTTGACTGGGGGTGAGTGTTTGATTGGTTCAAACGTTCCGTCCATCATCCCTTTGTATCGCTTTGGTCACCCCTAAGTTGGCGGGGGTATGCCCAGACGTGGGTCCCTTGCTCACTTTGCCACTGGATTCAAGCAAGCCTGGCTGATGACGGCTGAAATGCCAGAAACTGGTCCTAGGATGCTTGTTTCGGTCCAGGAAGACATGGCTTGGCAGTTCGGGCTGGACTGTTCCCATGAGGCACAGGGTCAGACTGATTTGCATATGGCCATGTCTGAACTAGGGTGGTGGAGTGAGCTAAAGAATGATGATGGACTAAACCCAGATCAGTTGACTGGGGGTGAGTGTTTGATTGGTTCAAACGTTCCGTCCATCATCCCCTTTTGTATCGAAGTTGTTGTCAGCACCAACGACTCAGAGGGCTGGCTGACACTCACCCCACACACATCCAGCACATGCGTCACTGTACATGTGACCATGCCAATAAAGGTGTCGGACGCACGTGCCCGTGGCCAGTTCAAGAGCTCTATGAGTGTGTCTGTCTGCTCATGATGTATGCATTCGGGCCACGGCCCCACAATTTCACATTGTGCCGTGTGCAGAGGACGCAGCCATGTCACCGCAGGCAGAGTGTGGGACATTGCATATGTAGCTTTGTCATCCCCCACTCAATGCGTAAGAGGAGTGGACTGGGCCGGCGCGCGCCAGTCCAGCGTGGGGGTGTGGATGATTATCCCTTGGCTCTGGGTGTGGTCAGTCCTGGAAATGTGCAAATGCAGGTGTCTGTCGCAGTGTGGGTCTCCTTTGGGGAGTGTAGGTGGTCCCTGATGGGACTTGGACACCCACGTATGTGATCTAGTTCGGCTTCCATAAGGTGGGACCCCACCCACACCTGTTCGGACTCCCCCTTCTGGCAGTCTGACACCTGGCCTTGGAATGCGATGTGTGCTTCGGTGGGCTGCTGGGAGCCAGCCGTGGTGGTGCGTGCGTCCAGCTGTGTTGTCTGTGCAGGGGGTGCGGTATCCTCGATGCAGCTGGGCTGCCCTGCTCCTGGAGGTTGATTGCCCGAAGATGTCCATGGACTGTTGTAGGGCATCGGTGTCGGAAGTGTGGAGGTCCTCTTCAGAATCACTGTAGAGTTGTCTGGTCTGCTCTGCTGGAGGTGTTGTTTGTCCCTCTGCAATGTGAAGGGGAGATGCTTGTTGACATTGTGTTGGCCAGTATGTTCACACATTATTCAGGTTTACATACAGACTGCATGACAATGTACATTGTGGCTGTTTGGGAGGAGCGGACTATTTGATGTGGGACAGTGGACATTTGGACTACATGATGTAGGGGAGGTTGTACACGTACATTTTCATCTCACAGTTCCCTGCTATGTCAGATGTGATTGGCCATTTTCTACGCACAGGCGGACCCAGTTGTGTCCTCTGTTCTGCAGTGTGTGTGTTGCACTGTGTACCACATTGTCGTCCATGTGGATGTGCGGTCATTGCATGTGTGTGTGCTGCATTGTGGGAGGGTCGCACCTGCAGCTGTGATTTTGCTGCCCCTTATCCCTTGGAGGCGGTGTGCCTTTGACTTTTGTGCTTTTAAGGTGCTGTGATGTTGGCGACTTGGGTCATTTGTGCTCTTGGACGGTTTTTGTACTCGTGCATTGTTTGTCTGCAGATGTATTGTTGACGTCAGTGGTTGTTTGTGCACATGGATGTGTTAGAGTGTGACCTGCTCCTTTCCGGATGTGGTCCACACTCAGCCACCTCAGTCTCGTGGCGTGCACAATGTCATGGTGATTGTACTCCAGCCATGCTGCGCGTTATTGGTGTCACTTGCATGGTCAGTGTGGCTCTCACATGCGCATCTTTGCTGTGTTTCGCACGGGTGAATGTGTGTGTCGTGGAATTGGTGATGTGTGGGGTGTGACCCCTTTGGGCACATGGTGGACGGGGGCCTACTTGATGTTTGTATGTGTGCTGCAGTGTGCCACGGGGATCAAGGACATGACCCAGGGTCATTGTGGGTGTGCGGTGTGCTACACGTCGTTGTGCATGTGTGCCATTGTGCCCGTCCCCCCAGTCCCTGTTCGTTACTCACCCTGTTGATGTTTTGTCAAGTCATGTCGAGCAGTTTCCGGACTCCCGACTCCTTGCACTGTCTCCACACTCACGACTGTGTCCACCATTTGCTCCAGCTCCTCCTGTGGCGCAGGACTCCCACCTCCATTCGCCGTTGCTGCCTTCCGGGTGGCAGCGGGTTTCTGCTTGGTTTGGCTTTTGACTTCGTGCCAGCGCGTCTTGGCCTCCTCGGCAGTCCGACTGCATTCACGATGGAATGCCATTTTTTCGTCTGTGTTGCCAATGACACGGTGGTGGAGACGGACAGTTGTTGTTAGTGCTCTGTCACCTCCGTGACGACGGTCAGGTTGTCATGCGGACTGTACCCAGTCTTCCTCTTCCTCTTCTCCTTGGCCTTCCCCGACCCGAGGTTCCTTGCTGGTGGTCTGTGGGGCTTGTGGGGTTCGCGTTGACCTGGGCACTCGTTCCGGGTGCGTCCATGTTGCTACGCATTTTATATTGTTTATGGTGTTTTTTTCTTGTTCGGCTTTTATGGTGCATTTTCCCGCCAGGCGCGTGGGATTTGCAGGCCTGTCGCTGGTTATCGCTGATTTTTGTATCGCGGTTGGCCTCATCGCAACTTTATTTACGTTCGTGTTTCGCGTTGATTTTAACGCGGACATTTGACGCGTTATCGTGGGACCATTGCATGGTGCCGCCAGGTTGAGCATACTACGTTAACACGGCGTTGTTTTCCCGCGATAGCCTGCGATATGCAAAGTTGCGTTAAGCTAAATTTGCGATGGTTATCACATGAGAATATCCCCCTATCTATTTAAAATAAAAGCGTAGCGGCAACGCTAAAGCCTGACCTGGCTAACTGAATTAACTGGGGCTGGTGTTGAGGCAAAAAAGAAACCAAGGGGCATATTTTCAACAGAATGGTGAAGCGAAGCGTTAAGCACAAAATGCTAACGCCTCGCTCTGCCATTCAACACAGGGATGAGCTGTATTTACAAATATACGACACTTCCCTGCGTTTTCCCTAGCGCTGGCGCTAAATTAAGCTGCCTAGTGCCAACGCAGGCACCCTTGAACCATAGTGCAAGGTTGCCTGTGTTGAAGGAATTATTGTTTATGTGCAGGAAGGTGTCCCTTCATGCACAAACAATCACGAATGCTGATAGAAGGTGCAAATAGTCATTTTTTTAATGATTAATTATGTGCAGGAAGGGACACCTTCCTGCACACAAACAATCATTCATGGCGTTTTGCTGTTTCTATGTGTACTGCATGGTGCAGCACACATAGAAACAGCAAGAACGAGGAGAAATAAAGCATTTCTGCTCATTTCACCATGTTAAGACCAGGTTTTCCTTGGTCTTAATTTTGGAGCTGCCTCCTATTTACGCCACTCTTGTAAATAGTGGGAAGCCCCAAAAATCAATGGGTGTTGCGGCAGAACGCCCACCACAACACTCATTGCCCACCGCTTTCACACTAAGTATAGCATGCAAGGGTGCATTATTTAGAAGGCGGTGTTAAACCACGTTAAGTGGCTTAACGATGCCTTGTAAATGAGGCGAAGCCCCCTATCTCCACAGGAACGTCATTAAAAGTGACATTCCTGTGGCAATAGGGGCTTGTAAATATGCCCCCAAGAGGGGTTGAAAAGGGATGTTGGTTGGTGTGCAGGACAAATTGAGACATCGTGTAGTGCAGGAGGCAGCTCAAACTCAATCACCCAGAGTCACAGATGGGTCAGACACGCAAAAGGGTGAGGAATGGAAAGATGTGAAATGGAAACCAGGAGCTTTTGGGGGTCTTCCCATTGGTGGCTGCCAACTAGGGATTGTGCCTGAGTGGTACAAACTTGAATTTGCCCTGTGAAAATGGAAGATAATTGCCCCACCACAGGATAGACTTGTTAACAATGTACCTAGGTTATTTATTCTCTTCAACTCAGTCCACTGTAATCCTACAGACTACTGTTAAGCATACCTAACTCGATTCTTGTTTCTTCTACACTAAATGTGGGAAATGAGTGTCCTATTTATTATTCTAAAAAGTAGGACATGTGTGTATTAGTCTAGCCTCTTTGTTCAACGTCTATCTATTTGACTTGATTCATTGAAATTATTTTATGGCACTTTACACCTCACAAGCAGATTGCCCATATCTATGCAAGCGCATGGACAGGATTATTCTACTTCTTACAGAATTTGTGTCATCTTGGGGATCTGGTGTCAGAAAGTGCGGGTGTGGTGCAGCACTATGTCAGTGTTATTCCTTCATTTCCCGTGTGTCCACAGAGTGTTATGCCACCACCATGCAAGCCAGTGGAACCCAGCTTGAAAGATCAGAAAGCCAGTCTATTCACACACCAATTTCCCTACCCACCAGTGGTATCTCTTTTGCCTGGACTAGGGACAGGCAAAGCAGCACCAGTTCACAGTGGGACCAAGAGTGGTGGCTGGCAGAGGCAGGTCAATGCCCAGTGCCCGCTGGAAAGGTCAGGAACTTGGGAATTTTGTTGGATGACCAACTTAGCTTCGGAGGACAGATTAATCAGCTAACAACGTCCTGCTTTTTCCAGCTAAAAATCCTACATAAAATGTTCCCTTTTATTCCCCAGGACCTCAGGAAAGCGGTTGTAGTTGCTTTGATGCTCTCACAAATTGATTACTGTAACTTCCTATTCCTGGGCATAAACAAGCGCCAACTCAATCAACTACAATCTCTGCAAAATGCTGCAGCTAGACTGCTGCTAAACACACCAACATACCATCACATTCCCAGCAGCATTAGAACACTTAATTGGCTGCCAGTGCAACAGCGAATTGAATTCAAGGCTCTTTGCCTGGTACATAAAGCCATGTTTGTTAGTGGAGCAGCGGATCTACAGAAATTATTACGAGAGTACACGCCACGGCGCAATCTTAGATCTGCCAATAAAGGTCTAGTCCAGATACCGAAAATACAAAGGGCTAGATGGGGAGGTAGAAGCTTGACATATCGTGCGTCCAAGCTATAGAATGAATTACCGGACGACATTAGACTACAATCCTCTAGACCTCTGTTCAGGAAACTGCTGAAGACATGGCTCGTCACCCGGCAGAAATAAAGCACGCCTCCTTTACTAACCTGTTTTCCTGCTATAGCGCCAAGACGCCTCGGCATTTGTGCGCTCTATAAGCTTTTACTTACTTACTTAGTGAGCAGACCAGTGGGGGCTGCTCCCGGGAAGCAGCAGTGGGGCAGGAGGGAGGAGTGGGGGGGTTAAACAAATTCACTTACCTGACAGCCGGCCGCCGCCTCTTCTCTGTCCTCTTCCTGGCTTCTCCTGTGCAAACAAGAAGCAGGAAGCACCCGGGCTCCCACGCTCCCCATAGCTAATGACAACGCTGCAATGCAGCGTTGTGATTGGTCTGAGCACTGGGGTTCGGCGCTCTGCCAGGGAATGGGAGCCTGGGCATTTTCTCCACCCAGGCTCTAATCCAGCCTGGGTGGAGTACATGCAAAGTGTGCATGACTGGCCGGCCCAAGCCGACCAAACGCATGCCCAAACATTCATGTGCACTTACATAGTGCCCACCACTCCTCTGCCTGCTCAGAGAGCAGAGCAGATCCGCCCGCCCTGCCAAGACGCCGCAGCAGGAACAAATAAAATGATAACGTCCAGTTATTATCATTTTATTTTTCCTTTTTTTACACTGCGAAAAGCAGTGGGGTGAAGCTCCTCCGCCTTAGCAGTGGAGCCGCCACTGGAGCAGACAACTCTTTCACACTCTGTGATCTATGCTATGCAATTGGAAATTGCACAATATACAGCTCCTTCCTGCAATAAAATGCCCATTTTGGCAACGAATTCAGAGGCTTGGCGTCCCCTGTTCCATTACGCCAGCCTTCTGTCTCAGACCACTGAGTGATCTTGACATACACACTTGTAATGAACGTCATAAGTAGCAGTCATGTGAGTGATGACAAAACTGATGGGACTGATTATGTAATTTGCGATTTAATCTGTGATGTCATCCATGATGTCACGCCTCTGGAAAAAAATCAATAAATTAACGCTATAATTACATATTTCAGTCACAGAGCATGACGTCAATCATCAGTCCTAATCGTAGGTACCAGTACTTCTGTAACCAAAATGTGGATATTTCACTTTAGTAATGACAATAATCCTACTATACACTAGTTACCCAGACGGAGCGAAGGCTAATTTCTGATCCGTTTTGACCAGACAACTTAGCACTCAAGAGCCATTGCACTGGGCTTTAACAACGCTCAAATATGCCTGCGCCAAACAGAAGAATATATATTAGTTCTAGTTTGTAGATTCTATATATCATTACAGCAATTACTGCCTCATTCAGGCTACCGAGAAAAAGCTAGATGTGTGGTGAGTCACTTACATCACAATTCTCCCACTGATACAGATTTCTAGAGTGCTGAGAGGAAGCCACCTCATAGATGTCATATTTCAGCATTATATTTCGGTATCACATCCATTAGCATGAATGTGATGGAAACCAAATGAAAAATAGACAAATTTGTTGTTAACTAAAAACACTAAAACCTTTGGTGTTACCATGCATCAGCCTTATCATCACCAATGAGTATTATCATGGATGTAGTGTAATGCTCTAAGGTCAGATCAATGGAATCCCGTGCATGGTGGGGAATGGCCTCTAGACAAGTCAGATTACTTTAATTAGGTCTCAACCACACACCGGCCACTGGGTGATGGGGAGGTTAACAACTATGTAAGGGCCCTCTAGTTTATTGCCAAAGTATCTTCAGATCTACGTGGATACATTCAAGTTCATTCTCATCATAAGCACTAAGCACATTTGGAGTGTAAAGCCATCTAAACACTATGGTCCTTGACAACTGATTGCTATTTTCCTCCTCAAATGCTTGTGATAATGCACTTTATGTATTTAATGTTTTTATAGTCTAATGGCTATAGCCACAAGAAATTGCCGCAGTGTGATTTCATTGTGTATTGTCTTTATTGCTAACGATTGCTATGGATACATACAAACAAACAAATACCTTTGAAATTGAGGCTGATGCCAGAAAGGATCTCACATTTCCCTGAAAGCATCTAAAGTGTTGCCTTTGTTTACTACATTGAATCTTCAAGGACATTCGGTTCATAAATACGCCTAGATTGCCCTCACTTTGCAGAGCAGAAAGACCCTTCCACTCCTGAGATTTAGCTTCATAGCGGTCAGAAATGTTGTGTGCTCACCTCAATTAGGGCCTTATTTAGTGCTTGGGCGGGATACTGCACCACCAACCTGGTGGATGTACTGCTTGATGTTCCACACGGGCATTATATACTACGGCGCTTGTAATACGGTGGACAGGGAATCTGCTATGTTTTGATGGAATATCCCATCCATCAAACTCTAAATAAGTCCCCTTGCCAAGAAATTTGAACTGGGCTATCTGAACGGTTAACAAATTTTTTCCTCAAGTGGTCCATTTCAAATAGAAGGACAACCATGATATAAAAATCTTAAGCATGCAACCTCCTTATCAACTGTGGGTCAAAGCTATAAAATTGTCTGTATCCCGAGAGTCAGCTCCACTGTCTGAGCTTGTAGGATCTGTTTATCCTGACAGTTTGATCCATTGCTGAAGGGCTGCAATTGTTAAATCTGTGAAACTCGAGAGATAGCTCTGCTGTCTGTGGCCACTGTCTACGAGATCTGTATAATGTGAATGTAACATTGTTGTCTGAGGCCAGAGGTTGTAAAATCCATACCTGAAAGAGGAACACTAATGTATGTTAGTGTGCCTCACAGGCTAGCATAAGTTTTGGCATTCAATTTATCCACAGCATTTTCAACATCAGTTCAGGTCGAGTTTAAAGTCGTAAGTCATATATTTGTGTAAAAGCTAGGCCTGTCCTGGATATCATCTTAGCCTTTGTTAGATTTGGATTGTAATTTTTTTTTTTTTTTAAGGACTAGCAAAATGCCAGAGGCAGAAGGCACTTGAAAGTTGATGGAGTATCTGAAAATCCCAAGAAATATGAACTTGTATCACAACATTGCACAACCAACCCATAGCATGCCCTTCGTCAAAAAAGGGAATTGGCTCATGTGTTTCAGGTGGTTGCCTGGAACGGGGTAATCGTGAACCTCCTGCTTTAGCAGCTACAGCGGGGGTGGAGGTCTTGATGGCCTCTTCTGTCTGCAACTCGTACGACAGAGGCTCATAAATAACATGAAAGGGTGGGTGAGTGTGTGAGTGAGTGAAAGTTTGGGTGGATGGATGTGCAAGTGAAAGGGGGATGGATGTGTGAGTGAAAGGGTCGATGGATGGGTGAGTGAAAGGGTCGATGGATGAATGAGTGAAAGGATGGATGAGTGAAAGAATGGATGAATGAGTGAAAGAGGTTGGATGAATGGATGGATGGATGGATAAAAGGATGGATGAGTGAAAGAGTGGATGGATGAGTAAAAGGGCAAATGGATGATGAGAGTAAGTATGGATGGATGAGTGAGTGAGTGAAAGCATGGATGGCTGAGTAAAAAGGTGGATGGATGAATGTATAGACGGAATGAAAGGTTAGATGGATGGATGAGCGAAAGGATGGATAAATGAGTGACTGAAAGGATGGATGCATGGATGGCTGGAAGGATGGATGCATGGATGAGTGTAAGGGTGGATGGAGAGATGGATAGGTGAAAGGGTGGATGGATGGATAGATAGATGGATGTATAAATAGATAGATGGATAAATAGGTTTAAAGGATAGGTTTGGAGATGGATAGGTTTAGATATGGATGGACGGAATGGTGAAAGAATGAATGATGGATGAAAAAATGAAGGGATGACAGAATGTAAAGTTGAAATGGTAGATATCAGCAGGTGGATGAAAGGGTGAAAGGATGAATGGATAGAGGCTTGGATGAAAGATGCAAGAGTGCTCTTCTGGGGAGGGTTGTGAAGATTTGCTTAGTGCCATAAGAGCTTTGGTTCGAATTGGGGGCATATTAATTTTTTGGCTGCGCCTTTGCCTGGAAGCTATTTTCACTGTTTGTGGAGGATCTGGTTAAACTAGTATTAGCAAATGAATAATGTCATCAGCGGGACCTAAACCTTTTCATCTTCAGGGGAGTATCTTCCAGGCTTCAATGAAACCCGCCAGCATGAACTGCATCAAGAAACATCATAACTACTCCAGGAGACAGGACCAGCACAGCTGGAAGTATTTTCTGCACTGTATGGCATTTTGGTTTGAGCCCGTTTTTAGGTCTCACTAAAATCTGTATAATTGGTCTGTTGTCTCATTCACATTTTGCTTCCACCCACTACAACATATAGCATGAGGCAGGGGGTCAACCTGCTCTAGTCACTGTTTAACTTCACTTTGAGTGACTGCATTTTGCTCTCTCACAAGGAGCACACCCACACAGTAGCGGCTCCTGGAGGGAGTGCTGCGGGGCGGTGGAGGGGCAGGGTGGGGGGTAGTAAACTCTGGCGTACGGCCGACCAGAGTTAAGTACATAAATAAAAACAAATTACAATGCGCACGCTGCAATGCAAATGGCATTGCAGCGCGCGCAATGTAATTCGTTTTATTTATGTACTTAACTCTGGTCGGTCGTACGCCAGAGTTTACTACCCCCCACCCTGCCCCTCCCCCGCCCCGCCCCACCCCACCGCCCCGCAGCACTCCCTCCAGGAGCCGCTACTGCACCCACACACAAGCTATTTCTCTTCAGTGTGTCAGGGAAAAAACTTTTGCAGCATCCCAGGAGCAATGAAAGAAACACACATTACACAGCAGTGGCTCAGGAACAAAATGAAATGCATTTGTAGGTAGGTACCATTCCATGCTTGCTGGCCTGCAATGAAGAAGCCAGTTCACACAATGGTGCGGTCAGTCTGTTTCTTCCCCGAGTGACAGGTCTTTGGGCTATATATATGTATTAGTAATGCAACCTCAGCAGACCTGGAAAAAGACACCGCGCCAAACATGAACAACAGATAAATGCCAGATCGGCATCATGCCATATATAATACAGACATACAGTGAATAGTGTGGGTGAGAACTATAACTAAGTATGATAGCTATGTAGGGCATACATATGGATATATTTTTTTTTTCCCCCCAACAATGTGCCAGTGTTTTGTATTTTACTTTATAATTATTTTAGTGATGACTTTGTGTTTAGTGCCTGGTGTGATAGCAGGACGCTTCTAATGCACATTCCATCTTTTTCAGATCCCATTTCCTGCAAATGCTGTTATAAATTCCTTTTGGAGTGTTTTGCTTTTCTGACTGCCGCTATTTCACAGCATACCAGATCAGATTGTGTCCATTTGAAACTGTTCTACATTAAGTTATTCTCTTTTTACTTCTTTCTTCCTTTCCTTCATTTTTTTCTTTTTCCTTCATTCTTTCTTGCCTTCTTTCTTACATTCCTACCTTCTCTTCTGCCTTCTCTCTCATTCACTTCTTTCTTTCTTCTTTCTTTTCAAATTCCTTCTCTCATTCTTCCTTTCTCTCTTTTGCCTTCTTTTATTCCTTCTTTTCTACTCTTTCCTTCTCTCTTTCCTCCTTTCATTCTTCCTTTCTTTCCTTCTCTTTCCTTCTTCCCTTTTTCCTTCTCTCTCCTTCTCGCTATTGACTTCTCTCTTTTGTTCTCTCTTTCTGCACATCTTTCTTTCTTTCCTTTCCTTGTTCTTTCTTTCTCTTGCCTTCTTTAATTCTTGCCTTCTTTCATTCCTTCCTTCACTCTTTAGTTTTCTCTTTCTTTCCTTCTTTCTTTATCCTTTCTTCTTTCTTTTCCCTTTCCTTCTTTCTTGCCTTCTTTCTTTCTTGCCTGCCTTCTTTCTGTCCTTGGGTTTCAGCCTGACTTCATCCATTAGTCTGTGGTTGATGTCATTCACATTTTTCATTCACCCACTCCAGAATCTATGATAGGGCTATCTATCAACCCAATTCAGCCATTGTCTGGCTTCGCTACGAGTTATGGTGTCACTCCCTTTCACAAGGAACACATCCACACACAAAGTAGTTCCCTTCAGAGCCAAGGAGCACTATGGTAATGTGTGGGGTTTTTGTTACTCAAATTTTTTTTGGCCAATGGCAAATTAATTTTTTTTAGATTGAAGAGGCCCTGGAGTACACCCAAAAAAGAAAGTTTTGCAAAAACATGATAAAACAAAACCATAATTGCCAGAAGGATGGCGGCAAACACCAGGCCTGGCATTGACAATGCTTGTCCTATTATAGGAATGAACCAGGAAGTCTATCTTTGTGACCAGCAGTTCACTAGCATACAGTGCATTTTCCAAAAATGTCCTTTTGCCAAATGGGCAATGCCAATTATCAATTCATGCTCACTTGCCTCTTAAAAAAAATAAGACAATTTTGTCTTCAGACAGTATGTGTAAGTTAAAGAGGCCAGAATGGTCTGTTTAGGCTTTTAAAACCTTTAATAGCTGTTCTAGCTTCACCAACGAAATCCACTTACCGTTCATCCACTGTGATTGTGCACAGAGCCCGGTGTCTTTTTCACAAGTGGAAAGCATTCTCCTTATCTCTCATTGTGCTTTGGCGGGAGGTCACACAACCTCAAGTGTCTAAGAACTTGCAGTTTCTGGGAAGGTGGTGCTCACAAAGGGTCTATTAAGGGTGTTGTCAGTGGTGTGGGTAAAGTCCATGGGCCCTAATGCAGTCGAGGAAATTGGGCCCCACCATCACCTGGTTTTATAGTAAAAACAGCCACTAATTCTGTGAAATGGGCCTCTCACAAATTAAATGAAATTAAATTATAGCATTTGTAAAGCGCACAGCTACCTCCGGAGAGCTATTGCCCAGAGTCACAAGGTGCTGGGCTAACCTGCCGCTGGTGATCGAACTGTGAGCCCCCGTGTTCCGGAGTCAGCCGCCCTGGCCGCTGCACCACACCTCTTCCTTTCATTTAATTTAATTTTAATTTCATTTCTAGTAAAAACAGCCATTAATTCTGTGAAATGGGCCTCTCACACATCTGGGCCCCTGTGCTGCTGCACCTGCTGCACTAATGGTAACTATGTTCATGGCTAGACTGCTTCTCTTCAAAACTATTAACATTTCTAAATGATATTAAACAACACATCAAACATTGCACGTACACTCCCTCCCACAAAAAACATGTTATTTTAAAACTGGTCACTGGACATGTCCTTGGAATATGTACAATATATTTACACGAAAACTTGGAACACCCACACAACCATACACAGTGCTTAATTTGTAAAATAATGAGTGCCGTGCCCAAAATTCTGCTTGGAAGCCCACGGATGGAGCTATTAAGCACCAGCACGCTGAATGCCATGACTGCGTAGTCTTCAATCGATCTCATGTCTCTTTAAATCAACTACCAGACACCCCCTTCCCCTTTATCCCACACATACATGTTTTTGCTTTCTTCTTATAAGGCGGTTTTTCAGTCTCTCTCATTTGGGTGTATTTTCCTCATTTACTCTTGGGAAATGTCTGAAGAGTAAAGATAAGTGCAGGTCCCAAGAAAAGAATGCTGGTGGCCCCCACCGACAACCGCTGGCTCAAATTAAGCAGTGACAATACACACCATATACACAAAGGCACACAGCACAAACAAATCTGAGTGGCAATTCCAGTGACATTGCTTCAGGGTGGTGTGTTTGGGGTGTGACACCCCCCAAATAAATGCCTTTTTGGCATGATAGTTAGATGTGGAGACCCGGAGTCGATTTTGCTATGACTGTTAATTTTTCTGCCAAGAATCAAAGGCAAAACAGTAACTTTTGATATAAAACAGGAGAGAGAGATAGACAGAGATATGCATCTGGTGGCTGAATTTCAAAATGTTAAACCAGATAACCTAGAATGAATATTGGCTTGCCTGCTTGTCCAAATTCTGTGATCGTAGGCAAAGATGTTATTTCAAAGAGCCTCCCTTTTCACTATTATCACACATAAACACATCTTTAAATACTTAAGTTCAGGATTTGCGCTGTACATGCACCTCTTATGTTTGATTTAATAGTCTATAATGTTGCTCCATCTATATTAAGAATCTTTTCACGTTTAGGATTTACAGAACTACTGAATTGCCTCTTAGTTCACTAATGGCATTATCGTTGGGGGCGGGGGGGCAGCCATTAATATTTCTAAATTAAAAAACTACTTTAAAAAATATCTGTCTTTGCAGTGATATAATCCGATGTACTAAGGTGAAACTCTTCTGCAGGTTGAAGAAATACTTTTTTTTTTTAATTTTGAAGAGACATTTTTACATTCTGTTTGTCGGACAATATACATGCAACACGTTTTTATGGCCTGGCTTGTGAACGGACACTTAGAGCCAAGCCAGACCCGTGGCTCAGCTTGCCCTATAAATTTATTGGTGCACCCAACTCTATTTGCAACTTGATAAAATGATTTACACAAAGGCAAGGAAGGAAACATGAGAACTCTTTCCTCAGGGCTTCCTGTAGCAGAAAGGAAGAAGAGTGCATGCCATGGAAATACATTTAAAATAAGTGATCCCAGGGCAGGGACTACAGGTCATTGTGTTGCACATGTCCATAGTCATGAGTTCCCAGAAAGAACTACCAGGCCCAGGCAGGATGGTCAGGGGCATAGCTTCAAAGGGGTGTTTGGGATGGGACATCCCCCAAATGCATTCTTGGCTTGGTAGTTGGGCGTGTGGCCTGAGTCAGGTCATCTATGTCTGTGTTGGTTTTCTTGTGATTCTCATTTAACCAAGAACTTTTAACGTTAACATTGTTTTTCAGCCACTGCATCACTCTAGATCGAGGCCCACTTAATGCAAATCAGTACTGGCCATGTTCCTCATGGAAACAGTCCATCCTGAACCATGGTCATCTCACACCTTCACCCTGCAGCCCACTGTCTTTTTATCAGCCGTGGCCCCTGCAGGTAAGAGCGGTGGGGCCGGGTGGGGAGGATTTCGACAGACGATGATGAGGGAAAATTATTTATTTAATTTTCCCTTGTGGTCGTCTGTCAAATCGCCCCCCCAACCCGGCCCCACCGACCCACCGCTCTTACCTGCACGGGCCATGGCTGGTTACGCAGCTGCTTACCACAGATGTGAAAATCTCACTCCTCCTTTCAAGCCACAGCCTGCGCTCACTCCAGGAAAAATGAAAAACATGCCGTGGCGTAAAGCAACCGATTAATCAAAAATGAAAAAAAAAATCCCATCATTTAATTATTAATCTTGTTGCCTGAACCTACATGTAACTTTTACAAATCAAATGTTTAAATATGTAACGGTTATCGCCTGTTGTAAATCAAAATGCCAAAATGCGTAAAGCCGGAAGCCCAATCTCAGTGTGAATATTCAGATTACAGTTTCAAGTCCAACAAACAATACGAAATAGGAGAAAAATCTGTATAAATTCGTTCTATGTAATAAAAATTCTTCTACATGCCATCAATGTGAACAGGTTTGTTTGCTTCGATTACTGAGCACACCTTGCAATCACCACACAGTATTGTGTTTATTTGTTAATAGTCATTCAGTCAGTTCAAATTATATTTCGGCGACTAGCCATAAAAGCACATAAAAATACATTAGAACCCAATAAAATATAAATAATTAGAAGATACTAATTACAGATAAAAATACCATGCCATGTTACAACCTGGTAACAAAATATCTCATTTGCAGCTGTTAGGTTAGCAACGGACAATGTCAGGCTTAAAATTGCACAGTATTTCACATCACTGCATCACTGTAGGTTGCATATCAGAAGGGACACAGATTTTGGCCCTAACTCTCCACATGGCCTTCAAATAACGAGTAAGTGCAAAATCAAACGCTTGTCGAGATCAGTATTTAGTATCCTGAGGGCAACTTTGTACTCTCTGTCGCCGAAATTCCTGCAAAAGAGGTGGGGGGATATGTACACTAGAAGTGGCGGAGTGAGGCGTTAGCCGTCATGGCTTAACGCCTAACTCCGCCACTTCTGAAACACGTGGCTGCACCATATTTACAACGATATGGTGAAGCCTTGCGTTTCCCCCTGCGATGGCGCTACACTTAGCAGTGTAGCGCCAACACAGGCACCCTTGCACCATAGTACAAGGGTGTCTGCGTGCAGGGGAGGATTGTTTATGTGTAGGAAGGTGTCCCTGCCTGCACATAAACAATCCTGAAATGCCATTTTGTCACTTTTGTGTGCGCTGCTTAATGCAGCACACATGAAAGTCACAAAATTGAATTTTTTTTAACGATTGTTTATGTACAGGAAGTGGGGCCTTCCTGTACATAAACAATCCATGGCATTTTGCTTTTTCCATGTGTGCTGCACAAGGCAGCACACGTGGAAAAAGCAAAAATGAGGAGAAATAATGCATTTCTCCTCGTTTTGCCAACTTAAGACCAGGTTTTACCTGGTCTTAATTTTGGCGCTGCCTCTTATGTATGCTGCCCTTGTACATAGGGGGCAGCGTCAAAATCAATGGGTGTTGCGGTGGAACGCCCACCACAACACCCACCCCTTTCATGCTAACCATAGCGTGAAAGGGGGCCTTATTTACAAGGCAGCGTTAAGCCACGTTAAGTGGCTTAACGCTGCCTTGTAAATAAGGCTAGACCCCATCGCCACCACAACGTCGATAAAAGTGACGTTGTGGTGGTGATAGGGGCTTGTACATATGCCCCGCAGTATCCAGCAACGCCTGCTGGTCTCATAAGCTGAACAAAAGAACAAAACATGTTCTATAGTTTCCTTAGGAACGCCACAAGCCAGGCACCGCCAGTCTTCAGCCCCGGGTACTGTAGTCCACCTAGCAGTAAATGAATGGATAGGTAAAGTCCCGTATCGGAATTGCAAAAACAAACAGCTAGCTAAGGAAGGTTCAATCTCATCCATAAAGTCTTCTCTGCCATAAAAATCCTTGACTGTAAGGAATGCATCCATCAGAGTACATCGACTTGCCTGGGAATGCGATATGGAGTCTTTATACTGCCAGTAGGCTAGTTTAATGTTACTCTTGGATATCTCCCCACCTCAGCGGGGACGCTCCACATAGTTGGATACCCAATCACCCCCAAGGTGGCTTTGACATACTTGACCAAGGGTATTTTGCAGGAGCCCACAAGACCGCCTGATGTGGGTGGAGCTCAGGAATGGCCCAGATCCTCCTCCAATAAAAAATAGAGCATAAACCAATTCTATCTGACAGTACTTTCAACCCACGATCAAGCCTTAGGGGGAGTTGGAGGGGTGTTTATGGACACACCTACTAGTTGGCGAATTATCACATTTTCCACTGTATCTAATGTAGATGCAGCCAGATGTCCCCACAACCTGGCACCATAGGATGCTGTCCCCAATGCTTGAAGTTGGAAAACCTATAGGGTAGGCTAAGCAGGCCAAAACTGCAAGCTATGAGCCATTTTTGATATGCCTCACGTGATTTGCTCCAGCCGTAGCCTACGCTGCATAATGTGTGCCTGCCACCCCAGGCACTCAGTTAGTGTAATGCCCAGGTATGTGAAGGTATTTACCCTTTCAATTGGGGTCCCTGCTAGTATCGAGTTTGCGCTAGTTGAACGCCCTGGGTTTATAATCACATACTTGGTTTTGCCCATGTTAATTTTAAGGCCCCGCACCTTACAAAAGTGTTTGAAGTGGTCCAAGAGATTTGCAGTCCCATGTGTGATTTGGACAATAAAAGGGTATCGTCGGTGAACATGAGGGCTGGTATCCTCATGTTGGCCAACTTTGGGGCATCATTATTGTTCAGTCCAAGAAATCTATAAGCCCATTTATATAAAGAGAGAAGAGGGTCGGACGAATACACACCCCTGCCTAACCCCCGCACTTAGAGGGATTGGCTCAGTCAACTCACCAGCCTGACCGCACCTAACCTGCGCATAGTTGTTTTTGTGCAGCCTCACTATGATATCAAGTAGATAACTGGGAACCCCCAGCTCCTTCAGTACCCGCCACAGGGTCAGCCTAGGGACTAGAAGAAAGACGGAGAGCAAGTCCATGAATACAACATAGAGGCGTCCACCCCCCAGGATGACCACCTTCCAGTACAGCATCAGGAGCTGGAACACTTGATCGATTTTTGTTGTCGCT
This sequence comes from Calotriton arnoldi, assembly GCA_963921515.1. Classification (NCBI taxonomy): domain Eukaryota; kingdom Metazoa; phylum Chordata; class Amphibia; order Caudata; family Salamandridae; genus Calotriton; species Calotriton arnoldi. The sequence goes on from CAWUFW010003908.1 coordinate 203,716, forward strand.
TCCTTGAAGCCAGCCTTTAGGGGAGACATAATGTCTTTTCTTACAATCCACTCCTGAAGTCTGCCAAGCATGACTCTATAACAAACATTTGAGAGGTGTTGATAAGACTTATTGGTCTATAGTTTGCTGGTGATTCATGAGGGCCCTTCTTTTATATAGAAATTATTTCAGCCCCTGCCCACATTGGGGGCTGGGGAGCCCCTGTCAGGAAAGCTATGAATAGTGGTGCGAAGAAGTCACTCCAAATATCTGCCTCCCTCCGAAATAAATCCCCAGTGATTTTGTCTAGGCCGGACACTTTGTTGGGTAAAATACCCTGAATGGCTAAATATATTTCATGAGCTAAGATTCCCTGACCAATCAATACATCCCCTAGGGCAGGCGCTTCAATGCTATTCTCCTCCTTGCTTGTGTCCTGGGTTTTTTGCTCCCCGGTTCAAGTGGTTAACAGCCTTGGAGGACAGTTTTCCTTTCTGCACATATAAACTCAAGAAATTAGCCACCCAGTCGCTGGATGGGATATTGGATTCTATGGACCTAAACCCTCTTCCCTGCTGCCAGAGGATACTAAGTTCCAGAATGTCTGGCGGTCTTTACATTTGGCTGCAGCTGAAAGGTTCTCCCACCTTCCCCGCTCCCATTCCTTTTTGGCGTCAGAATGCCCCTTGCTGCCTGGATCAGGGTCCTATCTTTTTTTTTTATTGCTTCGACAAATTTGGTCTTCGCATCCCTGCAATATTTATTATACCAGGACAGTGGATGCTTCCTCGCGAATATCTGCCTGGACTCAACAAAAAAGAGGTTTCTCAGTTTTCCAAACAGCCCTATATGAATCTCAGAAAATGCCCTTAGCGACTCTTCTCAGTCCCCTTTCGCAAGCAGGGGCGCCATCTCCTCCAAACCATCTGACACCAAACTTAAAATCTGGCTAAGGGCCTCCTGCGTATTCTCTAGATTACACCATTTAACCCTATGCTTGTTACTGGTGATTATCAATCTTCCATGCACAGGCTCACCCATAGTAATAGATCTACCTTTAACATTTAGATTGAGCTTGAGAGCCAGGGCATTATGATCACTATCATCACTAAATGTCCTCCAGGTATGGCCATAATTTGGGGTCTAGAAATATATAATCAATTAGCATGGTGGAAGTTGGGAGATCGAATGTATGAGACCCTGTCTGATCAGAATTGGATCTGCCATTACAGGCTCTAGCCCCTGATTTAGGGTGAGCGCGTTAATTTTAATTACTGTCGAGGACCACTTTTTAATGGGTGGAATCTCAAGGGCTGGAATTGACCAAAGGTCGTCCTCATCTGCCCATAGTTTAGTGAATTCGGAGCTCAATGGCTCGAATTGGCAGTTGAAATCACCCCTATGATTTTCTAAGCATTAGGTGGCTGTAGGGCTACAAGTGTGCTTAATTGCTAACACAACCAATTCCCCATTGGTCCCAGGGAGTCTGCAATACACATTATAAAAATAATAAGTTTCGCCCGGCAGAGTTGTTCAGTTTACACACAGTAGGTCTGGAAAGCCCACCTCAACGTCTCTCAGACCACCCAACTCTGTTGTCCACACTCATATTGTAAGGCCCCCAGAAGGCCTACCTCTCCCTGCTTTGACAGCTTCCTTTGAAAAATTGACATAACCTACATGGTACTGTGGTTGCAAAGACCAAGTTTCTTGAAAAAGATAAAAATCAAACTGCTCTATATACTTGCACCATTCCGGACAGACTTTTTGAGAACCAAACTTGCTAAGTTCCAAGAGATAAGCTTGGTCTGCACATCCCCAACAGTGTCTAGAGCCCCCTTCTCCAGACCAATCTTTCAAGGTTTATGATTGAGACGGTATACCCCTGCGATATCTCCAGCACACCATTAATACCCTTATTGTTTGTGCCAACCCATCTGACCCATATGGCCCTCTCCAGGGGATGCCCTCTCTCTTGATTGGCTAGAGGCAGCCCTGTCGCTGTTATGTCATATGTGCTGCAATCAATCATTCTATCCTGATGGCAATAATCTAGATTCGAGGGCCCCCCTGGCTCTCGCCCTCAACGACTGGATATTGTTGTTTCCCCGTCATGCACAGTGGGGACTTATCGCCCCGTGTAGTGTCGGTGAGGGGCCCAGGGTCCCTACTGGGGCCTCTCTCTGATCTAGGGTGACCGGAACCCTCAACTTTTATTCTCTTGGGGGTGAGTCCGGGGTATACCCACTTCTTATCATAGAACAGTCAATCTAACCCTGCAAGACAGTCAAAACGATTATGTAATGGTAATGAAAAGGTATTGAACAGCCTCCTCTGTGGGGACATGGCTCTGCCACCAGGAAAGACCAAAGCCCCCATTGGTGCTTGTTGGAAAGTTTTAGGATGTTGCCAGGAAGAGGGACGGTAGAAATAGCCTAAAGGTTGCTGCACTATACAGGTGCCTGCAGGTAAGTTGTTAACACTACCAAATAAAACACTTTGGGCCAAAGATGGAAGCCTAAAATTTATGATGATACAGTGACCAGCACAAACTGCCCGATTCTGCCCAATCCATGCCACTCTTCTGGCAAACAGAATATTGCTGGATTGTGCAAGAGGGAAACCTCTTAACCACATGAGCCATCCCAGGATTTTGTTGAAGAGCTCATCGTAGGTCTCACTTTGGCCTTCCCGCTAATGGGGAACACCTGTTAGGACATCTACATATGGACAATAGGGCGAAGGGAGATCAATCACAGGCAACTTGGAATTCCCCCCAGAAGTATTTAATCTGATGTTGCCAGAACAAGATGGTCCAGCACCACAGTAGGCTCTCTTAGAATGACCTGTAGTGCCCAACCGTGTAGGGGAACTATGAGTGTTACAGTTCAAACCATCTCGCCCCTGGACTTGACTGGTAGGGTCGCTTGGGGTTCTGGCCTCAGGAAATTATACAACTAGGCGTTACCCCAAGGTACATTGTGGTGGTTGATCCTTGCTTCCAGTTCCCGGCAGCACTGTAGGTTCCTTGGATGCATTAGCACTAGTTAGAGCATGTGTAACCTGCGCCTGCCTCATGGCGGCTACTTCCTTCTCTATGGATACAAGCCGGGCATATATTGGAGTCAATTGCTCAACTAAGAGCTCCCTAATCTTAGTTAGACAATTATCCATAAGTTTTGCATTACTGGACTCCTCAGGCCAGGGGATACTTTGAGCAGCCCTTTCCTGCGAGATGGCCGAGTAGAGGTTGGGGTGCGCAGTGCCTCTTGGTTCCTACGACCTATGGGTTGGCTAATTTCCTTTGCTGTTTCTATGGATTGGCCAGCACCTTCCGTACAGTGCTCTGGAGCGATCATAGGTTGGCTACCTGACATAACTAGGGGAGGGCATGGTGGAGAGGGAACGGGCTTAGGCAATGGTGGTGTATCCCTATCGACCTCTGTCTCAGCCGATGTCTCCGCATGAAGTGGCATCTGCCATTCTGTAAGCTCAATCTCTGTGCTTATAACCACAATAGCTCTGTGTAGCATTCTATCAATAGAGATGGTCTTAGCTGGTGGCGCACTAATAGGATGTCGGTCTGTAGCTTTCCTCCTACCCATCTTTAGCTGTAAAAGATTATACTATATAAGCAGGCTTCAGATAACAGCCCGACTCCTAGAGTGCTCACAGGGAATTGAGGGGTTTTCTCAGCCCAGCACAGGACCCCAAATTGAGTCAAGTTATGTCTGGGCTCCTCTTCACTATGAAGGGACCTCTACTACTAGGGCGACCCAACCCACTCCCAACCACCAAAGGGTCACACCTCTCGTGGACCTGTGGGAAGTGGGATATGGGTGTTGACTACTCTCTAAGAGTCAGTGGGGGTACATGGTGCTGCCACTTGTTGCTTGTCTGGTCCTACAATTCCCTGGAGATCACTTACACTTCCAAAATCACTGTTCCATCAAAGTTCTCTAGGTGAATCAGCATTGAAAGTATCTTGGTAGAGTGTGGCCCTCCCCTCATAAGCTCCTAGGGAGGTAGAGCTCCTGGTACATCCATGAGAGCTTATAGTTTTTGCACCATCAGTAGGGAACTCCACCTTTTTTCACTCGTATGACCTGGGCCTAATGATTTCCTCAGGCCAGGACAAACCAGGAGGCCCGTCGTTTGAAGCAGTGCTAAGATCAGCTGGCTCAAAAAACAATGTTTGCAGGCAGAGGACCGCTTCCACTATCGAAAGAGAACCACCCAAAATAGGCGCAGTAAATCAGTCGTCCATGGTGCCCCAGTGCAGGTACGATATGTCTCTTAAGCTGCTACCAGAGGCAAAACCATTAACAGCAACCAAGAAGTAAAGGCACAAACCTTATTGCAGGGTGTTTAAAAGAGCAGATTTCAGATGCCCGCCGATGCATTAAAGGTGACCTGATGCCAGATGGAGAAGTCAAGGGGGTGGCCCAGCCTGGCCTCTTCCGGTCAATGATGGGCACAGGACGGGTCCGCCCTTTGCCCAGGCGTGGCCCATGTGCGTCTTGCACAGCGGGACTCCCTCACACTGAAATAGCAGTGATTCCGATCAGATGTGACCCAGCAGAGGATTCTGGGACTTGGAGTCCCCAGAGGTCGCTCCCGCGACGGCTCCATCCTCAAAGTGCAGCAGGGTGGGGACTGGAGGATGCCCGAGAATGCACCCCTCAGCGGCAAGGGTACGGGCCTGATAAAAGAGAGGTAACCCCATCAAAGCAACAAGACGGTGTGGCCTGTGCACATCTCCCAGAGCAGAGGAGCTCCCTCGCGCTGAAATAATGGTGATTCCAATCAGGTGGTGACCCAGCAGAGGATTCTGGGACTCATAGTCCCCAGCTGCCACTCCCGCGACTGCTCCAGCCTCAAAGTGCAGCAAGGTGGGTAGGATGCCTGATAATGCACCTCCCAGCAGCAGGGGTCCAGGGCTGATAAAGGAGAGGTTATCCCAGCAAAGCAACAAGACGCTGTGAATATGGACATAGCCATTGTAAAAGGATTTATTTTGCTCAGTGTTATTTAGTATGCCAAAACAACTATTCTTTAGAGTACTTAGTAATGTAAAAGCAATATATGGACGAGATTGCATCCTTGAAACAGTAAAAATTCCCGATTATTTTAATGTTAAAACATAAGCGCCTAGAGGCCGTGAAGGCTTTGCATATCATGCCGAATTCCAGACATTTTTATTATTTCTGGAACAATGAGATACCACACTCTGAGCCATTCCACATCTTGCAATATTAAAGCCTTCTTTTTCCTGGATTGAAAAGTAGCCAGTTGTGCTAAATGTTTATATCACGTTACTTTTCGGTGGTTCTAAAGCAATCGAAATTTTAATTTGTGCTGATGCTGCTCTCCATGTTTTGTTTTATACTGTGTCTGTCTTTTATGATTTTTTTAAAAAATTGAATAAAAAATCTTGATTGACTGATTGATTGAATGGTTATAGGTGAAAATATGAAGTAGAAAAATATTGTCATGACAAACTATCGTAGTCAAAATAGCGACAATCACATCTGTAAATTAAGTATATATAAGGGAAAACATATGTACTATTCACAGCTCCACATCCAAGTACATTTAATATACTTAAATATTATCAAGCTACATATATATGTTGTTAGGAATAGTAGACCTATACTTAGCTAAATATACTACCCTTCACAGTATTTTGGCTGTGATATTCTGCAGGATGATATTATATTCTCGGTGTTCTGGTAGATTAGCATGCAGAATAATAAGGTGCAAGTTTTCAAAAATCCAACATGCTTTCTAGAGTAAAGAATAAACATTCATTTTTTTAAAAGTTAGGCATTATTTATTAAGCTTGTATACATGTATATCACATCATCAGTCAACAAGACACAATAATAATAAAGTAATAATATAATAACCCATAAAGCAAAGTTAAAAGGAATATTTGATTATAACTCGTAAAACGAGAACTTGACAGTTATATGTAATCCCAATAACAATGCATATGGAATACAGATGCCAAGGACAGATAAAAATTTCAGGTTTATATATTAATATTATTGCAAGGAAAGTAGTGTTCTAAAACAATAAATGCTGTAAAAGGAAACAGGGGCAATTTAAGGATTTTAGGAGCCACGTACAAAACCTATTTTGAAAGCCGTGCCAGGAATAACTTTGAGTTTATTATCCATTTTCAGCTCATTTTTGCCCTCATGATGCTGAGTTAATATTAAATTAAAAAGCAAAGTAAAGGATAATTTATGTAAAATGCTGCGGTGATTATATTTGTTTAATCCTCCATGATTCACCCATACCTTTTAACATCCTCTCTTTTCTCGATGCCCTTGGGCTGCCCTTTCCTATGTTGGGATCAGTGCTTCATTTGAGCCGGTGGTTTCCGGTGCTCAGCACTGGCACTTAATTGGTTTCCGGTGCTCGGCATGGCACTGAATCGACTACACCGCACTTACCACATGGTGGTGCTGCTCATCTAATTTAGAGATGAGCAGAACGACGGTTGTTTATGAATACATTATACATTAAAAATTACTAATACCTGCCTCCCCAGCCATTCCGTTAGCTTTAGGGACCTGGAAAAATCTGAACTGTCCCACTTAAAGGTGAGAGAGATGGTTAGTAGTTGTTTTGGCGACTATGACAGGGGCGATGGGTGGTCAGGCCGCAGTGGCCTCCTGGTCTGGGCCCTGGCACTTATTATTTAACAAATTCAGCACTGGTTGGGATCCCTTATTTACCTGCAGGTGGACCTTGGAGAGTGGGAATTGGAGGCTATGGGACACTTGCTAACATTCCATGGCCAAGCAGAGGTCGGACATTTCAGATTTGAAACATACTGCCGTGCATAATGGTGACATCAGAGGAAATGACACAATGAGACCCTTTTTCTATGAAATCACAGGAAATGACCACTCAACCTGTGGCATGGAACTGATTGCAGGGAAAGAGTGTGTAGCCTTTGGTATGGTGAATGTCAATACATGGTGGGAGGGCTGGGCTAAATGACATGGATATCTTATGTGCTCCAAGGAAACATGGCAGGAGATTCCAGCCCCAACTAGTGCACCAGTTTACTGTCCATTCTTCATTTCAGAGCTGGACTGAAATTCAAAAGCAGCCCTGCCAAAGATGCTCAAATCAGCTCTGCTCCTTTCTTCCCCTCCCTTTGGCTCCTTCATTATATCTACCCAGTCTCTCTCTCTCTCTCTCCCCCTATCCCCCTCGCTCTCTCTCCAAGCGCCCCCACTGTGCATTCTGTAATTATTCGTGAGGTGGCCGAAGACAGTAGGGTAGATGCAAGATTGAGTCCAGGGCCTTACAGAACTGACCATGAATGGTTACAACCACAAGTGGCAATGCCCGATGGAATAACTGGCCAGTCTAGCCCTGCATTATTCACCAACCATATGCGGTCTCAAGATTTACCCTTGACTATTCCATCATCGAGTCTTGGGACCATCAGGGTGCCTTTTAAAGCCTTTTTATTGCTATTAGAGCCCACATGTTATACAGAGTTGTCCTTCCACACTCCAGTACAATAGCTTTACAATTATTTGATTGTGCTATAAGAGTAAACACGAGGGAGTGAAAGAGGAATCTAGAGAGAGAAGACAGGGATGAAAAGGAGAAGTGAGAACATAGTTTGTGAAAGGGTTAAAGGATGGAGAAGATAAGAAGAAGAAGAGATGGAGGGGAAGGTAGCAAGGAAAAAAGGTAGGAAGTGAGGAGGAGGGGCAGGGTGAGATAAAGAGAGAACAGATGGTGGAGAGAAGATTAAACACTGTAGGAAATGGCAAAGGGAAGAATGTGAGGTGAGCAACAGTAAAGAAATGAGGAGACAGAAGGGAAGGGGAGAGGAGAGGGAAAGTAGTAGACAGAAGATGGAACAAGAGGGGAAAAGTAGAGCATTACAGTGAGAAGATGAAAGCAGAAGAAAGGATGGTCGAGAGGTAGTTAGAGATGATATAGTTAAAGAGAGGCAGATAGGGGCTGAGAAACGATGAGAGAGCAGAATGAACTGAGGGAAATGGAATCGGGTAATAAGAGAATAGGAATAGAAAGTAACAAGGGAGCAAAAAGGGGCCGGCATAGGAGGATGTAGAGAAAAGAGAAGGAAGGGAGAGAGTACTGTTCAGGAGAATGGAAGAAAGAGTGGGAAGAAAGGGGAGGAAAGAAAGGAAACGAAAGGTGAGGCGATCGAGGAAGAAGGATGATCTGTAGAGAAAGTGTGAAGAAGACAGAGGGTGAAGAGAGAACAAAAAGAATGGGAAGGAAAGCAGTGGTGGGAGAGGGAAATATAGACTACTAGGGATGAAAGAGAGGGGTATTAGGGCAAAGGCGCAAAGAAAGAGATAAGGGGGGAAGAAGGCATGCAGACAGAAGGAAGAAAGGCAAGAAGGAATAAAGAAAAGTTTCCTAGGCTTAGAAGGAAGAGATTATAAGAAAACGAAGGTGCAAGGAAAGAAAAGAATTAAGTGGGAATCGATGTGTAACGGGTTATCTGGAGACATTCACTTCCTCTCCAACACCATTTCTGTCCATTGTACTCCAGTCTGACCCATCCAGTGCTTAATTTGAGCCGGTGATTTCCGGTGCTGGCATCTCACTTAATTGTCAACAACACACGTATGACAGTCTGCCACATGGTGGCGCTGCTCACCTAATTTATAGATGAGCAGAACAAGGGTTGTTTATGAATATAATATACATGAAAAATTGCTAATACCTAACTCCCCAGCCATTCCTTTGATGTTGGGGACTTCGAATAATCTGAACTGTCGCACTTAAGGGTGAAAGAGTTGTTTTGGTACCGTCATTGACAGTGATGATGGGAAATGGATGGTGCAAGCTGCAGTGGCCTCCTGGCCAGGGCCCTGGCATTTATTATTTTACAAATTAAGCACTTGACCCATCTGCTCCCACCACATGAGTACACAGATCCATATAATAAAGATCAGACTATAAAGATAACTATATTTACTAATTTTGCAGCCATTTATAGTTTTCCGATTCTATTTCCTGCAGCATTGCAACTTCAAATTCCCTTATAACAGTAACTTGTCGTTAATGCTGCACTAAAGGAAGGTGACTTATTTTGGCACAAACGGCCCTATCACATAAGGAGAGCACAGTGAGCACTACATTTAGACTAAGTGCCTAATTTAGATTTTGGTGGACAGATACTCTGTCACAAATGTAATGAATATCCTGTCCACCTTATTAAGGTTGCCTTACGACATCGGTACTCACAAACATTTTCCCGGGGGCCGCAAAGTTTTGTCTTTGGTGTGACCGAGGGCTGCACTGATGCCAGTGGGGGAAGGGGGTTTAAAGTGGGTGCCGGGGAAGCGAAGCATGTATATCAACTGGCTGAACTCAATTGCGCAATGTGAAACTAGAAAACTAGGGATGAATCCAGGCTTCTCCACTTGACCAAATTGTGTGACCCTGGGCAAATGTTTTATTTCCATTTCCCTCCTTTTTCTTCAATATCACATATAAGAGGACCTCGAAATACATGACTTCAGGATACGTGCTGTACAAAACCATCTCCTGTGCTTGGATGTAATTACTAATGGCATTGTTGTCAGGGTGGGGGGAAGCATGAACGTTTCTAAATTCATGTTAGAAATCATCACTTTAAAAAATACATCTGAATGCACTGCTATAATTTGATTTACTAAGGTGAAATTGTTCTACAGGACAATGAAATACACTTTTTGAATTTTGAAAAGACTATCCTATTTTTAAGTTTGCTGTCTTTAAAAATGAAGGTGTTCCTAAACTTAAGGGCCTAGCTACTTCCTTTTGTTTAGCTACAATTAACCTTTAAATAAGTGCTTGCTGTATATTTAAATTTTTTTAACGTTAGTGCTCAGTCAAGTGAACAGCAGCCCAGTTCTGCTGCTGCTCAGTGGGCCACGTGTAAAGGTCAGAAGGGCTGCATGCGGCCCCCGGGCCGTACTTTGAGTATCACTGCCTCACGATATAATGCACTTATAATATGGTGGACGGAATATGCGTTACATGTATGACGAAGTACTGTGAAACTCCAAATCAGGCCTTCCATCTCTGCCATAGTTTAAGACTGACTGTCTTTCAGTAGTTGAAAAGCCGGAGCAGCACTATTTTGCATCCTTCCACAGTGGTAAATTGTTACTTGCAATGAGAACTTTAAAAACACAGCAGCATAAAAAACAGCAGAACGCATCACCCCCTATCTAAATACCACAAATCAAATATGCACAAATGATCTTGTCACACATTACCACCCCAGAATCCTGTTTTCCTAACAGGGTGGTAAAAGTTGTTTTAAGCAAGCACTGCCTTTATTTACCACTATATGTATAACAATCTAAAATAACACCAGTTAAAAATGTTTTGTGATCTGGTCCAATCTGTTCTCACTAACGCTGCATTTGGGTTACAAGCCTCAGTGTGATGTAATTTCATTCTGTCTGATTTGAGACTGTTTATGACATTCAGTCATATCATTAAGGGTTTGCAAAACTGTGGATGGTGATGATGTTTCATGGCCGGAGAGGGTGCCCCCTAGCAGCCAAATTGTTGTCTATCATGTACTCAATAGCAAGATATGTATGATTCTCAGGGACAGATTTACAAGCCCCTTGCGCCGCCCGTGCATCAAGTTGCGTGACGCACTGGTGGCGCAGCCTGCTAAGTGATATTTACAAGAACAGGTAAATTCACCCTGCGTGACTTAACGTGCTTGTAAATATCGCCCCTGTTCACGCAACACTTTGCGTGTTAGGGGCGTGACATGGGTGTTGCTGTGGGTGTTCCCACGCAACACCCATGTCCACTGATGCAATTCCAGATTTACGAGAAATAGTAAAATCTGGAAATGTGTCCGAATTCTATGTAGCGAGGTGCAACAAGGAGAAATGTTTTAATTTCTCCTTGTTTTTTTCCTCTTTCAATGTGTGCTGCATTCTACAGCACACATTGGAAGAGGAAATCACCTCAATTGATTGTTTTTGTGCAGGAAGGTGCTCCTTCCTGCACAAAAACAATCTCCCCACGACGCAGGCATCCTTGCACCATGGTGCAAGGGTGCCTGCGCCCGCGCATGGCAGCAGTTTGTGCGCCAGCGCAGGGGGAAGCACAGAGATGCGACATATTGTTGTAAATATGTCGCATCCCTGTGCTTCGAAACGAATGCACCGCGGCGCAGCAAAATGACGTGCGGCACCGCGCTGCGTTAGTTTCTTGTAGATCTGCCCCTCAGTATTCACAATCAATCAATCAATCAATATTTACGTTATTTCAGTGAAAATCCATAAATGTATAACATCCAAAAAAATAAAACCATCGGTTAGAATATATAACATCTAATTAAAATTTTCCATAAAACATCTCTAATTTGTTTTTTAAACAGATATGTACAATGATGTAGTATTACTTGATAAGCAATGGTATGCCAAGTCAAATGTAGATGAAGAAACTATTTAGATCACATTTGATAACATAAGAGCAAATATCAGTGACACCCAATCAAACATTATCATTTGGTACAGGGTACACCAAGTTATTTACGATTTTGAAAAACTACTTCCTAGCCCTCCCGAATTGCAGCGCTTGGAATTACAACAGACTGACATGCTTTGTACTATTTGTATACAATTGGGGATTAATTGTAGGTGCAAAAGATGACTAAAGGGATGGTAGTTTTTTCTGTAACACATTTTTTTTAAGAAGAAGGATGCTCATATTTTAGCCAATCTTAGCCCTAGTTTCTTTACAGCTTTTTGAACCTGTGTATCAGAATCTGATGGCCCCGTTCAATTATGTTTTTGAGAAGATACTTCATGTGCTGCGGGAACCAGGCACCCAGTTTTAGCATCCACGGACTGCACAAACAATAAAAAAATAATGAAGTTTACATTGAGGACTTGCACAGCAGGGGTCGATCCGCCACAGTGGGTTTGACGCAAGCCTTGTGGTACACTTTGGTAAGTAAATGAAATGCATCATAAAAACTAAACTGAAAAATACCCAGTAAAATATTAGTTATTATTCAAAAAATGCAAAGCCAGCAACCACTGAAATCTCAACAGTTATACCGGCAAGGCACACCATAACTCATGGTACCTGCCATGTTCAATATACCACTTTGGCAATGGCACAGGGACAAAAAGAACTGACTACCAAGAACAAAACATGACAGGCAGAGAGAGTCATTGGGGTATATTCACAAGAACGTGCGCTAAACAACGCCAAAAAAGGTTAACGCAACTTTACACATCGCAGTCTATTGCGGGAAAATAATCCCGTCTTAACGTGGAATTCACAACACGGCGGTACCATGCGATAGGTTCCCGAAAACGAGGACAATGTCCGCGATACAACCACCGCGACGGCGATAAAAACACAAACCCCAACGCGAAAAAACATGCGATGGCCCAAACCGCGATGAGTAAATCAGCGATAAGCAGCGCCAGGCCTGCAATACACACACGGCAGGCGGGAAAATCACTACAAAAGTAGAAAAAACCCACAAACACAAAATAACCAACACCGAAGCACCATGGAGGCAGCCAGAGCAGGCGCAGAGGACGAGCGGAACCCCACAAGCACCCCGGACGAGCAGCCTGGGACCTCGGGGACAGGGAAGGGCAAGGACAAAAAGAAGAGGAAGACGCGGTTCGGTCTGCAGGACAATAGGATCCTGGTCATGGAGGTGATGGAACACCATCAAGAACTGTTCGTCACCTCCAATGTGTCAATGGGCACCAAAAATGGAATATGGCGGTCCATCGTGGACAAGGTGAATGCCGTCGGAGTGCACAAGAGGTCAATGGACGAGGTCAAGAGGCGATGGATTGACATCAACGCAAAACCAAGGAGAAACTCGCAGGCAACCAGAAGGCAGCAATGCAGACTGGAGGTGGGAGTCCAGCGCCACAGCTGGAGCTGGATGACATGGAGGAGCTGGTGTCGACAGTCATCAGTGTGGAGACCGTGGTAGGAGTTGGGGGAGCGGACACTGCTCGACATGACACAACACAACAGCAACAGGGTGAGTAACCACCAGGTACTGGGGGTACGGGGGGAGATGGCCACAATGGTACACATGCACAATCAAGCAGAGCACAGTGCACACCCACAATGACTCTGGATCATGGCCCTGATCTACAGACTGTCACAATGTACATTGCCATGCTGTCTGAATGTGAACATGTACCATGCGGCTACATACATGTGGACACATTGTAACACAGCATCTCCCCTTCACATTGCAGAGGCACCATCAACACCTCCTGCAGAGCAGTCCCAGCCACTCTTCACTGATGACGAGGAGGACAAACCCAGCATCGACACCCAAGCCCTCCAAGACATCATTGACATCATCCGCAACTCACCTCCAGGATCAGGGCAGCCCAGTTGCATCGAGGAGACCCCACCCACTCCACAAACCACCCAGCAGGAGGCACCCACAACCCCAGCTGTCTCCCAGGAACCCCACGAACAACACATGGCCTTCCAACGCCGTGTGTTGGAGGGCCAGAGGGAGATGGCTGAGCAGGTGCGGGTGGGGTTCGACCTCATGGCTACCAAACTTGACGCCATCCATGGGTGTCTAAGTCCCATCAGGGACCACCTCCAGTCCCTAACGGACACCCACAGGCCGCTCCATGGTCTCCAACGAGCCCTGGCTGACATCGCTGGAGTCATGACTCGGAGACAAGAACACCTGTCCGCTCAGAGTGGCCCCAGCGATCTCAGCCGTGAGCTGGCACACATGCGGAGGCTCATGGAGGACATGGTGCGGATGGAGGTGGAAAGGATGGCAGCCACCGCTGCACATCAGCAAAATGTAGCTGGGATCTACCATGCCCTGCAGATCCTCATCATGGCATTGCTGCCCCAAGGCGTGGCGCAGATGAATGCTGCTGCTCCTACACCATCCACATATCCGCCCCCTGGTGTGTCAGTGCCTCACAGTGCGGCAGACATTTCCACTCCGGCACCTGATGTGTCACTGCCACAGAGTGCGGCCAACAATCCACCTCTGGCCCCTTATGTGTCAGTGGCACACAGTGCTGCAGCCGGAACTGCACCACCCACAGGTGAGGCAGAGCACACCTCCGAGGACGTGGATGGGATTGAGATCAGAAGGAGGCACTAGCATTCATTTCTGCCACCTGGCTTGTTGCTGCTTGGTGCCGCACATGGTGCCATGACCTTCCACTGGCCCCCGATACACTCTGCTGCACTCACCTTGGACCGCAACATGGACAGCCATATCCTGTTTGGTGGCCAATGACACGGCGACCAGACTGCGGACTGTACTCCTCCTCTTCCGCTGTACTTGTCATTCCCCGATGGACTCTGGCTGGCCCTCCACGGGCCCATATTGTGAAGTGGGGTTGGCAGGGCCCTGTACTGCTCCAGCTGCAAAACTCCACTGGATGTGCATTAAACATTCAGAAACGCACTGCTGTGTCATACTTGAATGATGAATGTGTGGATGAATGTAGGGACAGTGATTCCCCCTAACGTCAATGATGCTCATCTAGTGGGATTCCAGTCACAGTGTGCTACATTGCCGATTGTGTTCCGGGTGCCGTAGACACTACAACAGGGACACACGCATCAGTAACTTCCTTGTCCGGACATGGACTGAACTACGCCCAGAGCCCCCGAGTCATTGTTGAAAGCCCTGCGCTGGTCCGGCGTACGCCAGGCCAGACCACTCCGCTTACGCTCCGAGGGGGGGGCCACATAGCACATGTCGCAGGTTTATACGCTAGTGGTCTGCAGGTCGCTGGTCTAGTTGTCAGCATGTCACGGCCACTCCCTGAGGGCAGGTTTGCACACACACCACAACCATCCGGCACAGGCGTCACAGGCCATGTGACCCCGCGAATATAAGGGGCCGACCACGTCACATTCCCCACTGTCGGAGGTGACTGGATGACGGACGTTCCACGATTCCCAATCATAAAGGGCCCATGAGTTGTTGCGCACAGGGTTAGTGGCACCCGGAGCCATGCGGCCGTCACGGGCCTACCACCAAGTGGCGCTGACTGGTGTTGCACAGGGTTAGTGGCACCCGGAGCCATGCGGCCGTCAAGGGCCTACCACCACGTGGCGCTGACTGGGGTTGCACAGGGTTAGTGGCACCCAGAGCCATGCGGCTGTCACGGGCCTACCACCACGTGGCGCTGACTGGGGTTGCACAGGGTTAGGCGCACCGGAATTGCTGAGCGGGTGTGCAGCCTGCGATGATGACGTGTGCACTGATGTGGTCTCTGCCATTGATGCCTCAGGACTCAGAGTCATGTGTGGGACCTGCTGGGCCGTGGTGCAGGTCCGCATGATGTGGAGCATGCAATGGTCGCGGGGCCGGGGCCTGGAGCTTGCACGGGCATGTGGTGTGCCCACTGGGGGACACACTGTTGGCGGCAGGTGAGCAGTGGGGCCTGGGTGCGCAAGGGCGGACAACCAGCGCTGGCCGGCGGGAGGGGCTAGGGTGCGGCTGCATGTGTGCGCAAAGGCGGACAGGCGTTTTTGCCGTGTGCACTGAGATGGACTCTGCCATGATTGACTCTGGCCTCGATTACAGACTTGGTGGCTTGCAGTGTATGCCGGCACGTGGTTGGAGACACACCGGTGGCAGCAGGTGAGCAGTGGTGCCTGGGTGCGCGGGGGCGGCAGTGTCGCTCCCTCTCTCTCTCTCTCTGCCTTCCTTTCCTTCTAACTCTCTCTCTCTTCCTTTCTCTCTCTCCCTTTCTCTCTCTCCTTCTCCCTCTCCCTTTCTTTCTTTCTCTCTCTTTTTCTCTCTCTGCCTTTCATTTCTTCTCTCTTTCTCTGTGTCTCGCTCCTTTGATGTGCGCATGACACACGTTCTGATTTTGTGCTTTATTTTCCAGGCTGTGACATCAAGATTGTCCCGGAGGGACACAACAGGAGTCGTCCACATTGGTATTTTGTGTTGTGTTTCAATAAAGTTTTTGGTTGTTACTTCACTGATGAGTGACTGTTTCTCGTTCTTCTGACCACACATGTGTGTTTCTTGTTGTCATTGTGCGACATCATGCGCTTTTTGTGGCTCTTGTGTTGTGCACGGTATGTGTTTGTCTGGCGGGAGGGGTCCGGGGGGGGGCCTGGGAGTGGTGGCGGTGGGTGTTGTGGCCCTCTTGGGTCTCCGAGCTGCATGATCATTGTCTCCATGGCATCTGTGGGTCTTCAGATGTGGCCCTGGCCTGGGCTCCCTTTCATACTGCAGATAGTCGTCCTGCTTAACACCAGCTGCTGCTCTCGCGGCTTATCGCCTGTTATTGGTTCGCATCGCAGATCTGGCAGTTCGTTGTGAAAGTGGTGTAGTGGTGTTTTCGTGTGTTTTTGCACGGGAACGCCTACTCTGCATCTCATTAGGGTTAGTTGGTGGTGTCACCCGTGGAGATAAATTTTGCGGCAGTTTTCGCAGGAATACTGGCGATGTCTGCAGTTTGCACCCGCTTGTGAATGGGGCGATAAATCTATCTCCACTTTTGATGCGCTAAAGTGCCGATAACTCGGCGATAAGTCCTTGTGAATATGCCCCATAGTGTTTAACGTGTTTATATTCGCTGAACTATAACATTGAACTGTGTTTTTTTCAGTGAATATATTTGTAGGTATATATCAGGCACTGAGTCGTGTACGATTACACATAAACAGGCTGCTTGAGGGTCAATTTATTATTTATCAATGCAAATGTATCTTCATATGAAAGGTACACCAAAATGTGAGGGCAAACATGTTTTAAATTCTTTATTTATTTATTTGCATTCTTGTAGTGCCATGAGTTGTAGGAGAGATACGCGGTCTAACAAGTGTATATTATGATCTGAATACATGCAAACTTTGAGAAACTATTATAGACAATACAATGATTAGGTAAAGGTGGACGACTTGTGGTGAGGTTAGAAGGCTCTAAGTCGATTTAGTTGTCAGCATGAGGTTTTAGTGTCATCCTGAAAGTCAAGATGGATTATGGGACCGGACCAGAGTGAGTTTTGTTGTTGTTTTCAATGTTGTGGTTTGTTATAGCACTAGGCAGCATTTGTTTGCCTCTTGCTTTGCATGGACAGATTGTTATGTCAAATTTTATTGCAGATATTTGGGTTGCCCCAGGTTCAAAGCCTTTAAATGTGGTGCATAAGATCTTGAAGGTTATGCCTGCCTTCAGTAGGAGTCAGTGTAGTTTTTTTTTCAAACTGCTGGCAAATCTTTGGGCTCTATGCACCAGTGTTAGGTCTTTGGAACTTACGCCTTTGAGCGGAAATAAAATTGTTTGGGGAAGGTCTGCTAGTACTCTATTGACCCCATCCTGGTGTGTGATCAATACAATTTCTGCTACATGTCAGAGGTAATATTCAGGAAGTTATGGTTTTCGTTTTCTCATTGGTTGTAAGTGGACTAGTGACCTTTTTCCAATGTTAAGCTGGCTGTCTATTTTAAAGATCAGTGTTTTGACCGATGGTGCTGAATTTAATTGGATGCACAGGAGTTTGCATTTTTCCAGCTGTTTCTAGATGTTCCCTTTCTTTTCGTCTGACTATAGCCGGAGAAATTCTGTTTTGTCGTGTTTAGTTTTAGCAAAAGAAAATTGCATATTTTCTTGATGTCATTTTGAAGGTCTCTCTGGAGTTTAGTTTCTAAATATATTTTTATTGTTTCAAATAGAACAAAGAACAATTCACAATCATTGGTGCTCAGAACTTAGACACGAGCACCCCAAGGGACTAGAGATGCCAAAGATCTCCAATATGTAATCACATTCAATATAAAATGCAGTATTCATATTCGATTTAATTCAGTTATTACCACAAATCCTTCACTTGCTAAGATGAAAGTGCATCAAGGGACAAGAATGACTCTCAAACCAATTCTCTCTGTAGCTTAATTTCCCCATTTTGACTGTAGGTTCTGTATAGGTTTTGAGCATGTGCAATTTCTCCCCACGATCCACTACTTTGTATAATCCCACCACCTCGCCAGGGAAGGGCCTATCAGCTACAGCCGATTAGCATCACTCCTCGGTTGTATGACGGAACCCCGCATGCATTTATCCTGCATGCCTTCACAACCTAGCCTTCACGACCTAGCAGAACCATTTTCTTTCTCCAACCACCCCATAACCCAACCCCCCTCACTCTGCCTAGTGCCCATCCCCTCACATCCACCTCTCCTTGCTCACGGGACCCTTCCTACCCCCTCCCCTCTCTTCTCCCCAAACTTCCCGCCATTCTATGACTCCACTCTTTCCTCTCCTTGTTTCCCGCCCTCCCTCCTCGTTCCTCACCTGTCTCCCCCTAAATTCTACCTCAACTCTTATCCCCCTTGCAACATCAGCAAAGAGAACTCTCTCTTCACCTCTGATGCACCAACACCCGCTCTCAACCACCATCTTTCTCCACCGGTTAACCTTGTACCCCAACACAGGTGTCCTTCTCCACCTGTTAACCTTGTACCCCAATACCTCCCACGCACCCCCTCCTCTCCCTGCCCTACCTCGCCAATTACACTCCCTCCTGTATCCATTGAGCAACCTAACATGCCGTGCTCAGCCTTACTCTCTCTGGAAAATAAGCTAGGATCCCTCATCACCTCCATCTCCCAGCTTGAAGCTACCTTCTCACTCTTATGCACTAAGATTTCCACCTTGCCACCTTGCCAAACACCCCATTTCCCTTGGCAAATACTCACTTCCCCAAACACCCGAGAAGCACCTCGCCCCCACGCCCCAAAAAAGCCAATCACAATCTGTCTTCTGCAGACATCGCGCCAACCTATTGACTAGTTACAAGTCCTCGAGAGCCACCCCCCCTCCTCTTTCCTCTCCAAGTAGGTCTACTATCTTCTCTATTCCGACCATCTCTTCTGTCAGAAGTAATCATCTGCCTTATTCCTCCCGGGCACCCTCTTACAAGTACAATATCCCTATCACCCCTCATAGCCCAATCGTCCCCGTCACCAAAACAGTCTCGTCAGAGTTGCGCTGTCTGCTCCACAACTGCAGATCCGCAATGAAACACAAACTGGAAATCTCTGACACCATCACCCTTCACAATCTCGACATGCTTTTCCTCACAGAGACCTGGTTCAATGACACCTCTCATTCTATGTTTGATCTTCTGCTACGCACTGACTACTCTATCCCTAGAAATGACAGAACAGACAAGGTTGGGGGAGGTGTTGCAATCATCTTTAGAAACTCCCTTCAACTGAAGGCTTTTCCTAACAGCTCCTTCCATACTTTCGAGTGCCTATCTCTTGAGCTTCAAATCCAACACTGCTCACCTCTCAGATTTCATGCCATTTACAACCCGCCTGGTGGCTGCTCTTCTTCTTTTTTGGAGGAGCTCACCGACTTCATCAGCGACCAATACTCGCAAAGTGACAGACAGATCTTCCTGGGAGACTTCAATCTCCACTGGGGCTCGCTGGAGGATCCCTCTGCTAGTAGGCTGGCCACCTTTCTCTCAGCAAACGACCTCATCCAACACTGCACTGAAACAACACACTCGAAGGGCTCAACTCTGGACCTTGTTATATCTAAAGCAGACATGCTTACAATTGCTATCCCTATTCATGTAGACTGGTCTGACCACTTCCTCATCCCCTACTCTCTTCACCTATCACACTCTATAACTCTTGGCCAACCTAAAAGGACTACTACCTGGTTCCGTAACTCCAAAAACATTGACCTTGATACTCTCTGTAATTCTGCTATGATATCACTTCCAAGGCTAGACCCAAACTTGGATGTCAATGATCTCACCTCCCAATGCCTCTCAGTCCTTGCAGTCGAAATCGATAATGTCGCCCCTCTTCAAAGCAAAAGGAAAAGGCCTATTCCCTCAGCACCTTGGTTCAGCAAATCCCTTTATGAAGAAAGGAAGAACCTGAGAATCCTGGAGAAACAATGGAGACAAGCTCCATCCACCACTAATCTTGCTACGCTACGTTCAGCAAGATCCAAGTACGACAAACACATCTTCCTTGAAAAAGCATCACACTTCAAAACCCTCCTCGACTCAGCCAAATACAGACCCAAAAAACTTTTCGATTTCGTCAAAAATCCTAACTGCTCTCCCCCAACCCTTAAGCCGGAGGATTCTCCAAAGAAAGCAGCGGAATTCGCTATATTCTTTGTCGAAAAAGTGAAATCATTGGTGGATCAGGTCATTCATCCTACCCCCCTAGAGGAGCGCAAATCTTTAGTCATTTGGCAGAACTTTGATGCCATCTCTGAAGATGCCCTCCTCAAATGCATCCTCGAAACAAAGCCCTCCAACCATTCTCTTGACCCCATCCCTAGTGACATTGCCATTGACTTCTACACCCATACTCTTTCCTATTGGACCGGTCTGGTTAACCTCTCCCTCAGTCAAGGCTGCCTTCCTATTACCTTTAAAACAGGACAGGTTACCCCTCTTCTTAAAAAACCCACAGCTGATGTGAACGACCTCAACAACTTCCGCCCCAACACTAACCTCCCTTTTCTTGCAAAAATCACAGAACGATGTGTAGCGAAACAACTTTCCCGTCATATTAAGGACAATGATCTTCTTGACAACTTTCAGTCTGGTTTCATTCAAAACTGCAGCACTGAAACAGCCCTGCTGCAAGTGATTGATGACGCGCTGCGCATACTCGATTCAGGGGAGTCTTGTCTTTTGATTCTTCTAGACCTTTCTGCAGCCTTTGACTCTGTAAATCACAACACTCTCCTTAACACTCTTCAACAGAGAATGGGTTTGGAAGGCACAATGCTTAAATGGTTTGCCTCTTTTCTCTCTGACAGATCCCAAATGATCAAAATAGCGAACAGTCTCTCATCTCCATTGGCGGTAGGTCAAGGCGACCCTCAAGGCTCTATCCTTGCACCCACTTTGTTCAATCTCTATCTGGAACCATTGGGAAATCTCCTGAGTAAATCTGGGATCCTCTACCATCTCTATGCGGATGACACCCAAATCTACCTTAAGGTGTCCTCCACACACGATCTCTCAATCCTCAACTCTACTCTCCACTCTATTCAAAACTGGATGCTAACTCATCAACTCATTCTGAATCCCTCCAAAACAGAATTCCTCCTCCTCTCTACCTCACTCTCTCCTCCTCCTGTTCAATCTTGGATGGATCAGCTGAATCTACTTAACAGTAAACCTATCATTGTTGACAGCGCAAAATCCCTTGGTGTCGTACTTGACAAAAGGCTCAATCTTCTCTCCCACATCAATTCCATTGCAAAGAATGCTCGATACCAACTGCGCCTTCTGTGGGGGATTCAACGCTTCTTCCGGAGCAAGACCTAAAAACCCTGGTCCAATCGCTGGTTCTCTCCAGATTGGACTATTGCAATTCTCTTCTTACTGGCCTCCCCAAATCCCACCTTTCCCCTCTTAAATCCGTTCTCCATTCAGCGGCTCGTTTTATTTTTGGGGCCAAAAGAAGTGACCACATCACACCCTTGTTGTCTTCCCTCCGTTGGCTTCCCATCGAGGCAAGATCAATCTACAAAACTGCCTGTATCACCCACAAAGCCTTGCACACTTTGTCCCCTCGTTACCTGGCGAATAAACTGAAAATCTCTGGAGGCTCTAGACCGTCTCGTAATGCGGAAAAACTACTGCTTGAGCCCCCCACTTTTAAAAGGGAAAGATCGATGGCTCAATCCTTCTCAGGCAATGCAGTGAGAATCTGGAACTCGCTTCCACCACAGCTCCGTACCAACACCTCTACCCGGACCTTCAAAACTGACCTCAAATCTCTTCTCTTCCAGAGACACTTCCAGAACTAATACACGCCCTTTCAAGCCCCCCAAGGAAGTTCTTTCACTATTGTAAATTTGTATTCTCTGCCTGTACAAGCGTCATCCTAGTGTGTTTGTGAGTGACTGTCATCTATTGCTGTATTATACCTCTTCTTGTATCTCGTTTGCTTCTGTAACATGTACTTTTGTAACATTCTCCTCATGTAACGTAACTGGTCCTATTGTAAAGCGCTCTGACACATTTGGTTTAAGTCCGCGCTATATAAAAATGCATAAATAAATAAATAAATAAACAATGCAGTCACTACCCCGACTGTGATGTTACCACGCGTTACTTCACCACGCAGGCTGTTACAATGAGTTGCTTTAGGGGGCGCTGGACATTAGAATAAAATAAATTACTATTACAGCTCCAGTCTACATACAGTGTTTGTGTAATAGGGCTCTGGGATACTGTAACCCCTCGAGAATACAGTGTCATAAGTATAACCTTTCCACTACTTTGATTTTTGTACAGGGCTCTGGTCTGTCTGGGTATATATTATGTAAAGTAGTTGGAGTCAAAAATACCCTCTGTAAGAGTTTGAATTGGGTCACTTTTGATCTGACATTGCTTAATACTCTCTTTGCTATTAAACAGGCATTCTTCCAGTCTGCCTCTGTTAATTATATTTTACAAATCCATTTTGCCCTTTACTGGCAACTGAGGTAGTGAGAAATTTGTCCTCAAGCCCCTGTAAACAACCAGCACCCCATTTAGAATCACTTGCACATTGAAGAGGATGTCTATTGTACAGGACTGTGGGTTGTTAAGCAACCCCCCATGTCAACCTCACCGCCCTTACCAATTGCATGTGTAGAAACTACTGCCCTCCCCTCACATCAAATTTCCCTTGTACACAAGGCCGGACTGGCCGTACCGGGGATCAGGTGTTTCCCCAGGAAGCTGGAAGGGTTGGGGGCACATTTGTTACTGGGGGTCGGTTTTGTAGCAGTGCAGCAGTTTTAAAAGCACTGCAGAGTTCCTAGTATATCCAGCAGTTTTCAGGGAAAAATAAAAGCGCCAAGATAACTTTGGTGATTTATGTACCTGCTGGAGAGAGATTGGAGTATAGTCTAGTGACAGTTTTGACTCATCTAAGGTAGTGGATTAATATGCCTACTGCAAAGAGTGTGTACTATGCAGATCACAGAACAGTATTTTATGTGCCTAGCTCAGTGGGTTACTGCTTTTGTCACAGAGATACTTTTGTTACTGTGCAGGTCATAAATTGCAATTGCAATCTAGGTTAGAAAGTTATGTTTTTTTGTCCCAGTCTTTCATTATCCTGGTTTTGCTAAAAGGGTTCGTTTGGGTAGAAATAAAATCTTATTAGGAAAGACAACCATAACCACTGCGTTATGTTCCGAATCCTGAGTTTGTGCTTCCCTAGACCAAGCACTCTTAAAAAATGTGAACCGAAATGGATGACATGTGAATCCTACACCTTATAGTGCCCTTTGTGTTATGTAACATTTTCTATACACTGATTTACACATGTATGATTCATTGTTTCTGTGTGCTTGTTGTAAAGTGCTCTGACACCCTATACTGTTATGAGAGGCACTATAAAACAAATGAAATACATGTGAGAGAGGGGCTATGGAGAGATGAGAGGCACTGTTGGAGGGTGATAGTGAGGAAATCATTGAAGAGCTACAATAATGAATGCTGTATCCAGGTTCACTGTAAGGTCATCATTTACTGTGCTTTAAAAACGAATACAATTGAATATATAATGGAAAATGTGTTGTAGAATGCACCATATTTGCCATTTTTTCCCAAATATTAATGAGGGAGGAACCCCCCTAGCCCCCCTTGTATTTGTCAGGCTCGCTCGCTGCACTCGATCGCTACATACCGTACGGGGGCTGGTATGACAACATTTCCCAGGGCTGCTTTGGGTTCCCAGTCCGGCCCTGCTGGTACAGCAGCAAAATCCATAAACCTGTTGCATTCCCACAATTGCCACATCATGAGGCACTCACCCTGAATGTAGCTCAGAAAAGTGGCAATCCTTTTTTATTTTAGGGAATCATAGAAGCCTTCACAAAGGTGCCTCCACATGATATGTTTTACCCTGCCAGTACCTCTCCCAAGCATATGACATTAAATAACAAAAGTGGGGGCTGTTCATAGGGATATAGCTATTTGATATAAACTGTTGCCTCAATTATTCGGGCTCATGTGTTCCTGCTAATATTTGTTTTTCAGTAGTATCACAATCTGCCATCCACTCAGTCCAATGGTAGAGCTGTGAGGTCAGACAGAACAGCTTTCTGTCTGGGAGCACAAGTCTAGCTTCTTCATATGGCTTTGCACTTCTTTAATTTGACTCTTGACTGCACCCCATGCTGTATTTTGGAAATCATTGTACTATTTAAAGTGAGAAACATCAACCTCGGGTCTTGAACACAATACTTAATTTGTTAAATAAATTAATGAATTCTGGTGCCCAAAACTCTTCTCAGAAGCTTGTGACTGGCACTATTAAATGTCAGTGTGCCGAATGCTTAGTTTGGAGTCCATCTCATACCTCTTTAATCCACTACCAGACAACCCATGCCCCTTTATCGCTTCCTTTGTGACGGTTTTTCCATCTTCCTCTTTCCTTCCCCTGTGGTTGGTTTTGGCTTTCTTGCTCGCTTGCTTTTTTGTGAGACACTTTCTTAATCCCTCTGACTTTAATGATATAACATTAATGGAAGCACCCCCACTCTAAAAATGGTTCCAGTGCCACTGTTGCTCAGTGTTTCTGGCCTGGCTTTTGAGATACACATTTGTAGCAGTATTGCATTGTTTTACCTCATTTGTCAATAGATGTGTAGGTGGTCTCCATATGGGAACAGGGTTTTTTCACATTGCCCACAATTTGCTTATGCAAATTACAGCCTGATGAATACCCTTAGATGACTTTTTAAGCAGCTTCTTATCAGCGGCGGCCCAGTGGGAGTGGGAGGACACGTGAGGTGGGGGAAGACGTGGAAAGGGGGAGGATGCGGGGGAAGCAGCTATAAAAAATTAAATTAAAAATGAAAAACGTACCTTCTCGCCGCTTCCTCGCTTCTTCTCTCCTTCGTAGTCCTCCCTCGCTCCGTCACAGGAAGCACACCCAGACTCCCAGGCAGCCAATCACAACGCTGCCTTAGCAGCATTGTGATTGGTCTGAGCGCCGTGTTTCAGTGCTCAGACGCTGACTGGAGGCCTGGGCATGTTCTCCACATAGGCTGTAATGCAGCCTGCATGGAGAGCATTCGAAGTGCGCAAGACTGTTTTGGGCGGCCAGAGAGCGCCATCCAAGCAGTCATTATGCACTTTAGGAGGGTGCTACCACTCCTCCCCTGCCCCCGCCCCCTCATGCAAAGCTGCGGGCTGTAGTAGGAGAAAATAAAATGATTGCAACGTGAGTTATTATCATTTTATTTTCTCTGTGTTTCACCTCAAAAAAGCAGTGGGGCGACTCTCCTCTGCCTTAGCGGAGGAGCCGCCACTGCTTCTTATAGCAAGAACTATGAAGGAGGACATAAGAGCTTGCAATTAGGGGATTTGCACAGAATCACAGGATGTTCAGCTGACACCTGGGGCCTTATTACACATAAAGCGCTCTTTTCCTGTTTGCGCCACAGCGAACCTTTAAATAGGTGCACCATCCACAAACAGGGAAAGTGAGCCCTATTATAGTGAATGCGCTGTCCCCAGGGCAGCCGCATTCACTGTAATAGGGCAGCTCATTCAAGAGAAATACGGAGCAGCTTCAAAGTCGCTCCATGTTTCATTGTGCAGGCGCCAACCCCCCTGTATTGTAAAGAGAGATTAGTGATCCCTTTGCAGGTGGGAGCAAGTGAGTGACTGCACCAACATGCAATCTGATGTCTGGGGAGTCCACAGGGTCCCCTTTCCCCCTGCAGAGGGCAACCATCAGTGCGCCACTTTTTTGTGGTACACTTTCAGTGCGCATCCTGACAGCGTCTTTGCCTTTGAGCACATGTCCCTAATAAGGCATGAGCACAGATGTAAAAAGATTCCCTCATTTGCATGGGGCCACGCCCCCATGCAGATGAAGGAACAACATCTTGAGCTAGTGCTGGTGCTACATGTGCGCCAGTGCAATCTGTATTACCGAAGGGGCCGCACAAGCATCTGCAGCCCCTCCTGTAATATCAAAGTGCCCCGGATGTGCACAAAGTAAATGCATATGCCCGTTGCGCTCCCAGCGATACAAAAGGGGATGATGGACGGAACGTTTGAGCCAATCAAACACTCACCCCCAGTCAACTGATCTGGGTTTAATCCATCATCATTCTTTAGCTCACTCCACCACCCCAGTTCAGACATGGCCATATGCAAATCAGTCTGACCCTGTGCCTCATGGGAACAGTCCAGCCCGAACTGCCAAGCCATGTCTTCCCTGGACCGGAAACAAGCATCCTAGGACCGGTTTCTGGCATTCCAGCCGTCATCAGCCAGGCTTGCTTGAATCCAGTGGCAAAGTGAGCAAGGGACCCACGTCTGGGCATACCCCCGCCAACTTAGGGCGAACAAAGCGATACAAAAGGGGATGATGGACGGAACGTTTGAGCCAATCAAACACTCACCCCCAGTCAACTGATCTGGGTTTAATCCATCATCATTCTTTAGCTCACTCCACCACCCCAGTTCAGACATGGCCATATGCAAATCAGTCTGACCCTGTGCCTCATGGGAACAGTCCAGCCCGAACTGCCAAGCCATGTCTTCCCTGGACCGGAAACAAGCATCCTAGGACCGGTTTCTGGCATTCCAGCCGTCATCAGCCAGGCTTGCTTGAATCCAGTGGCAAAGTGAGCAAGGGACCCACGTCTGGGCATACCCCCGCCAACTTAGGGCGAACAAAGCGATACAAAAGGGGATGATGGACGGAACGTTTGAGCCAATCAAACACTCACCCCCAGTCAACTGATCTGGGTTTAATCCATCATCATTCTTTAGCTCACTCCACCACCCCAGTTCAGACATGGCCATATGCAAATCAGTCTGACCCTGTGCCTCATGGGAACAGTCCAGCCCGAACTGCCAAGCCATGTCTTCCCTGGACCGGAAACAAGCATCCTAGGACCGGTTTCTGGCATTCCAGCCGTCATCAGCCAGGCTTGCTTGAATCCAGTGGCAAAGTGAGCAAGGGACCCACGTCTGGGCATACCCCCGCCAACTTAGGGCGAACAAAGCGATACAAAAGGGGATGATGGACGGAACGTTTGAGCCAATCAAACACTCACCCCCAGTCAACTGATCTGGGTTTAATCCATCATCATTCTTTAGCTCACTCCACCACCCCAGTTCAGACATGGCCATATGCAAATCAGTCTGACCCTGTGCCTCATGGGAACAGTCCAGCCCGAACTGCCAAGCCATGTCTTCCCTGGACCGGAAACAAGCATCCTAGGACCGGTTTCTGGCATTCCAGCCGTCATCAGCCAGGCTTGCTTGAATCCAGTGGCAAAGTGAGCAAGGGACCCACGTCTGGGCATACCCCGCCAACTTAGGGCGAACAAAGCGATACAAAAGGGGATGATGGACGGAACGTTTGAGCCAATCAAACACTCACCCCCAGTCAACTGATCTGGGTTTAATCCATCATCATTCTTTAGCTCACTCCACCACCCCAGTTCAGACATGGCCATATGCAAATCAGTCTGACCCTGTGCCTCATGGGAACAGTCCAGCCCGAACTGCCAAGCCATGTCTTCCCTGGACCGGAAACAAGCATCCTAGGACCGGTTTCTGGCATTCCAGCCGTCATCAGCCAGGCTTGCTTGAATCCAGTGGCAAAGTGAGCAAGGGACCCACGTCTGGGCATACCCCGCCAACTTAGGGCGAACAAAGCGATACAAAAGGGGATGATGGACGGAACGTTTGAGCCAATCAAACACTCACCCCCAGTCAACTGATCTGGGTTTAATCCATCATCATTCTTTAGCTCACTCCACCACCCCAGTTCAGACATGGCCATATGCAAATCAGTCTGACCCTGTGCCTCATGGGAACAGTCCAGCCCGAACTGCCAAGCCATGTCTTCCCTGGACCGGAAACAAGCATCCTAGGACCGGTTTCTGGCATTCCAGCCGTCATCAGCCAGGCTTGCTTGAATCCAGTGGCAAAGTGAGCAAGGGACCCACGTCTGGGCATACCCCCGCCAACTTAGGGCGAACAAAGCGATACAAAAGGGGATGATGGACGGAACGTTTGAGCCAATCAAACACTCACCCCCAGTCAACTGATCTGGGTTTAATCCATCATCATTCTTTAGCTCACTCCACCACCCCAGTTCAGACATGGCCATATGCAAATCAGTCTGACCCTGTGCCTCATGGGAACAGTCCAGCCCGAACTGCCAAGCCATGTCTTCCCTGGACCGGAAACAAGCATCCTAGGACCGGTTTCTGGCATTCCAGCCGTCATCAGCCAGGCTTGCTTGAATCCAGTGGCAAAGTGAGCAAGGGACCCACGTCTGGGCATACCCCCGCCAACTTAGGGCGAACAAAGCGATACAAAAGGGGATGATGGACGGAACGTTTGAGCCAATCAAACACTCACCCCCAGTCAACTGATCTGGGTTTAATCCATCATCATTCTTTAGCTCACTCCACCACCCCAGTTCAGACATGGCCATATGCAAATCAGTCTGACCCTGTGCCTCATGGGAACAGTCCAGCCCGAACTGCCAAGCCATGTCTTCCCTGGACCGGAAACAAGCATCCTAGGACCGGTTTCTGGCATTCCAGCCGTCATCAGCCAGGCTTGCTTGAATCCAGTGGCAAAGTGAGCAAGGGACCCACGTCTGGGCATACCCCCGCCAACTTAGGGCGAACAAAGCGATACAAAAGGGGATGATGGACGGAACGTTTGAGCCAATCAAACACTCACCCCCAGTCAACTGATCTGGGTTTAATCCATCATCATTCTTTAGCTCACTCCACCACCCCAGTTCAGACATGGCCATATGCAAATCAGTCTGACCCTGTGCCTCATGGGAACAGTCCAGCCCGAACTGCCAAGCCATGTCTTCCCTGGACCGGAAACAAGCATCCTAGGACCGGTTTCTGGCATTCCAGCCGTCATCAGCCAGGCTTGCTTGAATCCAGTGGCAAAGTGAGCAAGGGACCCACGTCTGGGCATACCCCCGCCAACTTAGGGCGAACAAAGCGATACAAAAGGGGATGATGGACGGAACGTTTGAGCCAATCAAACACTCACCCCCAGTCAACTGATCTGGGTTTAATCCATCATCATTCTTTAGCTCACTCCACCACCCCAGTTCAGACATGGCCATATGCAAATCAGTCTGACCCTGTGCCTCATGGGAACAGTCCAGCCCGAACTGCCAAGCCATGTCTTCCCTGGACCGGAAACAAGCATCCTAGGACCGGTTTCTGGCATTCCAGCCGTCATCAGCCAGGCTTGCTTGAATCCAGTGGCAAAGTGAGCAAGGGACCCACGTCTGGGCATACCCCGCCAACTTAGGGCGAACAAAGCGATACAAAAGAGGATGATGGACGGAACGTTTGAGCCAATCAAACACTCACCCCCAGTCAACTGATCTGGGTTTAATCCATCATCATTCTTTAGCTCACTCCACCACCCCAGTTCAGACATGGCCATATGCAAATCAGTCTGACCCTGTGCCTCATGGGAACAGTCCAGCCCGAACTGCCAAGCCATGTCTTCCCTGGACCGGAAACAAGCATCCTAGGACCGGTTTCTGGCATTCCAGCCGTCATCAGCCAGGCTTGCTTGAATCCAGTGGCAAAGTGAGCAAGGGACCCACGTCTGGGCATACCCCGCCAACTTAGGGCGAACAAAGCGATACAAAAGGGGATGATGGACGGAACGTTTGAGCCAATCAAACACTCACCCCCAGTCAACTGATCTGGGTTTAATCCATCATCATTCTTTAGCTCACTCCACCACCCCAGTTCAGACATGGCCATATGCAAATCAGTCTGACCCTGTGCCTCATGGGAACAGTCCAGCCCGAACTGCCAAGCCATGTCTTCCCTGGACCGGAAACAAGCATCCTAGGACCGGTTTCTGGCATTCCAGCCGTCATCAGCCAGGCTTGCTTGAATCCAGTGGCAAAGTGAGCAAGGGACCCACGTCTGGGCATACCCCCGCCAACTTAGGGCGAACAAAGCGATACAAAAGGGGATGATGGACGGAACGTTTGAGCCAATCAAACACTCACCCCCAGTCAACTGATCTGGGTTTAATCCATCATCATTCTTTAGCTCACTCCACCACCCCAGTTCAGACATGGCCATATGCAAATCAGTCTGACCCTGTGCCTCATGGGAACAGTCCAGCCCGAACTGCCAAGCCATGTCTTCCCTGGACCGGAAACAAGCATCCTAGGACCGGTTTCTGGCATTCCAGCCGTCATCAGCCAGGCTTGCTTGAATCCAGTGGCAAAGTGAGCAAGGGACCCACGTCTGGGCATACCCCCGCCAACTTAGGGCGAACAAAGCGATACAAAAGGGGATGATGGACGGAACGTTTGAGCCAATCAAACACTCACCCCCAGTCAACTGATCTGGGTTTAATCCATCATCATTCTTTAGCTCACTCCACCACCCCAGTTCAGACATGGCCATATGCAAATCAGTCTGACCCTGTGCCTCATGGGAACAGTCCAGCCCGAACTGCCAAGCCATGTCTTCCCTGGACCGGAAACAAGCATCCTAGGACCGGTTTCTGGCATTCCAGCCGTCATCAGCCAGGCTTGCTTGAATCCAGTGGCAAAGTGAGCAAGGGACCCACGTCTGGGCATACCCCCGCCAACTTAGGGCGAACAAAGCGATACAAAAGGGGATGATGGACGGAACGCTTGAGCCAATCAAACACTCACCCCCAGTCAACTGATCTGGGTTTAATCCATCATCATTCTTTAGCTCACTCCACCACCCCAGTTCAGACATGGCCATATGCAAATCAGTCTGACCCTGTGCCTCATGGGAACAGTCCAGCCCGAACTGCCAAGCCATGTCTTCCTGGACCGGAAACAAGCATCCTAGGACCGGTTTCTGGCATTCCAGCCGTCATCAGCCAGGCTTGCTTGAATCCAGTGGCAAAGTGAGCAAGGGACCCACGTCTGGGCATACCCCCGCCAACTTAGGGCGAACAAAGCGATACAAAAGGGGATGATGGACGGAACGTTTGAGCCAATCAAACACTCACCCCCAGTCAACTGATCTGGGTTTAATCCATCATCATTCTTTAGCTCACTCCACCACCCCAGTTCAGACATGGCCATATGCAAATCAGTCTGACCCTGTGCCTCATGGGAACAGTCCAGCCCGAACTGCCAAGCCATGTCTTCCCTGGACCGGAAACAAGCATCCTAGGACCGGTTTCTGGCATTCCAGCCGTCATCAGCCAGGCTTGCTTGAATCCAGTGGCAAAGTGAGCAAGGGACCCACGTCTGGGCATACCCCCGCCAACTTAGGGCGAACAAAGCGATACAAAAGGGGATGATGGACGGAACGTTTGAGCCAATCAAACACTCACCCCCAGTCAACTGATCTGGGTTTAATCCATCATCATTCTTTAGCTCACTCCCAGAGCACTTACTCTAATACCGCCCTTGCAGTCGAAACCACTAGGCCATCTCCTCCCCATGCTGTGTTTTCTGGTTATTAGTTTCGCTTGTGTTCGTGTTCTATTCGAATCGCCTACTCTTACCATCTACTTATGTTATCAATTACTGTGTAATCCAGATTAGTAATATTTTGTTGTACCTAGGGTCAGCTTTCAAGCTCACATCTTACTCTCGCTATTATTGTAACATTCTCACAGTTCTTGATTGGTTTACACTAGTTAGTAATTCTTTTTTTCATAAATCACTGTTTTGTGGCCTGAAAGTTTTGCCATGTAAGAGAGTGGATACTTCTCTCTTTCAGTGGTTCCACAGACCAGTTTGTCCTGACACCTTATGTGCAGGGCCGGACTGGCTACCGGGCTGTTCTTAATAAACAATGCAAAACAAATGTTTAAAAAAGTATGCTTTAAAGCTATTTGTTTTGTATTGTTCATTTAGAAGTGCCGGCAGCTCCCCAGCAACAAAATCAGCCCCCTCAGCAGTGAACCTGGACCCCACCCTGCCACCCCAGCAAAAAACGCCCGGTAGCCAGTCCGGCGCTGCTTATGTGTGTTTTTAGACTCTCTGACCCTGCCCTGGTGATTGTTTCCTGCCTGGCACCAAGGGCATTGTTCCAGTTACGGTGAATGGGATGCAGTGATGTTGGACCACTCTACATTTACACGGCACTAGTATGGCAGCTGGTCCTGGTTCTTGCTCCTCACAAGATACATGCATTTGCTACCCTTGTGAGTGAGATGAGAGCAGTGTTAAAAAAGAAGTGCATTTCTTCCGTCTTCCTCTGCACCTGCCTCTCTGCCCAACACTGGCTCATTTCCCCTGATTCACTGAAAGTCGCCTCATCAGCTAGAAATCTCAGGGTCCTTTCAGCTCATGTCTGAAGCTTGAAGCATTCATCACACAACGCCACAGCTGCACGCATACAGTTACTCAACATCTGAAAGAAATGCTCACTAACACTCTTCAGTACTGCCAAATCTCTGGTAGTCAGCAAACTGGATTATTACACCAGTCTCATCGTGAATCTCCTTAATTACTCTTATACCCCACTGATAAAATTCTAAATTTAGCTACCCAAAATGTACTCAACATTCCCAGGCAAAGCATCACATCCACCAGCTGCCAACAAGAACAGGGCATTATTCAAACTACTTATACTTGTTTAAAGCAATAAACAAGATGTCCCCAGCTATGTCGCTGCCACTCTCTCACACTACTCTCCATTCGACCGATAACAGCCTGTTGGCAGTACATAAACCACTATGGGCCTAATTTATGAAATGTGTCGCATCGCTGTTGAAAACAGCGATGCAACACTTTTCATTGCGCCCTCCTTGCGACTCCTTGGATGCGCTGTGTTTACAGTATGGCTTCCCATGTCACAAAGATTGACCAGATACGCCAGGAATCCTGACGTATCTGGTGGCGCAATAATGACACATTGCTGGAGTGTGTCGCAAAACAGACGCAACTCCAGCAATGTGTCATTACACATTGACCAGTCCCATGTAAAAGGGCCTGCATCAGTCCTTACGCCTGCTGTGAAGCAGGCATAAGGATTTGGCTCAGTGAACTCGTAGAAGTGTAGCAGTGAAATCTCATAGATTTCACACAGGGTCGGATTGGGGCACTGTAAAAAAAAGTGGCCCACATTCGTGGGGCGTGCCCTTTCATGAAACACCATTTGGTTATTATCAGAGGTCTAATTTCTAGAGAAATTTTGGGTAAATTAATCATTTTAAAGCTTATAGAGCCAGTAACATTGGCGAAGATATGGAGCACAGCAGTTCTGAAAACTGAGTACTTGCTTGCAGTCTTAACGCCCTGCACAATGTAGTCAGATACTCTTTCCCAACCAGCTATGTCCTTGACTCTGATCATCACATAAATCAGAAATCTATCACAAAGTCAAGGGGAAAGAGTTAGACTGGAAACTCTAGGAATAGAACATGTAATAACAAAAGTAAGAGGACAGCAGCTCTGAACCTCTGCCTTGGAGAATAGAACCTCTAATGACAAACAGTAAAGATATACATTTTGCAAATCAGCCATAAAAATATTTTGCAAAACACTCAAAAAAGAAATGAAATCTACCTCACTCCCAAATTTTGAGAGGTGAAGTAGAACTAGAAATCAGGCAGTGATAGATGTGATGTGGAGAGACATAAGTGAAAGACCGAAAGATCGGGTCGCCAGAAGAAAAGGTACATAGCTATAGAAAGAAGAAGAGGTAGGTGGATAATGAGTGTAAGAGATATAGATAATACGTTATGGTCATAGACAAACACATGCAAACCTGCAAAGTGAACCTTCTTCACTTTTCTAAAGAGAATATGTATCAAATGCTACTAAGAATTCAGAACTAGCAATAAACACCCTCTGTTCTCAGAATCATGGTGCAAGTGACCTGAAGACAACTAGTGATATTGATTTAAATATTCCATCTGGGTAACAATCCCTCACAATTCTTCACATGCCCTCCATGTGTAAGACACATGCTGTAACACCAAATCTGAAGCACAGGTTCCAGGGTAGCGTGCTACTCATAGCAAAGCACTTCAACTCATCGTCAGGGGTAGTAAGCACTATATAAATACAATTTACAATATGTTAATTAAGCATGCGTTTCTGTGGGATGAAAGGCAGCCCTCAGTCTTATTTACATTTTCACATTTTTACAACTGTTTTGCTGGTATCTGAAAGGCAATGTGGCTTTTAAGTTCATTTGATGCCACATGGCAACAATACAAATAAATATACTCCACATAATTCTTATCAGCATAATTTAATTCAGCGCCACACAGTTCCACTCCACACATTATCATTCCACACAATTCAGCAACACACCACATAAATCAACTCAACAACACATTTACACAATACACCACATACATCTAATCCACACCACACAATACTACATCATGCCACAAAATTTAACACACCACATAATTGAACTGCACAACATACCACTACACAACACAAAAGACCATTCCACATAATTACATTCCATGACACACAATCCCACTCTACATAATTCCAGTACACTCAAAACCACATAATTACGATCCACATAATTCCACTGCACACCATGCCAATAATTCTGCGCCACACAATTCCCCAACTAACAATTCCAATTCAACCCACATAATTCCACTCCACACCACATACCTCCACTCCACTCCATAACACATGGGTAAAACACATTGTCATTTACAAAACCAAAAACTCTAACTCTCACAAATGCGAGACCTAGTGGCATTGCCAATGCTTGTTTTTTTATTGTTGTTCTTCATTTTGAGAGCTTTATACTGTGTGAGCGGTTATTTGAGCGCTATTCATGAGCACCAATTTCACTACACAAGATCAGATGTATTTTTATTTAAGGGCCTGGGAGAGGAAGTGAATTGCCCAGAATCACAGGATGTTGAGAGCAGATGCCAGGCTCGAACCTTATCCTCCTTCTCTGCAACTCTGACCTGCAGGCCACATATGCCTATGCACGCACAAGGCATGGAAGTGGGAGGATTTTGGTCTTGGGAAGGCCACTGGGGCCAAGGGGACAATGGCCTACAGCCTGAGCAATGGAACAACAGCCAGGCCCCTTCCCTTACTAAATTACTGAACCCCTCCCCAGCCCTCCATTGCCTCGGGCATTGGCCTAGCAGGGGAGGGGAATTAAGCATAAAACACGACTGCTGGGCCATCCATAGGGGCGGTGGCTGAGGTGAAAACGGCCCAAGTCCACAACATCACCTGTCCCCCACAGCAAGGCCCGAGCACAAACCCACCCTTCCCCACCCACTGTGCCCTGAATGAGAATGCCCATGTGCTGAGGTGTCAGACAAAAACACAGTTTCTGGGCTGCATTGGCCCCAGGGGGGCCGAGGTGAGAATGGCTGAATGGCCTTAGCAACACCTGGCCCCCAGGGAGCCCGATTCTCGCCATCATCTGATCCCCAGCTCACCATCAGGGTGATTGTTTGGCAGGGCAGGGGGTCAAGGAGAGGCCACAGCTGATCATCGCCCTAGGGCCATATCACACAGCCCCCCCAGTGATGCTGCTTTTCTCTCCCTGTCTCAGTGCCCTCTGTGGTCTGGGAAAGGGAAAAAAACAGCCCACAGAGGGCACTGAGACACCGGCCCATCGGCCAATGCCCGACTGCCCGTATTGCCAATCCGTCCCTGATTTCACGGCGCCACTTCTACGAGCCTTTTTTACGTGGGTATGCCCACCCTGCATACATTATACCTGACGCAGGTATAATGTGGAGCAGGGGTTTACAAAGTGACGCATCTGCCTAGATGCGTCACTTTGTAAATATGGCGCAATGTGGTGCATTTTTTAAGCCACCACAGGTTCACAAAAAGTAACGCAACAGCGGCATAAGGCCTTCATAAATAAGGCCCTATGTGCCTCGTCAAGACTTACCATTTGTGCCACTAAAGGTATACAAGATGGCACTGAAAGTTCATTTACAGCCAGGCATAACACAGGCCCCTGCAGTGCCTGCGAACCCCCAACCCTTCAGAGGGCCCCATTCTGCCCAAGTCCAAAGAATATCTGTGAGATATGGAGTCGCTCATCAAATTCATTGGGGGGGGTATTATTTTGAGCTATGCCACTGCAACTGCAACAGAAAATACACACAAGTTAACTGCTTTTATTATTAGATGCCTGTTGGAAAAAGAGGCAGTATCTGTGAGGCCTGCACAAATAGCATGTCACATTTGTCCTTCACTGGGAACAAAACACCCTATTGTAGCGCTTGACTCTCAGAGGGTAGAGTTGCAGAGCAGTCTAAGGCTTACTCAAGGGAGGTGGTGTAGGCTAGTAATCGCCATTTACCGGTAAGCAGAAATAGCACTCAATAATTGATTGTCCAGTCTGTACTTTGCTTTATAAAAGTAAGAGTACATTTATTAAACACACACACTACTCAGTACTATGCACCAATTTACAAATATACATAAGCTGTTGGAATTACTTTGTGACATTGCATAACATCTCCACCCCTCCCGCAGGGGGGGTGGGGTCTAGTACCACCACTCCCATGTATGCACATCACCTTGCCCCCCTAATGCAGTGGGTTGACACAACCTGGAGCGAGGGTCTTACCAACTGGCACCATCCCAGTGGCGACCCACCCCATCATCTCAACAAGCATTAAAAATAGGTACACCTGCCCTGGGGACACATAATACTGACTGAGCATCTTATACTGACCATTCAGTATGCACCTCTTAGTGGCTCACAGTCTGGGTTGTTCTTCCCCTAACGCAGTAGCAAGAATACATGTTTTGGCATCACTTCAAATGAGGTACTTATCATCGCTGATAACAGTTGTATTGCATTGCAATCACAGCCCCTAAAAGGCATTACAGTTATAATCACAGAATTAAGAATAAACAGCCAGACACCCTAGTAGGAATGTCCAGCCACATAACCCCACTTTGCTTATGAATTCACATTACACATGTGACTTACAGTCCCACCATAAAAATAACGTTGGTAAATACACTTCTCGTGCAATTGCACCTCTTCACCTCAAGGGGATGCCTTTCTCCAGACATCCCTAGCACAGCCCTCCATACATTGAGGCAGTCCCTAATGCACCCCCAGCTGCAGAACAAAAGTTCCAGCCCCGGGATGATTTGACTGTAAGCTGAGCCCTAGGGGGGGACTTGACTCTTCGTGCGGGGGGAGACTGCGTTGCTCCTGCAGCTCCCCCTGCACCTTTTCCAACAAAGGGAGTGACCCCCTCCTCTGGGGCCACCTGGCGCCCATCCACGATGCAATCCCCATGCCTTGTAAGGCATTATGGGGCGCTCACTGGGCCCAGTGCGCATATTAGAACAGCGGCTCTCCCGCTGTGTCTGGGAGTGCCGCGCAGCCTGTTCCTGCGGCCTGGCGCCGCATCCGCCCTTCGTTGGGGGGCCGGTCCCACCCGGACCCCTGCTGCCAACCGGTGAGTCCACTCAGCAGCTCGGGGAGCCCACCCCCGGCTGCTCCTTCGTCCGCGCTCTTCGGGGTCCCGGTCCCACCCGGGAACCCCGCACTGCTGGCTCGCTGGGGAGCCAATCGGGGAGCCCACCCCTGGC
Source organism: Calotriton arnoldi (assembly GCA_963921515.1). Classification (NCBI taxonomy): domain Eukaryota; kingdom Metazoa; phylum Chordata; class Amphibia; order Caudata; family Salamandridae; genus Calotriton; species Calotriton arnoldi. The sequence continues at coordinate 241,264 of CAWUFW010003908.1, forward strand.
GACTCCCGATGGCTCCCCGCCTGGCCAGCACCCTCACGTGCCGCCGCGGGAGCCAGCACATCTCTCCTGGTCTGCCCGCTCCGGCGGGCAGACTCGGAGACTCCAGCTGGTCTGGCCGGACCTCGGGGGAGTGCGACGGCACTCCCCCACCTTCCTCCAACCACGGGGGGAGTGCGCCGGCACTCTCCCACATGCGCGGGGCACACCGGGGCCCGGAGTTGGGATCCCGGGTCCCTCCCCTTTCGGAGGTCTTCACGGGGAGCACTACGGCGCTCCCCAGCTTCAGCTTCTGGTCTTTGGGGCCCGGAGTTGGGATCCCGGGCCCCAGGGGCAGTCTTCGCGGGGAGCGTGACGGTGCTCCCCGACTTATCTTCGGAGCGACGGGGCCAGGAGTTGGGATCTCGGGCCCCTGGGGATTCTTTGCGCGGGGCACGACGGCACTCCCCTCCCTCTGTCTCATCGGGGGCCAGGGTGGGCTCCTGGCACCCCATTCAGGCAATTTCACGGGGAGCGCGATGGCGCTCCCCGGCTTATCTTCTTGTGGGGGCAGCCCCCGGGACCTGACCCACCCCGGGGCACATCTTGGACCGGCGGCGGAGCCCCACACGCTTCGTTGTCTGTCCTTGCAGAGGTCAAAGATCGCCTACCTTCTGGGGGGCGTATCTCGGCCCCCAGGCGACCGATTGGCCCCATTCTGGCCTCCTCTTGCTCCTGGTGGCGCTCCCTGGCCACTGGGAGCACTTTCTTTCACCCTCTTGGTCTCCATGAGGGTGAACTCAGCAGGGAGCGGTCTTCACTGGCTCCCTGCGCCAGTCTTTCGCCTGACTCTCCTCCTGGGCCTCTCTTCTCCTTGCGCAGAGGCTCAGGCTTCTGCTCACTGGTCGTGGTCTCCCCTTGTGGCGCAAGTCAGGGTCCTGGGCCAGTCTGGAGGTTCTTCCTTCCAGCTGCCCATGGTGCCAGGCTCCAGCACCAGTCTTCCTCAGCAGACCACACCCCAGAGAGAGCTCCTCTTCCTGTGCAAACTCTTTTTAAAGAATTGGGAGGGGGCTGGCAGGAAGTCTCTGTTTGCCCTATTAAACAGCGACACAACACTTCTCTGCCCCTGCTCCCTCCTTCCTGCCCAGGCCTCTGGGTTTGTTCAAAATGGCGTCGTCCAGGGGTCTCATGCCACATGGTCTCTGAAAAGCCCCTTCCCCCCTTGCTGCCTTCTCTCCAGAGCAGCTTGGTGCCTGGCACCAGGTGACAGCTGCTGATGGATTAACCTGTAGCTCCACCCATCTTCTCTTCTTGGAGAGGAGGCCTTCGCCCTTGGAATCCTTGTCGTGCAGGTCTAGGCCTCTGATGCTACAGCTTGGGGAGGAAGGTCATTAATCCAGCCTGGCAGAGTCAGCCCCAGCCAGGCTCTGGTTATGAGCTGACTCAGAGGAATATGACATTTCTGGATGACCCAAAAGCAGTACAGATATGACTTTGAATTCAGCAGAATACTTCTCACCTATGTTACAGTGGACTTTAGTGTGTGTCTAGAATTTTTAGGCCCTGGGGAAGTGAAAATAGCCTATGTGATCCCCATCCTCATAGGGGAATCATGAAGTGGTCTTTCAGTGAAAACAGTGAAGCACACTGACTTTCCCTTACATGTTTCCTCCCATTGTATAAAGCCTATTCCATGTCACCACCCAGCTCTGCATAATTCCTGCCACAACATTCACTTTGTAGCTGCTCCTGGGCTGCGCACGCCAGGAATCTCCCCTGCGCAGCCCTTACACTCGTGCACATGCATGTACACACGTGTCTGCATGTAACCAGCCCGGTGCCCCTTACTCTGGCTGCAGCGCAGCGGCCTACTCTCACCAGGGGGACACCGGTAAAATCCACATGCAGTCTCTTTTATCATGAGTGCACTGTGGGTGAGTCCCAACTTATGAGGCTCTCCCACAGTAAAAGCTCAACAATTAGGTGTTTAAAAAGCGAAAAATCCGGGTGGCTCAGATGGTCAGAACCACCTTCTAACACAAGCCGCGCCCAGCTGATTCCTACAGGGAAGAAGTAGCCACTCTACATGGGTACTCTTCCCGTAGTCAGCGATAACTAGTTATAAGGGGTTCTGACCAGACCCCCCTTACTCACCAGTTATCGGCTCAGATCACCTACTCTTTCCATCTAGGAGACCTCCACCCATTACAGGGATCCCAGACTACCCTAAGAACCCTCCGGGCTCTAGGTTAGATACCTCTAGGTCACTAACGGTCTACATGGACTCAGCCTAACCAGGCCCACCTTTGCCCTTGGTCACGCAACACTATGCCTACCACTTCTCTGGACAAGGGTACAGTGTCTCAGAACCGATGCAGTCTTCTGGGATAGGTCTACATCCCATCCCCTGGGTCACTAGCTGGTCTCCCTTCCGGAGATTGTTCCAACCAGTACCCTCTCTCCTTTTGGTCCTTGCACCCTAAAGATGCAACCTCTCTGGACCCTCACCCTCAGCCTGCCGCTGGGGTCATTCAGCTGCCACCACCCTTTCGGGTGGTGGCAGCCACTCGTACTTTTCCCACACAGAAAAGCACCTTTGGCCACTGGCCTGGCTCCCTGATAGGACCTCAGACCGGCCTCACTACCACACTGGCAGTGCTAGGGAGGAACACTGAGGGTGCCTCGTCAGACAACCTACAGCTCATTCCCCCGTCAGTAGCTCCACACAGAAACTACCCCGGGAACCTAGACCCTTTTCTTGTTCTCCGCTGCGAGAACAGGGCCTATGCACCCTTTCCTCCGAGAGGCGCGCTCTCCTCCCGGAGTACCCTGAGAGAGCCCATGGGCCCGAGTTAGCTACACCCATGCCCACCCCTCAGAGCTCTCCTCGGTCTCCCTGCAGCGCCTTGGGAGACCAACCAGGGACCCTCATGATCCCTGGATGGCCTGCACCACCCCCTTCTGAAGAGCAGGGTCCCTTCACTTAAGATAGGCCCCACCTGCCTTCAGGGTGGTACTACCACACTCAGCCAGGGACCCTTAAGATCCCGGCTAGGCCTGCACCGCTCTCCTCTGAAGCACAGGGTCCCTTCACTTAAGATGGGCCCCACCTGTTTTCAGGGTGGTACTACCTTGCAGAAGACCACCTCCTACCTCGAGCTAGGGGCACACCCCCATGCTCCTGGTCCTGGGGTCCAAGCCCCACAGGACCTACCTGACTGGTCACCGGCTAGGCATCGCCCCAGCCACCACCTCAGGTTCACGACACAAGCTTCAGAATGACATCCTGTTGCTTCCTTGGGTAACCACGTACCCGACCCTGACACTTCAGGGTACACCACTAACCCTTCACCAGGAATCTAGGGAGCACATCACCCCCACTCAGATCTCCACAGGGTCAGTTACCTAGCCCGCCTAGTGTACCTAGGGGCTACCACTACACATCCTGCTCGAGAACTACCCTCCTTTGGGGCCACCCACTACCATGGGCCACCCCTGGGTTGCTCACCTTCCCCACCAGTTAACCTGGGGGCCTGCCGGACACACAACTCTACTGCACCCTTCTCCCACCATGGGAAAAGTTTCTTGGGGTCCACCACCATGGGAACCCCTGGGGTGTTACTACCCGGGGTTAAGAAACCTCCTGCCCCACCCTTACAGTGGTTTTGGCCTGCGCCAATGGCAAGAAAACTGTCAGCGGGGGGGAAGGAAGTCTGGGGCCCCTTCTGTGGAAATCCTCCCTGCCCTTAAAAAGCACGGGAATTTCCAGGACCCCCTACCTCTCGTGTCCCCCCCAAAGTTCACTCCACCCCTATACCCCATCTATGATGTAGGTATCAGTTGCTGTCCCTATCTCTTGAGAAGACACCCTCCTCTTGCAGGTGTAGTGTGTGTAGTGTTAGGGTTCAAAGGTGTACAATATTGCTTAGAACACTTGTATGCAATCATTTCCTGGAAAGCACCATCCCGCTATCACATGATAATCAACATAACTCAGTCATATCAATACAGTTTACATTTAAACCATAATATCTTCACATGACATATATGTGCGCGGGGCTTTCCTTTCCCATACTTTTAGATCACATAACCATCACTTTGAACCCTTCTCAGAGCCATGTGCTCTTCCATTTGCTCATTACTGCATAGTTAATGTGTGGCAAAACTGGACTTATCAAATGCTATAAATGCGTTCCAGAATGGGATACTATGTTTCCCGCCGCTAGACACCAATGTTGGAAAACGAGGCAGTATCTGTGAGGCCTGCACAAATAACATGTCACATTTGTCCTTCACTGGGCACCAAACACCCTATTGTAGCGCTTGACTCTCAGAGGGTATCGTTACAGAGCAGTCTAAGGCTTACTCAAGGGAGGATTGTGTAGGCTAGTAATCGCCATTTACCAGTACGCAGAAATAGCACTCAATAATTGATTGTCCAGTCTGTACTTTGCTTTATAAAAGTAAGAGTACATTTAAAAAACACACACTACTCAATACTATGCACCAATTTACAAATATGCATAAGCTGTTGGAATTACTTTGTGACATGGCATAACATCTCTATCCCTCCAGCAAGGGGGGGGGGATGGGGTCTAGGACCACCACTCCCATGTATGTACATCACCTTGCCCCTAATGCAGTGGGTTGACACAACCTGGAGCGAGGGCCTTACCAACTGGCACCATCCCAGTGGCGACCCACCCCATCATCTCAACAAGCATTAACAAGCATTGGCATAGCCAATAGGTCTCCCCTTTGGGACCTTATGTGTTTAAAGCAAAACCAAAGGGGACGATGGACGGAGTGTTGAACATTGCAAGCACTCACCCCCAGTCAACAGATCTGGGTTTAATCCATCATCATTCTTTAGCTCACTCCGCCACCCCAGTTCAGACATGGCCATATGCAAATCAGTCTGACCCTGTGCCTCATGGGAACAGTCCAGCCCGAACTGCCAAGCCATGTCTTCCCTGGACCGGAAACAAGCATCCTGGGACCGGTTTCTGGCTAATCAGCCGTCATCAGCCAGGTTAGCTTGAATCCAGTGGCAAAGTGAGCAAGGGACCCACGTCTGGGCATACCCTGCCAACTAAGGGCGAACAAAGCAAAACTAAAGGGGACGATGGACGGAGTGTTGAACATTGCAAGCACTCACCCCCAGTCAACAGATATGGGTTTAATCCATCATCATTCTTTAGCTCACTCCGCCACCACAGTTCAGACATGGCTATATGCAAATCAGTCTGACCCTGTGCCTCATGGGAACAGTCCAGCCCGAACTGCCAAGCCATGTCTTCCCTGGACCGGAAACAAGCATCCTGGGACCGGTTTCTGGCTAATCAGCCGTCATCAGCCAGGTTAGCTTGAATCCAGTGGCAAAGTGAGCAAGGGACCCACGTCTGGGCATACCCTGCCAACTAAGGGCGAACAAAGCAAAACCAAAGGGGACGATGGACGGAGTGTTGAACATTGCAAGCACTCACCCCCAGTCAACAGATCTGGGTTTAATCCATCATCATTCTTTAGCTCACTCCGCCACCCCAGTTCAGACATGGCCATTGCTTATGTGTTTAGCCAGAACTTTTGGCTATGTTGTAGAGCATTGTGGCTGCTGTGCATCATGTCGAAAAGTTATAATAAAAAGTGTTAAGCATTTTTGTTACCTTTATACAAACCAAGATGACATTATATACAACTGAACAACCTGATTAAAAAAAGATTTTAACATAAAAAATGTCTTGTAGTTTTTTTGTACTTGCACTGCTGGCAACTTCTTCCTGTCTGTTCTCATGCTTGTTTGTTATAATTTTTTTTGTTATGGGGGAGCGGGACATAAATAACGGGGGGAGTGGAAATTGGAAAACAGTAATTTAATTAGAACACGAGCAGCGGACAGACACTAGGGGATAATCAACAGATGCCAGATTCCGAGGGCAGACTGAAGTGATGATTAGGTGATGTTTAGGTGATGCTTAGGTGGTGCGCTGATGCAAAATGGTGGTGGTGAATGATGTTTGGTGCTCAGGTGGTGCCACTATATGGTGTGGATTGGAGTTACGTTGTGAATTGTGGAGTTGTGGAGTTGAAATATGTTGTTTGGTGTGTAATTATGTGGTGTGTATTGGAAATGTATGGAGTTGAATTGTGTGGCCTGGAACTGTGGTGTTGAGTGAAATTATGATTAGTGAAATTGTGTCATGGTGTGGAGTGCATTCATGTTGATTTGTGGTATGTGGCATAGAGTGCATTTATGTGGAGTGTTTTTATGTTGCATTGAGTAGAGTGCAATTATGTGGCGTGTAATTATGTGGCACTGAGTGGTATTATGTGGAGTGTATTTATGTTGCATTGAGTAGAGTGTAATTATGTGGCGTGTAATTAAGTGGCACTGAGTGGTATTATGTGGAGTGTATTTATGTTGCATTTTGAGTGAGTCATTTTTGGAGAAACTCATAAAAATGTCCGGTGTTTACATTCTTGGACGTCAGTCAAGGGTTATGCTTGTGACCCCAATCATTTTCCTATAGACTCCTATGCTTCTGTGTGAGTCACCTTTCAGCTGAGCAGGTTACCGAATTTCAAGCATGACCAGTGTTCGACAATATAATTATTTTTCCAGTATTTGTAATGTGCTATTTGTAGCCAAAGGCTGTTTTAGAGGCCAATTCAGAAAAGCAACATCACAGTCCCGCAGGAGCTCTCTAGAAGTGGCGCATTTTAGAGATGGGAAGGGTAAGGGTTGCAACAGAGACGCCTGCCAGCTCTTAAATCAGCCTTTTATCTGCTTCAGTGAGATTTTAAAGTTATTACATTTACCTTCAATGCATCAATTTTTCATCTGCTACTGCTGATTTCAACAGGTTCAAATATTGTGTAATGTCAATAACTGTGATGTAATCAGGGTCAAACACCAGGTGATGTCACTTCCTGTGATGCCAGTGCTGGATCGAGACTCTGTGATGTCCTTTTACTATTCCCATGATTTTTTGCCAAATTACTTCAGGGCCTACATTAATGATGCGTATCAAAGGAATACCCAGAATTGGGAAGGTTCAAAGGGCTCCCCTGCACTGCAAGCTCACCTTGCTTGCCCTGGATGTGTGTACAATCCCGGCTCTGAAGGGAAGATGGTCTTTCGGTCCTGCTGTATGCTTGCACTGATGACACCCTACACCGGTGAAAAAAGGGCTGAACCTACACCCGACTTTGAGCAATAGGGAGAGATCATAACCATGAAACAGCCACCCTGGTAACCGCATTCAAACATCATTTCAAACCAGACCCAAAATAATGACTGATGATGTGGAAGGCAGCCAACCCAGTCCGTAAGATATGGAGTAAGGATTGTACAATCACTAATGCTGGCAGTAGATGGTACCGGAGGTGTGTTCGTGGTAAGTAATGCTTGTTTCTAGTTCTAAGCTTACAGCTTAGAACTAATCCGGGGTGTATTTGTGTGCAGCAGCCAGCCGATTGGACTTGGTATGAGACTGCAACTCGCTGGTCACTTAGCACTCATTGGGGTTAGAATGGCCTGTTGTTCTTGCATGTCCTGGTATCAACATCTGTGTTTTATTTAGATTGTGCTTAGCTGTATGGCGTGCATAATAGATAGTTTTGCAGTTGTCTATGCAGGAGACAAAACAACCTTTGAAGCTACACTTTTACAACATAGAAATCCTGAACTCAATACTTCTTAGCAGCCTAAAGTGTTGCATGATGTTGTATTCTTTTTTCTCCCCTCGCCTTCCTTTCATCTTCCCTGTCAGCTTTTTTCATTTTAATTACCCTCCAGCCCTCTCCTGTACCCTTTGGAGCGCTTTGAAGAAGTCTAGCAATAGCATTAGTTTTACTCAATCATCCAACATGGCATAACCAGTGTTTAAAATGGAAAATAGAAGTGCAGGTACCTTGTACCAGAGTACTAGCTTGTTTCTGAGAAATGCTGATACTCTCCAATTAAAAGTATTGTCACTCTTGAGAAGTGCAGGTACTCTCCCTCTCAAAACAGTACCATCTAATTTAAAGCACTAGGCATGACATCACTTTCCATTCTTCCCTCTCTTATCCATACCTTCCCTCTTAAGCTCTCTGTGCCCAACTATTGTCCGCGTTCAATAGTTTGAAGCAGTCTCAGGGGGCATAAGGCTAAGCTCTATACAAGGAGCAGCAAAACATACCATGCTGTTCCATTGTTTACACACACTCTTACTCTCGAGGAAAGATCTAATACCGTCGCCCTTTCTTCCTCCCACCCTCACCAAAAACACAAGAAACCAGAATTACACATCACTCTCCAAGGGCCTTAATACAGATGCGCGGGAAGGGGCGGGCTGCCAATATTACATGTGTGCATTAAACGACGCCGTGTGGAGGCTGTGCGCCATGACATGCTACCTACCTGTGTGCAGAACGCTATATGGCTATATGTGGGTTTTTTCGTGACCCTCAAAGAGCTGTATGTGCAAACACACAGCTGTATGTGCTTACACACGTCTGTATGTGGTCAAATCTATCTGTATACGAGTGTGTGCATGTCAATGTACCAGTCGGTACACAAGCCTGCCTGCATCTTATAGATGCACACGCGTATGCATGTATACATAGATCCATAAACACGCGTATCGAGTGTGCATAGATCGATAATCTACAAATCTGCGTGAGGCTATAGCGATCGATTTAAAATACTCGTTCATGTATGCATCAAACTGACTCAAATCTGTGTATACATACATCGTTCCATATAGAATAAACTGTTTCGCACGCATAGCCCTGTATATAATTCTGTCTATTTCGTAAAACAACTAGATTAAGCCCATATCGAGTCATACGAAAGTCTATTGGTACGAATATCGAAGAACATACAAGCATGCGTGCTGCACGTATCGAACCATATACAATTATGTGTGTACATGTATGTACATCGACCTTCGTACACGAGCACTTCTGTATGTAAAGCGACAACGGTCTTCGAGCGAACAAGAACTAAGCTATAGAAATGCTGACGACATAAGACGGGCGCATATACAACGCTATATGTGCATATATAGAAGCGTGTACATGTCTATATCCGCTCATACGAGTGTGCCCAGATTAGGGCACACACAGGACTGAGTGTGTGCACCTATATCGAGCAGTATCACGTCTCGATGCACACACAGCAGCCTGCAAGTGCACATAGGCACACCTAGGAACAAATGTGTAAGGTCATATACCGGCCCATGTACAGCAGCCACTACTATATATGATGTAAAGTCACATATCAACCCAAGTCCGCATGTGTTTATATATGGACTATGCATATTAATCTGCATATCTATATCTCGACATGCAAGGACCAACCAGTGTCTGTGTATGTCGCGCCAATCACTTTCAGCCAGTGCCGCGCTGTAGAAGCCTCGACATGACAGTGATTGAATCGCACGGTCTGAGAGCGCTCGACCTGGTTACACGGACGGGTGTATCTGCTCCGCAACTTATCATGTCAGACACCTAGGAATGACAAGCAGGCAGACAGACCACCCCTCAGCGGGAGGGGCTGCAGCGCTCAAGCGGGGGCTGCAGTAAATGGGGAGCGGGCGGGGTGGCGTAATGAGGGCACCCTGGCCTCGCAGTAAAGATCGGGGGTGGTGGGGGGGACATGTCCCTGAGGCTGGGGTGAGATATTCACACCCTGAGGTGACCGTAATCGGGGGGTGAGGCTGTAGTCATGGCACCCAGGGCTTGAAGTAAAGGGGGGCGTAGTGGATGGAGGGCTGGAGTGCCGGTCCATAGAGTGGCTGTAAAGACGGAGGTGTGTGTGGGGGATGTGTCCCTAAGGCTGGGGTGAGATATTCACACCCTGAGGTGACCGTAATCGGGGGAGTGAGGCAGTAGTAATGGCACACAGATCTTGGGTAAAGGGGACGCAGTAGATGGATGGCTGAAGTGCCGGTCCATAGAGTGGCTGTAAAGACTGGGGTGTGTGTGTGTGGGGGGGGTTGCAGTAACGATGTCCCCCCGAGATATACACGGAAGGCTGCAGCTGAAAAATCTCACACCCTGGGGTGGCAGTAATTGGGGTGGGATGGTGGTGGACAGTAGTGATGGCTCCCTGGGGTCGCAATCACCGACGGGGGTGGGGGGGGGGAGGCGCAGGATGTCCCGCAGTGACAGCTAAGGTTGTGGTCGCAGGAGGGTGGTTTGTCTGTAAGGGTGCCCCCTGTGGATGACGGCTGAGGCTGGAATGTTAACATTCTGGTGTGTCAGTAAGGGTGAAATGGGCACCCATGGCGACACCAGTGGGTTGGTGGGGGGGGGGTGAAGGAGATGTATCGACACTGGCCCTAGAGGGAGACAGAACGTCTTTGGCCACGAATGATAGTGTGATGGGAGAGAGGGGCTGCTTGCTTGTGTCCTGGTCTCTTACACTAAAACAGTGCCCGCCCCCCTCCTTCTAGCGCCTTCTCCTTCCCCTTAAGGCACCCGTCTGCCCCGCCTCCTTCTAGCACCTGCTTCTTCCTTCTCATAGCGCCCGGTCTTGCCCACGGACTTACCTGCCCCGAGCAGCAGCAGGAGGCGGCTCATGGAGCACGGAGCCGGCAGCGGAGCCCAGCGCAGCTCACTCCTACCCAATTAAATGGCACCGACTTCGGAAAGATCGAATACTGAACTGTCTCTGCCGGGATTCATACTGGTGAAATTCAGATCATAGATGTCAGTGGCGAGTGTTTAACTCACTGAGCCATCTGTGCGTTTATAACCCATGAACAAGTAACACTGGGGGCCGGGATAAGGAAGCTTCCAGATGTGGGTAAATACCCCCTGCCACTGCACTCATGTGGCTTAATAGTAGGGGCAAGATGACATTTGCCTGAACACCAGGGCACGTCCTAAAACAAGCACTAGAAAACTACCCGCGACTACAAGGGAAAACCAGCGCGACCAGCGCTGACCGCCATCTGTTTCCAATTGCGATAATTGGAAACAGATGGCGCTACTGCTCGCTCCCGAGCACCGTAGGCCACAGTAGACAGAAGGCGGGACATGCACCCGCCTTGTTCCAATTGCATGCTGTCTTTCTAAGAAAGACGTATGCAGAGGCCAATAGCGGGTGAAAAAAAAAAGCAAACGCACGAGCGTGTGTTTAGAGTTGAAAGGCCCTTACTTAAAGTCTCGCAGGGCAGCGCATGCGCGCTGGCTCAGGCGAGACCTAAAAATAGGTACACCTGCCCTGGGGACACATAACCCTGACTGAGCATCTTATACTGACCATTCAGTATGCACCTCTACATCTTAGTGGCTCACAGTCTGGGTTGTTCTTCCCCTAACGCAGTAGCAAGAATACATGTTTTGGCATCACTTTAAATAAGGTACTTATCATCGCTGATAACTGTTGTATTGCATTGCAATCACAGCCCCTAAAAGGCATCACAGTTATAATCACAGGATTAGGCATAAACAGCCAGACGCTCTAGCAGGAATGTCCAGCCACATAACCCCACTTTACTTATGAATTCGCATTACACATGTGACTTACAGTCCCACCATAGAAATAACGTTGGTAAATACACTTCTCGTGCAATTGCATCTCTTCACCTCCAGGGAATGCCCTTCTCCAAACATCCCCAGCACAGCCCTCCATACTTTGAGGCAATTGCTAATGCACCCCCAGCTGCAGAACAAAAGTTCCAACCACAGGATGCTTTGACTGTAAGCTGAGCCCTTGAGGGGTTATTTCCTTGGAGTCCCCCAGAGACATAGGGGGGGACTTGACTCTTTGTGCGGGGGGAGACTGCGTTGCTCCTGCAGCTCCCCCTGCACCTTTTCCTACAAAGGGAGTGACCACCTCCTCTGGGGGCCACCTGGCACCCATCCACGATGCAATCCCCATGCCTTGCAAGGCATTATGGGGCGCTCCCTGGGCCGAGCATGCATATTAGAACAGCGACTCTCCCGCTGTGTCAGGGAGAGCCACGCAGCCTGTCCTGCGGCCTGGCGCCGCATCCGCCATTCGTTGGGGGGCCGGTCCCACCCGGACCAGTGCTGCCAACCGGTGAGTCCACTCAGAGCAGCTCGGGGAGCCCACCCCCGGCCGCTCCTTCTTCCGTGCTCTTCAGGGTCCCGGTCCCACCCGGGAACGCCGCACTGCTGGCTCGCTGGGGAGCAACTCGGGGAGCCCACCCCCGGCGACTCCTGCCGGCTCCCCACCCGGCCAGCACCCTCGCGTGCCGCCACAGAAGCCGGCACTTCTATTCTGGTCTGCCCGCTCTGGCGGGCAGACTCGGAGACTCCAGCCGGTCCAGCCGGACCTCGGGGGAGTGCGACGGCACTCCCCCCGCCTTCCTCCAACCACGGGGGCGCTCCCCGGCTTCAGCTTCTTGTCTTTGGGGCCCGGAGTTGGGATCCCGGGCCCCAGAGGCAGTCTTCGCGGGAAGCGCGATGGCGCTCCCCGACTTATCTTCGGAGCGACGGGGCCCGGAGTTGGGATCCCGGGCCCCTGGGGATTCTTCGCGGGGGGCATGACGGCACTCCCCATCCTCTGTCTCATCGGAGGCCAGGGTCGGCTTCTGGCACCCCATTCAGGCAATTTCACAGGGAGCGCGATGGAGCTCCCCGGCTTTTCTTCTTGTGGGGGCAGCCCCCAGGACCTGACCCACCCCGGGGGCACATCTTGGACCGGTGGCGGAGCCCCACGAGCTTCGTCGTCAGTCCTTGCAGAGGTCAAAGGTCGCCTACCTTCTGGGGGGCGTATCTCGGCCCCCAGGCGACCAATCGGCTCCATTCTGGCCTCTTCTTGCTCCTGGTGGCGCTCCCTGGCTACTGGGAGCACTTTCTTTTGCCCTCTTGGTCTCCAGGAGGGTGAACTCAGCAGGGAGAGGTCTTCACTGGTTCCCTGCGCCATTCTTTCGCCTGACTCTCCTCCTGGGCCTCTCTTCTCCTTGCGCAGAGGGTCAGGCCTCTGCTCACTGGTCGTGGTCTCCCCTTGTGGCGCAAGTCGGGGTCCTGGGCCAGTCTGGAGGTTCTTCCTTCCAGCTGCCCATGGTGCCAGGCTCCAGCACCACTCTTCCTCAGCAGACCACACCCCAGAGAGAGCTCCTCTTCCTGTGCAAACTCTTTTGAAAGATTTGGGAGGGGGCTGGCAGGAAGTCTCTGTTTGCCCTATCAAACAGCGACATCACTTTTCTGCCCCTGCTCCCTCCTTCCTCCGGGTTTGTTCAAAATGGCGTCGTCCAGGGGTCTCATGCCACATGGTCTCTGAAAAGCCCCTTCCCCCCTTGCTGCCTTCTCTCCAGAGCAGCTTGGTGCCTGGCACCAGGTGACAGCTGCTGATGGATTAACCTGTAGCTCCACCCATCTTCTCTTCTTGGAAAGGAGGCCTTCGCCCTTGGAATGCTTGTCGTGCAGGGCTAGGCCTCTGATGCTACAGCTTGGGGAGGAAGGTCATTAATCCAGCCTGGCAGTGGTTATGAGCTGACTCAGAGGAATATGACATTTCTGGATGACACAAAAGCAGTACAGATATGACTTTGAATACAGCAGAATACTTCGTCTCACCTATGTTACAGTGGACTTTAGTGCATGTCTGGAATTTGTAGGCCCTAGGGAAGTGAAACTAGCCTATTTGATCCCCATCCTCATAGGGCAGTGGTTCCCAATCTGTGCGCCGTGGCACCCCGGTGCGCCGTCAAAACTAGTCAGGGGCGCCACGCCAATAGGTCAAGGGAGCCACGGGTTGAAAAAGTTTGGGAACCACTGATATATATATATATATATATATATATATATATATATATATATATATATATATATATAACCACAGGACTCTCAGAACCTCCTCTTAGGCGAACATATATATATATATCATCACATTGAGTTTCTTTCTAGGAAGTTATGGAGCTACAGGTTGTCCTGCCAATCACAGTCAAATATTGACTAAAAAAAGTCTAAAGCGTACAGTTAATGTCACTATATTTATTTCAAATGTTGTTACGCACCACCTCAGCTTGCAATGTACAACGTTTCTTCTGATTGAAATGTCATGTAGCTATTGAAAAACAAATAAATAAATAAATGAAGTCTCATTAGTAGGGCTGTACAAAGTTTTATTTCACTAGCTAAGTTTTTCTAAGTTCCAGATCCTCGCCTTTCACATAGCGTACCAAGTTTTCCGGGTTTCCTACTCTTTGCAAAGTTTTTTTTCGGCACTCTGTAAAAATGTCTTCTCAAATATATACTAGCTGGAGTATAAAGCAACCCTTTCCGGTGATGATATCATTTTAGTACTCACTGTGTGAGTATCCTCTAAAGCTTCACTATTGGAAGAGATGAGTGTCATGTGGCGGACGCCTTTGTTAAATAATTTTTATAAATGGCATTTGCCTATAATCTGCTCACTAGAAAACTGTGGTTAATTACGGTGCGAAAAACAGGTGACTGGAATCAAAATTAAAAAAATATAATAGCCTTTTCACATGTAGAGGATTTTATACCTGTTTTACAGTAATTCAATTCAAGTTAATAATAAATATATGTTTCGGAAATCTTGGTTGTATGCTGGTATAACGAAAATTACGGAGTGTGAATCGTACAATTCTGTCGTTTCCTTTGTGTACTTGAAATTCAAAGGCAAGATCAAAATAAGAAATTCAGGGACATATTTATCATTATATCACGTAGCGCAGCAAGTCACCTTGTTGCTCTGCACGGTATGATGAGGAAAGGCCAGGAATGTGATGTACTTAACAATATAAGGCACTTTCCTGTCATTTCCCATTACTGGTGCACAATGTGCTGCCTAGCGCCAATGCAGGCACCCTTGCACCGTAGTGCAAGGGTGTCTGCGTTGTAAGGTGGATTGATTTTGTGCAGGATGGGACATCTTCCTGCACAGAAACAATCTCCTTAGGCAGTGGTTCCCAAACATTTTCAACCCGTGGCTCCCTTGACCTATTGGCCGTCGGCCGCGGCTCCCCACAATGTTACTTTTTTTTGCGGGTGGGGGATGTAAGCCCGGCCTCAGGAGTAATTCCATTTTTCTCCCTGAAAATAATTGGAATGAAGCCAATGAAGGTATTATAATCATATGACTAGACTAGAGCATCACAATTTAATTTAGCTGTAACCGTGAGTATGAGTCAAAGAATTCCCCTTGCACAGAGGATACTGGTCCCCTTGTCCACACCCAACATGGTCAGTGTTTGTACAATGCAGTCTAGTGTTTTAGAAATCCTAGAAGAGCATGGAGAGGGTAAACGCTATGGTTCAACTTCCTCCAAGCGAGAGTCTTCTGAATGTGCCATGATGCTAATATGGTATGGGAGGTTTAGAAACCAGAAATGAAAAACAGAGAGCACGCTCCTTAGGCAAGCTGTTTAGTGTAATGGGATTATCCAGCTCACCTCAGCAGAATGGGATGTAGTTGGCTTAACAGCCAAGCTTTCAGTGTCCACATGAGTGACATTTCCATGTTTTTAGGGCACCCATAAGTGACATTCATGTTTTTCGTGTGTGACACCTTGCCTGACACTATCATGAGCACTGGATTAAGAAACATGTGTACAAAATTAAAAGCTTGTTTCATGAAATGTAGTGTAGTACCTGGATTAAATAAACCACCCTTACCTGAAATGGGATACTTTGTAATTTCTGAAGTTGCCCTGTGTCTTCTGCCAGCATACCATGCCTTCCCCTAATATATTAAGTTGCATTAAATAAATGCAGATGGCAATCTTTACCAGATAGCAGCTGCCTTATCTCATATAGACTTTCATCTGTAAATTAGATATACATTTTGGATTAAAAAAATGTAATGCTAGTTTGGTAATCCAAATTACTTCAATTGATAACTGTTGATATTACCCCAAATTAATGGCCCACAATTTTCGGATCTCTGAAGGATGGACGGCAGCTTTAGTCTTTCGGGGATTGTACTCTTGAGCTTCATTTAACAAGAGGCTTCTGCTTTGAGTGTGAAACAAAGTGAGATGGTCCCACTACACTTATGGTTGATCAAGACTAACAAAGTCCTCTTCACCACCATAAAAAGCTGTGTCCACATGACTTACCACTACCAGTGCCTTTGAAATGCTGCAGTCACTGCCAATTCAGCTGCCACCAGCCAGTGCGCTGCACACTTATCTTCTCCACTCGCTTTTTAATTGTTGCAGACTGACTGTATCGCCACACTAGGCTGGGGTGCCTTCCAGGTTCTGTTGTGCAGCCAGGTTGCTTTTTCTGGGAGGAAGCCTGTCCGACGTCTTGGGACTGGACATGTTAACAGCACTGGTCACACTGCGCTTGAACACTTGGGCACTCTAACTGTCTAGGGCAGGTATCAAGTGACGAGACAATACTGTGCCTCTGGTTCCCTGAAGCACACATGACCGGAGGGCAGGAGCTGTAAAGTTGACTTTTCTTGTCAACAATCTCTTGGCAAACTGTGTCCGGGCTGGCGTGGGGACTTAAAAGGGCATGGGCCCAGCAGGCTGCAAAACAACAACATCCTGCACCGCACCAGAAATACTTCAGCCTCGGATTGCCCAGTGCAACAGGCACCGCTGTATTGCAGAAAACCAGCAGGGAAAGGACAAGAACTGTAAGAGGCCTCTGTGCCTCAGAACACTCATCCTGTACTGTAGCGAGCCCAGCGTGCCTCCAGCACATGAAAAACTTCAGTCTGGAATGACCGCAAGCTATTTCAACACGCTCGCGATCATATAAATAGAAAGAGGACTGCACGAAAACGGTCCTCGGAGGAGATGCATGTCTTTCACAGCGCCAGTGGTTCCCAAACTGTGTGCTTGGTGCGCGGCGCCCCTGACTAGTTTTGACGGCGCACCGGGGTGCCACGGCGCACAGATTGGGAACCACTGTCCTTAGGCATGTTCCTATTACCACAATAGGTAGTTTTGGAACCTAGAGATGTTGTTCATCTGTGTCCTCTGCGAAAACCCAAAAGAATTAGAATTGCTGATACTCCCAATCTCCTACTGTTACCCAATTGCTCTGGGGGACAGCAGTTCATAGGCAAGTAGTTCCCCCGATTGTTTTATTAGAATAGTGTTTACAGGGCACCCTCCAAAGATGGTGGTGGCTTTTATCCTAATCCCTGTAGTCAGCTCCACACTACACCAGGTGTATCACATGACCAGATATCCGGATCATGTGATCAGCAGCGAGTGGATATATTCGAGAGACAGAGAGGAGCTGGAACCTGCATGGTGAGGGGAGCGGCACATTTTAGCAGCTTCGGACCCTTGACGGCGTGAGTATGGCCCCATTGAGAGACAGGGGGGAATGGTTTAATGAAGGGCAGGACTCCGTGGAGGTTATACTCTGGTACGGGTACCAGGCACACGGGTGCCATAGATTTGCTCTATGGATTTTTGAGTCCTAGACTAACATGGGGGTTCCCGCTGGCTAAACTGGGAAGAACCTTGTATGTGTGACTACAGGGAGATGCACCCGATCGCACATCAGTTTCACGGATGGAAAAGTAAAACTTGGTAAGCGTATTTTAACATTAGATTTGTCCCTAAATATATCCTTTTCTTTGCCACCCAAGGGTGGGGCTTGAATGTGGTGTTGGAATATCTATATTCACGATTATTGTTGCATGGAGTGAGAGAATTTGCAAAACGGTTGACCTTGGAATTAAAAGGCTGTGACCATCACATATGGAACCAAGATTGAATGGGTTCTCCTGGATTTAAATGAGGGTGAGTTTGTGCTAAGTGAGGAAAAACACATTGTTTGTCTATTTCTGTGATATGTGTCATTGCAGGAGTATCTGCAGTGTGGTTACTGATAAACACCAGAATTGGTTATCTCTCCTTGACTGGAAGTTCCAGGTACGGTGAAAGTATCATTGTGGGATCTGTGGTCCTGAGGAAGGCCGATTGACCCGGTAGGGCGATTTGAGGCGGCCAAAACATGTCAACAATCTGCAGACAGGAGGGATTAAGGGGTAATAATCCCCCCTTATCATCATCGTCCTTATTTTTTTTATCCTAGCCAGGAAGTCCAAGAATAAAGGTACTTAATGACTCTCCTGAGCTTGTTTTATTCACTGTTTTGTTGTAGTTCTGCACAGAAAGATCCCTGAATATATGTGTATGTATTGTCTTCCCTATCCCTTTGCTTCATCCTAGGTGTTGGTCTGCGCAGGGATGTTGTCAGCAAGTCCTATGATGAAGCATGCCACTATAAGTGGGTGATGGCAATTTTAAAAAGCTTTGTGGTTTGATTGTGTGATACTCGCACTAGATATTTCTATGTCCTCCTTTTCCTTTTTGTGTGTGTAAAGCTCTTTCTTCTTGAGAAAATAGCCAGAAACCTGCTTTCCTATTCTTCCCTAAAAATCCCAATCCCCAAATGGCATTTATGAATTTGGGTTAGAACACTATGAGGCATATTAATTAAAACATCATGCAACACAGCAAGTCACCCTGCTGCGCTGCGTGATAGGGAAAGGGCAGGAATGCACCATACCTAACAGAATACGGCACAGTCCTGTGATTTCCCAGCACTGGCACACACTGTGCTGCCTAGCACCAATGTAGGGTGCCTGCATTCTAAGCAGGATTGTTTTATGCAAGAAGGGACACCTTCTTGCACAGAAACAACCCTGTGAGGCATTTTCCTCTTTCTATGTGTGAATGCAGCACACATAGAAAAAGGAAGTAACAAAGTGAAATAAAGATATTTCTCTCGTTACACTTCACCTGGGGAGGCATAGCCTTTTGATGCATTCCCAGGTCTACCAGTAATGGTAAATCTGGGAATGCACCAGAATCTATTGGTGGATGCGTGGGAACACCCAAGCTCCACCCATGGAACACCTCCCTGGTGCAGAATAACGCAACGCAGACATTTGTGCACTGCGTTGAGTTACTCTAGATTTACCAAGCCACTCAGGGCCACGCAAGGTGGCCTTGCATAGCTTGATAAATCCTACTTAGATTTGCATCGCCCTTGCGCCCCCTTGCCTGGCACAAAGGCAACACAAAACCTACATAAATATGCCCCTATGTGGCCAAAAAAAACCTTTGTAACAATCATCCTAAGACCTTAGGATAGAATATAGCCTCAGAAGTTCTAAGTGAGCATTGAGACAGCACTTCCATAAGCTGAAGCCATGAATAATAACTGTTGCTTGAATGTTGGTCTTTTACATTTTCATTATTAAGCATTTTCTGTTCTTCGTTTAATTTACTTTCACTTTAAAGAATAAGGACTTTTTCTGTTTATTATTGTGTATGCTCTCTTTAGTTATCCTGTTTAGATTTTTTTCATGTTATCCGCTGCAAGTATCCTCATAGCGGTGGTTTATTATTTAATCTAGTTCTACTTAGAATGCCTTTTTATTTTCAGTGCCTCGAAACAGAGCCCCTGGCATTGTATGTGCAAAGAAATAACAAAGTGGCAAACAAACAAACAAACAAAAAGCATCGAGGCTCGTTGAATGCCCTCTGGGCAGTGCTTTACAGAGGAATATGAGCATTTCAGTCACAGAAAAAATGTAGTCTGGCAGACAGGAATAAAACCACTGTAACATTGAGCGATTCATACCCAGAGAAGACAGAGTGGAAATATGAGAAGGGTGCTGTAACAACTTGCTGTATAGAGGAATGCAGATGGTTGTGTGTGAATCATTTGTAATCAGTTTTTAGACAGGTAGGGAAGATGAATACTGTTGTTTTTTCAACATAGTAATGACCACAGAACACTATCAGAAGCTGAAAATGTTCCAGATGAGAGAGAAGAACTAGAAAGAGCAGGTAAGCTGGTGAGTAAATATGGATAAATGGATGTGACTGAGGGCTTTATTTAGAGTTTGGAAGATGTCCTCCCATCACCTCACCATGCTCAGAAAGCAATGGATTTGAGCTTGGACTACCAGACATATGTTACAGTCTTGTAACATTATTCAAGAAACACAGTAACTACTGCCATTCAATAGAAAAAGAGAATGCCACAGGTATTGTCTTATCAGTACACTCGCAGTGCTATTATTAGATGGTAGAAAAAGAAATGATACATGATATTTTCACACAATAGGTTGCGCCATCCACTTGTACCACTATGATGTTATGTTATGTGTATTTGTTGAGTGAACGTTCACCAGCGAAGGAATCCTGGTGCTGAGCAGGTGTACTGGTCTTTTCCCGAGGTCTTTGTGGGGGTTACTCAAAGAGCCAAGTCTACAGCTTCTTATAGAAACCATGTATATAGGAGAAGGCTCTGATGTGCAGTGGGAGGTCGTGCCATGCTTTCAGAGCAATGAACGAGAATGCTCGACCTTTGGCTCCATATCCTTGTGTCCATGGAATGTGTGCAAGTTGTAGTCTAGCAGAGTGGAGGTGTCTGGCTGGTTATTGGAAGGAGATGTGATTGTTCAGGTAGTCTGGGCCTGTGTTGTGTACTGCTTTGAATGTGAGGATGTGGAGTTTGAACTGAGAGCGCTTGTTTATTGAGAGCCAATGGCGCTCCCTGAGGTGTGGTGTTTAATGTGAGTCCTTTGAGGATGAGTCTGACTGCTGCGTTCTGGATGGATTGTAGTCAGCTGGTGAGTTGCTTGGTTATACCGACATAAAGGGTGTTACCGTAGTCCATCCTTCAAGTGATGAGAGTGTGGGTTACAGTTTTTCTTGTGTTTCTCAGGAACCATTTGAAGATTTTCTCCAGCATCCTCAGAGTGTGGAAACAGAAATCTGTGACAGCGTTGACTTGTGCGGACATGTCTAATATGTTGTATATGATGATCTGGAGGTTCCTGGCATGGGCGCTGGGAGTGGGTGTTGGTCCGAGGTCAGCAACCCACCAGGTGGACTCTCATTGCGAGGTGTTTTTTATTCCGAAGATCCCTACTTCTGTCTTGTCAGTGTTGAGCTAGAGACATTTGGACTTCATCCAGGAGGTGACCTTGGCTATGCAGGCCATGAACTTGTTCCTTGTGTCAGGGGTTTTGTCTAAAAGGAACAGTATGAGTTGTGTGTCATCGCTATATGAGAGAATGTTGATGTTGTGGTCGTGCATGACATTGGCTAGTGGAGTGATATATGTGTGAGAGTGAGGTACTCTGCAGATGAGTTTCTGAGCTTATACGGTGTTCACTGACCATTTGAGTTTTTCTGTCAAAAAGGAGCTGATCCAGCGGAAAGGCGGTCCTTGAATGACAATCTTGGGTAAATGTCTGATGAGGGTGGGGTCTAATAAGTTGTTGAAGGCTGCAGAGAGGTCCAGATGGATGACGGCTCTGGTCAGCTGTATCATGTGGATGGCGTCTGTTGCAGTGATGAGTGCTGTTTCCATGCTGTGGTTGGGTCTGGGTCCAGACTAAGTGGCATATAAGGATGTTGAGAGGATGGTCTGTGAGGCATCGTTCAATGAGTTTCTCTAAAACCTTGGCCGGGTTTTGTAGGAGGGTGATTAGTCTGTGGTTTGTGAGCTTGGTTGGGTCTGCCGAGGGTTTCTAGTGCAGAGTGGTGACTGTGGCGTGTTTCTAAGCTTCCATGAAGGAGGCTAAGCTGATGGAGGCATTGAGGATCAGGGTGAGGGATTTGCTGATGGGAGGAGTCCCTTGTTGAAAAAGCATGGTGGGGGCAGGGGCCTGATGGGGCTCCAGAGTGGATCGACTTCATGGTGGTGGTGGCTTTGTCCATGAGGATGACGGGCCATGAGGTTGGGTTCTGTCCTTCATTTAAGATGGGTAGACTTGCCGCAAGGTCAAAGAAATCCAGTTGTGTATTGAAGTGGCATGATATATCGAAGTGATCTTGTCACAAAAGAAGCTGTATATATTGTTACAAAGGTCTTGATATGTGGTGATGATTGAATGGTGTGTTTCCCTGATGCAGATTCACAATATTAACTGAATGATTCTTAAAATGAACATACTTATTGTTTATAATAATAATATGTCCTTAGTCATTTTTGCTGTTGGTACAAGGCAATCAGCCTCAATGACTATCCAGAACTCTGCAAATCCTCCTATCCTTACCTTTCAATCTATCTCCCCTTACTGCCAATTACTGCCTCCCACTACATATCAGCAATTTTGACCATTAAAATTACACCATGAAACCACATTGCTTCTGCCCCGCACCACTTTTCCCCAAACCACATGGACTTATCACTGTCACCTTAACTTTCCTAAATAAGCATTTCTCTATGCCCAAGTTAGCAAACCTTCATTTATCCACTCTAGCCCCTTTACTCTGAAAATCATTAAACCCCCTGCGGTCTCAAGTAGTACACTGCATAGGCCTATGTGGATGAAAGCGCAAACCTGTTATACTAGCTATCTCATCCTGTGATCTGTTTTTATTCTGTTCTGTGGTCCCCTACATTTTACATTTTTGTGTGTCCAGTAATCTACGGGATGACCCATACACCAACTGCAGTGCTCTCCAGCAGAGTCATAGTTTGTTGCTGGGAAAGGAAGGTTTGGAAGGATTTTTCTTACCATTGTCTATGGAGGACATCTTCCCTCATCGCCTTTTGAAGAAAGGTTGCTCACTGATGGTACTAATTTTCATTCTGGGGCGTATAGTGCTGAGGTCTACTAACTCCCATATGTAAATTTCAATTCGTTTCTTCATTCATCTTTAAGAACAGTGGCTGTATGTTTAGATGTGCCCTACAAACCTAACTGGGAGTGCACTGCTGACCCAACTACCTGAAATAGAGGATGTAATGAGGCGCTTCGGTCTATAGCACTTTTAAGTTGTCTATGAACTAAACCTGTTTGGATCTGTCATACTTCATGGATTTCAAGATGTAAACTGAATGTCTCCCCTGGACAGTGATCACACCTAATATTTTGTTTGAGCTTTACTACTCTGTTTCGCCAGCTGCTAGGAAGTGCTGTATGAGAGGAGACCCACCAGTGAGTCCATATGGACCAATGTACCTGCACACATCTTTGAATCTCTCCAGGGGGCCCTCAACAGAGGTGATGGAGAGCTACAGCAACACTGTCTATGTACAGATTAGCTCATCCCCAGGAGTAAAGTGCCTAGGAAGCTCACTTCCCATCACCAGTGAATGAAGTTTTTGTTAATATAGCGATCCCTTTTCACCATCTTCTATGCCTCTGGTAGCAGTTCATTGTAAATTCCCTATACTGTGTGTCATTCCCAAGTCTGCCTTTGCTTTATGGTCCCCGTTGTCATCACTATTTTTGAATTATACAGGTGCCATGTGCCTATGTCCTGCATTTTGCATGCTCTACTGAGTGTTCAATTTAAAAAGCATGCTTTGCATTTTAGTTTGTGTGCACTGTAAATAAATCTGTTTAATGAAGTACAAATGCCTGGTACTTTTATTAAACCAATATATAATGCTGAGCAATCAATTAAAGTCCTCCATTTACTGCTGTCCTTGTTTCCTGTTGGAATGTCTGGTATTCAGTATTTGTTTTTGTTTATAGTTTATACATTGACTGCTGACTAGTTATACACTGCTGAGCAATTAAAGACATCCATTTCCTGCCCAGCTGCCCTTGTTTTCTGCCAGAGTGGCTGATATTTTGGTTTGGTTTGTACAAAAACTGCTGACTAATTAAGGACCTCTGTTTCCTCCCGTTTCCTTCTGGAGACTTTATTCTGAATGGCAATCAGCACTTGCCATGTGTATGACAGACTATAAGTATCATGTTTAAAGTGCAGTCAAGTGCTTGGCTTCGTCCATCCATCCAAAGAAAGAGCTGTGTCTCCCGCCACCACCGCCCATGGGTTCTGGGCCCCACTGCCTGTGAGAAGAGCAACCTAGACACTATCACTCAGAAACAGACATTGTGAAACTTCTTTAGAAATCCTTTACTTTCTGGACAACTTTCTACAACCTTGAATCCTGGAATAGGGTCATTCAGCTGGCACCGTAGTGCCCCCCTCGGCTTGACCATGACCATCATTCTCTCACTGCCACTCAGCGCTCCAGCTACTAAGGCCCTTTGCACGGGTCTCAGTTAGTGCAATAGATGGGTACCTCTCCTTTTTGGTTTTTCTTTTCTTCAAGGACACCCTTAGAATTTGAATGTAAATGAGGAGGTTTATGCACACTTAAAGGAGAAGAGGACAAACTGTGTGAATTGTATCAAGTCACACAACGTAGACAATGGTTAATAGGATGATCCACATCAGGGAAGAAGCTAAAGATTCTTGCTTAGGATTTCTTCCAGTAATTTTTGTTTGATGTTTTCTCAAGGACTCACACCCCAAAACTTTATAAATTAACCTTTTTTGAAAAACAGAAATTTTTCACCTGTCTAACTTTATCTTACAGATAGTAGAAGGGCAAACTTGATGGTGGTCTCCACATTTGGGTTTAGGTTAAGAGTGGGCAGCAGGCTCCACTCTGTGGGCAGAGTTTGTGGAGTTTTGCCACCCCGCGCTCCACTTGGAGCATGAAGTTTGGCAAACACTCCATCAACTGCAGCGGAGCAGAGTTTGCCAGCGCCACCACCAACCCTCAGTTAAATTCTGAAGCTTTGCATCATCTCCAGGCATAGCTGAATCTTTCTCAACCTGTGTACTAATCACATGAGATAACGGCCCGGCTGCAGGCAGAAGCAGCAGCGCTCCAATTTGAGCTGCTGCTATGTATGCATGCACGCACCCATCCTTCTGCTCTGCTTACAGTTTTTTTATTTGTAGCCCAAGCCTGCTGTTCATGCTCAAGGATCTACTGCTTCTGTCTGCTCGAGCAAGGGTGGACTCCGTTTTCCAGACAGCTGGTGAAGGCAATGCCTTATACAGTGAACGTTGGATTGTTGTGGTGAGAAATTCAGCAAGAGCTGAGTGGCAACTCTGACAGGAAGGACTGAGGGACTACCAGGTATGAAGTAGTGTACAAGATTAGGGCTGTCACGTTGTCCTGCCCTAGCAAGTCTTAAATAATGTGCCTGGGCTTCATTCTCTCTCACTAGGTATTAGCCCATCCGTCCATCTGAACTCCCAACTAGGGCAACTGGTGTACTAATGGACCAGGTGCCAAGGTTTTTCTGGTGAGAGCTGAGAGAAAAACCGCTCCACCCTGCTACAGCGCAGCAGGGGAGGTGTCCTAACTCCTGGCTCTCTTCTATGGGTTGCAGAAACCCAGACTGCTCCTTGTTCTCTGCACTGATAGAGCAGACAACTGCTGTTAGGGAGGACAGCAAGCCCGGCGCATTCCAACAGAGCCCAGTCTTTGCCAACGACACTGCTGCATGAATAAGTAAAATCGATGTGACATCATCACTCCATTGTCTCATCTACAGGCCACTCACGAGACAGTACTCAGTACATTTCAAGGCATTAGGCAGAGCAAAGTACCACAGATGCATGTTTTTCTTTTTTATAAGGTACTCCACCCACTTGCGGAACTCCACGGAATTTGGTGGAGTTTTTAAATGACAGTGAAACTTCACGAGCTCTGCCTAGGCTTAGTTTAGGGATTGTAGAGGTAAGCCACAAATAACTGAAGAGGGGCACAAGAAAAGCATGCTCAAGTTGATTGTAAAGTATGCATGTATTGCTTCCTAAAGTGATTGTGCTTTTTTTTTATCACCGAGCACCCTCTCCCGGCAGAAGGAGTGTGTCTTACCACTAGAACCCGAAGGTTTCTGCTGAAAAGGATTAACACACACACATGTCATCCTTTCCACAGAAGCTCCAGGTACACCAGACCATTGATCTCTCTCTCTTTCTCTCTCTCTCTGTTTCATCTCTCTAACCCCCTTTCTGCCACAGTCAGTCATTGGTGTCAGCCACCTCTTCTAATACTAATGATTAACCTCAGGTGGAAGTAGCTGAAGATCTTCACTTTCCACAGAAGCCATGGGAATTCAGGTGAGTGGTCCTTGGTGTGATACTGTGCATCCCCTAGCCACTGTCCACCATCATGTGAACATGGGCTCCAACAGTCATTGTGCCTGGTTACTAAAAGGTTGTTTCAGAGCCATATCAGGGGTTCCACTGCCAGATCATGAAGAGGTTAAAAAAAACAATTGGTTCCTGTGCACCGGATCAAACATTTAGGAACATAAAGATAAGTATGGGTTCTTTTTCCCAAAACCCTCTCTGGGGTTCTAGTAGGCTTCCATCTTTCATCACTGAGTGGGACTCTCTAGAGACCCAGGACCATTGGTTCAATGTTATCAGACCTACAGTCCAAAAACTATAATGAACATTTGGTTGCAGAATCATCTAACCCCAACA
Source organism: Calotriton arnoldi (assembly GCA_963921515.1). Classification (NCBI taxonomy): domain Eukaryota; kingdom Metazoa; phylum Chordata; class Amphibia; order Caudata; family Salamandridae; genus Calotriton; species Calotriton arnoldi. The sequence continues at coordinate 267,423 of CAWUFW010003908.1, forward strand.
TGAAGACCTCCTATCTCTCCCTGTGAGCTGAACCAGAACACATCTAAGGACCTTGGTCCACAGCCATAACCAAAAGGATATTTTCCTTCATTATGTTTGAACAGTTAGGGTTCAAGGTTTTTAACAACCACCACTCTTATTAAAGTTTATTGTACTTCAATTTTAAGTCAAGGAAAGCATTGAGCTATACCATATCTGGCTCAACCTTCACAGTCACACTTTTGGTACTAGCAGGCATTCCTGAAAATGTTGCAGAGTTCAGAAAAGTCCTCAAACCACTCCTTCCTCATTTTGAACCAATCACATGTCTCTGAGCCTTAACCCATTTAAAAAAAAAAAAAACTGTCATAGTCATCCCTTATTCAAGAAGTCCATGGCAGATCCAACCAATCCCTCGAAATACCTCCCAGAGTCGGTCCTTCTCTTCTCAAAGATCTTAGCATGACTAGCACTGACGACTCACCCTCTCCCTCTCCACTCACAACCTAAGCAGTTATCCCTAGTCAGGTATTTTGGGACCTTACTCAATATAAACAACCCAACCCTCAGCACGGTTTCCAGTTTTTTTGCCTAAGCACAGCACTTTCGCAATTTTGTCTCACTGTTCCATCTTTGTCTGCCCCCTCTAACGCTTTCGACCACCCATCATGTTTATTACTAGCAGCAAAACCGCTGTAATGAGATCCACTTCCTCTGCCAAATTTCCATTTTTTTGATGTAACATTAGTGCTGCTAGAACCACGCGATTCTGCAACAGCTACATTTTCCATAGTCTAATGAATTTACCACACTTGCTCATTATCCACTATCAGCTGAGTCACTCGCAGATTTCAACAGAATAAAATGTATTTCTAGCCGAAACTGATCAAAAGTTGCCTAAAAGCTCCACAAGTGGTTCTTAACAGTGGCAGACACTTTGCCTGGCTTAACTGGTAACCTTTTCATTCGCTGATTATTGTGCTCATGTGCTAACCTGGTACTCATGAGGTGAAACTGGCCCAGGCAGTACTTATGTGAAATAAAATGACAAAATAGTCAAATAACACGCCGCAGAATGTGCCACTTTATGCTACATAACTTGCCTTTTCTTGCTGCATAATTAAACGAACCCTGCTACATAAGTTGGCCTCCCATTATGGCATAGTACCATAGGCCACACTTAGGGGCAGATTTACAAGCCCCTTGCGCCGCCAATTCATCACGTTGCATCGACGCACCGGTGGCGCAGCCTGCTGAGTGATATTTACAAGCACAGGTAAAGTCACCCTGCGTGACTTAACCTGTGCTTGTAAATATCACCCCTGTTCATGCAACACTTTGCGTGTTAGGGGCGTGACATGGGTGTTGCTGTGGGTGTTCCCACGCAACACCCATGTCCACTGATGCATTTCCAGATTTACGAGAAATTGTAAATCTGGATATGCATCAGAATGCTACGCCACCCTAGGGGTGGCGTAGCGAGGTGCAACGAGGAGAAATGATTTCATTTCTCCTCGTTTTTTTCCTCTTTCAATGTGTGCTGCATTCTACAGCACACATTGGAAGAGGAAATCACTCAATTTATTAGTTTTTGTGCAGGAAGGTGCCCCTTCCTGCACAAAAACAATCTCCACGACGCAGGCATCCTTGCACCATGGTGCAAGGGTGCCTGCGCCGGCGCATGGCAGCAGTTTGTGCGCCAGCGCAGGGGAAGCACAGAGATGCAACATATTGTTGTAAATATGTTGCATCCCTGTGCTTCGAAACTAACGCAGCGCAGCAAAATGACTTGCGGCACCGCAGTGCATTAGTTTCTTGTAGATCTGCCCCTTAATACTTACCAAAATCAGAATGAAGCTCTCTTGCCTCTCAGTCAAAACACCAATAAATCATGTTGCCCACTGTAAACTTGATTACTTTCATAGACTTCTAATTAGCCCACCTAGTACACCTTTGCTCTTCTTGACACTGTTCTCAGCTTCACCACATGCACTCTCTTCGGCCGACTGTGGGCCACCTCCATCTCTTTCTGTAGTTTTCGAAGAATTCCTCCCAGCTCTAAACAGGGACTGCTTCAAATTCTATATTCTCACCTTTTAAATAGACCATGACTTACCTTGTCTCTACACCATCAACAATATCTCCCTCCAAGTTCTCAACCACTGCCTTCACTCATCGACCCAGCATCTCCTAACCACCCTAAAGAACCACATTCTTGCAGCATCACATGACGAAGCCTATATTCTCCCAGCATACTTACACCATAGAGATCGACCTATCAGTGTTCAACAAAAGGCCCCAAAAGCCATGAAGAGGAGTGGCCAATATAAATCAAGGACAGCACCATGAGGAGCTCTCTCAAGGACATAGATGTAATTTGTGCATATTGTCAAGTCTCTGTTACACCTAGGGAAATTATTATTATGTGAGTGTAATCATGTGTATTTTCTGAATTTGACAGAATTTTTCTTTCTTGACGGTTATGCTTTTTGCACCATTTTTAGGTCGAGCCACCCAGACAGCGCAAGTTGTCTGCTTGCAAAAGACCCACTGACAACTTATTCTGGACGTACAGCCAACTCATTGCTTACCACTGATTTTACTCTCACTCTCATTTGCTTGCTCCTTATTCAGTGGCCTTCATTTCTCTTTTTGTGTTTGTCCCTTCCCCGGTGCATAACTTCTTAATGGTCCTTTTGATTGACTGACTTGTATCCTTCCACTGCTCAAATTTGAGGGACTATTTTTTTGTTTTTCATTCATAACTCCATTATAGTGAATGTAATTTCTAGCTATCTCCCTCGGGTACTGCTCCTCTCTCTCAAATACACCCCTCTGTGCTGTGTTGCTCCCCACCCATCTCAACTTGTCTGTAAATGCCCTGAAACAGTAACGTTTTTGATGGGGCGTGGCTAGAGAGCAAACTTTAAGGGTTGTTTTTGTTTTTATCTCTTGCATTCCACATATTGCATGCAAGCATAAGATTTGGCACTCAAAGGTGTTTATGGCACTGGGGGAAGGGACATCTCCTGTGCTCACTCTAGTTAAAATGATGCTTCTCCTGGAGGCCCATAAATCTGCTGCCTGGGCTGCTACGGCTACCAGATGGCTGAATCCTGTGGAAAGTAAATTAGGCCGCAGCAAGCATCCCCCTTTACATTCTGACACTTCCTTGTTGTTTCTAAATTGTGTTCAGATTTCCCTGAGTGAAAACTACTTGAAAAATATGCCATTCAATTTATAAAGATTGGAAACATTGAACTGAGTGAACAGTTTTGAGATACCATAAATATACTTTGCTTTTCCTCCAGAATTTTAAAATATATATATATTTTTTTTTAGGCCTGCTTTTTTTAAGCAATATTTTACAGAAAAACTTTGGCAAAGCAAACAGTTTGGCAGCCACATTGTAAAAGCAAGACCTAATTGCTTTGCCAATGCTTGTTCTCCTGTAAAACTAGATTGGGTAGAAAATGTCTTACAGGAACTGGGGTATTGCTGGGTGTAATGGCTCCCAGGCATTTTCTGCTCAAATGAGTTTCCCGCCGGTATATCCCATTACTTTTTTTTTTGCGAAGCATGCCTTTCCAATCATTTTTTAGGTGAGAAACAGGCCAAGTGGAGTTTGCTAATGCATGTAAATGTTCCCAATCCTCATAAAATGTTCATGTACTATGTGAGGAAACGATGTTGCTGTTTCGCCCACTCTTGGTCTGTATTACACATATCTCCTGACCCTACTACTTCCTGGAATATGTAACTCACCACATTTGTAACTACAACACACTACTCTTGAGCTTATGTACAGGGGGGCAGATTTACAGCCCGTTGCGCCACTTTTGCGTCACTTTTCACATGTTAAAAGTGACGCAAAAGTGGCGCAAGGGGCTTGTAAATCTGCCCCAGGGTTTCTGCCTGGTAAATTGCTTCCTCCAGCAAATCGTGAGGAGTTCATATGAGTTTCTTGTATGCTGCCTTCCTCAGTTGTTAAGGATTCTGCATTTGACTTCCACGTCATTTGTTCACAATATTTCTGGTGCTGTAGTTGTGAATAATAACAATTTGTTTTTTGAATAACGCCTCACTTTTGCCATTTCTCAGCACTGTAAAAGCAGATGTTACCCAATTAAATGATAATTTATGAACTGGAAAGGTTGGATTCTTAGGCCCACATTATCAGTGGTCCAGTAATTAATGTGATATTTATTGCATGTAATAAAATCAGACTCTGCTGAGTTGGAATTTATTGGCTGTGATGAATATCACCCAATTATGAGTTTTTGGGGAATAACATGCTGAGTTTGATACTTACCGCACCAAAATCCACGTTCTGATGAATAATGGTCATTTTCCCCTTATAAATATCAACAGACTAGACCTAACAAAATTTATCACAAAACTCATAATTGTGGCTTGTGTGATAATAGCAGTTACAGGACAGATTGCAATTAACCAGCCGCTCTTAATGAGGACCTTAATCAGAATTGTTAGGATGCGGGCTCATGACTGGCAGATCACCACATACTACAGAAGTGAGAGCTTAACTCAACTCTTTCGGCTATTCAGTCGCCTACATGGCCTACTTTCTGCATGCAGCTTTTCTATGCTGTTCTTAATTTTTACCTGATGACTCCTCTAACAAATAACTTTTTCCCATTGGGACTATTCTTTCAGATACCTTAGGCCTCATGTGTAAGGGGTTTTTAAATTAGCAAACCCACTGAGACAGTAGAACGAAAGGTCATCCGAATTGTTAAATGAGTTTAGAAACCACGAGGAATCGATATTTGGTAGAAGCGTGTTAAGGTGTCCCTTCCAAATACTGATTCCTTATGGTATGTATTAGTGATTTGCACTTAAAAAAAAATCTTTATTTAAAATCAGTCATAGACATGGTGATCTGCTGATCCCAGCAAGTGGTCTGCTGTCCCCCGCAGGCCACCATGACTGTGATTGTAGCCAATCATATTGGGTTGAAATTTGCGACCTGCCCGACTAATTTTTATGAAGTAGTTCAAATTACGACCCACTACGATTCAGTATTTTTGTCAAACAGTATTTTTAGTTGGTTTGCAAAATACAAATGAGTTCAGTAAAAGTAGGTGCGCAAATTGAGACCACTTTTACCAAGTCCATTTTCAGTACTAAAGCCCAGCGTTCTGCTTTCAAATCTCCCCATTCCAAAATAGGCCCTACCCATCTGCATGCAGGATTAACCCAAACATCTATGGCTGCCCCCACCAAAAAAGTAAAATGCGACTCCTCAAAATATGGAGAAATCAGACCTGCTAATCTTAATACCTGAAAAGCATTTCTAACAGCTCACAGTGCATAATTTAAGCCTGTGATTTCCGGGGATCAGCACCAGCACTTAATTAGTTTCCAGTGCTCGGCACTGGCACTTAATTGTCAACACCACACTTGTGACAGTCTGCCACATGGTGTCGCTGCTCATCAAATTTTGAGAGGAGCAGAACAACAGTTGTTTATGAATACAATATACATAAAAAATGACTAATGCCTGCCTCCTCAGCCATTCCTTTAGCTTTGGGGACCTGGAATAATCTTAACTGTCGCACTTGCAGGCGAGAGAGATGGTTAGTAGTTGTTTTGGTACCGCCATTGGCAGCGATGTCAGGGGCAATGGGTGGTGCAAGCTGCAGTGGCCTCCTGGTCAGGGTCCTGGCACTTATTGTTTTACAAATTAAGCACTGACAGCTCATCTAGCAACCTGCAGGGAGGTGCACATCACCTCCAGATTTTGTGATCAAAGGCGATGTGTAGATTTGATAGAAGAAAGTAGCAATAACTTCTCTGAGCCGAACCTCTCTCACATAATATTACCCGCTACAACTGTTTAACATTTTTCTTCGCAGAAGAACACGTCTTCAGCAGTGCGGCACCCTCAGCCTAGAGTGAGGGTCGGGAAACTCATTTTATGAAGCCTGGAAGAGTGGAATGATGGAGGGGGCGGCAAATTACAGGCCTGCCTGTCTCGCGGATGCAGCCTCGCATATCGCTGCCAGATTATAGAGTTTAAAAGAATGGAAGCACACCGCTACGCTTTGTGGTGACAATTGCTGTTTGGAGCATATCCGCTTTTCATTATTGCAACATGTCATAAAGTTGGGGATTTAGAGACTTTCTAAAGTTACAAGGAGCCATCTGTGCCTAAATAGATTTCATTGTGTAAAACAAAGCAATCACTGCTCCAGTTCTGTGCATATCAGCAATCTTCAAGGGGAGTTATCAGTACATTGCACTGCAAACCGAAGCAAAGTGGTTGGGGCAGGGCCGGATTGGCGGTAGCGGCCACCGGGTGTTTTCCCGGTGGGCCGGTTTTGGACCGGTGGAGGCCAGTTTTGTTACTGGAGGCCGGTCTTGCAGTAGTGCTGCAAAATCGGCCCCCTGTAAACAAAAGCGCAGCAGCAGTATTCCCACCAGCACTACACCTCCCCCCGACACCCCCCTCGGTAACGGTCCGACGTAAATGCCAGGGCTGGTTTGCGTTCCCAGTCCGGCCCTGGGTTGTGAAGTGTTTACTTTCCAGCACAAACTTTTTAAGCTTTGGAAAGTAGGCCTTAAAGTAGCTTCAATAACCCTTTGCGCAACTTTGGCCTACTTTTAGTCAAGGGGGCGTTCCATGAGTGGTACTCGGGTTATCTCACGATGCCAGCATTGGTTTTTGGCGCAAAGCCAGGTCTGCAAAGATTGTTAGACCTGGCTTTGTGTCATGACATAACACCTCCTTCACATGTTTAAATATATCCAAACATTTCAATCCTTGGATGTGTGCTGCATTCTACAGCACACATCCAATGTGTGAAATGTTAAAAAATTGTTCTAAGCATAGGATTTTGTCCTGAAAGGATAACCTTCTAGGACAAAACCTGTGCTGGACAGCACGCACATACTTTGTACTATGGTGCAAAGTGTGTGCGTGTTGCTAGGCAATCTGTGTGCCAGCGCCTGGGAAGAGAGCAGCAGCAGCCCATATATGGGCCACATGTATCAAATAAGCATTTTGCGATTTCCAAATAGAGAATTTTACCGAATCGCTATTTGGTAATCGCAAAATGCTATGTATGTAAGGAATTGCAAAAGTTTTTGCGATTCCCTAATGTTATCTAATAGCGAATCGCTATTAGGTAATATTTGTCCAATCATTCCTATGGGCCAAAAGGCCCATAGGTGCGAATGGTTTTGCATAGCTAATTTGCGATTATCTAATTGGTAATCGCAAATTAGGTAATGCAAATCCAGTAGTGCCTGGGTGCTCAAGGCCCCTGAAGCACCCCCAAAAAATATATGTGCACATGTAAAACGCACACATGCCCTGTGAGCTACATGGCACTTTGAAAAATGCAGTTTTGTGCATTTTTCAAAGTTTGCACATGGTTATCATCGACTTGAAGTAAATGGTAATTGCATTTTCCTAAATGCACAGTTTGCATTTGGAAAATGCTTCATACATATGCTAATGGAATCTCAATTTGCGATTCTCTATTTGTAGTCACAATTTTAGGTAATCGCAATGTTTGCGATTACCTAAAATTGCGACTTCAAAGTCTTTCATACATCATGAAAGGCTATTTTGCATTCGCAAATGGCTGATTTTACTGTATCGCATCGTTTGCGAATGCAAAAAACCTTCATACATGTGGACCTTTGGCTTTGCGCTACTTTCTCCCCAACGGCAACCTATCGCAGCAACTTTGTTTCCTGTGCTGAGTTGCACTTTTTATAGTAGATCTTCCCCTTACTCTGACAACTCTGTGCAAACCAGAACACGCACTGTATCAACCCTCTGCAAACATGAGAGAATATTAACTAATCTTGCAAGAAAAGTTGCTGCGCTGCGTTGCGTGAAAGGAAGAGAGAAGAAAGTTTCCATATTTAGAAAAGATATGGAGAATTTCTGCTCTCTCCTTGCACTGGTCCACTGTTTGCTCCCTTGTGCCAACACAGTCACCCTTGCACCATAGTGAAAGGGTGTCTGCGTTATGGGCAGGATCGTTTTTGTGCTGGGAAGGAACACCTTCCTGCACAAAAAACAATCTTTAGAGTCATTTCCCTTTTTCTATTTGTGATGCAGAATGTATGCATACAAAGAGGAAGTAACAAGGAGAAATAAAGGTATTTCTCCTTGTTACACCTCACTGGGGAAGGTGTAGCATGTTGACACATTCCCAGGTTTACTAGCTTTAGTAAATCTGGGAAGGTGCAAAAATCCATAGGTAGAGGCATGGGAATGCCCATGCTCCACCCATGGAACGCCTCCCAGCCTGAAATGTAACGTTACACAGTGCAAGCAGCTGCGTTGCGTTACATTTCTTTACAAAGCCACATAAGGTGGTGCAAACACTCCTTGAATGGCTTTGTAAATGCTACTGAAGCCTTTTTGTTGTCATTAATAAATCTGGGGGGAAACAGCCATTACAACGCAGCTGTTACCATGCAGAGCCTTTACCATGCGTGCGTTACAATGCATGCACTGTTACCATGCATAGCTTTTGCCATGCATTTTTTTTACAACATATATGCATTTACAACGCATGCCTTTACAATGAATTAATGTTGTAAACGTAGGAATGGTAAAGGCATATAAGTTGTACTGGTGGTAAGGGCATATGCTGGTAATGGTGGTAAAGGCACCGGCGTGGTCAAGGCTAGCAGCGTCGTTAGAGGAAACGGATAGACCTTCCGCTTCCTCTTGACGGCCCTTGCCACGCCTCAGAAGAGTTGCCTCGTCGTCCTGTTAAGGTGAGGGGGATTGGGCCTGGGGCAGGGGGGGTATGGATTTAGGGCTTTAGACTGGGGTTTTTTTTTTTTTCAGGGACTGTGGGCCAGGGGGAGGTCGCACCAGGGTGTAGCTTTAGGGTTCAGGGCTGGGACCGAGCATTTTTTTAAAGGGCTGGGGGGAGGAGGGGTCTTTTTTTAGGGCAGGGGCCGGGTGATTTTGAAAAGGGCTGAGGGCTGGAGGGGATCGCACAGGCGTCCAGTTTTAGGATTCAGGTCAGGGGACGGGTATTATTAACAAGGGCTAGGGACCGGTGGGGGTTCACGCTGGGGTCTAGTTTTAGGGCTCAGGGGTTGGGTATTTTAAAAAAAAGCTGGGGGGGGCGCGCTGGGCTCTAGTTTTATGGCTTAGGGCAGGGGTTGGGTATTTTTTAAAAGGGCTGGGGGTTGGGTGGTCGCCGTTGACCAGTTTGAGGGCTGAGGGCAGGGGTCAGGGAAAACAGTTACCATGCATAGGCCTTTAACATACATGCCTTTACAACGAAATTCATTGTAAAAATATGCGTGGTAAAGGCATACTCATTGTAAAAATATGCGTGGTAAAGGTTATGTGTGGTAAAGGCATTCACGTTGTAACGCATGCGTGGTAAAGGCATGCGTTGCAACAGAATGCGTTGTTCTGTCATACATCCAAATCTTGGCCAGAGCTGTCACTGTGTCAACCCTGAGCAAACCAGAGCACTGACTGCATCAACCCTGCTCAAATCAGAGCGGTTACTGATCCAGCTCTCTGTAACTCAGTGCACTCTCTAGGTCAACTTTACGCAAACCATAATGCTTAATGTGTCAACTTCAAATTTATCCATAGTAAACTGTTTTATTCCATATAATCCAAAATTCATGATGTTCATCACTTTATCCTGTCACATGTGAGGCTCTATATATTCAACAGCTTCTAGTGCGACCAGATATGCCTATCCAGGCCTTTTCTGACGCACGACGAATACATAATCATCCTCAGTGCTCGTCTTCTTTACCCAATGCATTTCGAGCTTTTTTATAGCTCTTCGTCAGAGTTCCCTACAGTTTAAAACATTAGCATTAGTTTGTGTTTTCAAACCACTATGAAACAAATTGTCAAGTGCATCAAGCTATTCCTGTCATGTTTTTAACAATCTTATTCTCGACGTTTTCCTCTACATGCGTCTACACGCACTGAAAGTGCCCAAACAATCCTCCCAACCGCCTACCCTCCGTGTTTAGCCTAACTTCCTCTTTCAGAACCCTCGATAAGCGTTCTCCATCTCATGATGTCAAACTCCTAGTTAAAAATAACCCATGCCCATAAGCCAAACTCAAAACATTCCAGTATCTGCATCATGTCACAAAATAATCTCATTCATCGCGTAATCTTCGCCAAAACAGTATTCCGCTTATTCTACTGTCTCTTTCTATTATATAACGTGACTCACCCTCCAAGTAGGCCAATCATAGCGTCAGCTGCCTCCGGCATAGTTACTTAACTCCCATAAGGCACTGCTATCATCCTCATACACTCGCTGTCAGAATCGCCAATTGTTAATAATTCCATTGACCCACTCCCTAGTACTACAAACTCCAGGCACCTCATATTGAATACACTGCCGTAGATGTTGTAAACACGCCGATTATGCAGTTCTAACAACTAAACATGAACTCAACACATGAATATATATAATCATGATCAACATTTTTAGATGCTTAAATGTTTATATATATTCATGTGTTGAGTTCATGTTTTGGTTGTTAGAACTGCATAATCGACGTGTTTTACAACATCTACGGGTGGGCGGGGTATTCAATATGAGGTGCCTGGGGAGTTTGTAGTACTAGGGAGTGGGTCAATGGAATTATTAACAATTGACGATTCTGGACAGCGGGTGTATTGAGGGATGAACAGCAGTGCCTTATGGGAGTTGGAGTAGCTTATGCCGGGAGAAGAACAGCTTGTTCGTTATGATTGGCCTACTTGGAGGGGTGGAGTCACGTTATATAAGTAGAAAGGGAAACAGTAGGAATAAGCGGAATACTGTTTTGAGCGAGGAAAGATTACACGATGAATGAGATTATTTTGTGACATGATGCAGGTACTGGGAATGTTTTTTGAGTTTGGCTTATGGGCATGGGTTATTTTTAACTAGAGTTTGACATCATGAGATGGGGGAACGCTTATCGAGGGTTCTGAAAGAGGAAGTTAGGCTAAACACGGAGGGTAACGGCGGTTGGGAGAGGTTGTTTTGGGCACTTTCAGTTGCGTGTAAGAGCGCATGTAGAGGGAAAACGTCGAAAATAAGAATTGTTAAAAACATGACAGGAATAGCTTGATGCACTTGACAATTTGTTTCATAGTGGTTTGAAAACACAAACTAATGCTAATGTTTTAAACTTGTAGGGAACTCCTGACGAAGAGCTATAAAAAGCTCGAAATGCATTGGGTAAAGAGACGAAGCACTGAGGATGGTTTATGTATTCGTCGTAGCGTCAGAAAAGGCCTGGATAGGCATATCTGGTCGCACTAGAAGCTGTTGAATATATAAAGGCCTCTACATGTGACAGGATAAAGAGTGATGAACATCATGAATTTTTGGATTATATGGAATAAAACGGTTTACACATGGATAAATTTGTAGTTTTTGATGACTATCAATTGAGCATGCTGTGCGTCCGTAGTTAGAGTGCAATTTTACTCTAGCCTTTCTTTTGTTTACAAGTGCGTGGACTTGGGCAGACCACGTTTTCCGGGCTGCACGCTACAGTTTGAATAACGAGTAAAGGAAGCATATCTAAAAGAAATTGGAAGAAACAGGTGTGCACTTGGCCACCCCAGTTAATGTGTCAACTTCCCATAATCCAGAACACTCAGTGCGTCAACAGGCTAGAGCACTGACGGTGTCAACACTGCACAAAACAGAACGCTTACTGCTCCAGTTGCTTACAAGCCAGTGTGCCTCCTGTGTCAACACCGCACAAGCCAGAACACTATACAGCCCAGGTTTACTAAAGCTTTCCACCAGCGCATAGCAATGTAAATCGATGTAAAGCCATACAAGGGTATTCACTATTGAGGGCAAAAGGTGTTTTGCACTGAAAATATGTCTTTCTTTCTTTGCACAAAACGTTTTGTACTGCTTTGCTTTACTTTGCGCCAAATGGCTATTACTGGGGAAGATCAGTGCAAATAACCATAGGCTTTTTTTTAATTTTAAATTCTTTATTGAATTTTAGACGAAACAAACCAGAAAAGACCATACATATGAGACTGACCATGGCCACCCCCCGGGAAAATTCTCCTCCCCCACCCTGGACCACCCCCCCCCCCCACCCCGGCTGGTCGATGCGGCAGAGAGCCAAGAAGAAAAAAAATAGAAGAGAAACGAGAGAAAGAGAAAAAACCATATCCCTTTAAATGAGAAACAGAAAAGAACAGAAGAGAAAAAAAGAAAAAAGAAAAAAGGAAGAAGCACTCCCAGGCAGAGCACATATTCAAATACATATATATACATATACATATATAGGCCCCGACATCCTCTTGCTACAATCCTAGATATGTCAAAATATTGATAAATCCTAATAACCCATAAGTATATTCATCACCTATCGCCATCATCATCATCTTCACTGCTCATATTGTCCAACCCATCTTAGGAGAGGGGCCCAAATTTCCTCCCCTTAGCACTGGCTCTTGGCCCCTTTCTAGCATATACTGCAGTTTCCAGCCTAGAAACTGCCAAGAATCTACCCAGCCATTGTTGACTTGTGGGTGGCACCGGATCGAGCCAGTGAGTAGCTAGGCAGAGCCTAAAAACAGTCATTGCAATAAAAAGAAAAGTCCGAACCCGACCAGCTAGTTGAGAACAACTCAGCCCTAGTACAATCAACTGCGATGTCATCTCAATTCGCTGTCCTATCTGAGATTCTAGCATTGCACCCACTTCCCTCTTAATCTCAGCCAGATCGGGGCAGGTAGCAAACATATGCACCATGTCAGCCGCTACAAGCTTGCACCGAGGACAGGTAGAGCCCACATCCCCGCCCCATTTTGAGATCTTCTCTGGCGTTATATATAAATTAAACCAGGTCTTAAAATATTGCAGTTGAAGATTAGCAGCAATAAAAGAAGTTTGGGCCATAAAAAGAGCCTCTTCTGGTTCCCCTGAACTAACAGAAAATCTCTCCTGCCAACGATCACTATGCTTAGATAGATCGTCCTTCATATTCTCGTTGAGCCTCTTATAGATAACCCCAAGGGTACCTGATCCCTTAAGAAGCAGTTCCACTAGACCTATTCGAGCAAAGCCGCTACTGCCCCCTACTTTCCTCCCTAAAAATCTCTCACTTGGAGATATTTAAAAAATTGTCGGTTGTCCATTACAAAAGAATCCTTAATTGTATCAAAAGTCCTCATCCCTGTCTCATCCATAATATCTCCAACCATCATAATACCCTTATCCTGCCAAATTTTCATATACCCATCATTGAAAATAGTTGGAAACGACTTATTACCATAAAGTGGAGTATAGGCATGAATGAGGCCCATACCTAATCTTTTTCTGACTGCGGTCCAGATTTTAAAAGTCACACATCAACGTCTTAAATTTAACCCGTTTGTAATATTTAAAATCAGTATGCTGTCCCAGGCAACCCCTAGCCTCTGACCCCAATAATAAATCATAAATTGATTGATCTGGCGTGCCCTCCGGACCTTGATCGGCTCCAACCCTTATAAGACTTCCCATTTTGAGAAGTATAGCAGCCCAATGATATAACAAAAGATTGGGAACTGCCCAACCGCCTCTATCCTTCGGGAGCGTCATAAATTTTAATGCTCTCCGGGGACGACAGTTAGCCCAGAGAAATTTTGTGAACAGATAATTCATAGATATGAACCAGGAATTATTAATAGCCAGCGGAATCGCCCTAAAGATATATAAAATTTTCGGCAGAAAAACCATCTTGATGATATTACATCTACCGACCAGCGTCAATTTAAGCTTATCTATTCGATTAAATTCTGCCTTAAACTTCGGGACCAATGGATCCAGATTCATTTCTGCAATTTTGGACACATCAACCCCGATTTCAATCCCAAGATACGTTGCTTTCTGCACAACCCGAGAGTCATTAATCTGAAGGCCCTTGCTAACAATGACAAGGGTTTTATTAGAATTTAGTCGATATCCTGAGATGTGCCCAAAAGCCTGTGCCTCTTTTTCAATTTCGGCTAACGCCCTAAGTGGATTGGGTGTCAAGATAGCGAGATCATCGGCATATGTCAGAATCTTCGTGCTCCCTCCTTTACTGTGTATAGCTAAGATGTTATTATTGTTTGCCAATTTTCGAATCAGAGGATCTATATATAAAGCGAACAATAGGGGGGAGCATGGGCACCCCTGACGTGTCCCCCGGCTGATTGACACTGGCCCTGACAAATCGCCCATGAGAGCGATCCTGGCCACCGGATTCTTATACATTACGGCAACAGCCTTGATGAAGCCCATGCCCAACCCTCTACTCTCTAGTGTAGCCCATAAAAGGGCCAGGAGACCCTATCAAAGGCTTTCTCCGCATCTAGCAGAATCAGCCCGATAGGGTCTCCTGTAATCCCTGCCTCATCAAAAAGAGCTATTACTCTCTGGACATGATCGATTGTACTCCTACCAGGGACGAATCCATGTTGGATAGATGAAACTAGATTCTTGATCACCCCTGCTAATCGATTGGCACAAAATCTTGGAATACACTTTTATGTCAGAGTTAATTAATGTTATTGGTCGGTAAGACCCAAGCTCTTTGACGGATTTCCCTTTTTAGGAAAAACCACTATATTGGCCGATCCCCATGACTCTGGTGCTCTTTGGCCAGCCTGGGCTCCAAGAAAAACCTCAACCATTAAATCCAAGAGACAGGGAGCCAATTTCTTGTAAAATTCACCCGGGATGAGGTCGGTACCAGCCGCCTTCCCATTAGCCAGAGAGCTAATAACACTCACAATTTCCTCAGCTGTAATAGGTACCTCTAATGCTTCCCTTTCCTCGTTAGTTAATTTCTCCCCTGTGATGTTAGCCAGATAATCGTGAATTTCCTGGTTACTCCCAATAGATTCTTCCGTGTACAACTGTTGATAAAACCGCTGGAAGGCCCTACGAATATCAGAAGCCTCTAAGACCATCCCGAATTGAGGATCATCAATTGCAAGAATTGCCCCCTGTGTCACCCGTTGTCTAATACGGACTGCCAGCAAGTGTCCTACTCTCTCGCTACACTCATACATTTTAGAACGCCAGGCAGTATACTTCCCCGCTGCCTTCTGAGTAGATATTTCCAATATCTTAGATTTAGCAAGAGCTACACATACTTGCGCCTGTCCCACATCACCCCCATTTAACACAGTTCCCACTAATTGTGTCTCTGTCTCTCCTAATTTAGTGTAAAGTTCCTGCATATGCAGTTTGCTAGCCTTCTGGGACTGCCATCCAAACCTGTTAGTCTCACCTCTTATCCCTGCTTTCAGGGCATCCCACACAATATCAACCCGGGCACTACCCCTATTTTCCAAAATAAATCTGGGAATCCACGCTCTCATATGCTCAATGTATCCCTGATCGTAGAGCAGTGCCCTATCAAATGACCAACGTGGGACCTCGCTCCTTGAGGCTTGAAATGAAAACTCTAAAATTAACGGGTTATGGTCTGACATAACCCTTGGGAGTCTAAAAATCTGGCACTTAGTCGAGAGACTCTGAGAAACAAAGAAATAATCGAGCCTAGCATGTGTCTGATGTGGGGCTGAAAAAAGGTAAAACCCGGATCCTGAGGTTCTAGTGAAGCCCAAACATCCATTAGACCATGAGTCTTACATACATTATATAAAGAATTAAAGACTTTGGGCTTACGACCCCTATATAGCCTAGGTCCCAATTTAATAGCATTGCCGCTCAGGTTTAAATTAAAATCTCCACATAGAACTATTGGCAGTGGCCATGCGACCAGTTCCTGATCCAACCAATTAAACACAGCAGGGTCATCAAATACAGAGCCATAAATTGAGCACAGCGTAAACAAGAGATTGTCTGCTTTGCACACCGTAATTGCCCATCTACCCAGATGATCTGCTTTAGAACGTGGAAAGCACAGGCTTTTTCCCCTGCGAGCCATAATAGCTACCCCTTAGTTCGAGTATCTTGAGTTGTAGAGGACACCAGCTGGTAGCCATCTAATTCCACAGCCTTTTGTCTCCCGGCTTCGATATGTGTCTCTTGGAGACATATTATATCTGCATTCAAATACTGGATATCAATATTAACTCTGCGCTTTTTAGGTAAAGAATTCAGCCCACAGATATTGATCGAAGCAATTCTAACTTTACCTCTTACCATTTTTAATAATTGAATTCCCTATAGTTCATTCTCTTTCTGCCAATACTCAAACCCTTGCAACTATTTCTACCCAATTGACCAGCCGGCCCCCCAAGAACCCCCCAGAAACTCTCCCTCCCACCCCACAATAAGGCAAGAAAGGTCCGAAGACCCTTGTGATGCCTTCTGCATGGATCTGCTTCCCACCACCACCCCTCCCGCTCCCCCATGAAACCACCATTTTTTTTTTATTTTTTTTATTTTTTTTTTCCCCTACAAGACCAAAAAAAAACATCTAGAAGATATTAACTAACATTACTGTCCAGGTACATCGTCCAGAAAACCCCAAAACATCCTACTGGGTGGCCGCTGAAATCTCTCGTAAAAAAACTTGAGCTTGAACCTCAGAAGAAAAACCCTGATGTTTCCTCGATAGATAACTTTGAGGCGAGCAGGGCTCAGCAAATAAACCTCACAGCCAACCTTCTGAAAGGGAGTGATAAGCTGGCGCAGCCTCCACCTCCTCTCAACCGTCGTGTGACAGAAGTCCGGCCTAACAAAAACGAATGCCCCTCAGCAGATCGCCTAGCTTCCGGGCGAGCCTTCTCAAAAATCGCCTGCCGTAACAAAAAATTGCCGAAAAAAATTAAAATGGCTCTGGGTTTATCATTCGTGTCGCTCAATCCCTTTTTTTGTCTGAGCATGAGAGGAAAGCGATGAACACGTTGTACTTCAGTATCCCAATCCCAATGTGCCAGCTCGGGAAAACCTCCTTTCAATAATCGAAGTACAAAGCCTCTGATGTCCTCCCTTCCGCTTTTTCTGGAATACCTAGTAATCTGAGGTTATTACGCCTCTGGCGGTTCTCGAAGTCTTCCAACTTCCACATTACGTCCGTCATCCTGGATTCATTTGAAGAAATTTGTTGGGTCATACCCCCAACCCCAGACTCTAACGTCCCTACTTTCTCTTCCAATACTGTAGTTCTTTCCACAATTTCACTACAGGTTTTGGTTATTTTTCGAATAGCTCCTTGTAGCATCTTAGTCGCATGATGCGCCCTTTTGTGTTCCTGACGGGCTTCCGACTGTATCTGCTTAAGGGTTGAAAAAATCATATCCATTGAGGGTGGAACCCCTGCTGCGGGTTTCAGTAAAATCTCGTCCTGCCCCTGATAGTCCGGTGTCCCTCCAAAATCACTGCCCATATGCGTAGTGGAATAGTCCCATTTCAGCTGCCCGGACTGGCTTTGATCTGAATCCGTAAGGGTTGCCTTCTGGATATTTCCCCTTTTTTCTATTCCGCCGTGCCAAAGTGGGAAGACGTTTTTGCGTGCTAGGGTTGGATATTGAGCTATCTGACCCAACCTCCGAATCTTCTAGAATAGATATAGCATTGCTGCTACCAATAGACGGCTCAGAATCCTCATTTACTGAAAAAATGTATCTCCCCCTCCGGTGTCCCTATGGTCCTGCTCTGTAAGTAAGGAAGCCTAAAGGTCGACTCTCGTTAGTGGGCAATTCCTGCCCCTCAGTCACCAAGCTCTCTGCCCCCGTACCTATCTCCAGTTGCTGTGGTTCTCCCAGGGGAGTATCTCCTTGTCCCGCACATGATATCTCTGAGGGTACTGAACCACTTGCACTAGCAAGTGAAGAAAAGTCCTCCATGCTTAGAGCCGCCCCTACTACAGACTCAGCCACATTCTCCTGGGTCTTCATTCGGCCGGTGAACATTCCTGGAATCACCCGCTGCCTGTCAGGAACAGAGCCCGCCTCCTCATCTGCACGCAGACCTCCATCCCTCAGTCTGGAAGGGGCCGCCTCCATACTTCCTGCTGCCGCTGACGCTGCCGCTACAGTTGCCACAGTTGCAGCGTCTCCTCCTCTCCTTGCGCTCGACACCCCTCGGGAGCCAGGAGGACCACGCCGAGTCCCGGCCACCCCTGTCCCACCGCTCGCCGCACCGGCATCACCTCGGTCCCTCTGAGGTTTAGAGAGCTTCGGCGGCATCCCAGCCCGCCAAGAACGCCAGCCGCTGCTGTCCGCCGCCAAAAGGAATCTCCAAGCCGCCCGAACCAGCGGGTAAGTAGTTCTTTCCGATTCTTCAGGCGCTCTCCTTTGTAATATCTTCCACTGATACCATAGGTAGAGAAAAGCCATTTAGGACATGTTTAACTAGCCCAACCCGGGAGTCATTGAAGGGTGGTGTATCGCAGAGCTTCACACAGCCGCCATCTTGCCCATCATAACCATAACCATAGGCTTTGATGTAAAACCCAACCTAAGATAGACAACCTTAGCTTTGCCTAAAAAAAATAATGAATTCTTGAAGTGGGATTAACAAGTAACAAGGGGAAATGTATTCATGTCTCTAAAAATCCCAATGGACTTATTTACAAGGCCCTTGCGCCACTTTTGCGTAATTTTTAACATGGGAAAAGTGACGCAAAAGTGGCGCAAGGGGCTTGTAAAGAAGCCCCCAAATATTTTATGTGTGCTGTATTACACAGCACACCACCAATGTTTGGACTCTTGCTGAGATTTTCTAGTCATTTGTACTGGAAAGACAAGCTTCCACTACAAAACTTATGATAGACAGCACACATTCAACTCTGTTCCAAAGTGCGAGGCTGTCTGTCTCGCAAGACAGACTGGTCTGAGCACCAGCGGAGTGGATAAACCGACAGTAGGTTAACTTTAGTAGATATGGCTCAGTGCTGTGTTTCCCACCTGGCGCAATTTAACACCGCAGACCTGGTTGCTGCGCTACCTTGCTTTAAAAATTAGTAAATCTGGTGCCGAGTGCGCCAACTCTGCACAAAATAGAGCAATCGCTGATCCACCTCTCTGCAGATGAGTGCACTGCCAGGGTCAATTCTGTGCCAACCCGAACACTTAAGGGGCCAGTTTTACTAAAGCCTTGCACCAGTGCAAAGCACTACAAATTGACCCAAAATCTTGCAAGGGTATATACTATCAAGGGCAAAAGATGTTTTGAGCTGGATATGTGCCTTTATCTCAACGCAAAAACCCCTTTGCGATGTTTGCGTCAAGTGTACGTTGCTGGGGTGGGTCAGCGCAAATAACCACAGATGTTGACACAGCCCTCAATCTACTAAGATAAGCAAGGCTTTGCATCAAAAACTAATGCCTCCTTGAAGTAGGTGTTAACAAGCGAAATGTGTTCATTTCTCAATAAAACCCAGGCACTTTACGTGCGCTGTAGTGCACAGCACACATCAAATGCTTGGGATCTTTCTAAGATTTTCTAGGCATAGGCATTAGTACTTGAAGGTTATGCATCCACTATATAACCTATGGTAGATAGTGCACACTTACATTTACACCAAGGTATAAAGCTGTGTGTTGTGCAAGGCATTCTTGTTTGAGCACCAGCTCAGGAGATAACACTAGCAGCACGCTGATCTTAGTAGATCTGGCTCTGCGCTTTGTTTTCCTCCCTGTGCAATGCAGTGCAGTAAAATTTGTTGCTGTGCTGGTTGCGTAAAAAATGAGTAGGTCTGGATCTTGTGTCATCTCTGAGAAGAAGAGTGCTCACTGCTCAGTGCAAAACAGAGCACTCACAGTGTCAAATCTATGCAAACAATAACAGTGCACTGCTTCAACCCTGTGCAAATCAGAGCACTTGCTCATTAAATCTATGCACTGCTTGTGCTCTGTTCAAAACAGCTCACTAATTATGTCAGCTATGCGCAGACCCGAATACTCACTGTGTTACCTCTATGGAAAAATAAGTGATCACTGCGTCATCTCTGGGCAAAGAGAGCACTCACTGTGTCAAACCTGCATAAACCAGAACGCTCACTGGATCAACTATGTACAAAACAGAGCCGAGTCATTTGGAATGTCATCAGTGATGTCATCGATGATGTCATTCACATTTTATGTTAATCTGTGAGGTCATAAACAGTGCATGACGGGGGTGCAAGTATTTATAGCTCAATAAACTATAACTGGTAAATTTCAGTGTTTTTTTGTTTGGTTTAGTTTTTAAAGATTAATAATCTGACTGTAGCTTTGAAAGATAGTTATATCAGTTCTTCCTCATTGGTTGTGGACTGAATTAGTCTACTCCTGTTTTTTCAGCATTATTGGAATCAAGTCATCAATGCGTCTTAATCCCTGTTGCATTGTCACTTCCCTCTCTTTCAACTCTTTTTAATTTATTTTTCAGAACTTGGAGACTGAGGGGCAGATTTACAAGAAAGTGACGCATCTGTAGAGATGCGTCACTTTCCCAGCGCCACCCTGAGAAACCCTTGCCCCACCATGGATGCGCCGTATTTACAATACGGCGCACCATGGCGCAAGGATTGACAGATTCGTCAGAAATTTTGATGCATCTGTTGGGCAAAAGTCACGCATTGCTGGAGTCGTGTCGCAAGCATGACGCAACTCCAGCAATGCATTTTGAGGCCTATTCCCACTACACTACGTCACTCCTTATGCCTGCTTCAAGCAGGCGTAAGGTTTTGACGCAGTGGCGTCCTAGAAGTGACGCAGTGAAATCTTGTAGATTTCACTGCGTCACTTTTACGAGGCTTTCCTGCGTGGGAACGCCCACCCTGCATACATCATACCTGACGCAGGTATAATGTGACGCAGGGCTTTACAACGTGACGCATCTCCCAAGATGCGTCACGTTGTAAATTGGCTGCGTTTTTTACGCCGCAGCTGCGTCACAAAATTGATGCAATGGCGGCGCAAAAGTGTCGCAAGGGGCTTGTAAATCTGCCCCTGAGTACCCAAGTCATGTAACAACATCAGCAATAGATATTTTTATCATATTGACTTCCCCAGTTTATCACAGAACTTGGGGTCCATAATCTCTGCTTCTTGGACTCTCCAGGAGAAAATAGCTTCCTTGTCCAATCGGGTTGGAATTTTTTTTTTATTTTAAGCTTGAATTTGGTCTGTGAACCCATGTTCGAAATCTTCCTAAATTAACGGTCCAGATTTCTTTACAATTTAACCTTTCATTCATGCCCCGACTTAAACACTTTTTAAATGCTAAGGGCCATATGTAGGTGGGCTAATACCGGTCGGTAACGGCCGAAAATCGGTAAATTTCCCGTTACCGACCGGTATTTAGCCCTTTGCGATGTAGGAGGCCGGATTTAAGGAGTCGGTAATTTACCGATTCGTTATTTTAAGGAATCGGTAAATTACCGATTCCTTAAATCCTATGTAGGGAGCACTCAAGTGAGTGCATTTTGGTTTAAGGATTCGTTATTTACCACCAACTACAAGTTGGTGGTAAATTACGAATACCTTTTAAAAAGCAATTTTGTGCTTTTTTAAAAGTGCCATGTGGCACACATACATGCCCTTAGGGCATGTATGTGCGCCACATGTGCACACATGCACGATTCAGGGGTGCAACAGGGTGTCAATTTGACACCCTGCCATCCTTGAATATGCTCCCCCTATTACCGATTCGGTATTTACCGAATCGGTAATAGTGAATGGCTTCCCATTCATTCCTATGGGCCTCCAGGCCCATAGGAATGAATGGGAAGGTATTCCTTATTACCGATTCGGTAAATACCGAATAGGTAATAACAAATATTACCGAATCGGTAAAATTTACCGAATGTTTACCTACATTCTATTTACCGATTCTTAAATACCGAATCGGTAAAATTCGGTATTTAGGAATCGGTAAATAGAAATTACCTACATATGGCCCTAAGTCCTTTAAAAGTTCTAAACAGATTTGCACCAAACTAAGCATAAATATTCCCTTGAGTAAAATTCTATGTGCCTGCTCAGTTTGGCGTAGTTCTGTTTAGCCAGTTTTTCTGTATTGAGAAACAAAAATTCCTGTCTGAGTTAAAATGGGAAATTTCACTTTTTTTACCCTCGCTTCATTTTTGGCTCCACCGTAACCGATCTGCATAAAACATTCTATGCCAAACTCAAAGTGGGTGTCCTTTTCTATTAGAAAGTTCCATGCAGAATTGATGAATGGAACCAATTTATGAAACAAAAAATGCCTTTTTCAACCTGCTGCGGACTGCCAAAACAGTTGTGTGTACCAGGGGGTTGGCTGCAAAACCTGGCCTGTGGTAATGTCCGTTTTTTAAAAATATATTTTTAACGGTTCACAGACCCTGTTTTGGGGTTCCCAAGCCCAACTTTAGTACCATCGACCCAAAATGTATGGCATGAGCAAAAAGATTGGCATGAAAATAGAACACTTTTTAAGTAAATTCCTTTACTCGGTTTGGTGTAAATCTCTTCAGTAGTTTTTGAGCTATTAGCATTATATCCAGTGAATTCCACTTGAAGGCTGCAGCCTGCCTCACTTCCATTTCCGAGACTAGGTCAGGAAATACATTCTTTGCCCACGATGAACCAGCTTGGTGTACCTAACCTGTACCTCATTGCAGTCAGCCTGCAATCACGCCTGTGTCGCTGTCAACTGGTAACAGTAACTTCTTGTACCAAGGTGGTAATATTATGTGGTATGGCTGCCAGGCCTTACTATGTAATATTAACACAATATCCAAAGGTGGACCTCAGGTTCATACTAGTAAATCCTTCTCTCACTCCTGGTAGAGTGGCAAAGAGCAGACAAGCTTACTTACAGGAACATGTGTAAAGCATTTTACAGTACCAACAGTGACGATAAGTAATTGACACTGTTCAAAAGAATCCGACATCAATTTATAAAAATAGAGCGTATTTTTATATAACTTTTTCACCAAAATGAAATCAATTCAAAGCAGATAACCAAAGTTATCGACTTTTAAGTGTTCAGGAAATCAATACTTTGTAGAACTGTCAAATATTTTCCATTGCAGTCAATGGAGAAAATCTCAGGTGACACTCGGTCACTTGTGGGGTGAGTTCAATGGAACCCAGTTGAAGTTAAGGTCCACAGACGAAGCTGCAACAGTCAGAACAATTTCACCTTGCACAGAGAGTCTGGGTGTAGCGGTGACTTGGCTGTCCTTGGTGCTGAGTGGGCGCCGCAGGAGCTGTCAAAATGACAGTTGACAAACCGATGCTTGCAGGGTGAATTCAGAGGAGCCCTTTGGAGATGAAGCTTAGAGGGGCCCTGGGACCAGGAATCACCAGGTAGAACAGCTCTACCTAGCTCGTGTGTAGTGGTGTGCCTGGCTGTCTGTGGTGCTGAACAGGACTGGGGGTGAAGCCTTCTTTGGGATGTAAGAACTCAGCAACTGCGCCACAGAAATAGAGGAGGGACAATGCAGAAGGTTCCTACCACATGGGGCATCAAGTGGAACAGTTACCAGTCAACTTGACCACCAACAAGCCTTGGTCCCGGCAAAGGTCACGACTGGGTCAATCTTCTTCCAAAGGTCCGGGAAAGCTGTAGAGGGCTGAGACTCGATGAGGGTCAGGACTATGCTTCCCAGAAGGCACCTGGCCAGTTACTTTTGGGCTGGTCCACGACAGAGCCAGGTGGTCAGTCCCTCTTCGGGATTTAGAAGTACGGTTTGTGCCTGGCGACTGCAAGAGACTAATACCTCTAGCCCTAGGGATTCCTGATGAAGTCTTTTACTTGCAGAGAGGTCGCCTTCCTTTTGGAACTGGTCTCTGGTCTTGGACAAGTCGTAGTCCGGTGGGTGTAGGTGGGCTGCCATAGGTGCAGTACTTCAAGCCTCTTCTTTATGGAGTCCTGAACTCCGGCTTCTCTTTTTCTTTTTCTGAGCAGATCTGGAGTACTGGTATCAGGGGTGCCCCTTAAATCCTGGATTAATGGGGTGTTTAGGGATGTTAGGGCTAGTAGCCAATAAGCTACTAGTCCTGCGGTGAACCCGCCCCTGAGGTGACAACACCTGGTTGGTGCATGTCACCAGATTACCCAGAACCCACTATTTTTTGGGAGTTTTCAAATGGCACAGGCCATCCTCAGCTGTATGGACCCACTGGTCCACCCTAGAGGTGTGGCTAGCCTTTGGGGCAGCCGCAGCCCATGCAGGTAAGAGTGGTGGGGCGGTGGGTCCAAGTGGAGGAGGATTTGGAGAGATGCGGCCGAAGGAAAATTAAATAAATAATTAATTTTCCCTCGTGGTCGTCTTTCGAAACCCCCCCCCCCCACAACACCCGGCCCCACCGTTCTTACCTGCACGGGCTGTGGCTGCTTCGGGGGGTGCATGCCTCCTGCATACCTAATTTCCTGCTAGCCCAGGACCACATAGGCCTAGGGTCATGGGGGGTCTTTGTCTTCAATGGGAGACAAGTCACTTACATATCAGAGACGGTGAAGCTTTTGAGGCTCACCACCCTGATGGGTCGTTCACTAGCCATCCTGGGAGGGCGGAGGTGTGACCTCTTTCCTACCCAGGCCTTTTGTCTCACATCCTCTGGGAGTGATAGCACTCACCAGCAGGAGGCTAGACTTCTGTCTTGGCAGTAAACAGCTCGGAAAGTCTGTCAAGGAACCAGGGAATTCATTATCTTGGTGGGCACCCTCTGAGGGTGCCAACTGGGTGCACTGCAGCTCACCTTCAACACAAGAATCATGTCAGGGGTGAAAAAGCATGGTGTTTGATACCAAACACAACTAAATTGGGTGGTACTATTGTAAAGCTGGCTATCTTGGTTTTGTCCAGTAGCCAGCCCACGTTAACCTATGGACCGCCGTTCACTTACAGTAAGCTTGAATGGCAAGGTTACTGTAGAGGCATATATGTCTGCACATATATGCTCTCACCATTAAGATAATGCACCCTGCCTCATAGACTTTAGGATGCCTGCCTTAGTGGTGACTTACATACCTTAAGGCAGTGAGGTGACCCCATCACATATGGTGTGTACAGAGTCGCACTCAAGCAGAGAAGCTGCTCGTGCAGGCTGCAGTAGCAGCCATGCATCCTTTGCTTTTATTCGGGTCACTTAGGGTGTCACAAATAGTGATGCAACCCTGGTGACCACTGGCTCCCTGTCAACAAGAGGATAACCTTCAAGCTCCTCACCCACGCACACAAAGCACTCCACAACTCCGGACCAGCCTACCTCAACAGACGACTCAGCTTCTACACCCCCACCCGCCAGCTCCGCTCGACCAGCCTCGCCCTCGCCACAGTCCCCCGCATCCGGAAAACGACCGCCGGCGGCAGATCCTTCTCCCACCTCGCCGCCAAGACCTGGAACACCCTCCCCACCAACCTCCGACAGACCCAAGACCTACTGGCCTTCAGAAGACTCCTCAAGACCTGGCTCTTCGATCAGTAGCAGCACCACCCCCTCTTCCCCCAGCGCCTTGAGACCCTCGCGGGTATGTAGTGCGCTTTATAAGTGACATGATTGATTGATTGATTAATAGTCTGGCCCTGGGTACCACTGGTACCATATACTAGGGACTTACACGGGGGGTTAAAGTATCTTGCCAATTGGGTGTACTAATTCACATTACCTTTGGAGGGAAAGAGCACTGGCACTGGGGCCTGGTTAGCAGGTCCCAGTGTACTTTCAATTCTAAAACCACAGCATCCAGAGCAAAAAGTATGGGGTGACCATCCCAAAAGGTCACTTTCCTGCACTTCTGATTGGCACTTTACTTTTTCTTGGTGCATTTTGTTTAGCTCTTCCAGTGAGGAAAAGCTGCAGGCTTTATCTGGTGAAGTCCCCACAAAGTCGGATAGCCATTGGCCAAGGTCATTCTTCAGCCATTTATTTTGGTGAGAAAACTCAGAGTGTGAACATTCTAAATTCACACTCTCCCAGTGGACTGGTGCTAACCTGGCTACAGAGGGACAAAAAAATGAAGGCTTCTCTTCGCCAGGTCTCCCTCTACGCATAACTATGAATGGGCTGACCTCACCCCAGTCCCTTTCAAGTTAATGAAGTTCCTTAACTCTCTCCAGCTGCCCTTAGGAGCAACATACCTCACTCTAGGCCTTCCTGCCAAAAGGCTTAAGCCATTGTTTCTGCTCTGGCAGCAATTTTCACACCTTATTAATGCGAAGTACTGACAGGGGGCATTGTTGGCAGGCTAATGCTAATTAACCTAATGGAGGTTCAGGCAGATGAAGTCTAACATTTTAAAAGTCATTTTTCGTAAATAGCTAATAAAATTCTGACTTCACCTTTGAATTGGATTTCTAATAAACATTACAAATAGTGGTTGAATTATTCCAGTAGTTTGTCCCAAACCAAAGATTGCAATTTTATGAACTTCAGTTTTTCTCATAGGACAGCTACAGCCTTTCACAGTGGAAATTGCCTTTGGGGGCTAGCACTGTAGGGACAACCCAACACTAAACTCTTGCACATATCACTTTTAAATACTAGGTGCCTTACATTGTGTGCTACAAGGCCTACTTAGGGGTAACGTGTTTAATATATAAAAGTAGGGTTATTTCCTATCATAAATGGTTATTTTGACAAGCTCACCTGCAGGTTAAAAGCAGCAGTAGTCAGAATACACAGGTAGGCCTGAAGCAATGTTTTTTTTGTCACTCTAGTGGATGGCACGATAAGTATTGCAGTCAACAGGCAACATTTCACTTTCTATGCCGGTGGTGTATTTTCCTGCACCATATACTATGGCCTTAATGTAAAATAAAATATGTCAAGTGCGGATTAGTTTGTTTTACCATGTTTAAGGCATCTGAGAACATACATTGGGGCCTGGCCAGCAATGTCCCATTGTGGAGAGCAAAAAACAGCAATACCAGTTAGAAAAAAAGGTGATGACTCCAGAATTGGAGGCACTTTAACACTTATTATATATTAAAAAAACATAAAAATTAAACGTAAACACATGCAAATAAATTATTAAAATAAAAAAAATAAAAAAAATACTATTAATCCAAAAAATTAAAATATACAATATAAAACTAAAATAACTTTTATATGAAATTAAAAAATATATGTTATAAAAACAATCAAATTACCAAAAATGAGACTTTGGAGGGGTTGGATTCAATATCCCCCCCTCCCACCCTTCAACTAAGCAACAGTAGGGAAAGTGTTGCATTTTGGAGGGCTGAGATTTACAACTCCAATCCCAAGCTGAGCAACAGTAGGGAAAGTGTTGGACTTGTAGGGGTCAGGTCTACTATTCCCACTTCAACCTGAGCAACAGCATCAAACGTGATGGACTTTAGAGAGGTCATATTTACTAATCCCACTCCAAAATGAACAAAAGTATGGAAAGTGTTGGACTTTAGGAGGGTCATATTTACCATTCCCATTCAAACTTGAGCAATAGTAGTGGAAGTGTTGGTCCTTGGAGTGGTCACATTTACTATTTCCACTGCAACATAAGCAACAGGAGGGAAAGTGCAGGACTTTGGAATGCTCAGATTTACTATTGCCACTACTATGTATAACAAATATATTGCATATGTAAAAAACAAACTTAAAATAAATATTAAAAAATGTCATAAAACATAAACAATATTTTTAACATTACATAATTTATATAAATAATTATAAATCAGGATTGTAAATAAAATATTTTAAGGTTTGTGACAATTAAGAATATTAAAAATATATTTCTAAATCACTTCCCGCCCTAAAATCTCAACACTCACAAACACAAATAAAAATATTACTAAGAATAAACTGCATAATCAATAATCTAGTTAGCCAATTAATGGTTAAACAATTAATTAATATGTTTTAATTATCTATGAAATAATTTGTAAATAAAATAGTTTTACTAATTAATAATGAAATTAACAAATTAAAAACTATAAAATAAAAAAACGATTTATAAACAATTATAAAATATATATTTAAAAACTTCATACCATACTCCCTTTCAAATCTAGCACACTATCAATAAATAAATAAATGCAAATAAAATAAAAACATTCTCGAAATATGTTACCAAAACAAAAATAAAGTAAACTATGCAAATAATTTCACAGAATTAATATTAAAATGAGAATAAGGTATAGTACAAAAAGTTATCAAACATTGGACAATAATTGAAAGCAATATAATATATCATTTTATTAAAAAAGCAACATTAGACACTTACTTGCGATATTCTGACCGATAATAGTCTTGACATCATGATATTGTTGACATGCTATTGGTGTCCAACAATATTTTTGTCACAATGTTAACCCCTTCGCAGCTTCTGTCGGCCAACGGCCGTCGCGAGCACTACCTCCGTAGTGCTGCGCACATCCGTTGGCCGACGCGGCCCCGCCCACTTAATTCGCCCGCGGTTAAGCGGTTAAGGCTGTGCACCCACACTATGCTGCATGCTGCTAACCCCCATGTGTGGCCATTGACCAAGCACAGCCTTATTATTCTAAAATATGTTTTAATTCAAATTATTTTGCAGGTTTTGTGTCTCTTATGTTGGATTCGCAGATCCTGAGGCCATGGAGGGCTTGCAGGACTAAGGGTAGGTCCCGGATCCACAAATCCATTGCAGAGTCCATGATTCTGCTGATAATTGTTTTTTTTTTTTATTTGAATCTGGGAGGCTTCCCTTTGGACCCATCCACATTGGCCTGGGAGTCAGATAAGTTCACTGTGCCCCCTTAAGCCCTTTTTCTTTTTCCAAACACATGCTCAGTGCACCGTGTTGAGTAATGGTGGCCAAAACAGAAGTGTTTCTGTGATGGCAAGCCTATCAAAATGTTACAGATTAATGTATCAGGTCTTAGATTTATGAATCCTTGAGGCACGAAGAGAGCAAAGGCTCCCTTTGTCAGGCTTGTCAGAACTCTCAGGTAGAAAACGCCTGGACAATAGCTTAGGAGGACGTGAAGATCTTTGAGCCCAAGTCTTAGTCTATCCGATGTAAGGGCGACCCCTTCCGGTGGCCACCAACACCTTTTAGCGCCTAAGCAGATAGTGCCTTCCAGAAGGAGCCCTGGGGAGGAAAAACCCCTAAGGGAAAAAACCTCTGATTACGATGTTAGGCTCCCAGATGCTGTGGGCAGAGACAAGGGGACCCAGCAGACTGATACTGGAGACAGAAGTACCGGCCAGAAGAGAGACCTCCCACAGGAGTGAAGGCACCCACAGGAGAGAGGAAGGATCCGGCAGGAAAACAGGAGCAGCCAAACTGGAAACGTCATAGGAATGAGGAACAATAGAAGCTTGGAAACACATCTACAGGAGTGAAGAAGTGTTGTAACGCAATCAGGGAATAAATCCCTCTCCTTATATACTCTCAGAATAGGAAACTACATCAGGAATGATGAAGCCATTATGGATTGGTAAGGCCCTTCAACAAGGAATGAGTGAGTCGCCATGATGGATTATGCTTTAAACCACTCGTTCCCAGGAATTATGGGAGGGAGAACTATAATAACTTCCAAAATGGCCCTCAGGGAGAACGCCAAAGACTGCACCGGTGGGCCTCCAGCTCTGAAAATCCACTGCAGAATGCCTGCGGCAGCCAGCTAGTTCAGCCATCACCATCTAGGTAAGGAGGCAGCATGTCCCGCTGCATAGAGTGGGATATGAGAGAAGCTGTCAGGCAGGATGCAGGCCACATCGCGTTCCGCGGTAAAACACCCTTGTCCTATAGGGTGTCATTATTGCTTGAAATGGAGTGAAAAAATGCTCCTTGGAATTGTGAAATCCATTGAGGATCCACTAATTACTTGTTTATATATCTCTAAATATAACCTCTTCATTCCAAAATCAAGCATCTTTTTAAATGCTAATTTCTCAAAGACTAAAGAATGGATTTATACCAAACCAACAAAAGCACACTCCTCTGGTAAAATTCTCCCTTCTTGCCAAATTTGGTGTACTTATGTTCAGCTGCTTTTTAATCCCATAGGAATTAAAATGGGAATTCGCACTTTCAGAATCCTTTTTTTTTCTTATGTAACAGATGGACTGCAGTTATGGTACATAAATGTGTGACTATGGACCCAGAGAAAGGTCACATTGTTTCTATGGCCCGAGGTCACAGGACGAGAGCTCGAAGAATACAGTGATCTCATGATGAGTTCAAAGACATAAATTATGTACCCAAAAAAGTCAGTCCATATTTCATACACAACTCTCCACAATGTACATTGTCCATGTGAAGATGCTTACAGTCTGGAGTATGTAGACTGTGGAGTAATCAATATCTTCCGCATACAAGTCAATTGATGGTGAAGATGGTCAACTTGAGTTTGCTGCCATTGGGGTGTTTGGTTCTTGTGTTTCTATCTTGTGTTGTGCTGTTTTGGTGTGTTGTACTATGATAATCTTTGGTATTTTGTTGTATTTTTGTTGCTTCAAAGTGTGTGTGGCATTTTGTTGTTTTGCCTTTTTGTATGCACAAAATGTGTTCTTGCAGTTTTTAATTCTTTGTGTCGATCAGTTGTGTTATTCTGTAGATGTGTTGCCGTGTTTGTTCTGTGATTTGATGTTAAGTAGTGTTGTTGTGTTGCATTGCTGTATTGCTCCTGCTGTGTGATAACGTGTTTTGATCTGATTATTATGCTCTGTTGTTTGAACTTTCTTCTATTATGCTGTGGTGCTGTTTTGTTGAATGAATCTTTTGTCTTGATATTGTGTTATGCCATTGAGCTGGAGTATTGTGGAGTATGTGCTTCATTGTGCTGCTTTGTTGTGGTGATATATGCTTTTTATGTTGTGGTGAAATTATGGCGGACTATGTTGGTAATTTGTTGAGTGTTTTGTGTTTTTTTTGGTGTTATCTTGTGGTGTTGTGCTGTTGTGTCATATTTGTGAATATGTTGTTGTGTTGCACTTTTGTTATGGTAGTTTTTTGTTGATTTTGTTATTGGAGTATATTTGAGTGTTTGATGCCCTTACTCCCATAGTCCCAAAAAGTTATCTCTGTCCTTAGGGACATAGAGCAAACTATTGATTGTCAAAGAACCATGAATAGACCAATCAGGTATTTGTGAAATTCCCAAGGTTGTATGAAGTAGGGTTCGGTTCATAGACTAGTATTCAGCCAAGCCCATTGGCCAATCACCCCATGAAGGGCCAATCTCAGCTGAACATTGCCTTTGGCTTTGCACAGTGTGGGGGGCAACTATGGGAGCTTTAGTTCACGAATTGCTCGCAAACTAATGGTCAAGATATCACTAAAAGGTAATGAATTCCTGAACCCAGCCGAAAACCATTTTGTGGTACTAATTTCTCAAACCCTAATGGGCTGATATACACCAAACCAAGCACAGGCACATCACTGTGTGAAGTTCTACTTTCATGTGAAGTTTTGGTATAATCCTTTTTCAGAGTTTTTGTTATAGCAGAGAGCCAAGTTTCCAATGGTAATAGTAACTTTTATTCCCCTGCAGACAGCGCAAAAGTTATAAGCAAGGCAAAAATCACCTTTTCAATGGAAATGTATACCTAACCATAACAACATAGCCAGTACTGCTGACTGTACAATAGCTAGATAGATAGATAGACAGGCAGGCAGATAGATAGATAGATAGATAGATATAGATAGATAGATAGATAGATAGATAGATAGATAGATAGATAGATAGATAGATAGATAGATAGATAGATAGATAGATAGATAGATAGATAGATAGATAGATAGATAGATACTGACTTAGGCCCTCATTGCAAGTTCAGCAGAGTATGGTATATTGATACCGGAAAGTCAGAATTACTGATTTCGGTCAGTTTTCCGACAACAACATCAGCCAATTCATTTTTTTCCCCTGGAATGGGGAATAGACAAACAGACCTGGATATATGTGCCCTTTACCAGGCATTTTTTGCTGATGCCGGTGAGAAATCTGCTAAGCACTGTCTGCTCCCCTTGTTCTGCTCCAGGGTTGCTGCAGTGCTCTAGCTATGCAGTTACCTGGAGCAAAGCCCCTGCAGCACATGAAAGACCCTGCATCTCCAAGCCTGGAATTTTTGGGTCTGTAGATTTTGAGCCTGATAATTATGGACCCTGACACACCACTTGTAATTACAGGTGGC
This sequence comes from Calotriton arnoldi, assembly GCA_963921515.1. Taxonomy (NCBI): domain Eukaryota; kingdom Metazoa; phylum Chordata; class Amphibia; order Caudata; family Salamandridae; genus Calotriton; species Calotriton arnoldi. Next base: position 299,419 of record CAWUFW010003908.1, read on the forward strand.
AGAATTTCACAAAAAGTTATTGTTCCGAGGGAAATATTGCCACTCGTAATAAGGGACTAACTGGCACATGCATCATGCTAGGATTATGCGAGTCCTTAATAGCGAATATTAAGGATTCGCAATTAAGGATTCGCAAAATCCTATGCATGTAGGAATCGCTATAATAATAGCGATTCCTTCACATTCCTTATTTGCGACTCGTAAATTGCGAGTCGCAAATAAGGAATGGCTTCCCATTCATTCCTATGGGCCTACAGGCCCATAGGAATGAATGGGAAATTGCGAGCGCTATTTGCGAGTACCAATAGGTACTCGCAAATTGCGCATGCAATTTCAAGGGTGCAGGGGTATCAAAAGGACACCCTGTTGCACCCCTGAAATTGATCCGTGCACATATGTTGCGCACACACATGTCCCAAGGACATGTGGGTGTGTAACCTTCAACTTTGAAAAATGCACTTTAGTGCATTTTTCAAAGTTTTTGCAAATTACCATGAAGTTCAACTTCATGGTAATTTGCGCCCCCTAGTAGCGAAATCGCTAATATTTTTACTTTGTTGCATTGCATTTAAGGAATCTCAATTTGCGATTCCTTAAATGCAATCGCAATTTAAGTAATCGCAATTTAGAGATTACTTAAATTGCGAGTTTTGCATTTGGGATGATGCATCCCAAATGCAAAAATACCGGTCGCAAAGGGGCAGATTCTGAGAATCTGCCCGTTTGCGACCGGTTTTTCTTTTGATGCATGTGCCTGCTAGTACTGAGCATTTTATAGATTACAGATAAGAATAATTTCGACTTCAAAAGCACAAATTAAAGTAAGGTTCACATGCCTTCGGTAAACAATATGAGCAGAGAACGTATGTAAGGTAAACACCATGAACTGACAATGAAAAATCTAATCGTAAATGTCTGTAATAGGAGATATTATAATTCTAAATTAAAGCAAGGATGAGGATTCGAATTATGCCCCTGTCGAAGGCTCAAGTCTCACTGATGCAAGCATTCGAGGTTTGTGGAGTCTGCCATAGGACTTTCTGTTAATTGTGATTTTCATTGTCGCCATTATTTATATTTGACTTATTGGCAAGGCAGATGTTTTGCTAATTGGTGCAAACAGTAATATCTATTGTTCAGTAGTAAGTAATCTGTTATTGTTTATAGTAAAATCAGTAGCAGTACTCAATGTTGATTTAGTTTCAAGCGTCTAGAAATCTATCTATATTGACTATACTTCTACTGTGTATATTTGGTTTTCATCCCGAAGAATCCTTCACATGTAAAAATAATAAATGATGAAATAGCCCTGTGGGTGGGTGGAGAGTTCTCCAAGGTTAAAGTGTGTTCCCAAACTTGGGGCCAGATTTACTAAGGGATTGCGTTGCCCTTGCGTCACCCAAGGCAACGCAAGCCCTGAAGTGGGATTCCTATGCCACGCAAAGCCACTGACATGGCTTTGCATGGTTAGTAAATTTAAGGTAACGTAAGGCATCTGCCCTGCATTACCTTGCGGCAGAGAGGCGTTCGATGGCTGGGGTGTGGGCATTCCCATGCATCGAACCATGGATTTTGCTGCATTCCCAGATTTACAAAGAGTTGTAAACCTAGGAATGCATCCAATGAGACGCCTCTCAGACACAGGCATAGCATAGGGAAATATCTTTATTTCTCCCCGTTACTTCCTTCTTCTTTGTGTGTTGTATTCAGATCACACATAGAATAAGGAAATGCCTTTAAGGATTGCTTTGTGCAAGAAGGTGTCCCTTCCTGTGCAAAGAAAACCTTCCTGTAACACAGGCACCCTTGCACCGTGGTGCAAGGGTGTCTGCATTGGTGCTAGGCAGCACACATTACAGGCAGAGGCAATATAAATGCACCATATCTTTGTAAATATATGCACATTTCTGATGTTTCCCTTTCACGCAATGCAGCACATCAAAAAACCTTGCTGAGTTGCGTGAAATGTTAGTAAATCTGCCCTTTGGTGTCAGATTGTTGTTCCTGGTCCATTCTGTTCCTAATAATAATAATAATAATAATAATAATAATAACAACAATAATAATAATAATCATCATCATCATATTAGTAGTAATATTAATAGTAGTAGTAGTAGCTGTAGTTAGCTAGTAAAGGGAGGGCTTGTAGAATAGTTCTGGAAAGACTTCCCCAGTGCTCCCCAATGCTTGCTGGTACATGCTTGACACGTGTTTCACACTCTGAATCCTCTTCAGACAGGTAAGTCTTGGTTGGGGGTCATGCTTTGCTGCTGTATTATTGTGGTATTAGAGCCTGCACAGCTCACAGGTGCTAACTCCAGACCGGGGACATGTAGTTACCAACTTGATTCTCACACTCTCAGGACCTGGATGCACACAGTGACACTTTCTCAGATGAGTGCCCTTGACTGGCTGCACGAAGGTCATCTGGATGGTCTAATTATAACTTTTGGACAAAAGCACAGATGGCTGCACTGCTGTTCCAAGGATGAAGCCTATTGCTCACATTATTATTTTTCCAAAAGCCTCAATTTTAAAACCTGCAATCTTGACAAATACCTGTGGTATCTGATTGGCAGTCAGACTCTGCTCGACCTCTGCCCCCTCCCACTACTCATCACTCCCCCACCCACGGGACTGGGGCAGCCAGTGAAGGACCCCAGAGAAACACCGCCAGGTGGGGAAGCAGCCACTTGTCAGAGATATGTCCCTGTCCTGTACCTATTTCCATATGACGTACAATGCTTGGGTTTTGTCATCTGTTACAAGTGTGGTACCACCATTAGGCCTGGGCTGAGTTCAGGGAGTTCCGCTATGCGGAACTCTGCGAAGTGACCAAAAAACTCCGCTCCACTTAAAGTTGGCAAGCGAGAACGAGGAAAAAACTCTGCTCCATGTAGTGGAGCAGAGTTTTTTTAAACTCCACTCGCTGCGCGGAGTTGAAAAAAACTCCGCAATCTCCGCGAGCAGGGCAGAATTTCACACCAAAGCCTAACCACAATCATATCGACTTTGGGACTATGAAATGCAGAGCCGCTACAGCTGTGATTTGAACCTGCCACAGAGTGGTACCTTGAAGTGTCTATATGTTTAAATAAATTTTTGTCCGTTGCTAAATGATGTCTTATTAGTTGTACGCTGTATTCACCGTGACGTTACGAACTGGACTCACAACAATATAGTACCCCCCTCCAATCTGATCCAACCATGTCCCCTACTCACCCCCGTCAACCACTTTCCCTATTCTTCCCTTCCATGCACACCCCCACACACAAAACTATACTGCCTCATTCACAGAACAAAATAAAACAAACAAAACATCTGACGCCGCACACCCAGCACTACACTACGTTTTACTGTAATTACAAACCACTACAACAGCACAGCGCTGCAGGCTACTTCAACTACAGAGCCGCGCTCCACATTTTTGTGCTGCACCTACTCATTAAACAATACTAGATTCACTCACAGGGCAGCCCAACAACATTCGCCTACAGAACAGCACCACACAGCACTCTTCGGCAGAATCTTACATTAAAGGAGTGCATTAAAGTGCTTAATTTGAGCAGGTGGTTGCTGGTGTTCAGCACAGGCACTTAATTGTCAGCACCGGCCTTTGTGACAGTCAACCACATGGTTGCACTGTCTGTCATATTTAGAGATGAGCACAACCGTGTTTAATAAGTCACTATACATTAAAAATTAATAACACCTGCCGCTCACACGATTATCATAGCATCGGGTCGCCTGGAATAGTCTGAATTGTCACACCCGTAGACGTACGATGGTTAGTAGTTGTGTTGGTACTGTCATTGGCAGCGCTGGCAGGGACAATGGGTGGTGCAGGCTGCTGTGGCCTCCTGAGAAGGCCCCGACACTTACATTTTTACAAATTAAACACTGACTGCACTGATGACATGAATCACCCACTACGTATCATGGAAACCTCCAAACATTTTGGAAAGTCGATCTGGGACTACCGAATGCATCGTGAGGCCACACAACTGGCCAGATGTGGGCTATTTGTGCCAAATAAAAGTAAGAATAGCGCCATCTGACTGTGCTGATATATATATATAGTTCTGGAGGCAATCTCACATCCCTTAGAGTGAATATAAAAATTAATCCACACAAATATAACTAAAAATCACACTTCCGATGTGTGAAATGGCCATTATATTATGAATAGAGATTGCAAATTAGCGGTGGCATAGCAAGGATGCCACGGGCCCTATTTCAAACAAGTACAACTGGAACCATGGGTGCTTTTTGGATCGTAATTACAACAATAATAGGGGTTCAGTGTGCCAGTTAGACCTCAGAACCCGGTGCCACTGCGCCTGCAGTTAGGCATCCACACTTTACTTTCATGATTTGCCAAAATTCTAGGACGGTGAAAGCGATGTGCCTTCGATTACATGGTAGGTAGGGGGTACATTTCAACAGTGGCAGCAGAGAACAATTTAAAGAGATGGGGCGGCAAACTGACACTGAGAGACACCAGCAATGCTTTTAGGCTTTGTGCCAAAGCTTTGGAGTTGAGGCTGAAGGCAGTGCGAGTTTCTCACAGTACCTACCAGTGAGTCAAGCAGATGCCTACCCAAACAAAATAAAATCAAACGCATGCAATAAACAGTAACTAAATTGTTAACATGCATTACATTAACTTTTAAAGTTAAAATGTTTCACTTTAGAACGTTAATATAATGCATGCCAGTGATTTAGTTACTATTTAAATTGTTTAAATATGTTAAAAATGCAATATTTACTTACCTGCTTCCTGCACGCCTTCTGGTCCTGGTGTGCTTCTGCAGTCATCCGGGGCGCTAGAGACAGCTCCCCTAACCAATCTAGATGCTGCTCTCATGCAGTTAAACAGCAGGAGAGAAGCTTCAGATTTGGTTGGAGCAGGCTGACTTAGCGCTTATGCAGGAGCTGGGGGCCTGTGCCTTCTCTTCACCCAACTGTCTAAGACAGCTCGGGTTAGAGAGGTTTAAAGGGTGTACATCAGGCTGGCCATCGCAAGGCAGCCAGTCAAAGTGACATGCACACTTTAAACTGCTGTAGTAGGCCACCACTCCTCCCTGCTGCCAATCTGCAGCAAAGGCCCTGCCTCGCCCTCACACTCAGCTCGGACTGGCAGGGGAAAAATCTAAATGGTATTAAAGTCATTTTATTTTTCAATTTTGGTGCGCCTGCAGCGGGGGCGGGGCAACGCTCCTCCACCCATATGGAGAAGCCGCCACCGACCAAACATATTTCACAGTCCTTAGATGACAGGGCTCCCACAGCACACTAGCCGCCAGACTCCACAACGCCGGCATACAGGGAACTGCCTTAGTCTGGATCCGCTCTTTCCTCTCCGGCAGAACACAAAGAATAAGAATCCTGCCCTTCCTCTCCGAACCCACAGAGATCAGATGCGGAGTACCCCAAGGATCCTCCCTCAGCCCCATGCTCTTCAATATCTACATGGCCCCCCTTGCAACCATCATCAGAAAACATGGACGCAGCATAGTATCCTACACCGACGACACCCAGCTCATCCTCTCCTTCACCAAGGAACCCGACATTACCAGGCGCAGTTTCAAGGAAGGAATGAAGGACGTCGCATCCTGGATGAGCAGCAGCTGCCTGAAGCTCAACTCGGAGAAAACGGAGGTCCTCATCCTTGGATCCACCCCTGCCATGTGGGATGACACCTGGTGGCCCCCGCCCTCAGAAACCCTCCCACCCCTGTGGACCATGCCCAAAACCTCGGCATCATACTCAACTCCTCACTCACCATGAACCGACAGATCAACGCCGTGTCCTCCAGTTGCTTCAACCCCCTCCGCATGACCTTCAAATGTATCCCTCCCGCCTCCAGGAAGACCATCACCCACGCACTCATCACCAGCAGGCTGGACTATGGTAACGCTCTCTACGCCAAAATCAACAAATCTCTCCTTCACAAACTCCAGACCATCCAGAACGCCGCAGCCAGATTCGTCCTCTGCATCCCACGACACAACCACATCACCCAGCACCTCCGCAACCTCCACTGGCTCCTCGTCAAAAAGAGATTTACCTTCAAGCTGCTCACTCACGTCTACAAAGCCCTCCACAACACCGGACCCCAATACCTCAACAAAAGAATCTCCTTCCAATCCCCCCAAGTGAAACCTCGGCTCCGCCGACCTAGCCCTTGCTGAAATTCCCCGCATCCACAGTGCCAGATTGGGGGGCAGATCCTTATCCTACATCACGGCAAAGACCTGGAACGAACTCCCCCTCAGCATCAGACGAAGCCCTACACTGCAAGCCTTCAGAAAAGACCTCAAGAGCTGGCTCTTTGGATGACCTCGGAGCTGCCCGAACCCTCTCCCCCCAGCGCCTTGAGACCGTTATGGGTGAGTAGTGCGCTCTATGAATCCCTGATTGATTGAGTGATTGATTGAAATGATGCACATTTTACTATCAAAGAAATTTACTGGGGCACCAAACAACATATTACCAGTCATCTGTACACAGACATCTACCATAGCATCTGTTTCTTGTTTCATGTTTCTTTGTTGCACAATGTAGATAGTTACCACTTTGGAATCTCTCAAAATATACCCATTGAATGGACGTCCACTAGTTTATTGAAAATAATACATTTTTCTTAACTCCCTGTGATAAATGTTTCCAAAGGGTATGTGCAACAGATCTGGTTTAGGTTGGTTCTCCTTTCAAATGTCCTTGCCAGGCTGCTCTCCAGACACAGCCTTTCAGTAGAAAATGCAACTCAAAACACTGTATTTTCTGGTCTGGAGTACCCACAACAGAGGCACAAAAGGAGTGAGGATTCAGCACTCCTCTGTCATCAGCATCATTGGTTAAATTGTAGGGACGATCAGGAAAGACATAAGGCTGTGCCTCACTTAAATGATCCAGTTCACCTTACATAACAGAATCTATGGTTCTAACCTTCACCCCTACCATCAATCAAAGGGCAGTGCTTCAGGAAGTCTAAACAGCAGCCCCTTACTAACAAAGTCTTCATTTAATTTTTAAAGGGAGCACCCTAACCTCAGTGTCCGGATCTCCATCAACAGAAATGCATGGGTGGGTGTGCTGTACTTCTAATATCTGCATGACAGTGGCATGCCCAGTGTTGGGTGGATCAGGGATGATGTTAACCTCAAGGTCTATGAGGTAATGTGTCTCAAAAGACAAGATTCAAAACAGCATTTCCAAGTACAGGCAATAAGAAAAGATTAACTCAAAAAAGGAGTTCGAGATCAGAATTTAGGAAAACCCTAAAGGTTTATTTAAACAATTCAGAAATTAGAACAAGCATTTGCAATGCAATAGGTCTCGCATTTACGCGAGTTTGAACTATTGGCATTGTAAATGACAATGCTTTTTATTTATGTTTTGGTTTTGAAAACAAAATAAAAGGCATTGTCATTTACAATGCCAATAGCTTAAACTTTCGCAAATGCGAGACCTATTGCATTGCAAATGCTTGATCCTCTTGCCGTAAGAGAAACTCATTAAAGAAAATAGTGCTTACAGAGTAAATAAGACGTACATGTAACAACCGAAGTAAAAGGGCCAGTCCTCATGGGAGGTTATGAATGAATACAAGGCGGTACTAAGGAGGGACTAACAACCCTAATAACGAATCAGAAGCAAGCATTTTCGAAGGACAATGATACAAGCCAATGACAAATATGGGCGGAGAGTAGGCGGGGCTTCAAATACATACTCCAATACAGCATGACTCGCAGAGCAGTGCATGCGCTGCCCTGGCTCGACCTAAAAAGAGAGGCCATGCAACAGAAAACAATAAAAAAGCAATTTCGTTCAGCACACCCTTCCATACACATAACATGCTACAAGGACTTTGACCGGATGAAATTCATTTTATTTCCGCATTAACTAACTGAAATAATTTACTAGATGGTTCTGTTTTAGAATATCCTTGGCAGACATGTTGTCTAACATAAATATTGTATCCTAAATCCCTTTCCAACATTATCATTCTATCATAATTATCTGTAGATGTTCTATTACTAACACCATTGGGGTGAAGTTTTTGTAAACTATATTTGGAACACAATATCTACCTGGCACAATAATGTATGATATTTTGGAACCATATTTTATTGACACTTAACAATCCCAAGCATACACAACCAAACAACCATATATATAGCCAATGGATGTAAATGCCAGAACCGCATAATGATGCCCATATTAAGATGGTAACTGCTCGGATCATGGTAATAGTAAATTATGCTACACAAATGTTGATTTCATAACGGACTCTTAGCAATCTGTAAGCATATGGAGTGTGAAACAAAGGCCTAGAATAAATACAGAAATGCCCACTATCAAAATATGACCTGTATCATCCTCTGTGAAGCCATACTAATGACAGAATGTGAGCTATATAAATAACTCTAACATAAAATGGCATGTCGGGTAGTCGAAAGGTGACACTTGAAAGCCTTTTTCAACCAATGGATGGAGAGGGCCTATGAGCATCTACATCGAGTCCTACTATTTAGTAGCACATTTCCAATGGCCAGAGGCATGGCTGAGCCTGACACCAGAGGAGGGAAACATACAAGCAGCATTAAGGGGTATACCGATACCCATTTAGTACAAGCCTCTGCAATAAGCCAAACTCGGTACTGCTGAAAACATCTAAATACAGCTAAAACAGATACATGACAAATAACAGTTAAGTGCAGTGCATACTCCCTGAGGAACCTTCGTGCCTAGTGGTTCCTCGTCAGGCTTAAGTGAGTGGCACCCACTGTATGGAGATGGGCCTCGTCACCAAGGTGTGACAGTTGTACTACTCTGGGTTTCTCATGGCACTTGCAGAGCTCAGCAAGGATTATGGGTTGCCACCGGGGCACTTTCTGCCACATGCAGTCCTATGCAAAGCAACGAGACTGACATGGGTCCGTTCCAACTTCGAGCCCGAAAAAGATGAGTTACTACACAAACCTTTAGTCTGGGGTAGGCAGCACTCAATAGTGATGACCTTACAAAAAACACTCATGGGTTAACAGGGGAAGAACTTAGCACAGATGAGGTACAAGTGAAAAAGAGACCTAAGCTACGAACAGACTGGGAATAGTCCAATGACCTCCAGTATGTGTCCAGGGTCTCTTGAAATGCCAGATGTAAACTGATCCAATGTAACTTAACACACAACACATATTTGACCACAGCACAATTGCAGGCTATGTACCCCAGCATCCTACAGGAATGCCCTCGGTGCAAGGCGGAGTATGGCAACTTCTTCCACATGATCTAGGCATTCCCCGAGATCAAAGAATGTTCACCAAACAGGTTACTAACCCGAAAGGGAGGGGGAACCTCCAGAAGCCCAGGTTGTGTGTTCACTGGGACGTATGCCAAAGTTAGAAAAATACAACTTAAATTCACAGACTTGGCTATGATCCTGGCAGAAAGTGCAGCCGCCCGCAGCATGGAAATCTGAGCTCTACAAATGAGGATGTATGCAGACGCCAAAGACAGAGGCTAGGTAATGGGGTTAAAAGGGTAGACTAGGACCCCCCGCCCACTAAAAGCACTAGCGAGGAAATCTGAGTACAAATCCCCATAGAGGCGACCACCAATGACTGCCAAGAACATGGAACAACGACATAGCATGGCTGCAGGCTCCCAGTAGAAGAACCCAAGTTAAGTGGGAATAGCTCACTGTGACTGTAAAAGGCAAAAGCATGCAGTTTAAATTCAATATGCCAGAAGTTTGGTTCTACCTGTTTGTATGCTTCAAACGTTATATGTATTTTACTGCGAATGTAAATGAACACAAAGAAAGATGTACCGTTTTGCAAGATGAGTAAACACGTGCAAGAGCATTGATGAATGAAGAAAATTCTAAAAATAACATGGCAGGCAGTGGCAGACGAAAATATTGCAAGAGTTAATCAGGTAATATCAAACGTGCGCGTACGTATGATTATGTTGACATTGTGCCAGGGACTAAAAGGCCTCCCCAGGATTAGCATGGTGTGTTTGTTACCTTACAACAGATGAGCATTAGGAGCCATGAAGGATACCAAAGGAGAGTAGGTGACGCGGCATTGTCATCGCAGTGACTGAGTGCACAGGTTTGTCCATGATGGGCCACAGAACGAGGAACGGAGGGCGGCCCGCGTCGGTGTCATACGTGGGTCGGCTGGGGGCCGTATGTCAAACACCAGAGAAACAAAGGAAGGACTTGTGTACCACCGAACAGCGCGCCCTGCTCGAGAAACTGGGTCCGGAGCTCGGAGCAGCGCTCTGCGCTACACCCGTTTGGATTCCACCACCTGCTCCTCCCTCTTAATGATCACAATAATTGTTTTAGGTTTCTCGGGCATTAACACCTGACTCAGCAATGTGCAGGGTTTTTGGACGGAAGCAGCATAAAACAAGCCCTCTCCAGCCAGCCACACTCCCTTGCAGAGGCAGGGGCCCGAGCGGGGACCGCTGGCGAGCTGCTCCCTACCGGCTTCCGTGGGGGTCGCGGGCAAGTCCATGGTGAAGCCAGAGGAGGAAGACAAGGAGACCCACTGCGGCTGCACAGTGAAGTGGCCATGTCACCTCCGCGCTGCCCTGTACCGCTCCCCGGTGCAGTGTGCGCCTGAAACAATATAGTGCCCACCGACTACAATTAGGTCGACAGTGTAACGCCGCAAGTAAACGATCCAGTCCTGATGGGCGGTCCCAAAAGGAGACAGGGCGGTAACAAGGAGGGACTAAGAAGCCTCATTATCAATCGGAAGCCAGCGTTTACCATGGAAGATGACGCCAGCCAATGAAAAATAGGGGCGGGGCTTCCACCCCACTTCTAAAATATACTCTAATACAGCATGCCTCGCAAAGCGAAGCAGCACGTTGCACTGCAACGCTACGCGAGACCTAAAAATTGCCGATACAGCAATAATCTCATTTAAATGCATAAAGTAATTTTCCATGAAGGGTCTCAGTAATCAGAACAGTATAGACTAATGGGCAAAATCAGAGCTAGACCCAGTGGCCCCCGGCATGGATTGGGGGAGACGGGGCGGGGGAGGAGGGGTGAGGTGTAGAAAAAAAAATCCCTTACCTCTCGGCCGGCCTCGCCTCTCCTCCGCTTCCCTTTTGACAAGTCCCGGAAAGGAAACACACAGGCTCCCCTAAGCCAATCACGACACTGCTATCACCATGACAGCAGCGTCATGATTGGTCTGATCTTCGTAGTTCGGCACTCAGACGGGGACTACGAGCCTGTGCATGTTCTTCACCAGGCTGTAATACAGCCTGGTGGAGAACATGCAAACTGCACATGACAGTTTGGCCGGCCCAAGACGGCTGGCCAAACCGTCATGTGCACTTAGAAAATGCCTCAACCACTCCTCCCCCCTGCTCTATGAGCAGCCTAGCCCTGCCCCACTCTGCAAAACTGCCTCAGCAGGGAAAAATAAAATGATAATAACATCGTGTTATTATAATTTTATTTTTTATTTTTTTGTACTGCTGAAAGCAGTGGAGCAACGCTCCTCCGCCTTAGTGGAGGAGCTGCACATGGCTAGACCAAGTCTCAAATTTGCAGCAAAATCAGTGAAACAATTTGCAACATACCTAGAGGTTCAAAAAAGATGTCAAAAACTTCTCAGTCTCACACCCAAATCAAGGGGTTTATATACAGTTTTTCGTACGTAGGAAAGTATAGAAATTGAAAAGTCAGTATGGTCTGATCATTTCTCTAACACATCATAATTTCCTTTTTTAAAACATCAAAAGACCCTATCACATCAGCACTAACCTACTACATGAATACTGAATCTTTCCTTCTGACCTAATGTCGTCCAAAGGTGTCAGAACAATCTGGTTACATAAACAACAAACATATGTGAATGAGTGCAATACAGTGTGCTAGCAAGAAGAACCTTGGAGAATGTTACAGTAGATTTTAATTCAGAGTTAGCCTGTTCCTTCAGAGGAATATTGTCCTACAAATTAAACAGTGCCACTCTTGCTGCATGTAGTGTCAGCAAATAAAAATAAACAGAGAATGAGTATTATGATGCAGCATTCTGCTCAAACAAGATGGTGTGAGGCCTAGTAAATGTAAGACAGAAAACACTTTAAAACACATCATAATGATTTTTTTTCAATTTCAATAGCTCTATGTCAGTACACATATATAAATTCAAATGCAGATTAATCAGTATTAATACAGAATTTGATTTAATTGTGGAAATCTTCCACAAATTCCCCCCTTGATGTCAAATCATCACCAAACCCTAAACTATTCACATTACAATTTGCATCACTGCCTCTCTTTTGATCTTAATTCTTCCAACATCTTAGGTTGATCATATACTCGATCTTTGGCATCTTCGATCTCTGCTTCATTCCTTTTCCTCTTATTTGACATCATCTCCTTTTTACACCTACAATTTGAACCCAACTTTGAAATAATTAACTCAAAGAATTTAAACAAAAGGAACCTAAGGACTGCACAAATTAACACAATAATTATAGGGAATAATATAACATGCAGATTTATGACTTTACAACGCTGGCCTTAGCATGCATGCCTTTACCATGCAGCCTTCACTGCCATATGTTTTTACCACACATGCCTTTACAAAGCATTCTCATTCACTAGAATTCAAACTATCTTTACCATGCATATGTTTACCACGCATATAGTTAGCACACAAGTCTTTTTCGCTAAATAAATATATTTCAAACAGTAATTGAAAAAAGAAATTAACTATGTAAACACACAATATTAATAGTTTCAGAAATTGTTCAAAAATATAGTTTTTTTTACATAATTTAAAAATGACCTAACTAAGATGGCAGATCACTATACATGAGAAGGGTTGAGATTAAAATCTTAAAATTGATATTTCACTTAATTTATAGGTTTCCCAACTCTGCCCTGTATCAACTCGGGGACGGTACTGGACACTGGTAGAGGGCAGATTTACTATTCCAAAATCTTCCCTCTACCAACTCGGTGGCGGTGCTGGACATTGGTTGGGGGCCAGTTTACTGTTCTCAACTCCGCATTGTGCCAACTGGAGGAAAGTGCTGGACACTGGTAGGTGGGGCAGACTTAGGATTCCCAAATCCGCCCTGTGCCAACTACCAAGCATATCTCATAAAATTCTCCAATCTGTGAACCTCCTCATACAACTTCTCAGGCTCCACTCTCAGTTTTGGAAAATTTGTGGTAAGAGCTTAAAGATCACTCCGGGACCAAGGAACATGCACATATTTCCCTCCAGGTACTTCTCGTGAAGGAAATTCCGACACTGATTCTGCCTCAGGATCACTCATGAGCACGTTTGCTTTCATTCCCATATATTCTTCTTTTTAGAACTAGCTTTTTTCTTACACTTGCCCCTGTATGTTCTCAAATCCCTTCAATTTTTTATGTGTTCGATTAAGTCTTGGATATGAGCTTTCAAAGTCGTTAGACCTATGTCTGCTATTTCTACCTCACACAATTCCACCTTGTAATTTTTCTGGAAGCTCTTTGTTTTGTTCATATCAACTCAAATTTCTTCCACTAACCTTCCAGATTATCATGTGCCTTATTTGCACAACTTGGCACTTTTTTGATTAAGTATTTCAATTAATCTAAATTATATGTCAGTATCCCGTTTAAATCAATTTTTTCCCGCAAAGTGTCTACTAATTCACTTTTCAAATTAGCAATATTAATTGTTCTCCTCGCAGGTGATGTATTATCTACAGCCTCAACAATAGAAACCACTGTATACACAGCAGTTGTAGTCCCACTAGGACCAGGTAAAGCCGGCAGTGTATTCTCAGGTGGAGCACTTGCAGTACCAAAAGCTGTTATTTCTTGTGTACTCATGCTCGCTAGGCCCACACCCATATTAGGTACTGGTGGTCCCTATGTCTGTGTACCATCTGTGTAAAGAAGAGGTTAATGAAAATAAACAGCGCCTCTCTTGCTGCATGTAGGGTCAGGTAAGAAATATAAATCGAGACTGCCGTTACGATACAGGAGCCACCTCAGAGAAGATGGTGTTGAGGCCAGACTGAGGTCTAGTTAATGTAAGCCAGAAAAATACACTAAGACACATCATAATGGTTTTGTTTCAATTTCAATAGATCTATGTCAGTACACATGAATAATTCAAATGTAGAGTACACATGAATAATTCAAATGTAGAGTAACCAACATTAATGCACAATTTGATATAATTGTGAAAAAGTCCACATAGGCAATACACGTCCATACTCTGTGGGAGCTCTCCTACCCTTCATTTTGTGCCATGTCGAACCAGAGGCGTCCTGAATGGGTCCACTGTGCATTATAATTAATATTGTGAACCAAACATGAAGCTGAATATTAGTAGACACCTTCTGCAGCATTTGTAGAATCTCGTATCATGTTTTGTTTGCATTCAGCTATTAGTTTATATCTCTACTCCCTGAGCTGATCAGCTGCTTGCTGAAGCTGTGATCTTGTGGTAACCTAGCAGTGAACAGACTGTTCGCCTTAGTCCAGTGTCTATCAAAGTACCTGATATCGCACTACATTCACAGGCAGATAATGTTTCCACAGTCTTGTACCCTAAAATTGCACACTATGGTAGAAGCGTCCTGTACACTCCTAAATTCCAGCATGGAAGACTGTTTTTTACTTAAAACTTCTGATGGTCACCTTTCCTCTTTCCTTTTAAAGGGCTTTCCCCTTTCTTTCCATCCTCTGCATGCCTCTTCTTTCTTAGAAAAACCTTCTCAAAATGCATGTTTGCCTTAATCTCTACTTAAGCATTAATGAAATTTGCTCACAACTCATTTCAAAGATCACATCATCTCTTTTATTGGAAAGTGTTCCCACTGCGACATAAGACCGCATAATCTCTAGATCTTCTATTAACTCCACCAAACATCTGCATGAACTCACATATTCCCCTTTTCCCACTAATGATCACCCATCCTATTACTTTATTGTACCACAAGGGAACTGGAAGGAATGTATGGAATGGTCTGCTTGAGAACACAAGTCTAACCACAATATCCATCAATAACCAACAACACTGGCCTAACCTCTAACCTTGGTTTCTAGAACAGTGTGCTACCCATCATAAAGTGATTCAACACCTCGGCAGGGGTAGTAAGCACTAAATAAATGTAATTAAAATACTATACAACAGTCAGGCGTGTTCACCCCAGAAGTTTAGCCTGATGGATATTGGGAGTGTGTGGAATCTCTTTGAAGAGGGAAGTGTATGTGTGCATTTATGCTTGTGCTGACGTGTCCTAGATCGGCCAGCCGGTTTGCACCACAAGATTTTTAAAAAGATGTGTTTGGCCCCAAGTGGCCAATATATTTTGAACTTAACAGTTACTCTTTTTCAGTATTCTGAAACCCACTTTAAGTACTGAGCGTCCAAGTCCGTTTTTTCGACCACCCCAGAGAGCTGTTTCCGTCCCTCAGGAGACTTGAGTGTGAGACCCAGGCACCTCCATCCTAGTAGGAACAAGCTGGGGTGTTTAGGGTTTAAGCCCCTTAATGCTGATCAAGTGACTGGTTGTGCCAGTCAATCCTGCTCAATGAAATGTCCTGTGACACGAGACCCTGCTGCCTAGAGCCCCAAGCTGAACCTCTCATCGGCTGCATTACCGTGACTACAAGAACACGCAGAACCGGCTTTCAGGAGGAGGAGAGGGAAAAAAACAACCTTGCCACACCCTGAACTGAGCAGAAAGCCAGCAATGGCCGCCAAAATGTCAGTGTGGGTGTCGTTCCTGTCCTGAGACGGAAAGAAACGATAACGATGAAAGAACTCTGCCCTGCTTCACAGATGCCACTGGCAGCAACATCCAGGACCACACTGTGACCCTGCAGTGTCTCTGTCCTACGAGTCTGCATTGCCCTCCAGAGCGAGGACCCAGCCGCTATGTGCCTTGTCACCCATGAGGCATGAAGAACCAAGACTCCCTCCACCGTGGACCTCACAGTACAATGTCAGGCCTGCGGCGGCTCCTCCGTAATGGCAGAGGAGCTTCGCCCCACCGGTAAACAGCGTTTACACCGCGTGCGTAACAATGCATGCAATAACAACGCGTCGTTACAACGACCGCGTTGTTATTTCGCATACCGTTACAACGCAAGTGCGAACAACGACTTGCGTTGGGGGGGAAAAGGTGTTGGATTTAAAATCCAACACCTTCCCTAGTGTCCGCACAGACTGGAGTTGGAATAGTAATTGTTAGAAGGTGGTTCTGACACTATGGGCCGCCCGGATTTTTCGCTTTTTGAGCACCTAGGTGTTGAGGTTTTACTGTGGGAGAGCCTCATAAATTGGGACTCATCCACAGTGAACTCATGATGAAAGAGACTGCATGTGGATTTTACTGGTGTCCCCCTAGCTTGACTAGGCCGCTGCGCAGCAGCTGGAGTAAGGGGCACCGGGCTGGTTACATGCAGACACCTGTGTACATGCGTGTGCACACGTGTAGGGGCTGCGCAGGGGAGATTCTTGGCGTGCGCAGTCCGGGAGCAGCTACAAAGTGAATGGTGTGGCAGGACTTATGCAGAATTGGGTGGTGACACGGAATAGGCCTTACACGCTAGGAAGGAACATGCCAGGGAAAGTCAGTGTGCTTTACTGTGTTTTTCACTTCATTATTCCCCTATGGGGATGTGGAGCCCATGTGCTAGATTAACTTCCATAAGGCCTACAGATTCCAGACACGCACTAAAGTCCCCTGTAGCGGATGTGAAAAGGAGTATTCTGCAGAGTCCCAAGTCATATTTGTACTGCTTTTGGGTCATCCAGAAATGTCATATTTCTCTGAGTCCCTGGCTGGGGTCTGGCCCTGGCAGGTTAGATTAATGACCTTTCTTCCCAGAGCGAAGATCTTCCTCCAAGGAGAGAAGATAGGTGGAGCTACAGGCTAATCCATCAGCAGCTGTCGCTGGGTGCCAGGCACCAAGCTGAACCAAGGTGAAGGCAGCACGGGGGAAAGGGTCTTGTTTCAGAGACCATGTGGCCAGAGACCCTGGACGACGCCATTTTGAACCAGCCCAGAGGCTGGACAAGAAGGAGGGAGCAGGGGCAGGGAAGTGATGTGGCGCTGTTGGATAGGACCAACAGAGACTTCCTGCCAGCCCCCTACTCAACTTTTAAAAAGTGCTTGCACAGGAAGAGAAGCTCTCTCTGGGGTGTGGTCTGCGGAGGCTGAAGGTGCTGGAGCCTGGCGCAATGGGCAGTTGGAAGGAGGAACCCCCTGACTGTCCCCCAGGGCCCTGCCAGCACCAGAAGAGGAGCCCAGGACCAGTGCGCAGAAGCAGAGGCCTCTGCGCAGGGAGAAGAGAGGCCCAGGAGGAGAGCCAGGCGAAAGTCTGGCGCAGGGAGCCAGTGAAGACCGCTCCCTGCCGAATCCCCCCTCTCAGAGACCCAGAGGGCGAAGGAGAGTGTCCCCAGTGGCTGGGGCTGGCCGTTAGGAGCGAAAGGACACAAAAATGGGGCAGATCGGTCCCCCAGGGCCGAGCTATGGCCCCAGAAGGTGAGCGACCTTCGACCCCCCACGAAGGGGAGGTCGGGGGCCCGGGAGCCCATCCCCGGGCCCCGAAGCAAAGCCGGGGAGCGCCGTCGCGCTCCGTGTGAAGATTGTGCCCTCCGGGGTGCCAGGAGCCCACCCTGGCCCCCGGCGAAGACAAGGAAGGCGGGGGAGCGCCATCGCGCCCCCCGCGAAAACGATCCCAGGGGGCCCGGGAGCCCATCCCCGGGCCCCTAAGCAAAGTCGGGGAGCGCCGTCGCGCTCCCCGTGAAAATGCCCCGTGGGCAGTGAAGGGAGGTGCGAGCGTCGTCGCGCTGCCCCGCCCGTGAAGATGATGCTGGGGCCCGGGATCCCAACTCCGGGCCCCGCCGAAGCCGGGGAGCACCGTCGCGCTACTCGGGAAGCTGAGGAAAGCGGAAGTCGGGGGGCGCCGTCGCGTCCCCCCCCGTGAAGGCGGTCCAGGGGCCCGGGACCCCATCTCCGGGCCCGCAGAGGAGGAAGACAAGTCGGGGAGCGCCGTCGCGCTCCCCGTGAAGAGGGCCGAAGAAGGAGCGGAGTCGCCTCGCGTCTGCCCGCAGGAGCGGGCAGGCAAAAAGACTCTGCCGGCTCCCGCAGCCGCACGCGAGTGTGCGGGCCGGGCGGGGAGCCGGCGGGGGCAGCCGGGGGTGGAGCTGCCCTCTACCAAAAGGAGGATGTGGGGGTCCCGGGTGGGACCGGGCCCCTACCCGAGGAGAAATGGTGGCACAAGGGGTCCCGGGTGGGACCGGGACCCCAGAGGTGAAAGAGGGGCCCGGGTGGGACCGGGCCCCTGAAAGTTGGCAAAGCGGCCGGGGGTGGGCTCCCGTGCCGCAAGACTCACCTGGGGGTCCGGGTGGGACCGGGCCCCCACCAGAAGGGATGAGGCGCGAAGCGCCAGCTCGATCGCGGCTCTCCACCGCACAGCGGGAGAGCCGCTCATCCAATATGCAGGGAGAGGAGCCTGAAGCACCCCATAATGCCTTGCAAGGCATGGGGAAAAACAACTTTTGTGCTTGTGGTGGCCCCAGGAGGACGGGGTCACCACCAGCTTGTACCAGGGTGCTGGGGGAGCTGCTGGAGAAGCGCAGTCTCCCCCAGCACAAAGTTAAGTCCCACCCTCAGTCTCCTAGGGATGTTGAAAGGAGAACCCCTCAAGGGCTCAGCGTAAATTAAACACCTTCTGGGCTGGAACTTTTGTTCTACAGCTGAGGGTGTGCTACGAAGTGCTTCATGGACTGAAGGGCTGAGTTGGGGATGTCTGGAGAAGGGCATCCTCTAGAGGTGAAGAGGTGTAATTGCATCAGAACTGCATGTACTCACGGTTATTCCTTTTTAGAGGGACTGAAGGTCACATATGTAATGTGAAGGTACCTGTGTAAGGTGATGTCATAAGCCAAGTGGGTTATGTTGCCAGGCACTCCTGCTAGGGTGCCTGGCTGTATATGCGTAATCCTGTGATTTCATCTGTGATGCCTTTAGGGGCTGTAATTGCAATGCATTCTAATGATCCACAAAGGTGCTGAGTACTGTCATTCTAAAGTGTGCGTAAACATGTATTCTTGCTGCTGCGCTTAAGTGAGGAACAACCCAGACTGTTAGCCCTGAATATGTAGGGGTGCATACTGTATGGTCAATATAAGATGCTCAGTCAGGGTTATGTGTCAGTAGGGCAGGTGAACCTATTTTTAATGCGTGTTGAGGTAATGGGGTGGGTCGCCACTGGGATGGTGCCAGTGCGCAGGGCCCTCGCTCCAGGTTATGCTCAACACACGGCATTAGGGGGGCAAGATGATGTGCATACATGGGAGTGGTGGTACTAGACCCCACCCCCCCTTTTTGGGAGGGGTGGAGATGTTACGCAATGTCACAAAGTAATTCCAACAGCTTATGTATATTTGTAAATTGGTGCATAGTATTGAGTAGTGTGTGTGTTTAATAAATGTACTCTTACTTTTATAAAGCAAAGTACAGGCTGGACAATCAATTATTGAGTGTTATTTCTGCGCACCTGCAAATGGTGATTACTAGCCCACACCACCTCCCTTGAGTAAAGCCTCAGACTGCTCTGCAACGCTACCCTCTGAGAGTCAGGCGCTACAACTGGGTGTTTGGTTCCCAGTGAAGGACAAATGTAGTCATGTTATTTGTGCAGGCCTCACAGATACTGCCTCGTTTTCCAACATTGGTGTCTAGCGGCGGGAAACATAGTATCCCATTCTGGTGCGTATTTATAGCATTTGATAAGTCCAGTTTTGCCACGCATTACCTATGCAGTAATGAGCAAATGGAAGAGCGCAAGGCTCTGAGAAGGGTTCAAAGTTTTGGTTAGGTGAACTAAAGGTATGGGAAAGGAAAGCCCCGCGCACATACGAGTCATGTGAAGATATTATGGTTGAAATGTAAACTGTATTGATATGACCGCGCTATGTTAATTTTCATGTGCTTGCGGGATGGTGCTTTCCAGGAAATGATTGCATACAAATGTTCTAAGCCATATTGTACACCTTTGAACCCTAACACTACACGCACTACACTTGCATGAGGAGGGTGTCTCCTCAAGAGGTAGGGACAGCAACTGATACCTACATCACAGGTGGGGGTATAGGGGTGGATTGACCTTTGTGGGGGACAGGAGAGAGAGGGGGTCCTGGGAGATTCCCGCGCTTTTTAAGGGCAGGGAGGGTTTCCACAGAAGGGGCCCCAGGTATTCTTCCCCCGCTGAGAGTTTACTTGCCATTGGCGCAGGCCAAAACCACTGGAAGGGTGGGGCAGGAGGTTTCTTTACCCCGGGTAGTAACGCCCCAGGGGTTCCCATGGTGGGGGACCCCCAGGAACTTTTCCCACGGTGGGAGAAGGGTGTAGTAGGGTTGGGTGTCCGGCAGGCCCCCAGGTTAACTGGTGGGGAGGTGAGCGACCCAGGGGTGGCCCCTGGTAGGGGGTGGCCCCAGAGGAGGGTAGTTCTTGAGTGATGGTGTGTAGTGGTAGCCCCTAGGTACCCTAGGTGGGCTAGGTAACTGACCCAGTGGAGATCGGAGTGGGGGTGATGTACTCCCTAGTTTCCAGGTGAAGGGTTAGTGGTGGACCCTGAGGCGTCAGGGTCGGGTGGACGGTGACCAGTCCGGTAGGTCCTGTGGGTCTTGAACCCAAGGACCAGGAGCATGGGGGTGTTCCCCTAGCTCGGGGCAGGAGGTGGTCTTCTGCAAAGTAGTACCACCCTGAACACAGGTGGGGCCTATCTTAAGTGACGGGGCCCTGTGGTTCGCAAAGGGGTGGTGCAGGCCTAGCCGGGATCTTTAGGGTCCCTGGCTTGGTGTGGTCGTGCTACCCTGAAGGCAGGTGGGGCCTATCTTAAGGAGGGGACCCTGCTCTTCATAAGGGGTGGTGCAGGCCATCCTGGGACCATGTAGGTCCTGGGCGGTCTCCCAAGGCGCTGCTGGGAGACCGGGGAGGGCCATGAGAGGTGGGCCTGGGTCTAGCTAACTCGGGGCCCACAGGCTCTCTAAGGGTACTCTGGGAGGAGAGCGCGCCTCTCGGAGGGAAGGGTGCATAGGCCCTGTTCTCGCAGCGGAGAACAAAGAATGGGTCTAGGTTCCCGGGGTAGTTTCCGTGTGGAACTACTGACGGGGGGAATGAGCTGTAGGATGTCTGACGGGGCACCCTCAGTGTTCCTCCCTGGCACTGCCAGTGTGGTAGTGAGGCCGGTCTGAGGTCCTATCAGGGAGCCAGGCCAGTGGCCAAAGGGTGCTTTTCTGTGTGGGGAAAGCACGAGTTGCTGTGCTTTCTTTAGGGAAGCCAGTCGTCCCGAAAGGGTGGTGGCAGCAGAATGACCTCAGCGGCAGGCTGAGGGTGAGGGTCCAGAGAGGTTGCATCTTTGGGGTGCAAGGACCAAATGGAGAGAGGGTACTGGTTGGAACAAACTCCAGAAGGGAGACCAGCTAGTGACCCAGGGGATGGGATGTAGACCTGTCCCGGAAGACCGCAACGGTGCTGAGGCACTGGACCCTTGTCCAGAGAAGGGGTAGGCATAGTGTTGCATGCCCCAGGGCAAAGGTGGGCCTAGTGAGGCCAAGTCCATGTAGACCATGAGTGACCTAGAGGTATCTAACCTAGAGCCCGGAGGGTTCTTAGGGTAGTCTGGGATCCCTGTCATGGGTGGAGATTTCATGGATGGGAGGAGTAGGTGGTCTGAGCGGATAACTGGTGAGTAAGGGGGTCTGGTCAGAACCCCTTATAACTAGTTATCGCTGACTACGGGAAGAATACCCATGTAGGGTGGCTACTTCTTCCCTGTAGGAATCAGCTGGGCGCGGCGTGTGTTAGAAGGTGGTTCTGACACTATGGGCCGCCCGGATTTTTCGCTTTTTGAGCACCTAGGTGTTGAGGTTTTACTGTGGGAGAGCCTCATAAATTGGGACTCATCCACAGTGAACTCATGATGAAAGAGACTGCATGTGGATTTTACTGGTGTCCCCCTAGCTTGACTAGGCCGCTGCGCAGGCAGCTGGAGTAGGGGCACCGGGCTGTTTACATGCAGACACCTGTGTACATGCGTGTGCACACGTGTAGGGGCTGCGCAGGGGAGATTCTTGGCGTGCGCAGTCCGGGAGCAGCTACAAAGTGAATGGTGTGGCAGGACTTATGCAGAATTGGGTGGTGACACGGAATAGGCCTTACACGCTAGGAAGGAACATGCCAGGGAACGTCAGTGTGCTTTACTGTGTTTTTCACTTCATTATTCCCCTATGGGGATGTGGAGCCCATGTGCTAGATTAACTTCCATAAGGCCTACAGATTCCAGACACGCACTAAAGTCCCCTGTAGCGGATGTGAAAAGGAGTATTCTGCAGAGTCCCAAGTCATATTTGTACTGCTTTTTGGTCATCCAGAAATGTCATATTTCTCTGAGTCCCTGGCTGGGGTCTGGCCCTGGCCGGTTAGATTAATGACCTTTCTTCCCAGAGCGAAGATCTTCCCTCCAAGGAGAGAAGATAGGTGGAGCTACAGGCTAATCCATCAGCAGCTGTCGCTGGGTGCCAGGCACCAAGGTGAAGGCAGCACGGGGGAAAGGGTCTTGTTTCAGAGACCATGTGGCCAGAGACCCTGGACGACGCCATTTTGAACCAGCCCAGAGGCTGGACAAGAAGGAGGGAGCAGGGGCAGGGAAGTGATGTGGCGCTGTTGGATAGGACCAACAGAGACTTCCTGCCAGCCCCCTACTCAACTTTTAAAAAGTGCTTGCACAGGAAGAGAAGCTCTCTCTGGGGTGTGGTCTGCGGAGGCTGAAGGTGCTGGAGCCTGGCACAATGGGCAGTTGGAAGGAGGAACCCCCTGACTGTCCCCCAGGGCCCTGCCAGCACCAGAAGAGGAGCCCAGGACCAGTGCGCAGAAGCAGAGGCCTCTGCGCAGGGAGAAGAGAGGCCCAGGAGGAGAGCCAGGCAAAAGTCTGGCGCAGGGAGCCAGTGAAGACCGCTCCCTGCCGAATCCCCCCTCTCAGAGACCCAGAGGGTGAAGGAGAGTGTCCCCAGTGGCTGGGGCTGGCCGCTAGGAGCGAAAGGACACGAAAATGGGGCAGATCGGTCCCCCAGGGGCCGAGCTATGGCCCCCAGAAGGTGAGCGACCTTGGACCCCCCACGAAGGGGAGGTCGGGGGCCCGGGAGCCCATCCCGGGCCCCGAAGCAAAGCCGGGGAGCGCCGTTGCGCTCCCCGTGAAGATTGTGCCCTCCCGGGTTGCCAGGAGCCCACCCTGGCCCCCGGCGAAGAAAAGGAAGGCGGGGGAGCGCCGTCGCGCCCCCGCGAAAATGATCCCAGGGGGCCCGGGAGCCCATCCCCGGGCTCCGAAGCAAAGTCGGGGAGCGCCGTCGCGCTCCCCGTGAAAATGCCCCGTGGGCAGTGAAGGGAGGTGCGAGCGCCGTCGCGCTGCCCCGCCCGTGAAGATGATGCTGGGGCCCGGGATCCCAACTCCGGGCCCCGCCGAAGCCGGGGAGCGCCGTCGCGCTACCCGGGAAGCTGAGGAATGGGGTGCCAGGAGCCCACGCTGGCCCCCGACAAAAAGGCGGAAGTCGGGGGGGGGCGCCGTCGCGTCCCCCCCGTGAAGGCGGTCCAGGGGCCCGGGACCCCATCTCCGGGCCCGCAGAGGAGGAAGACAAGTCGGGGAGCGCCGTCGCGCTCCCCGTGAAGAGGGCCGAAGAAGGAGCGGAGTCGCCTCGCATCTGCCCGCAGGAGCGGGCAGGCAAGAAGACTCTGCCGGCTCCCGCGGCCGCACGCGAGTGTGCGGGCTGGGCGGGGAGCCGGCGGGGGCAGCCGGGGGTGGGCTCCCTGAGCTGCCCTCTACCAAAAGGAGGATGTGGGGGTCCCGGGTGGGACCGGGCCCCTACCCGAGGAGAAATGGTGGCGCAAGGGGTCCCGGGTGGGACCGGGACCCCGGAGGTGAAAAGAGGGGCCCGGGTGGGACCGGGCCCCTGAAAGTTGGCAAAGCGGCCGGGGGTGGGCTCCCCGCGCCGCAAGACTCACCCGGGGGTCCGGGTGGGACCGGGCCCCCCACCAAGAAAGGGATGAGGCGCGAAGCGCCAGCTCGATCGCGGCTCTCCCCGGCACAGCGGGAGAGCCGCTCATCCAATATGCAGGGAGAGGAGCCTGAAGCGCCCCATAATGCCTTGCAAGGCATGGGGAAAAACAACGTTTTTGTGCTTGTGGTGGCCCCAGGAGGACGGGGTCACCACCAACTTGGTACCAGGGTGCTGGGGGAGCTGCTGGAGAAGCGCAGTCTCCCCCCAGCACGAAGTTAAGTCCCACCCTCAGTCTCCTAGGGATGTTGAAAGGAGAACCCCTCAAGGGCTCAGCGTAAATTAAACACCTTCTGGGCTGGAACTTTTGTTCTACAGCTGAGGGTGTGCTACGAAGGGCTTCATGGGCTGAGTTGGGGATGTCTGGAGAAGGGCATTCCCTAGAGGTGAAGAGGTGTAATTGCACCAGAACTGCATGTACTCACGGTTATTCCTTTTTAGAGGGACTGAAGGTCACATATGTAATGTGAAGGTACCTGTGTAAGGTGATGTCATAAGCCAAGTGGGTTATGTTGCCAGACACTCCTGCTAGGGTGCCTAGCTGTATATGCGTAATCCTGTGATTTCATCTGTGATGCCTTTAGGGGCTGTAATTGCAATGCATTCTAATGATCCACAAAGGTGCTGAGTACTGTCATTCTAAAGTGTGCGTAAACATGTATTCTTGCTGCTGCGCTTAAGTGAGGAACAACCCAGACTGTTAGCCCTGAATATGTAGGGGTGCATACTGTATGGTCAATATAAGATGCTCAGTCAGAGTTATGTGTCAGTAGGTCAGGTGAACCTATTTTTAATGCGTGTTGAGGTAATGGGGTGGGTCGCCACTGGGATGGTGCCAGTGCGCAGGGCCCTCGCTCCAGGTTATGCTCAACACACGGCATTAGGGGGCAAGATGATGTGCATGCATGGGAGTGGTGGTACTAGACCCCACCCCCTTTTGGGAGGGGGTGGAGATGTTACGCAATGTCACAAAGTAATTCCAACAGCTTATGTAAATTTGTAAATTGGTGCATAGTATTGAGTAGTGTGTGTGTTTAATAAATGTACTCTTACTTTTATAAAGCAAAGTACAGGCTGGACAATCAATTATTGAGTGTTATTTCTGCGCACCTGCAAATGGCGATTACTAGCCCACACCACCTCCCTTGAGTAAAGCCTCAGACTGCTCTGCAACGCTACCCTCTGAGAGTCAGGCGCTACAACTGGGTGTTTGGTTCCCAGTGAAGGACAAATGTAGTCATGTTATTTGTGCAGGCCTCACAGATACTGCCTCGTTTTCCAACAGTAATTTATACTATTCCAACATCCAGCGCCCCCTAACGCAAGTCGTTGTTACGACTTGCGTTGTAACGGTATGCGAAATAACAACGCAGTTGTTGTAACGACCGCGTTGTTATAGCATGCGTGGTAAACACATGCGAAAAAAGATCACATATTCCGCCCCGCCTCCTGCGAGTGCGGCAGGCACACACATTAATAAAATTGTAATAAATACCATGTTATTAATGTGTCTCAGGCTCGCTCTGTTACAGCGCGATGGCAGAGAGCGGGGCTGATTAGTGCAATTCAACTACTAATGCAGCCCCCCTGCCAGTGCACAGGTCAGATTGGCCGGCTGCCTACAGCCGACCGATCTGACTTGCACACTTCAGAGCCTGCAATTCCAAGGCTGAAAAACAGCTAAAGGATTGCAGCCACAAGCCCCCAGCCTCAAAATGAGCGCTGGATTAGCTTTCTCCAACCGATTGGTTGGTTTCACGTTGTACTTGGGCGGAAGTCCTTCCATTTCCGCCTGAGTCAGCGACGAGAGGAAGAAGGAGACCGCATCCGGAGCCTGCGCAGCAGCGAGGCCAGGGAGAAGAGCGTCAGGTGGCAGGTACAAGGTAAGTTATTTGTTTTTTTTATGTTTATTTGTTTTCCCTCCCTCTCCCCACCTCCCCGTAGTCAAACCCCCCCACCCACCGGCCCGCCTCTCCGACCCCACACCAGTCGCTACTGTGGCAGGCCCCCTTCTGCAGCAGCTTCTGTCAACGCATTGTGCAAGCTGCAAGCTTCCAGTATTGATCAACACAGAAGAAGCTTATGTTGAGTGCCAAGGTCCTCGCACGCATACTCTAGGCAGCCATTTAAAGGTGTCCGACGTGAGTTGTAAGACATCAGGAGACACATCAGCACACTGAAGGGAGTGCGCTGTCCATAGTACTGAACTGCCTCCGGATCACGTGGTACCATTATAGATTACTTTAATACTCTGCGCCACAAGAACTTTCCTGCTTTCATCCAAGGCCTTGATTCTAGCTGCAGTATAATTTACAATAAAAATAAGTTTCCGTTTTCGAAAATTAAACAAACTCTTCATAGCGATAAATAATTGCCAACATTTGTGTAATGTGTACAAAATCAATCCTCTCACCACCTTGTCTGTAGCGCCGGGCTTGAATGCTTCACCGCTGCCATACTTTAAGGATAGGGAAACAAAGGAGTTCTGCTTGCCACTGAAGTCTCAGTACCGGCGCAGTAAAGGGCATACAAGGAACCACTTTGGAACTTTTAGGTTATTCCCACCTGTGCCCTGAGTCTGGAAAATGTTTTGACAAGAGTCTTATTGAGGGCTGGTGTAGTACCCTTTGCTAGTCTTTCTTTTAGCTCAACCCCTATAAGTTGAACTTTCAGTCTTGTATTCCTGTTGTCTGTTCTAATTCACTTTGGGTTGCTAGTTCCATCTTACTTGTAAATTGAATATAATTCCATGTTCCATCTTTCCAAGTCACTTACTGTAAATTGGATGTCATTGACTGTTCCATCAGTTATCACTAATGTCTGTCTGTTACCACTTCGGCGCATGGCTCTTGTAAATAAAACTACTTTTACCTAATGGCAGACTCAATGATTACTTCATTATTAGCAAACGAGTTTCAGTCAGGAGACCAATGCCCACACAGACTTGGCCGTCTGTGTCGTGTGTCGTCACACCTCTTCTGAAGGTACCTTGCTACATGGTTTTCAAACTAATGGCACCAGATCAACTGTTCCTCAAGCTCCTTCAAGCCTCAATCAATGTGTTCCAAAATAAAGTTGAATTATCTATCAGCTGTCTGATGGCCCGTGTCAAATGCCATAGTGCCCTTGCTCTCAAGTTCATACCTGCCTAGAATAGCCAACGTAAAGGGTTGCCAAGTGTCATCCATCAGAAGACTAAGAACAGTGATAGGCATAGTAAGCACTGCAAAAGCACATTGTTCTGTGATGCACCTCTGAGTAAGAGAATGGAGTATGCTGTGCCATATTGTTTACTAACCTCTCTTCACTCCTTCAGTGTTTCTTCAAATTGCAGGACAGAACATTTGAGGGCATATGTTGCAGCACTGCATCAGCTAAAGATTATATTCCAGTGCAGCAGACTAGTAAAGAACACAGTAAGAAAAGACCCTCAGACAAGGTAAATGATCTGTGCTCTTTATATACTATAAACATCTTGGCTAAAACATTAACTTTACAGAGTGTGTCTCGGGAATACCAAAGAGAGAACATTGAAGGGTCACAATGATGGAGCAAGGTTTCATAAGCGAAACTTGCTTGTATGCAATCCTTCTCACAGTATTAATTTATTAAAAACTTTTATTGTCAATACTAACCTTTGCATTCACAAACACAAGAGGGACAGAAGCTTGCTTATGTGTTTTACTAATGAATAACGCTTGTCCGTAATCCAAAATGGCCGCTAAAGCGCAGGAACTACACTGCGCATGTCGCAACCTGATCACATGGTGTGACGTCTTTCTTTGCTTGGTGGGAAATCTTTGCTTCTGCGCAGTATGCATTAAAATGGCCGCTTGATGTTTTCACATGCTTTAGCTTGCTCTCATGTCATTGCTAAATTGTCGTTTCTTAACGCTACTAATGCGGGATAGTATTATAGTTAAATGGGAATAGAGTAGGAAAAGTGGGCATACAGTGAAACCTTTTATTCTGTGATTTTAATGTTTTCTTCTTGCATTTTATTAGCTCTTAAAACTTGGGCCTGGGTTGGTGACCTGAAACTCGAGAGACAGATGGTTCTGCGCATGTGTCCTGTATGCCTGCCAAAGTGAAGTCAACTTGGACATCACCCAAGGCCATGACCTGCTGGCCGAAGATGTTCTACTTTGCTTTTCCGTCGCAATTCGATACATTTGAATAAAATTTGTATATCATTTGTCATGAGACGGGTGGGAAATAAAGTGAATGTATTAATTTGAAGGGGCGGGAAGTTAAAAACAATAGGCTTCACAATTTAGGCCAAATTTGACATGGTGCGAGAATCCACCCCCTGTCCCTGCCCAATCAGAAGTAGTGGTCCCATATTTTAGCAACATTAAGGGGAGGTACATGGGCGTAGAAGGGTATAATAGAATATAGCATTAGTCTATTAGTCAGAGCAGGCGTTCAAGAAGAACAGAAGAGCTCCAGATCGCTAAGCTGATCGATTGCAGAGGTCCTGAGGAGGGGGTGGTGGAGTCCATTAGAACGGGAGAATCGAGGAGAAGCTGAGTACCAGAGAGGGGAACGGCGCAGGCGTCGTTATAGAGAGGTCACCGGTCCTGTCCTGATCCTGGAGGAGGTCTTTGCTCTTCATCCTTCCTGGGTCCCATTCTTTCCAACTCCTTGGCTAAGGGGCTTGGTTCTCGCATTTAGGTAACTATACTGCAACCTTTAGTTGCGCTGCTGTCTCTATCCTCTCCTTTCCTGAGGGACCATCATTTATTAGCAATAATTATTCTATGCTTTTTCTTGGGTGTTTTGATCAAGTACCGTGATTTACTGTATTTTACTCTGCTAAAACTTTAGATAAACATTTTAAAACTTCCTGACTCAGTGGTTATTTCAGGATTATGGTTTGTAATGAATGTCACTCATTTTAAACTTCCCAATTAGCAAAGGATTCATCGGTAAGTCATTACTCTTCAATCAGAAGGTAATTGGTAGCAGGGATTTTTGATAAGAGTAACAACTGACACCCCAGCGTAAGTATTAGCGTAGTATGAATGTATGGGCCCAAGTGAGTGTTATATGTATGAATGCTGTTTGCTAATATTGCGCTGGATCAGTTTTCTGGTAAGCAGAGGACGGTTATGGTTACTCTTTGTTAATTGGGTAATGAGAAATGTATTTGTATTTTTATGAACTAATATCCGTTTATTTTTGTTTTATGTTGTCCAGAATACCCCGGGGTAAAAAGAATAGCGGGTGGCAAGTGGAAGCCATACTGCAGTGAGGTTATCTGTCAGGCAGAAATAGTACTGAAAAGTTAAGCAGGGCTATCAGTATTCGTTAGGGACTCTATGCGTGTAAGTAATAGCAAAGGAGTACGCTGGTGAAAATTTGATGTTATATCACCTAGAAAGGGTAACATTGAAGAAGTAACAGGTATTTCGGAGACTTGTTTGAAGGGTAAAACGGAAGGGTTTTTACTCGCAGTGTATGTTTTAGTAAAAGGAAAGGTTTTACTAAGTGTGAGAGAAACTATCTTTTCTAATTTAGAGAAACTGGCACGATAGCGAATGTTTTATGTTGTTACCGAAATTTAATTAAGAATTATAGAGAAAATAAGTTTTGCGTAAGATTTTTGTAAAGGGAGGGTCAGTTGCCGGAGAGGGAGCTGACGTCACAAAACGCCACGCTGGGATTGGTTGGATCCGCGGGCATGGAGAGACTCTTGTAAAGGAGGGGTCAGTAGTCAAGAGCAGTACTGACGTCACAGGTGTCACGCTGGGATTGGTTGAAACAGCGAGGGACAGAAAAGCGCAGATTGTAAAGGAGGGGTTGACAGACAAACGTCACCAAAAGGCCGCGAAAGGATTGGTTCAGAAATAAAAGTTAGCAGACATTTGATTGGTCGAAATTATAAAAGCGAAATTCTTAGTGGGTAAAGGATTGCATGTTAAAACGCAATCCGACTTTAACAGGAACTCGTCCAGATAAGAGATATTTAGGCTTTGCAGAATATAATTTTATACATCGATATTTGCCCAAAATGTACGGAGAAAGGAGAAAGATGTCATTTTTACAAAAGATTAAGAATTATTTTAAAAAGGACAAACCAATCAAAACTAGGGAGGGAATTATTATTCCCCCAGCCAAAACGCCCGCTTCATTCATGATGATGGAGAGAGGTTACCATACTTGTATATGGATAGAGAATTGGATAGAATATACCAAAAATGATGGAGTACTAGCATTTCCCGAGAATGGCACGTTCAATGGGCGAATTCTTCAAAATTTGAGATTAAGGATGAATGACTTAGAACCCAGACCTAGATTAACTCAATATGAAGCTTTAGAAGAGTGGGAAACTGAGGCGTTTGAACGTGACCGATCTAGAAGTAATGGGAGTTATCCAGGATTTTTTCCCAGATATTTACGTGAGTCTAGGGAAGGTCAGATGAAACAATGGAGAAGGGCAATGCTTACTGAGGGATTGTATCCATTGTTCACAGAAGGAGGGAGATCAGGAGGCAAGTGTACAGAAAAGACAAAACATTTAATGAGAAATGAGGATTCTGAAGATGAATTTATGGAAGAAATGTTAAGAAATCCTCCACCATATCAGGAAGGGACAAGTGGATGCCCTCCAAGTGCACCACCACAAACTCCATTAGTACCACAAGTAATGCATGAATTCACCCCGACTAGAATACTTCATGACAAAGAAAAGGAAGCCCTAGAAAAGACCAGAGCAGAATTAGTATGGAAAATAACCCAGATAAAAGTACATCCTGATTCATTGACCATTCCTGTAACAATTGGTCCAGTAGTTCCGGTACTCAGGGAAGCTGTCCTCCACTGATACCTGCACCTACTCCTATGAATAATCTCAAACCTGAAGCTCCAGTTATAATTGAGGATCAATTTAGTGATTGTGAATCCACAATATCTCTCATGGACTTGCCTATTAGAAGTTCAGTAAAGGGCACTCCCAGAAAAGAGGTACCTGAGTGTTCGAAAGATGTGAGTTTAATAACTTCATCAGGGGCAAAAAGTGCCACCATAGTAACACCTGAAGATTTAGAAAGGTGGGTACAAGGATCAGACAAGCTGTGCACACCTCCAAAAATACTGGATATTCAGAAATTAAAAGTTGAATTAGAAGAAATAATAGCAGGAAATGTATGATTAGAATTCTTAAATACCTATGATGAAGAAGAATTATTGTTTCTGTGCCGAAGTATCACCAGAAATGTAAGGTTATTCCATGAAAAATTATCCAATTTAGCATTACAGATGGGAATAGAAATAGGGAGATCAAAAGTATTACAGAAGCCCTATAGAGCAGAATTTTCAGACAAAGATTTAGAAAATATGAATGCCTCTGGAAGAAGATTACAAATAAGAGAGTTAATGTTAGTTTTACAAAAATGGGGAGACCTAGATAAATGGAGAACTAGGTGGGCCAAGAAAAAGGAAGAAGCACGATCCAGTAGAACAGCATCTGAATATGTGATGAAAGAGACAGGGAAAGCTGACCAAATGTACCCGATGCGAGAAGTTGCAGGAGGAGGCTATGTGCATGTCCCCTGGAGCAGACAGGATATTTTATCATTTACGAATGATTTTCCAAAATTGAGAGAAAAACCAATTGAATGGTACAAACAGGTTGAGAGGTTTGTGAAGGTGTCAAAGGTATTGTTGAAGGATTTGGATGGTCTGTTTGACATAGTGGTACCTGCCGATTTATGGACAGATTGTAAGATCACAGTGGATTGGCCAAGTGATGAGTATCCTAGAGACCCAAAGACAGGTGCCCCATCAAGTGATGTAATGAAAAAGTATCAGCAGGTGATAGCTTACCTGAAAGGAAAAATACTGCCAAAAGAAACAGATTGGGTAAAAATAGATCGAACCACCCAAGAAGCCAATGAATCGGTACATTCCTATTATGAGCGATTATTACAGGTGTTTAAACAGTATAGTGGATTTGAGGACATCGGAGACAAGAACATGAGTCAGTTTGTGTATCGATTCGTTTATGGTTTGAAGCCAGAGATTTGTCAGATGATTAAACAGCATATGCTTTGTTGGCAGGGGAAGCCGATCGATGAGATTTTGAAATATGCAAAATATTGTGGAGACGATATTGAGGATAGACACAAGAAATTGCAGGATAAGGTGATGTGGGCACAAGTGAATTAAACAGGGAATTAATTTGGAAAATCCAAGTGAAAATCAAGGAAAAGATTCTGGAATGAGTGGTGAAAGTGGGAATGGTGGAAAATTGAGAGGACGAATGAGTAGAGAAGAAGCTAAAAAGAAATTTCCTTGTCATGGATGTGGAAAATTGGGGCATTGGAAAGACGAGTGTAAAAAGGTTCGAAATAATAATGGCCCAAATCAAAATTTAAATTCACAGACGCAGAATGACTCACAGCAGGGTGTAAATCCTCAGAGTCAGTTACCACCTCCACCTCCACCTGTTCAGGGTAATGTAAGCAGAGCAAAGCACGGTACAGACATCGGATACCCAGGAGGAAGTGGTAAGAATGATTATATAACATCACAATTTCTTTTGCAGGACGATTTCTGTCAATACAACTCATGACGGTGCCTAGGAGAGGGGAAGAAGGAGTGCGTACTTGGCGCATCCTTACAGGTAGATCAGTCAGGTCCATATGTTGAAGGAAATGTGAAAGGTAATGATATTACTTTTCTTTTGGACACTGGTGCTACCCGGTCTACTGTAAGAACAGCAGACATTCCAGACCTTCCTCTCTCTGGTGAAGATATCCAAGTAGTAGGGGTGGCTAATCAAAGAATTAGAACACCTCTTACCGAACCCATGGAAGTTAAAATCGGAAATTTCAGAGAAATGCACCAATTTGTAGTGTGCGATTCTAGCCCAGTGAATTTATTAGGTAGGGACTTATTGTGCAAAATGAATTGTACAATTTTCTGCACACCGGATGGTGTGGCAGTTCAGACACCAGATGAAGACCATGTATATACAATTATGATTGCAAAACAAGGTACAGAAGTAGATGAGATGTTTTCAGTATTAACAAAAGATGAGTTGCCAGAAGAATTGAAAGGTACAGTAAACCCCATCGTCTGGGATTTCACTGGAAAAGAAGTAGGACTTATGGCTAAAATAGACCCAGTTAAAATCACTGTAAAAGAAGGTGCAATTTTCCCAAATACCAAACAGTACAAAATGAGTGCAGAAGTAAAGACAGGAGTCATTGAAGAAATAAATCGAATGGTCAAACAAAATATACTGAAAGAGGTAATGAGTAGTCCATGTAATTCACCAATAATGGGTTTAAAGAACCATGGGCGGAAAATATAGGATTGTTCAGGATCTGAGGAAAATTAATAAGATTGTGGAACCATGTTGTCCTATAGTGCCAAATCCTGCAGTAATTCTGTACCAGATCCCTTGGAGTGCAGGATGGTTCACAGTAATCGATTTGTGTCAAGCATTCTTTTCAATTCCATTGCACTCAGACAGCCAATATCTTTTTTCATTTAAATTCGAGAATAAAGTCTATGTGTGGACTCGTGTTCCTCAGGGGTACACAGAAAGTCCTTCTATTTTCAATCAGATACTGAAAAGGTGTCTTGAGAAATTAGTAATGCCAGGAAGCTCTGTCTTAGTCCAATATATCGACGACTTATTAGTAGCGTCAAACACCAGAGAGGACTGTGTTGTTGATTCCATAGCACTCCTAAATCTGTTGGCTGAGGAAGGGCATAAAGTCTCACCTGAAAAGTTACAGTTTTGCACGACAGCTGTTAAATATCTGGGACACCAAATTGAGAGGGGAAAAAGAAGAGTAACCTCTGAAAGAGTAGAATTAATAAAGAGAATGCAAATGCCTGTAACCCAAAGACAAGTGAGAACGTTCCTAGGAATAGTAGGTTACTGTCGACAATGGATACCAAATTTTTCCATGTTAGCTAAGCCCTTAATTAACATGACAAAAAAGAAAGCAAAGGACCCTGTTGAGTGGGAGGATGAAAGTGTAGAAGCATTTGTAAAATTGAGAAACGCTCTTTGTTCAGCACCTGCCTTAGGCATGCCTGATTATAAAAGAGAATTCGCATTATTCTGTCATGAGAGAGAAAATTGTGCACTTTCTGTCCTAACTCAGAGACACGGATTAGACAGACGTCCTATAGCATATTTTTCTGCTACATTGGACCCCGTAGCAGCCGCGTTGCCAGGATGTTTAAAAGCAGTGGCAGCTACTTGTTTGAGCATTGAACAAAGTGAGTCAATTGTGATGGGACATCCTGTAAAAGTGTATGTTCCACATGCAGTAGTGATTCTGTTAACAAGAACCCGAACTCAGCATCTTACTCCTAGTCGGCTGACTAAATATGAGAGAATAATAATGGGTGCTGAAAATGTGACCATGGTAAGGTGTACTATAATAAATCCAGCAACCTTACTACCAGACCCATGTCATGAGACAATTAAAGATGACGAAGAAGATGAACATGATTGTGTACAAATTACAGAATTATGTACAAAACCACGCCCAGACATAGAGGAACAGCCTCTTAAAAAGCCAGACAGGGAGCTATTTGTTGATGGTTCATGTCAAAGACATGAAGATGGCAAACTAACTGCTGCCTATGCGGTATGTGAATTGACTGGAATAGTCGAAGCATCCTATTTACCAGGAGTCAAGTAGCTGAATTGATTGCGCTGATAAAAGCATGCAAAATTGGGAGGAATCAGAGAGTAACCATATTTACAGATAGTCAATATGGTTATGGGGTTGTGCATGATTTTGGCCAACTATGGATGTAGAGGGATTTCATGACTTCTTCAGGATCCCCCATTAAAAATGGACAATTTGTAAGGGAATTGCTAGAAGCAATACAATCACCAAAAGAATTGGCTGTGGTGAAATGTGCCGCACACCAGTCAGGAGATGACTGGGTGGTAGTCGGCAACAGATATGCAGATCTGGTGGCTCAACATTGTGCCAAAACCAGAATGTCAGTCAATAAGAGGGTGGAAAGAATGGGAATCAGCTGCCAACTTATGCTGTATATGCCACCTGAAACTTGGAATGATGTCAAGAAATTGCAAGATGAGGTTGATGAGAGTGAAAGGAATTTGTGGGTCAAAGTAGGGTGTTCCCAAAGAAGAGAGGATGAAGTATGGATCAGTGCAGATGGCAGACCAGTCATGCCAGACTGTTTACTTTCACAAATGGCCAGAATGCATCATGGAGACACACACATAGGGAGAGATGCAATGATTAGGCTGTTCAGACAAAATTGGTACAATCCCAAATTCAGGGCTGTTGCAGAGAGTCTTTGCCAGAGATGTCTAACTTGCCAAATGCACAATCCAGGCAGGAAAACGATAATTGGGTTTGGGAAGATTGGAAAGGCAGAGGGTCCATTTATAAGACTCCAGTTTGACTTCATACAGTTACCACCATGTAGAGGGCTGAAATATGTACTAGTCATAGTGTGCCTGTTTTCAAAGTGGGTGGAGGCTTACCCTACTAGAAGAAATGACAGTATTACAGTTGCAAAACTGTTGCTACAAGAGCTCATACCAAGGTTTGGTTTTCCAGTATCTTTAGAATCAGATAGAGGAAAACATTTTAACAGCGAAGTGATCCAGATAATCTGTGAAGCATTCCAAATCAAACAGAAATTGCACTGTGCATATCGCCCAGAGGCTTCTGGAGTGGTTGAACAATTGAATGGCACTATAAAGTCAAGATTGGGAAAAATGTGTGCATCAACATCATTAGAGTGGCCAGACGCATTGCCACTTGTCTTGATGGGACTCAGAAGCATACCTGACAGAACAACAGGATTGAGCCCCCATGAAATAATGATGGGAAGAGCAATGAGACAAACACATGTTCCCACAAACAAATTGGTGAATATATCTGATGATATGGTTCTGGACTATTGTAAAGGATTGGCTGACCTAGTGTGTTCTGTCTCTCACCAGGTTGGAGAAGACGCAGTTTCCAGGCAGCCTGAACTAGAACATGATCTGAATCCTGGTGATTGGGTGGTAGTGAAGAATCACACCAGAGAAACGTGTCTATCACCCAGGTGGAGCAGACCTTGTCAAGTCATATTGACCACCAATACCGCAGTGAAGTGTGCAGGATTTCCGAATTGGATTCACGTAAACCACACAAAGAGAGTACCAGATCCCGAGGAAGAAAATCCTCAGACAACGCCAATCACTGAAGAAGCTGAAAGTTGCCCAGCTGAAGAATCTCAGGCTCGAGGTTCGAGAGAAGCTGACGAAGAACAACCGAGCACAAGTCAGGATTGGATACCAGTGGTAGAAGTGCCTGAAGTATACCACAGAACAAGAAGTCAAACTAAATTGGAAGAAATTGAAGAAGATCAGACAGGTGAAGAAGAAGCAGTTCAGGATCAAGAAGAAAAGACAGTAAAAGATCCTGAACAAAATCAGATAAGGAAAGAAAATTGGACTCAGAACAGTGAAGATCTAATAGACTTTGAACAGGGACAGATAGGTCTAGAAGAATCCGGTCAGGCTGCAGAAGTTCACAGTGCAATAAGCCCTGATCAGAATCAGTTAGATCAAGAAGAACACACAGAAGAAGAAGGGGTTGATAAAAATGAACATGAAGAAATAAACAAAGAACAAGGTCAAGAATTTGAAAGTCATAGTGGAGCTGCTGAAGAGAAACCAATCAGACCCGAAAAAGAACAAACAAAAGGAGCAGTCATTAAAGAAAACGAAGCAGTATTAAGCAGTGAGCATAACGAGATCTCTGAAGACGAAAACAAAGAAACAGTACCAACAAAGAAAACAAGAAAAGGAGATCATTGGCCAAGTGTCATTAAAAAAGTAAAGTACCACATAACAACGAGAAGTGAAGATCCAGATCAAGTGCATGAAGTAACAAGTCAAACTGATCAAGAGAAAAAGTCAGGGAAAAGAAAAAGCAAAAGACTGAAACTGGTGAATAACAAATTCAAGGGTCCTGACTGGACTTACATTATTCTTGAAGATTTTGAAAGCTCAGAGTCAAGTGACAGTGGTGGCGAAGGAACAAGTGCAGAATTAACGTACAAAGAAGAAACAAGGCCACCCTGACTAAGCAAAAGAATAAGCTAAAGAAAAGAAGAAAAGATAAGAAGAGCAATCTTCCTTGTCGAAAAATGCCTGATGATAGAGTTACTGGGAGACCAAAACAGAAAGGTTGTAGAAAATGCTGTGCAATTTGCATATGTAGTCTACTATTGGTGCTTATAGTATGGTTAGTCCTGATTGTAGCAGTTCCTTACCTGATGATAATAGATAAAAAGATTAATAATGAAACTATAGGGAGGACAGCAAACATGAAGGGCAATAGAGTAGAACTAATGGCAGAAGATGAAGCAGAAATTCACCATGAAATAGCTGATAACGACACTAGTTTAAACGTTTTCACAAAGTTATTGTTTCAGTATGTAGACACCATGGAAGTTAGTAATTGTTATGTCTGTATGAAGTTACCTGAATCAGTAGCAGAAGGATTAACATACCATCACTTACCACTGACATATGGCATCTCATGTAGTGTATTAGCAAGTTTATTCTATAGAACAGGTAGACTACAGTATTATTATTCAAACTTAGATGTGATATTTTCTGAGGTTCCGATTCGCAAGAGTATGAACCCAGTGCTTAGTAGTCAAGACGCACAGTTTATGGGAGAATTTTTCTTAACAATGAAATCAATAGACATAACACATGCACATAGACACAATCTAACATGTTCTTTACTTGAAGAAGAAATTTTTTTTTTTAGTTTAGTAGAGGATAGAAGGCAGGATTTTCAAAAGAAAGCTTCTGAGCATAAGGCTCATTTACCACCTTGGGCTGAGAAAGAAGGGAGTTACACACCTGGCAAGGCTCAAGCTGCTATGGCTTTGGATTTCGTAAAGACAGGAAAAATTTGTCTTCATAGGTTAGAAACTGACTATAACAATGTTTTTATTGGTACCAGTGAATGTGAACACAATTTCTTAATTCTTGGAGGATGGGGAATCAAAGGAGGAACAGATTCAGTTTTTCCTGGAATCTATTATGTGTGTGGGAATAAGGCTTACTTTAGGCTTCCTGCACGGTGGTATGGAAGTTGTTATTTTGGAATAGTATTTCCAAAGGTATACCACGTAAAAAGAAACACTGGGAGCAATGAAAACAATAGTGAATTAACACGTAGTAAAAGAGCTAGTTTTTCTGAAATTGTAGGTGATATATTTGGTGCATTGATACCTTCAGTGGGAATAATTCTGAACTCAAGGAAAATATGTAAATTGTCTACAGTGGTTGATCGCTTATCAACGGATACTGCTGGAGGTTTTCTAATGATTAATGCGGAGATGGTTGCGATTAGATCTATGGTGATGCAAAATCGACTTGCTCTTGATATTATATTGGCAAAAGAGGGCGGAGTCTGTAAATTATTGAAGACAAAACACTGTTGCACTTATATTCCTGATAAGAGTGCAGGAATTGGAACGTATATACAGAATATAACAAAACTTGAGAATGAACTTAAACCACTGGAAGTTGATAGTGTATGGGAAAGATTGACAAATAGTATATCGTCAATTGGAACCTGGTTTGCTAATGTAGGGAAAGGACTTATAGGTCAAATATTAATACCCTTAGCAGGAATAACAATAATAGTGATGGTTATAACAATATGGTGCAAATGCTGTAGAAAGAATGGAACATATAATGTGACAGGAAAAGGAAAGAAGAGGAAACTAGATGAAATCGAACTTGAAGAATGGAGAAGTGAATTATACAAGAAATTAAAAGGAGACTGTAAGAATAGAAAAAGTAAAAATGAGAATGAAGCAATTTGCTAGAAGTTGGCATCTGATTGAGGGTAGTGTTTGATGGCTCAGAAACGCCATCAGAGATGGGATTGATGGAGCAAGGATTCATAAGCGAAACTTGCTTGTATGCAATCCTTCTCACAGTATTAATTTATTAAAAACTTGTATTGTCAATACTAACCTTTGCATTCACAAACACAAGAGGGACAGAAGCTTGCTTATGTGTTTTACTAATGAATAACGCTTGTCTGTAATCCAAAATGGCCGCTAAAGCGCGGGAACTACACTGCGCATGTCGCAACCTGATCACATGGTGGGACGTCTTTCTTTGCTTGGTGGAAAATCTTTGCTTCTGCGCAGTATGCATTAAAATGGCCGCTTGATGTTTTCACATGCTTTAGCTTGCTCTCATGTCATTACTAAATTGTCATTTCTTAACGCTACTAATGCGGGATAGTATTATAGTTAAATGGGAATAGAGTAGGAAAAGTGGGCATACAGTGAAACCTTTTATTCTGTGATTTTAATGTTTTCTTCTTGCATTTTATTAGCTCGTAAAACTTGGGCCTGGGTTGGTGACCTGAAACTCAAGAGACAGATGGTTCTGCGCATGTGTCCTGTATGCCTGCCAAAGTGAAGTCAACTTGGACATCACCCAAGGCCATGACCTGCTGGCCGAAGATGTTCTACTTTGCTTTTCCGTCGCAATTCGATACATTTGAATAAAATTTGTATATCATTTGTCATGAGACGGGTGGGAAATAAAGTGAATGTATTAATTTGAAGGGGCGGGAAGTTAAAAACAATAGGCTTCACAATTTAGGCCAAATTTGACATGGTGCGAGAATCCACCCCCTGTCCCTGCCCAATCAGAAGTAGTGGTCCCATATTTTAGCAACATTAAGGGGAGGTACATGGGCGTAGAAGGGTATAATAGAATATAGCATTAGTTAATTAGTCAGAGCAGGCGTTCAAGAAGAACAGAAGAGCTCCAGACCGCTAAACTGATCGATTGCAGAGGTCCTGAGGAGGGGGCGGTGGAGTCCATTAGAACGGGAGACTCGAGGAGAAGCTGAGTACCAGAGAGGGGAACGGCACAGGCGTCGTTATAGAGAGGTCACCAGGTCCTGTCCTGATCCTGGAGGAGGTCTTTGCTCTTCATCCTTCCTGGGTCCCATTCTTTCCAACTCCTTGGCTAAGGGGCTTGGTTCTCGCATTTAGGTAACTATACTGCAACCTTTAGTTGCGCTGCTGTCTCTATCCTCTCCTTTCCTGAGGGACCGTCATTTATTAGCAATAATTATTCTATGCTTTTTCTTGGGTGTTTTGATCAAGTACCGTGATTTACTGTATTTCACTCTGCTAAAAC
Organism: Calotriton arnoldi; assembly: GCA_963921515.1. Classification (NCBI taxonomy): domain Eukaryota; kingdom Metazoa; phylum Chordata; class Amphibia; order Caudata; family Salamandridae; genus Calotriton; species Calotriton arnoldi. The sequence goes on from CAWUFW010003908.1 coordinate 339,739, forward strand.
TTTAGATAAACATTTTAAAACTTCCTGACTCAGTGGTTATTTCAGGATTATGGTCTGTAATGAATGTCACTCATTTTAAACTTCCCAATTAGCAAAGGATTCATCGGTAAGTCATTACTCTTCAATCAGAAGGTAATTGGTAGCAGGGATTTTTGATAAGAGTAATAGCTGACACCCCAGCGTAAGTATTAGCGTAGTATGAATGTATGGGCCCAAGTGAGTGTTATATGTATGAATGCTGTTTGCTAATATTGCGCTGGATCAACAATATAATGACCAGAATAGAGAACGCCAAAACATTGAAAGATAAATTAGTAGGCATTTTCTATACCAAATTCCATATGCACACATACATACATATATATATATATATATATATATATATATATATATATATATATATATATATATATATATATAACGGAACACCTCCCACTCCAGATGGACAGAGAGCACGCACATGAAGCTGCGAAGTAAAATGCTTCTTTATTTCATCAAGCCTACCTCAGCCCGGGAAGCAAAGAGAGATGCGTTTCGGCTGACCCAGCAGCCTTTATCAATCTACTTTGGCGCCATTTTAAAACCACTTTATATATTGTGACAATCATAGACATAGAAACAATATACGTCATAAACATCAAAGAAATACAGCTGTAGTTAAAAAACAACATGTGTAATAATACACACAAAGTATACAATTGGAATACAAATATAGTGGAAATTGCGAATCACAGCAATGATAATAATGGACTGCCTGCACTTTAACTATAAAAAGTGCTCACATGCATAATGTAGCATAAGTAGTTTCAGCTCCTTCTGTCTCCCCTCGCCCGAGGCAGTTGAATCGCTGATTGCCGGCGGAGTGCGCCAGACATAAAATTTCACAAATTACTCCAATAATGCGATCACTCAGGTGGTATTTATTTTCAGTTACGCGTTTCACCTCACACAGCAGGCTTGCTCACTCACTGAATTCTGGGACAAGCTGACATACATAGTGGAATGCATAGAAAGCGAGAAAGGACTTATTGTTGTTGGTCACAGTGGCATTCATATTGGTGTGTTGTAATTTACTGACAGAATTATTTGCAGGCACCGATATTGGTTCATAATGCATGTGTAGGAGCATCAGTTCAAATCACTGATTGCTGTGCAATTAAAAATGCAACTCTGGGTACATTTGTGTGTGTATATTTATACATCATTCACCATATTTATACTTATATACATGCATAATGTCTGTCTTGAGTAGCGTCTAAATTGGCTTGGTGTAACCGGGAAAATGCCGCACAAATACCCAATGGCATTGTAGGGCTGTGTTTTAACACTGTGTGATCGTAATTCTTATAGTTTAGGTTAAATATCCAAATGTTTAGACTAAAGTGTCAGTATATGTAGATATTCCACAAAATGAAAGTCAGTACACTATGTTTGGCATAGTGCAGTGCAAAAGGTAGGATCTACTGCTGTAGTGCTTCCTTGCATTGATTAAATTGCTCTCAGAGGAAAGTATTACCTCTGGGAGCCTAGAAGATTCCACAGTCTGCGCATTGCTGATGTGTGTTCAATACTCATACAATCAGGATAAGAAATACATATGTTAATGCAGAGATTTCATATATCATTACATGTCCTATGAAAAACAGTAATGTGGAAATGCAAAACTCTATAAGGCGTAGTGCCTTGGCAGAGGAGAGATATACAAGCACAGTTTACACGCACAGTGTTAAATATTAGGTAGGTTACTCCGACAAGACAGTACTATGGTTTGTACCACGTTGTGCTTTCCACTGCTAAACCATGGTATGTCACTGTCCCTTGGTATCAGCCCACAGTCAAACCCAAAATTGAAATGAAATTCTAAACCACCACCATAACACATCTATCAATTCTGATATTAATTCCAAAGAGAGACTCTGATATGTAATTAAGAACAAAAGGGTTCTCTTATCTGTCTAGTGTAGCTCTGCACCACTCTTTTCCGTGATGTCGAAGAAAAGGGTAGGGGAAGAGATTGACGGATCCACTTCTGGAGTCGGCCCCTTCCTTTCCTCCTGTGATTTAAAAGAAAAACCATAGATCATTAGTATGGTTGGGGTTAAAAACCAAAGTTCCAACTGTTATAGTAAAAACTAAAAACTAAAGCCACAGACATCTTAGTTGTGTTGCACCTAAAGGTATGTCTGTGTTACCTAAATCTGGTTGGAGCATGTCCATAACCTGTATCAGTACCAGGGTAACTTAGTGTTCATGAAGGTGTATATTGAGTTCTTCGTCTTGGTTGTGACCCCCAGGGATTTTGGTCTGTAGGTTGATAATATGCCAGAACTCCCTCTGTCTAAGGCTGAGTACTCTGTTTCCACCCCTGATGTTCTGTTCAATTTGCTCAATTGCAAAGTACGTGAGCAGTGAGCTTTTCGATAGATGATATTCAGCAAAATGCCTCGCTACTGGGTAATGCGGGTCTTTGATGTTAATTGCCCTCATGTGTTCTAATACTCTTTTCTTCACTGCCAGGGTGGTGCTCCCTGTAGGTTGCAGGGGCATTCTAGAATGTAAATGACATAGGTAGACCCACAGGTAAGGAATTGGTTTATGGTCTTTTCAGTTGATGGAGTGTGGTATTGTTTCCGCATGCGACTGTTACGGGATGCCTTGCAGTGCCCACATGGAAAGAATCCCTTCAAGCTCAAGTGTCTATTCAGCCGTTTATTGGTTATATCTCCTTTGACCAGTAGGTCTTTGAGATTCCTGCCCTTTCTGTATGTGATTTGGGGGCATTTGGGTATCTTCTCAGCTAACGTCGGTTCACTTGCTAGAATATTCCAATTTTGATTCAGGATTTTGGATATTTTCTTAGACTGTGAGTTGTATGTCAGGATAACTCTCAGACTGTTTTCTTCCTCTATGATTGGTTTCTCCTGTAGTGTTTGGTCTCTCGGGGTTTTGCTAACCTTATCCTTGGCCCTTTCTAATACCCATCTCGGATAGCCTCTCTCTTTGAATCGTGTTATCATTTGTTCTTGTTCTTTCAGGAAATCTTCCTTGTTGCTACAGTTCCTTCTGGCCTTCAGAAGCTCCCCAAATGGGATGCTCCACTTCAGGGTCCCTGGGTGGCTACTGAGTGCATGAAGGAGACTGTTGCCTGCTGTTATTTTTCTGTGCAGTTTGGTACACATCTGATTTTCTCTTATTTCTACCACTACATCCAGGAATTCGATAGATTTTATGCTGGTGGTGTATGTCAGTTTGAGATTAAAGGTATTCACATTCAGTTTGTCAATGAATCTCCTGGCACTGTCTTCACTTCCTTTCCATAAGACGAATAGGTCGTCAATATATCTTAGCCATTTGATGACTCTCCCTTCCTCATTCTTTGTTTCTAGTTCTTTCAAAACCTCCCCTTCCCACACCCCTAGAAAGAGGTTTGCAAAGCTTGGGGCAAAGCAAGTACCCTTGGCTGTTCCGAGGACTTGTTTGTACATTGTGCCATTGAATAGAAAAATGTTATTATATAGGCAGAATTTAATCATTTCTAATAACATTGCTGTATGTTCCATGTAACAGATTTTTCTTTTTTTCAGGAAGTAATGGCAGCACTGTCCAAAGTGTGATCAATGATTGAATATAGGGAATTAACATCCATGGAAGTCCTCCTCCCATGTGACGTTCTTTATTTTGCCCAGGAAATCCTTCATGTCTTTAGTGTATGATGGTAATGCCATCACGTATTCACGGAGGAAATGGTCCACATATTTCGATATGTGTTCAGAGACACATCCTATGAATGAGACTATAGGTCTCCCTGGTGGTGAAGTGGGATTCTTGTGTACTTTGGGTAAAAGGTAAAAACTGGGTAATCTGGGGTAGTCTTTTTTCAAATAACAGTATTCTTCCCATTGTAGGATCCCTCGATCTTTCCAGTTTGTCAGCATATTGGATAAGTCAGCTTTGAATAACTTGCAAGTGGCTGATTCACTTAATGCTCTTGCAGTTCAAGATGAAGAGAGCATGTAAGCCTCTCAATCTCTCACTGTTAAACAGGAGCTGAGTCATGGCACAGATGTGGGTAAGTCAATGGATCTAAAGATGAACAAACATTCAAGCTATTTGTGAGGAACTACATATTCCTCCAAATGTTGTCATTGAAATAAATGGTAAAATGGAGAGGTTATGGCAGATTCTGGCTCGTAGTTGAAGATTTTACCAGGTGTTTATTTTTTATCAACATTGGGTAAACAAGAGTTCAGAACCTAGTGGTGTAAGAGTGTGTGCATATGCCAACAAATAAATTGATATGGTGGAATATTTTGTGACTACTGTTCATTTTTATTTAGACATAACTTGAACAAGGTGTATGATGCTATTAATCGTCAACATGTTTTGGATTGGTATCACTAGGGCAATAGTGGGATTTTGTTTTTAAATCCCAATGCCAAGATTACAGTGTTTCAAACATCAGTTTACGGTATGGCTGTGGAAGATGACATTTTGGAAAGGTTGTTGAAAAAATATGTCTGCTTTTTGTAAAGAGTTGGGCAAAGATTTACGGTTCACACATAAAATTCAGCTAAAGCAATACACTGTTCCCATTAAGCATGAGCTAAGAAATGTACCATCAGAGCAAGGAAAGATTGAACCGGAATGATACAGGAAATGTACCTGGAGAATGTGATTCTGCCAGCGGATGATGCTAACTGGGTTTCCCCCACCAGTCTGGTGAGGTAGCAGTATGGCAATTTGAGATTTTGTGTGGACATTACAGCCGTGAACAAGCACATTTTCATTTACTGCCATTCCTTGCCTCACATACATTTAGTGTTGGCCATGTTAGATAATGCAAATGTTTTTAGTACTTTGAATTTCAAAACGATATATCACCAAATTGAATTTATCAAAGACTGTTGTGTCATTGCCACATTCTGTACACCAGATAGCACTTTCAGGTACAGCAGGATGCTATTGGGCTGGCATCTGCCTCTTCAGTATTCCAGAAGCTTACGTGCAAGTTATTTGAGAATATCGAAGGAGTGGTGGCATTCCAGGGTGACATTTTAATTGTTGCCACTTCTACTGAGAAACAAAATCACATTTTTGTACAAAGTCTTGTTCACTCTTCAAGACAGGGGCATGACAGTACAATTAGACAAGTTAAAGCCTTATGCTTTTGAGGTTGAGCATTAAGGCCACACAATTTTTTGACAGTGGAATTTTCCCAAAGGAGAACCTGATTCAGGCTATTGAGGAAGAATGCAAACCAAGTAACTAGGACCAACTGAAATCATTCTTACGTTTCTGTGGATTTTATTAAAGATGTGCCAACAATTTGTCAATTGTAGCTGTTCCATTAAGGTCTTTGCTTAAAAGGGGTGTTGGGTTTGTATTGGCACAAATTCAAAATAATGGGTTTGTAAAGCTCAAGGAAGTTCTTATTAAGGATACTCCTCTAAACCCTTTTTGCATTTGTCAAAATATATTATCACTGTTGATGCATATTGTGATAGGTCAGGAGTTGACCTACATTACATTGGGTACAGTAGGTAAGGAAATCTTCATGGTCTCTGAATCAAGATCTTTAATTTAGGCTGAATCTAAGTACTCTCCTTCTGAAGGAGAAGCATTGACATGCTCCTGGAGTATTGAAAACTCTAAAGCATATAGGGCAACCCATTTCAATAAGAACAGATCATAAACCCCTTCTGTCTGTACAGTAAAGGCAATATAAAAGGTTCTGCTCAACCTATTAGAATTTTCTGTGAGTTATATGATTTAAAAGGGTGATTGTGGGAGGTGTTCAATTAGCATTGAAATCAAGTATGATTGTTCAACAACACATGGATAAATGAATTTGCTCCTATCATTCTATACCCCACAACACTACTGGATCACTTCTTTTGAATTGCTTAAAAGATGTATAAACAAGCTAAAAAGAATGTAGTTTTACACAGGAGTGTCAACCTTTCCCTCTAGTCAAGTCGCATTAAAATTCAAATCAGTGACTTGGTTAAGGTATAAAGAACACATTTGGTAAGTAAAGTTGAATCAATTTTTTTAAAAGCTGAAAAAGCTGTGCATTAAGAAATATGCCCTTTATTACACAACCTATCTTGGTAGAGTGCCTCTAGGCTGGCTAAGTTCAAGGGTCATTCTCATAATGTTTATGATCAATTTTAAGGGGAACCTAGTTTTTTAGTATGAGTCACAACTGCTCTGATGCTATTATTTCAAGAGACAATGTGGAAGACATGCATGCCAATGTAATAAGACTTTTTCTTGCTCAGTTTGTGAATTGCTCTTTTTGTTCTCCTCTTGTTTAAATGGGAGGAGTTGTGGAGTACCTGTTGTTATTCTTTCAGCTCACCCCTGTAGGTAGAACACTCAATCTTATATTCCTATTCTCTGTCATAATACACTTTCTGTTTTCAGTTCCATGGTACTTGTGAAATGAATATGACTATATTTCATCATTACATGTTACCTATTTTAAATTGAGTGTGATCAAATATCCTATAACACATTACTGCCTTCCCACCTACCTGCTATCAGTTTGGTGGTAGGCTATAGTAAATATATCTGCTTTTCAACTACTCATGCACTCTTCGATTCCCTCAGCTGGTACTGAAGAAAGGCGAGATTTAGGGCCTGATTATGATGGTGGTTGGACGAGTGTCCGACCGCCATCGCCGCGGGCAGGAGACCAGCCAACAATGAGTCAGCGGTCCCACCCACCCTATCATGATGAGACTGCCGTGCAGGCGGTCAAAATGTGCCTTTTTCTACTGTGGCTTGTGCTGCATCCCAGGAAGCCTTTTTAAAAAACTTTTTTTTCCAACAGGAAGGAAGTGCCTCAGAGACTCCAACTTCCTGTTCCTGTCCAGCAGGCTCCTCCCAGTGTTTTGTCCCACTCCTGATCACTTTTCTTTTGGATTTGGAGCTAGAAGGATCACTCTCTTTGCCTGCTACATTTATACCAGTGGATTTAAGGACTTTGTATTTGAGATTTCACAAGTAAAGTTCAAAAACTCTTGTATAAGGGTGTTGTTTGTTTGACAGAAAGCATGCACCAGTATTTATTTGTAATTTTATTTGAATTTTCAAATGTATTGTGGTGGGTGGCCTGCAGTTTCTCAGTAGGGGTCTAGTTATACTTTTGCATTTAATGTTTCTTCTTTTGTAAAGGAGCAATGTTGCACAGTTCAGTAAAGTTTCTCCATGTTTGTTAAATTTGCAATATATTTTTTTACTATGTGGCCTAGTCTGCCAAGGGGTTATCCAGTCAGTAGGTCCAGGTCAGTGCAAGTCACAGGTGCATGAAACAACTGTTCCTGTGGTATACGTTTTTTAAAATCATCATTTAGGGCTGGGGTGGCATTGGATTCAATTAAAAATGTGATTTGTTTTGTATTTCATGTTTTGTTTACTTACAAAAAGTATATATGTGGTGTAACATTTGATGCCTTGGGAGGATGTGTATTGCAGTAAAAAAAATTATAGCTCAGTTAAGTTTCATTTTTGGCATTGCTGAATTAATGGTAGTATTTTCTTCAGTATTACCATGCCTCCTTTGTCTGGCCAGTGAGTGTGATTGTATGAGGCCACCATTTGTCTTTGTTCTACATGCCATGTGGCGAGGGGCTATTTTGTGGAGTCTGTGTCCATAGGCCTGAATGTGTTCTCTTTGGTCCCCATGCCTCCTTGTTCGCTGTTGTTGTTTGACCATGTGACTGGCAGCCATTTTCTGCATCCAGCCAGATTGTTTTTGCCATAAGCTTGCATGTGTTCTTTGTTACTCATACCTCCTTGCTCACTGTTGTTGTTTAACCATGTGGCACTGGCTGTCAGCCACTTTGTGCATCCAGCCAGTGGGCCTTTGCCATAGGTTTGCATGTGTTCTTTGTTCCCCATGTCTCCTTGCTTGCTACTGTTGTTTGACCATGTGGCTGTCAGCTATTTTGTACATCCACCCAGTGTGCCTTTGCCATAGGCTGGCATGAATGGATGTGATATCAGTTTAAGAATATGCTTAAGGATCATTGTAGTATATGTATATTAAGAATATGATATTGAGCTTATATATTACATGCATTTTTTGCATTTTTTTATTTTGCACTTCCTTGCCTCATGATAGGTTTTTTCTCATCTTCCTGTACAAACATCAGTAATTATAGGGGGGTTTTTCATTTTGATTTTTAAATTTTTGTCTTTTTTATCTTAATTTTAAAAAAAAATTATTCTTATAAATGTTTTATTTATTTTAGTTTCTCTCGTTTGGTCCATCCATCCATCCATCCATCCATCCATCCATCCATCCATCCAACCATCCATCCCTCCCTCCATAGGAGCACAGCCGCACAACAGCCTTCAGTTTTTTTAGGTATAATTCCATTCCTCCCAGACACCCTGGCTGCAGTGCACTGCAGACACATAAGCATCATTCATTTTTTTTTTAATTATTCCATCTCCCCCTGGACCACATTGCCTGCCATAGGTGCACACTAACCTTCATTTTTTTTTAAATATTATTATTCCATTTATCCATGCAGTTTCCTGAGTGCCACAGGTATCTCCTTTAGAATATATGGACATAAAGGAAAGAGCTCTATCGGAATGTTGTGTTGTCCTGTTTTGAAATTACATTTTATGGTATGGTGGTGTGGTTTGACTTTAAAATGGCAGATTTATTCATTTTTTATTACCTAAGTAACCAACAACACTAATATTGCCTTTGTCTGTACTAATTCAAACTGCAACAAAGCCACGTTTTACTAAATGTTTATCTTGCTTGTTTTCTTTTAGGTGCACAAGAGAAGAAGATACATCACCTGCAGGACTGCCAAACAGAAGGTTTGTACAGTGACGTCAGTCCTCCAATCTCTTTCGCTTGTGCAGCTTAGTGCCACTGCCACCTGAGAGATTTAAGATGGCCCCAAACTAAGTTGCTCCCAAGAAAGTAGTCAGAGAGAAGAAGCAGCATTCCACTAGTGGTGTGCCGACCGCAACCTTTTTCGGGAGCCATGTGCCTGCCAGACCAGGCTCTGGGGAGCCTGGGAGCAGCACTCCCACATCAACAGTACCACCCCAACCTAACCCCAAGACCGTGTCTGTCAGTGAGGCAGCCACTGCAATCATGGCGACGCCGATGAGTAGAGACGCTGAATTGGATTCGTCCCTTTTTCAAAGAAGTGCCCAATTGTTTCAGGAAACAGAGCAAAGTGGACGTCAGCCACAGCCAGCAAAAGTACATCTTCATGATGTTGGAGCAGAACAGGGGGTTGAGCTTCCTGCCAAGCAGGCACCTCCTCTTTAGGAATCATTGGCTTCCAGATCTTCAGCAAGGAAAAGGAAGGGTACTACTCCACCATCTTTTCCAAGTCCCACTTCTGATGATGATAGGGACATGGAGTGTACCCCGGCAGAGACCGGTAAACTCCAAGAGAGGCAAGGGAAATGAAAAGTTCCAGAAAGCCTTAGAATTATGGAAGACGATGATGAGGAGGATGACGATGAGCTAGTCATTGTGGAAGGTGACACAGAGGTGTCCAAAATTACTATTCAACCTGCTCTGAGGGATGTGGCACAGGTTGTACCAATAGCTCCCATATTTGCAAAGGCCCAGCTGAGACCTGCACCAACCCCTACCTCAGTAGAAGTATGCATGCAGAGAGGCAATCAATGACACACCCACATACCTCCAGTTCTTCTTCAGGCATTGGCAGTGGCTCAGTAAAAAAGTACTTATCCCCAGTTTGGGACATTTTTTATGGTCAGCACACAGGTGGAGCACATTGCAATAAGCACCATTTGCCACACGAATGTTCATTGAGGTAAGCCTGGTTCACATTATGGTACTGGAATGTAAATAACTCGTATGAAAAAACATCATGCAATCTGGTGGGAGGAGCACCTTAAACAAAATTGCTGAATGTAGTCATGGTGGTGAAGGTGAGGAGAGCCAGGGAACATCAGCTACAAGTCCAATCACGGTAGGAGGTGATGATGAGGTAGACGAGGGGACATCCTCATGCAAAGCAGATGTGTCCCCAGCAGTGTGCCAGAAGAATCACCTGCCTCAGTGACTTTGTAATGGCACAAGAAGATGCAAAGTCAGATGGAGACACCACAGCAAACAGTGACTGCCCCACCACGATGCACACTGAGTCTACCACCACCTATTTCTCAAAAGTCGCCTGCGTCAGTGGCCCCAGAAAAGAAGAAAATGCAGGCTACTATTACTGGCATGTTTAGGCAGGAGGGGCCCTATGACCACAACCCGCCAACAGCACATTTGTACAATGGGAAGCTGACAAAAATGTTTGCGCTTGACCTCCTCCCTTTTTCTTTTGTGATAGGAATGGGTTTCTTAGAATTTGTGGCAGCCATCTGTCCGAAATGGAAGGTTCCAAGTTGGACCTCTTTTTCCAGAGTTGCTGTTCCAGCGCTGCATCACGATGTGCTGTAATTGGTTGGACAAGCATTGCAGCAAAGTGTTGTTCACATTATCCACCTGGTGACAGACATGTGTACCAGTTGTCAGGCAACTGATTACATATGCATCACTGCACACTGGATCTCTTTTGTGGGGGTAAAGCAAAAGATATCTACAGGTCTTGGCCCTGAAGAAAGTTTTAAGAGCATTCGGCAGCATGCAACAGTAGCCATGTTCACCATGGAGAGATCACGTACAGCTGCAAACATCTTGGATGAATTTAACAGCAAGGTGTCTGAATGGCTGCAACCCAGAGGTTTTTGCATTGGAATTGTTGCCACAGACAATGGCAGTAACATAGTCTAAGCCCTGGCAGACAGAGGCTATTTCAGGGTCTTGTGTGTGTTTGGCACTGTCCCAGGCCTGAACGTATTCTCAGGATCGAACCAATGCTCTTAGGGGTCCACCTCTCGACAGCCCCAAGTTTGGATATAATTACACGCAGACTTTAAGATGGTCAAGCGGGGGAAGAGAAGGATGGGGACAGCGGGGAGGGAGACCTGTGAACACAAGAGGAAATACCACCAGTTTTGATCATTCAGATGAAATGACTATCACCAGTCCCTCTTTATCTAGATGGACCCAACCTTCCACTAACCTGTAAAGAAAGAAAATGCTGCTGTGCCGAGATGGGTGGTGATCAGGTAATCTCAATTCCTTACACCGTATACTGCAATAAACAAAACAGATGAGACTATAAACTTTGGAAAACCTATCTCACCTAAAGATCCCTGTAGTTTGGGAGGAAACTAATTAATGGGTCTAAACACATGCCCTTGAGATAAGTGTAAGAAGGCCGGAAACACAAGAAACAAGGATCACCTGCTTCTGACCACCCCTGTGGATGTGTAAACACAATATTTTGAAAACTTTGAATAAATGTTGTTGCGAACAAAAGGTACAGTAAATATCATAGGCAAGCAAGGAAGTCTTAACCATGCAATAGCATATATTCCAAGTAATGGTTATACCGCAAACTTGAATGAGATAACAAAGGAACAGTGTTGAGAGTTCGTTATCACTCGCTGCGTGGTAAAAGCCCAATCCACAATTTAGACTACAAGAACCTTCCCTGCATGAGCCACTGCCACGGACTCGCCAACAGGGAAGGAATGACGAAAGCCCCTCAACAGGGTAAATGCAAATGAGAATATGAACAAATGTTAATGCACCCAAACGATAATGCTATTCCTTCGCATGAGTCACACAGTCTCTAAGAATAAAGTAATCAGGACTCACCAACGTAGGGAACATAGGTTAATGAGCACTGACACGACCGTCCACTCTAAGCGTGTATGAGACAAAGCCCTCCTTGGACTCCAAGTAACAAAAATAGAAATAAGCGGTGCCCAACGGCTCCCTTACCTGCTCAGGGAACTCTCTGAATGCTGCGGAAAGCAAACTCCAAGAACCGGACACCAGGAATAATCGGCAGCGTCTCCTGCAGGTTCCTCACTCTTCACGGGTCTCGGACGTCACACACGATAGTGCGTCTGATGTCAGACGTCTGCTGAGGCTGCTGGGAGTTGTAGTTCTCCCGCGTGGTGTTGATCCTCCTATGCCTGGAAGTGTGGGGGTCCCGTGTCCCTGACAGGCACATTGCATCAACCTGGTGGTGCTAGTGTTTCTCAAAAAGAAGACATAGTCAGCAACATATGGCCCACCTGCAGAAGAATCTGCACTCATTTCAGCCATTCTTTTAAAGCCCGGAAATAGTTGAGGATTATTCGACATTCTAATAGATTATCAATTAAAACCCTGATACAGGAGGTGCCAACGCATTGGAACTCGACCTATTACATGTTGCAACATCTGTTTGAGCAGTACAAACAGATCAATCACTATGTCATTCAAAGAGGAGGGGATGCAATGGGGAAAGCTATGACCATGGATGCGGACAAATGGGGCCTAGTCCAATGCCTGCAAAAAGAGCAGATGATGGACTGAATGATGAACAAATCAAACATTCACCCGCAGTCACAAATCTGGGTTTAATCCATCATTTTTTAGCTCACCACCCCACCCCAGTTTGGACACAGCCTTATGAAAATCAGTCTTGACCCTGATCCCATGAGAACAGTCTAGCCTGAACTGCCAGGTCAGGTCTTCTCTGGTCCAGAAACAAGCCTCCTGGGACCAGTTTTGGGGTATCACCCCTCATCAGCCAGGCCATTTTGAATCCAGTGGCACAGTGAGCACAGGACTCATGTCTGGGCATACCCATCCCACTTAGGGCGACAAATGCCTCACAGAGATGCTATTCCCTTTTGAGGTTTCCACACTGGAAGTTAGCAAAGAGGACAGTATGGTGTGCCAAGCTATCCCGTTGTTGCACCTACAGGACAGGAAGGTGTCTGAAAGGTTCGCACTTGCAGGTGTGAACGAAAAAAAGAAGCATATGCCTTGGTTGAGACTGTAATTTTTCGCTTGGCTTGTAATATAAGACTGCAACATGATATCATCTCATCCAAAGAATACATCTGTGCCATACTACTTGATCCGCAGTTCAAAAAAGTTCTGCCCACTTTCATTCCTTTTTCTGAAGGGGATTTTTCAAAATACAAAAGGTGGATGCTTGGGCAAGCCAGAGACCTGGAAGAAGATCGGCTGGAACTTAATGTCCCACTCTGTAGTTCTGCGTATCCGACTTCAACTTCCAGAGAGGGCAGTCTTATCTCACAGCAGCCAACACCAGCAACCAGAACACCTGCAACTACAGCAACAGAAGGATCAGACCCAGTCTCTACATTGAAGTGGTATCAAATGGCAGGGCTTAAGTCCAGTGCAGAGTCAATGACAAAAGAGGTTGAGTAAGTGGCAGCACCAATGACCATTCAGAGGATGTTCCAGGAGTACCTGGATGATCCAAAAGAGGTCTATGTGGATCAAAACCCATTGATGTAACAGGGTGGGAAGATCCACCAATGGTCAGAGCTCAACAGGAGGGCAATAAAGTATCTGGCTTGACTTACCCCCAGTGTGTCTGTTGAGGGTGTAATCAGTGCAGCTGGCACAGTTGTTACAGTGAAAAGGACCAGTCTCTTGCCTCAAAACATAGAGAGATTGACCATGATCAAAATGAATCAACATTTCATACTACACAATTACACTGTTCCTGAAACAACATAGGAGGAGGAGGAGGAGGATTGGTCAGAATAAAGTGTGTTAGCTGACCAACTTCTGGGTGAACCACCTGAGTTTGAGGATGAACTCTACTTCCCGGACTGAGTATGTCAGTGTCATCATAGACGTTTTTAATTATTTACCATTGAAAAGTAGCAAGTGGAACATTATGTTTGTGTCAGATTTATGCTGCCCCACCATTTTTAGCTACTTATATGGCTGAATTGCAGTTGGACTAGTGTGCAGTGAAGATGCCTCCACAATTCCTTCATGACATTGGAGGCAATGCCTGCCTCCCTCGCATGTCTAACCTTTTTTGCATAACTTAGCAGGGCTGCCCCAGAAGAGTGCCTATGCCAAATTCCAATCTGTTGCCTGGGTCAAAGATACAATTGTGTAACTACTACCTAACCTATCTGTGCTTGGATTGGAAGAGGTAACTACAACTATTACAACAATGAGTGAGGGATGATTGATGATTTATGCAGTGGCAGACAGTGAGGGAGGGTATTCAACTAATAGTAAACTTGATTTCGATGAATTGCAATGTTTTGTGCCTGATGGATGATCATTTTTGTTGAAGGTGATTGGCCTTTACAAACTTACATAGTGAAAATGTACCTGTACTGCCCACTCCTAACCTTCTTTTTTTCATCACGTAGAACACTGCCACAGAAGTTCATTTGATTTACAAGACTGCCAAGTTCCAATGTTTTGCTTGCATCAAAGAAGAAATACAATTGTATTCCTACCACCGTGCTGGGATTGGAACAGGTAACTATTGCACCAATGAGTGATACATTATTCAGTGATTGTGAGTAATGTTTGATGATTCATATGGTGGCAGACAGTGAGGGAGGGTGTTCAACTAATTTGTAAACTTGATTTCAATGATTTGCCATGTTTGGGGCTTGATGGGTGATCATTTTTCCTGAAGGTGATTGGCCCTTTCACTCTTAGCGAGATTGACTTGCAGGGTCCACTCCTTTTTTCTGGTTCTTTAGAGACCAGACCAGTCATTTAGTTAACAAATACAAACCAATACAAAATACTGCAATTCTGTTTCTCTATTTGTTCTTCAATAGCAGTGCACTACACGCCTATCTTGCTCGGGTCAGGACAGGGATGGAGTTACTTGGAGTCAGGAGGAGGATTAAAGGACTCAGGGCAGGACTACCTCATCAACAGCTAGAAGAAGGACTCTGAGGTCTAGTACTCAGCTATGTGGACTGAAGAGAGGTGCGTCAATTTGGAAATTGCTGCTGAGTGTGGGTATTATACTGGTGGCAAAAGTGAAACTCCGAGTTCTCTTGTTTTTTGCTCTGTGTCTTCTTGGTGCACTCCTCATAAAGCTTACCTTCCTTCTGTCCTTCTCCTTGACTCTACAATACAAAAATCGTTTTCTTAGATCTCTTTTAAATTTAGCCCTTAGCACCCCTCTGACCTCACTGTTTTTGGACTTCGCTCAAAGACAACTGGCCCTTAAGTTAGATTATAAACTATTAATGTTTTGGCATCATTTGTGGTCTGTTGAAGAGCTAGCCTCCTACCGAGCGGCAACGATTGGCCTCTTGAAACTGCCTCAGGTAACCTCCATCACAATACTTAGGAGGCTTGGGATGGAGGTGTAGTGGTCTAACCCTGAAAGCCTGTCTCTAATACCAAAGGCCAGGTTCAAAGTGATTTATTGGGAAACAATAGCGGAGAAGGAGATGGCAAAATTGGTGGGTACCCTGACTCAGGACTTTATTAATTTTAAAGTTGTTCCAAGTTATGAGGATACCATTGATGAATTTGTTCCCTCCTTGGCATGTAAACTATTTATACAATTCTGTTATAAGACCTTACCCAGCAAATTGCTTTGTAACAAGTGGCGTCGTAATGTTTCCACTGACGATCTATGTCCATCTTGCAAAGCCAGTCCAGATTCAATTGTGCACCTGTTATTTTTTTGTCCCCATTATAAAACTTTGAGGGGCAAGTGGATTATTCGACTGTGCAGACTGGTCGGTTCTGGCCACTTCCTTGAGGTGATGAGAATTTTGCTTACTGACACACGTAGAGTAATAGTATTTGGCTTGGCCAAATATTAGCATGCACTATGGATCAAGCGCTCCAAATGTACTGTATGAATTGGCCATTTCATTGTTTTTATCTTTTAAATTGTATTTTATGGTAGCCATGTGCTCTTTTAAAAATGTTTTTTTATATTTTTTATTCTTCTAATCTAGTCTTGTGCTGTGTACTTTTTAAGATCTCTGTGATCGAAATAAAGTTATACATGACATGACACAATACAGCTTCTATTTTACAATCCACAGGCCTTCTTGTCTCCTGCACGAATGAAAGGTGAAAGCTGAGCTCAACACTTCTGCTTACCTACTGGACCAGTCCAGACATGCACCCAGAGGGGAATACAGAAACACCACCCAATTTGGCAGTACAGTATCATTTTTACAATTATATTTTTAAAATTAGGTGGGTTCACTCCTTCATTATTTGTTTTTTCAAACCTAGAAGACAGAACATTTAGATATCTGATAACGTCGGTCTCTGGGGCAGAAGGACTGTTTGCAGTGTCATACTCATTTCTTAAATTCCTTCCACAGCAGATTGATGATGTGCTGCTCATTGCCCAGATGAACATTGTCCTTGTGTAGTGTTTGTCTTTGTCCAAATTGCCTTTCCCTAAATCCCCTTTCCCATCCATTCATCAAACCCCTAACCCTCTTCCACCAGGCTGTGTGATTTATTGAGGTGTGACTTAATTTTCACCATATATGGATCACACACTTGGTGGGGTGAATATGATGAAAGCGACTCCAACTCACTGCAGGATCTTCTGTTACCTAAGCAGTAGCCCACACTGGCCCTATTTACCCACCCATCCATTAAAGTGATCCATATTTTAGATATAGAAGAACTTCATTCATCAGCATCATCATTCAGGCCTTGTGTTGCGTAAACGCTTAACCTTGTCCACTCCAGACTTTGAGTCCACTTTTCATGACTTGAGGATTTTGCAACTTTAGTTTTAATTAAATTCTATCTCCCCAGTGCTCAGAAGAAGTTACTATTGCTATTTTGTTATATTATTACTATCAGGTAGTCTTTGTTGTGTCATGTAGTAGTCTGGTCTCAATCCTTTGTAAAGCTATGACATAATATATAACCCACTAATAACTAAATGTTTTATTTCAATTTAGTTGCCTGCAATGGATAATCCTTCTGATTAATCGTACCATTGGAGCTCACCTGGGTGGGAGTAGGACCTCGCTTGTGAAGTTGTGACCCCTAAGTTACTAAGTAAGCAACTAACTTCTACTGCAGATAAGTAATTGTTTACCTAGGTTGTTGTAGGCAATATAGGTCATGGCAGCATCCCCCCTAATGGTCAAGATAGTTACAGAGGGCACTAAGACAAGGGTATATAACTAATTATAACTAACCGATATACACTTTTATAAAAAAGATTTTAAAAGCCTGCTCAAAAAGGCCACAATGCAATCTAAAAGTAAAACACAAATAAACTACTTCAGGCATAAAGTGTGATACAATAATGTTTCTTCTTAATTTTTTTACAAAACCATCCACTCTACCCACAACGGGCCCACCCCTCTCTCCAAACAAACTGGGCCATCTCCAACCCCTGTCCAAGAAACAAACTCCCAGTCCCAACTCCCTTCCCACCTTCTCCACCCACAATAAGTCCCTCCCACCAAAAAAATAATTAAAAAGGGCTTAGAAGAGGGCATTGTCCATACGGCTCTGGAGCTGGTCCAGGCTCTGCTTTATACTCCCTAGCCATCTTTCAATGCGGTCGAGCCGCTGCAGAAGGCAATGCTGGAATTGCCTGCCTGAGTGGGAGGGGGTAGCAGCAGTGGCAGTCAAGGCCTCTGACAGCTCGCGTGGCATTGTAATGAACTGGGGCCCGGGTCAGAGGCAGCTACTTTCGCCTCTTCATCCTCCAGGGCCACCAGTATTTGGACTGGATGGTCTCCAGACTCTACTGCCACAGCCGGGCTGCTATCTACTGCTTGGTGGTTGGTGCTGATGGACAAGCAGGAGTAGCTATATCAAGAAAAACAAAAAGAAAAAAGATACATTGTAAACAATGCTCTGTGCAAACAGTTGTCTAAAATTAAGTAGTGGGTGGCAAAGTAGCAGTACATTTCTGGTCCCCTAGGGCCATTGGAATTTGATGTGATTATGATTAGGAGAGTCACAGGGCCAATTTTATTTTTTACCCACACATGCCTCACATAAAAAGCACTGACTGTCTGGCAGAAATGAATTAAGGCACAATAACACCAGATTAAAAAACAGTGATTTGATTTTTTTCTTTTTAATTTTTTTCTAGTAACTAAACAAACACTTTGAGTGGAAAAATCAAAATAAATTACCTCTCATTAATGAGTAAGCCATCATGCACTATGGAGTACAATGTGTTGTGCTAAATTAAATGAGGCATGCTAGCCAGCTCATTCGGTACTTTGGTACTGTCTGCAGCTGGGGCAGCTAGAGTTGACAATGATCTATCTTTAATTCCAATGGCTCTGCTCTTTTCCAAATGCCTTTCACTTTCTACCCTCACTCCAAAGAGGCAGATGAATAATAAATAAGATACTATCTCACACACGTCATGTGTAAAATGGTGATATTATCCTGTGTGCCGTAAGTAGACGGTGGGGAAAACAATGCACTTCATAACAGGGAATGGAACAGGCTTTATAGATTGCATTCGGCATGTTCATCACAGAGTATTCCATACACCAAAATCAAATCAGACACTTAGTCCCACTTTACTCACTGGCCTCGCCAACCACCACAAATTATTTCCAACAAATTCATTCGCTGGGCAGTAAGGAAAGGAAACTTGACTTCCTGTACTGCAAGGTAAGGTAGGGGGATTAGGCGTGTAGGTAGAGCTTTTGCTATAGAATAGAGGAGTGTCACTTATCATTGATTCATCATGCACCTAAGCTTTGGCTTAATTCAATCTCTGTAGTTGATGAAAGTTGAAAGGGAAAAATCTGAACAGGTGTAAAATAAATCTGTTAATGAAAACCATGAAATATTTTTGGGAATTACTTCACATGGCCATAATAATGTGGCACGTGCCCAAGTTAGATTTTTCAATTCTTTGGTAGGCTTGGATGAAAGAATTTAGGAAAGAATAAATGAATGAAGTACTAAGAGGTGACTGAGTGGGTGAAGGGAAACACACCTTGCGTGTTCGGTGTGGAATGCATTGAAAACTTTGTAAATGCTGCATTAACTGAAGCAGATACTCATTGCACAGCCAACACTGCAGTCACAAATTGACCCATCTGCACATGGCATTTGGCCACCCATTGCATAGGTGGCAAAATGCCATTGTAGGGGAGTGGGTGATTAATAATGATGGGTGGGATACATATCTGCCTCGCTTAACAAATACAGTGAGTCAAGGGATTAGAACAAAAATTAAAAAACCCCACTTTGAACCATAGCTTTGATAACTATAAAAGAAAGTAAGCAAAGTAGGTGATTAGCATGCCCCTCTCCAGAAGAGCTCCCGTATATATTCATCCAAGCAATTATTCATTCATCCTTTCATTCTTCTATATTCACTCATAGCCACCATGACTTAAGCTTTACTTTCTCTCATCCAGTCTTTCACCAAACTTTCCAATCCATTATCCATCCATCCAGTCCCCACCCTTTCTTTCAACCATCCTTTCACCCATCCATCAATTTACCCAATACCCACCCAAGCATCCTTTCACCCACCCACGCATCCTTTCACTCATATACCATCTGATCCATCCTTTCTTTTCACCTTCCGTTCTTTCCTGTTTCCATCAAGCCATCATTTTTAGCGTTCATTATGTGAGCTTTTGCTGAGTTGCAGATAGATGATGTCATAATTCAACCACTGCGGTAGCTGGTAAGGTGGGGGGTTCATGATCACGAGTCATGATGATGCCCTTGTAGCTAGTGTGTATAATAGTAATTGTCAATAAGAAAGCAATGTGACTTACCACAGCCCTTCCCTTCTGCCGCTTCTCCCCCTCCAACCACCTCCTTCTCCTCTTGCAGCGGCACTTGTAGTCTGTGTGGCTAAAAAAACATTTAATTTTTTTTAGATGCCAGAAATGCCTCCCCTTAATTTTTTTAATCAAAAAAATACAACCGCAATACATCACTACAGTTCAGTTAGCACTGCAGTATCTTCTATTGAAAAAATTACTCTGGGCATTTTATTGGTTGACAATGTTAGAAAAACCAGGTAGTCAAGCCAACCAAAAACTTTTTGTAATGGAGGGGCAGAGCTATAGCCTATGATGATGATAATAATGATGACTCTGAGTCACTGAAGCGCAATGAAGGGGTGGAATAATACCGGTCAATGAAAGACACGTGGTGCTGGTTATCAAATGCAATGGGACCTCATACTTTCCAGCCATGCTGCACTCTCATGGAAATTGGTGGTATATTGTATAAATGAATTGCACAGCACAACAATGGGGGGAGGGGGTCCATGACCATGGCCACTCTCTTGTTAACTGTCAGAGCATCAGCAGGAAAAAGAAAACCATATCAACAAAAATATATGGTGAATATTATTTATAATATAGCTTACATTTGCCTGCAATCTTCACAGCAGACAGTAGAGTATAAAAAAGCTGTTCTTAGTCTTACAGTACCACAAGATATATAGGGGAGAAGGAAAGATTACCAAGAAAGCAGAAGGAAACTACAGACTAGTACAGATCGGAAAAGGTCAGCTACCAAAAAACAAAATGAAATGAGGAAAAAATGATAATTCAGGGATAGCAGGAATTAAACAACAATTGGATTGGGAAGTTGGGAAAAAGAGGAGACAGCATAAAAAAATAAACAAGACAAAATTAAAAGAAGTATAATAGTGGGCAGAGGTAAAAGTTAGGGATATAATAATAATAAATAATAGGACTTACTGGACTGAGCAGAGCCCTCAGCAGTGGCGCTGGTGATCTGCGCCTCCTCCCCAGCTCTTCCCGGACCCACCTCTGCGCTGCCCCTCTTCTTGCCCTTGGGTGCTGTTGTAAGAAATAAAGATTAAAAAAATAGATCAGTGGTACAGTTATTCTCCACAAAATTATTATGGCAGGCAAGCACAGTAACATTGTACTCATCTAAATCAGATTGCCTATAGTACTAGTATCGACTATCGCTGAGTTGGTCATACTAATCCTAAAATCCCAATTCCAAATTTCCTTAACAAAAACTACATTAGGAACTAATGCATTGCAATGAATGAACTTTGATTCTATTCTCATTTCTCAAGCCCCGTGATGGACCAACTTAGTCTCCCTTTTTTGCAATGCACAGATGCATTCTAGTACCACACATCACTGTGAAATTGCTTAGGACTGTACGAGCTACATAAAGAATATCACAGAGAATGCTAACTCACTGACACCAATAATTCACTATGGTGACAGGAGGACATAGGGGTCTACAATGGCTTCTTAAATAATCAGCCAAAAAGAGCGCTGATGAGTACCATTAGGTAGCGCCGAGCACCTGCCTAGCTCAAACTGGATCACATAATAATATTCTTAACATAAACTAATCGTAACTTACCTGAGTGTGAGCAGCATGCCATCTGGATTTTTTTTTTTTGCATTGTAGAATACAAACACAAAAAATAATTAATACTCACAGAGCCCCGCAATCTTGACACCTAGCAGGTCCAGCACGTCCTGTTCCTGGTCAAGGATATCGGCACAGCGGTGTGTCAGCTGCTGGGCAGGGTGCTGGACTTGGTTGGAATGCCACACACACCTGCGCACCCTCCCGCAATGCAGCCGACGCTCCCACATAGGGTACCCGCTGCCAGGCCTGCCTCCTGGTGCCAGCATGGAGGGGAGGTGCGCTGCACGAAAAAAAACTAGTGCTGCCACCTCTACCTCACAAAAGATTGCCCAAGGCTGCACTCCTTGGTGGTGCTGCCGTCCACAGGATAGACATCTGCTCGTAGTTCCAGGGGGCCTAGCGCCGCCACTCCCCTGTCACCCTGCTCTGAATCGGCAATGCACGGAGGGAAAAAAAGAAAAACGAACAAGAAATGAAGAAAATGAAATACAAATAAGAAAATAAAGGGAAAAAGTTTTCAAAGTACAAAAACTCATGGGGAAATCACACAATAAAATTGAAAGAACATAAAATACACAGACGTCAAAAACAGACACTAATACAATAAATAAAAATGAGGGGTAAATTAATTTGGAGGACAGAGAACTGAAAAGATTGAGAAGGGATTCAAAAACAGGCCCAGCACCATGAACAGAACAGAGAAGACAAGATGGCTGCACCCATGCGAACCGTGTGTTGGCGTTTGTATGCGATTTCCAATGTGAGAACATACTCTGCACTACATATGATGTAAAAATGCCATGTGAGCGGACGCACCAGGAAACTCCTCCTACCCACGGAACTCTGCGTAGCATGGCAAAGTTTTTTTACCTCTTCACGGAGTTCCTTGTAGCGCGACTCTGCACACTCTGCCCAGGCCTAGTTGTTGTTTGAGTATGGTTTTAACCCCCCCAATCAATCACCCAATTTGTTACAGCAAGCATTATACAATAAGCAATATAGTTAAAAACAGTAAGAACAAGCTTTGGCAAAGGCAATTGTTGCAGCCTATTGACTTTCCCAATGGTTTTTAGACATGCTGTTCAGCATCTCCCTAGCTGTGCAGCATGTCTAGAGAAAACAAGCCCAAAAAAAATAACACTGTGACACGGCAGCTGCGTCATTCTGTAGATGTGTGCACCACGCATGTGCACCAGTACAAAATGATGTGAGCACTTTTATTTGGCTAAATAGAACACAAGCCTTTTTTTTTCATTTTTGAAGCATTGGTGGAGGGATCAACACAGGCTGCGTGAGTGGGGGAAAGCATCAAAAAGGATGCAAATGAGGTTAAGCATCACAATGTAGCCAGGTGGAGGAAAGCTACATGGAGGACGTGGGCAGAGGAAGCAACATGAAGGGTGGGGGAAAAGAAGCAACACAAAGAGCTGAGGGAGAAGCAACATGTGAGAGAGACCAAACATGGAGTTGGTGGGGAGAAGCACACGTGCAAGAAAGCAACACAAGGTAAAAGTACACAAGGGCAAGAGCAACATGAAGAGTGTTGAGATCAGCACAAGGATTACAGCGAGCATCGCGCAGTGCAGTCATGGAAGAGAAGTACTCAGTGGAGACAGCTAGAAAACACATGCACTCTCCTGGAACGCTTAACCTAAAAGAAAAAAGGTGTGCTTGAAATCAAACAGGGGAAGGACACAAGCAATGCGTCTATGCTCTTGGGGAGACACAAGCTCATGAAGAGGAAGGAAAGCCCACCCAAACTAGTGGGAAAAAGCAAGCAAATGAGATGTACAGTAAAGCCAACTGTTGGTAAGCAATGGACGGGCTCTAAGCCCACAGTAGGCTGACAACAGGTCTTATACTGTTTGGTAGGCATGGCCTAAAAAGACAATGTCCAGACAGTTACACTGAAATAAAAAAAGAATGTAATTTTAATAAAACTTTTTAAAAAGGCAATCAGGGCAATGCTGGCATTTTGGGTACAATAAAGCTATGGCTGGTCAGGTGAATAATATTACACAAAAAACTGTGTTTGGGAACATAGACAGAGGGCCATGACAAAGCGTGAGGAGCAGCTGGATTGGTCACATAATACCTACTGATGGAGTGTAGTACCAAAGAATTGCAAACTCGCCCTTTCCCACGGGGCATTCAGAGGCATGGAGTACCAGTAGGTTGGTTCAATAGATTCTGATTTCCAAAATGCAGAAATTGAGATGACACCCCAGTCTATCCTCCCGAAAATGTTTGTTAATTTTAACTTTTTTATATTTTTTTTCCAGGAACGTCTCTGTTGCGCATGGTCTTGGTGGATACGTTCATCACAGTTGGCAAAATATCAAGGGCTAGACTAGGGAATCAAAGCAGTCATGGCAAAAATGATGAAACCAGCCCCCTCTCTTCATCTCCTTGTGCAATCTCTTTATTTCCATCCATCAGTTCTCTCTTTATCCTTCTCTCCTTTCTCTCTCTTTTCCTTCACTGATAGCATTCGCTCTAACTTTATCCTTCCTCCCTCTCTTTCTCTCTCTTTTGAAGTCTCCCTGTGCCATCTGCAATTAACCTCGGGGACCTGGGGAAAGTGACAGAAACACCAAGAGCACGCCCTGCCCTAAAAAACGGCCTCCAAGGGCTCCAGCCCACAGGGGAAATGCGTGGTGGAATGAAAGGCCTTTCTGGCCCTGATATATCCACTCTTGCAGTTGCCAACCACTTCACCTTATGCATGGGTAACTGGTTAGGGTCATGGATAGCATTAGTGCACCCTTTCATGACAGATAAGTTCTTTGTCCAGATGGTCTCGAACAAATGCTCACAGTTTCAGATAAGCTACCGGATCTGATCCAAATCCAGAGAAGGGTTTTACCCTCATTACAAGCTCCGCAGACAAATTCCCATAGAACAAGAAGGATACATCCCCAGTAGTATTTCCCACTTCCTTCTCAGTTCTTTAGTCAAAGGTAAAAAGGGAACTTTGGAAAACCTTTTCTGTCCAGGTAAGTCCTTCCTTCGTGTGAGAACAAATCCAACTTTGGGCACCGGAAATGGAATTAGTGGGAATGACCCAGAAGAGCATATTTTCCAGAGTTTTTGAGTAGGGGGGATAGGAAGCGGCACATCTCTGTACCTAGAACATGGGCTGAAGTGTCAAAAGAGCATCAACGGAGTCGGTTAGATTAGTGACTCCCTCCACCCCACACACACACAGTGAACTCAGCCTCCCAACCACGGTCAGGGAAAAAGAAGGTATGAAGCCAGGCTCACACTCTCATAGGACCAAAACACTTCTGGCCTCATTTATGAGCACTTTTGTGCAGCTGGAACGTCACTTTTTTGACGTTCCAGTGGAGTAATGTGCCCTGGCATATTTACAAAGCCACGTAAAGACACTTTATGTGACTTTTCATGCCCTTGTAAATATGTGCCCCTTTCACTCAGAACACTGCGTGAAAGGGGCGTTCCCACGCAACACCCATGGAATCTGAAGCATTCCCAGATTTACGAGACATTGTAAACGTGGGAATGTGTCAGAATCTAGTGCCACCCCTGGGGCAACAAAGAGAAAAGTTTTCATTTCTCCTCGTTTTTCCTCTTTCTATGTGTGCTGTGCCTGAATTGATTGATTTTGTGCAGGAAGGTGTGCCTTCCTGCACAACATCAACCAGTCCTGCAATCAGCCCCGCAATGCAGGGACTCTTGAACCATGGTGCAAGGATGCCTGTGTTGGCTCATGGCAGCCCATTGTGCGCAGTGCAGGGGAAAAGGACAGAAATGCACTGCAATCCTGCCCTTTTGTTTTGACGTAGGGCAGCGCAGCAAGATTCCTTGCGGCACTGCCCTACGTCAAAACCTCATAAATGAGGCCCTTTGTGCGTCACTGCACAGTACTTAAGGGTCCTACCTCCGTCAAACCAGTGATCCCCTTGGGGTAGCCAGTTAACACAGAAGCTGAGGGCAAGCATTCATTCTGGGCGCACGGGATATTCATTGCCCTCTGTCAAATCGAAGAACGCTGAAGAAGAAGCATATGTATGAAGCATATGTATGTTGTAAGCAAGTGTCTCTAAGGGTAAATATTATTGAGTCTCGTCTGAATTTAGACTAGTGGGTGTAATCCTGTTTTTGGTGCACTAAGCCTTTTTTATTGTCTGACTTGGTGTAACTGTTTTCCCAGTATTTCACAGACTCAAGGACCTAATTCAAAGCCATGCCACGATGGTTCACGAGCTGTTATCACACCTGAATCGCTGCTGCACCTACGTCTACAGACTCCCTTCAGGACTTCAACAAATGTCACACTCTAACTTGCCACTGAGTGGCACTGTTAGGACAATCTGCTTCCTAATTTCAGACCATCAGCCAATGCTGTACACTCACTGGTCGCTAGGCGTCACTGCTGCACCGGTAATGATTGCTTTTCCACTCCCATCTATTCCAAGCCCTTCCAGGATGCTATAAAAGGCCGCTTATTAACCAGCCCTGTTGGCTCCACCAGATGGGCCTTGATGTGTCCTCCTGGCTGAAATAAACAAGCGTCATTGCATTCTCATCACACATTTGGTCATCACTTGAACTGCTAGCATCGCCATAAAAGAAATACTGAGTGCACGCACCCTGTCGCTCGAACAGATTTACCATTTAAAAAGATGTGGTCTAAAAGCTTTCAGTCTAAGGGTCCAGTGTCACCGCGCACCCTGTCAGCTATAGAAAAAAAAATGTACTTCGGCCGGGTATAGCCTGCTACCCAAGGCTCGATAATACAAGTTGTGTGCACTGTACGCCCTGCTGGTTCGAGTAAACTATTAAACCGCGCCACCTTGTGTGCTGCTCTTTCGAGCAGTGAGGTGCAAGTGTGCCCGGATGACTGTTGGAGACCGGCCCTTTGACTCAGTGTTTTAGGGAGTCTTGCGTTTTTGTCACTGGGTGCCCTACTGTCTTCACACGGTGGGCCTTGTGCCATTGAATGCCCTACTAGTTCCTGCAGACAGACCTTGTGGCACAGCGTGCCCTTTGGCTCTTGCAGACAGGCTTTGTTGCACGAATGTGGGCGCTTTGGGGCAGGCTTTGTGGCACTGTGTGCCCTTTTGACTCATGCAGATAGGCCTTATGGCATTGCGCTACTATTGCCACCTGTAGACATGCCTCGAGGTAGTGTGTATGTTAATTGGTTCCTTGAAACATGCCTTGAGGCGCTGTGTGCCATGCCGACTCTATGAAACCAGCCTTGTGGCACTGCGAGTACTGCAGGCTCCCGCAGGCATACGGGGAGGCACTGTTTTCTATCCAAGCTCCTTCAGGTGTGCCTTGTCGTACTCGTAGCGCATGTCCTGTTGGCTCTAAAAGACATGCCTTGTGGCACCGTGTGCCCTATTACCTCCGTGTGCCCTGTTGACTCCTGCAGTGAGTTATTTTGGCACCGGCGTCTTATTTGCACAATTGCACCCGTAACATGCCTTGAGAGGGCGCGTGCTATGCTGATTCTATGACACAGACTTTGCGGAAGTGTGTCTCGATTTGGCTCCTGAAGGCCTCCGTTGTGACACTGCGCCCCATATGGGCTCCATGAGACAGGCATTGAGGCTGTCCATGCCCCGTTGGCTCCTTCATCAGCCCTTGTGGCACATGATTCCTTTTTGACTCCCGCAGACATGTTTTGTGGCACTGCGTGCCCTCTTGGCTCTATGGAACAGGTGTGCACTGCTGGCTCCAGCAGACGGGAATGGAGGCAGTGTGTTCCCTCATGGCGCCTGCATTTGGGCCTCGTGGCACTGAAAGTCATGGTCGCTCACGTGGACGCGCTATGAGGCGCTCTGTGCCTTATTGGCAACATTAGACAGGCCTCGAGGTACTGCGTGACGTGGTGACTCCCACAGATCTCGTGTCAGACGGCACCATTATGACTCCTGTAAAAATGGTAAGTTTCGCTGTGAACCGCTGCTGCCAGCCGCAGGCCGGCCTTGGATCGGCGTACCCTTCCATCGAGACACAAAGCTGGCTCTTATCCAATGCCATTTCACAGCGTCTCTCTGCGGGCCTCCCCTCCATCCGCGCCGCCACCCGCACCTAGTTAGAGCCGCGCACTCCGCCGGCAGTTCCCGATTATACAGGCCTCGGAAAATCAATGCACTTCGATTACCTGCTAAGAGTTCAAAGAAATGTTTTGTCAAACTCAAACGGCCTCATTTACCACCAGAAAGTTTCCGAAGAGATCTAAAAAGTTTGACGAGGCCTAGACTGGCGACCTCGCCCACCGCTGCCCTGGACTGTGCCCAGGAGAGCACTGACCCGTTGAGCTCTGACACGCAAAGCGCTATTGTGCTCGAATGCAGCTCACAGTGTGTAGTGTGTCCGCAGAGCTGGGAATCAGGACAAGGGCTCGTTAATAAGGGTCAGAGGTGGTCACCGACCTCTCTCACAGGATTGCGTTGTGCCCTGAGCACAATGGATTTGGCACAACTCTGCAATTGGGAGTCCAAAGCCCGCTGGAGGAGGGCATCAGAGAAAACAGTAAACATGGACAGGATGGGAAAAAAAAGAAAAGGCCAGAGTAGGGGCTGAGTCTGAGAGCACGCGTTCAGGGAAGGAAATGGCCACACGGGTGAGCAAAAGGAAAGAGAAGGGAAGATGTGCAGGGGTGTGAAAGGAGGAGACATGGAAGCAAAGAGAAGGCAGAGAAGGAAGCAAGCATAGAGAGACGGGGGAGGAAGGGAAGGAGTGGAACGGAAGGCAGGAAACAGGGAGGGAGGTTGGAGGGAGGAGAGAAGGGAAGAAGGAGAAACAAAGGAAACAACTGGAAAGAAGGAGACGAAGAAGGAAGAAAGGAAAAAGGACGGAATGGAGGGAGGAAGGAATGACTGCAGAAGGGAGGAAGGGGTAAAGAGAGAGCGGAAGAGAGGGAAGAAATGGAGTGGAAGGCAGGAAACAGGGAGGGAGGGAGGAAAGAAATAATAAAGGAAGCGAGAAAGAAAGGAAAGAAAGAATAGAGGATGGACTAAAGGAAAGGAGGGAATGGAGGAAGAAATGCAGAACAGAGGAAGGGATATCACGAAGGTGGAAGGGAGGGAAGAAGGGAATAAGAAAGGAAGGATTGGAGGTAGGGAAGGATAGAGGGATAGAGTGAAGGAGTGGCAAAGGAATTAAAATAGAGAAGGGAAGGGAGTAGGAAAGGGAGGAAGAGGAAAGAAGGTAGGGAGTTTGGCAGGAAGGAATACTCGAAGGAGGAGGTGAGAAAAAAAAGAAGAAGGCTGGGAAGAAATGAGGAGGAAAGAAGCAAACAGTAAAGAAGGAAGATAGGAAGGAGTTAAGTGAGGGAGAGAGGCTGGGAGGGAGCAAAGAATGAAGGAAATATGGCTGGAAGCAAAGAAAGTGAAGAAAAAGGAAAGATTAAAAGGAAGAAAGAGGAAAGGGAAAGAATTGAAAAGAGAGGAAAAGAGAAAGTGTAGAGTGGTCTAGATGAGGGTATTGTTTGTAAGATGCGTCCTGGGCACAATGTAGCAATCCATTTGTTGAGTAATGAAGCCTATGGTGACAGCTTGCGCATCTTCACTATGGAAGTATTTGTCTTCTATCCCCGTGAGGCTCTTGGCGATTTGTTATATGCCTCTGCCACGACGTGAGCTAGAATCAAGAATTTGAGTGAAAAACAGACAAGAACGTAAAAGGGTGATTAGTTAGAAAGAGAGCACGTAAATGGATGAAGACCTAAGAGGGGAGGGGCAGACAGGAGAGGTCCAGTGAGGGTGATAACCTTAAAGAAGACCTGACTCGAGGACTCGAGAGGAGGAGTCGAGAGGAGGAGTCATTAGAGGAAAAGCTCTAATTCACAGAAGACCTAAGAAAAGAGGACCTAGAAGGAGAGGACCTGAAAGTGCAGAGTATAATATCGAGAAGACTTTAGAGAGGGAAACTATGAATGTGAAGACCTGAGAGGAGAGAACACAGATGGATAGGACCCAAGGAGAGATCCTTCAATAATTCAGCCTTATGAGGACATACAAGGGAAAAGGTTTAAGAGGAGAGACCCTTAGAATATGATAATCTCAGGGAAGAATAAAGGCCTATGTGGAGAGGGCCTAAGAGGAAGTGAAATAAAATGACTAAGAGGCAACGTTGTGAATCTAAGATGTTGGAGATATAAGAGAAGAGTACTGAAGTAGTTGAAGATCTAGGAGGGTGATGACCTAAGAGAGGAGGTCCTAAGAATAGTGGACCTAACAGAGTGAAGACCTAGGAGATGAGGACCTAGGAGAAGCGAATGCAAGTGAGTGAAGATCAAAGTGAAGAGTACCTAACAAGGTAAAGATCGAAGAGGGGAAGAAGTAAGAAGCAGGACAAAACTTAAGAGTAGAGGACTAAAAAGAGAGCACCTAGGAATAGTGAGCATAATAGGATGAACACATAAGAAGGGAAGACCTACAAATGGGTGGACCTAAGAGGAGAGGACCTTAATGGGTGGAGATATAGGAGGAAAGAAGATAACAGGAAGTGGGCAAATGAGGTTAAAGAGCTAATAAAGTGAAGAACCATGAGGAAGGGACAGTAAGTGGGTGGAGAGGGGACACAAGAGAGGAGAAATCTAGTGGGTTGAGATCTAAAGGGTAGGACCTTAACTGGCCAAAGGCCTAGGAGGGTAGAATCTAAATACAAGAAGGCCAAAGGAGGCAGGACCTAAATAGGCAAAGAGCTGAGTGGAGAGTTACAACATTTCCTAGATAATAGGTTGATGAATACCTCCTTATTTATAGATAATTAGGTTATCAGTGCCTTCATGTTCGTGACCAAACCTCCAGGGGCAGACAGCACTGCAAAAATAACATTGATGATACCATGGAGAAAAATAAGCACTCTTAGGAGCAGCAGATAATGGGGAAATATAAGATATAGATGATATAAGATACTTCTCCTTTCGAAAATATGCAGGGAGAGGCTGAGTGTGGTGTTAGGCGCATATCATATTGCAGCAGACCCGGTGCCTGTGCCGTCAGGGCCTCTCTTGGCATGTGAAGAAAGTTGCATCATTGCTTGGAGAGCCTTAGGGACTGCATGTAGGAGGACATTTTGTCAAAACCGCGGGAACTCCTCGGGATCCGGTTGATGCTCCAAGGGGTCCACCTCTCGACATCCCCAACTCTAACACCTGAGGTACAGAGTTTTGGGGCGATCAAGTGAGGGAAAGGAATTAGGGTGGGATCAGCCGGGAAAGGGAGACCTGTAACCAAAAAACACATAGATTAATACATGCCTGCAATTCTAGCTACTCTCAAAAGGTCTCACTAGGGGGGACTAGTACCTGTAAAACAAGTTCCACCAGCCACTGTGTTTCTTTGTGACCTCACTACCTCAGGCACGATTCGTCTCGCACAGGAGGAGGATACACCTATAACACAAAGCACACAGATTATTCTGCATTCATAACTCCTTCAGGTCTTTATTAAATACCTCCCATACTCCTACATACCCTTGTTGTTCAATTCCATTTCTCAAATAATATATGAGCCAAAACTGTAATGCCACCAGCAGAGATAGAAGATTGAAAGAATCAAAAACAAAGGAAAGTACGAACTCCAAATCCCGTGGGTTTTAAATAACCCAAATATTCTCTGGGCAGAGAATCAAGCAAATTACATCATTCGCCAGATCCTGGGATAATCCAAATCCATCAATCCATCAATCCAGAGCAAGGATCCAGTATAGCAATCAGCAATTATAATGTTGGCGTCTCTCACTCACTCTAAAAGTATTTAAGGCATACAAAAAGGCACCCTCTGATAGCACTGTCATAGGCGGCTTCAAAAGTAAAGTTAGAGCGGGAGCGCGGTCTTTCCCAGTCAAGCGCCTCACACGCCCGAGCCGCTCTGTTACTTCAACAGCCGATGAAGCCTCGACTCAGCCTTACCTGGTGCAGCTGTCCAGAAGCCTAGATGCCTGTCACGCAGCAACGCCTCCCTCAGTGCTCGTAAACTTGAAACTGCAGACTCCGGTTAGACAAGAAACCGCGAGTCTGCCTCAGAACCAACAACTGCTCGCCAAAGTCCATAAGGCAGCCGTGGAGTCAGAAACGATCCGCTCCTTCCTTCAGGACGGACGACTTCTCTCCGCATCAAACGCCTCCCCTCGTATTCAGAATTACGCACGCTGCTTGACGTGCGCTCCCGATTGATATACCAGGAGGCCCCTCCCACCAAGGCCTTCTGGGAATTGTAGTCCCTATGGAAATATACAGGAAAACAGCCCGTAACGCAGGCGCACAGGGTCATACCCTGACACATTTTCAGGGAGCATAGAGGACTTGCTGTTCTTTAATATCTGAGCCTGGTTTCCCATTAGACATGAACACCTAGTCTGTTTGCCTGATGCTGTGGTTGGTTTTTCTTGCTAACTGTATGTTCTTATGGACTTACTTGTATGTCCTATAATAGTTAATATACGTAGGAAAATAGGTTCTGTTGATCAGTTAAGTTCAAAAATACTTTATTAGATGATAATCAATGTAAAATACAGCAAAAACCTGGAAAGGAACACATGAAAGATACATATCAAAGTAAAGAAGCAATGAATCTTCAAAAGAAAAACAAAATGAACAAAAGGTACAATGGCTTGGTGCTTGTAAAATATAACATATCGCAGAAAACTGAAAGGAAAAAGAGAAATGTATACCAAGTTGACGTCTATAACCTAATAGCATTTTGTGAGTTTTTTAATTGGGCGGGGAAGGGATGGGGAAAACTCTATAGCAAAAAGTTCCAAAAAGGAGGGAAAGTAAAAAGACAAAAAGGAGGGCAAGAAATATCTTGATGATAAAAAAAAAACAAGAGATAAACAGTGGGTGATGTGAAGAGATTGAAGGAGGAATTTATGGGGAAATAAAATATATTTCATGAAGGTTTGGAAACTTCAACAGTTCTAATGTTTATGGGTGGTGGGCTAGATAAATAGGCTGTCAAAGACAACCAGAGCAACTCTTTCTTAATGGCTACCTGTATTGTGGGTGAATGGGCAGTTTCCAATCTATGTGTGTAACAAATCAGGTTACACCAAGTGAGAAACGAAATATTGTTAAAGTTTTTCCAAATAGAGGTAATGAATTAGAAAGCCACTGCAAGAAGAAGATCCCCCACCATGCCCTTTTTCTTATCACAGACCAGAGTTTGGAGCACCCTCTGAGAAAGATATGGACAATATTGTAAGTGGCAGAAATAGAAAAAAGTGTAGAAAACTTGCACCATACCTGCATCCAAAAAAGAGAGACCGTTGAACAGTGAAGGAACAATATGAAGGAAATCCGCAAATCCGCAATGGGCGCATTGCTAGTCCAGCAATTATTATTAGTTCCAGAGTTTCATTTTAGATAAAGAACAAGGAGTGAGAAATGACATATTAGAAAAGAAAAACAAGCTCTGACTGGCACTGGCTGAGCGAGAAGTATTGTGTATTTTAAACCATATTCAGTTCCACAGCTCAACTGAGAACGTTGACTGAAGGTCCTGGAACCAAGAATCTTTGATCTTAGATTTTGCCCAATGGGAGTCTGAGGAGGAAAGTTGTTTGTATAAAAAAGAAGCTTTGACCTCAGTGGAAAAGTCAGGAGAAATGATGGAATCACAAAGCGATTGAGAGGGGGCTGAGGAAGGGTCTAAGACATTTTGTCGGAGATTGTCTAAAAGGAGTTTATATTTGGACAGATATGAGGAGGGAATATGGAAATGAGCGCATAAATCCTCAAAAGGGATGATGCGGTTATGAGAAATAATCTGGGAAATCGATGTGATGCCATTGGCCAACCAGGGGGACCATTTAACAACTTTACCAGCGTTAGCGGTATTAGGATTGTACCAGAGAGGGGAAAGGAACACTAGCTGGGAGGTGGTGTGGAATAGAGAAATTAACCTTTTGGTAATGTAACTGGAATGTTGTAATAGTGAAGAAGATATGGACCTTGGCTTGTGAGCAATAAGGGAAAATTGGAGGAATGAAAAGAGGGAGATTAAAGAAAGCTCAATTGTACACCAAAGCGATGGGGAAGCAGAGGTAGTTATCCCTAAAGAGGACCATAACTGTTTGAGAGTAAAAGTGGAAATGCAATTGAATAAAGTTGGGAAAGTTGACCCCACCCGTTGTTTTTGGCTTCTTAAGTTCGGATAAGGAAATCAGAGCAGGTAGCTTATTCCATAAAAACTTGGATAATAAACTGTCAATGGATTTGAAAAATCTTTGAGGTAACCGGAATGGAAGCATTTGTAAAAAGAAATTGAGGATGGGCAGGAACATAATTTTAATTTTATATAATCTGCCCCACCATGTGAGATACAAAGGAGACCATTGGGCAAAGAGAGTTGAAATCTTATGTTTTAAAACTTCAATGTTAGCCTTAATGGTATTCTCAATGGAGGTGGAATACAAAATACCTAAGCATTTGATCTTTAAACATGTCTTTAACACAATATTGAGAGGCATTACCTCAGATTTGTCGATGTTCATTCTATATCCAGAAATCGAAGAATATCAAGATAATAGGCTAAGGAACACATGAATTCAAGTATGAGGATCGCAGATGTATAGTAAAATATCGTCTGCATAAGCAGTGAATTTGATATGTAATTGGTGAGTATAACCAGTAAAGGACTGGGATCTCCGTGAGTTTTGAGAAATGGTTCCAGAGCAAGAATAAAGAGTAAAGGCAATATGGGACAGCCCTGTCTGATGCCTCTTGTGAGAGGGAAATACAGAGACTGCAGGCCGTTTGCGAAAACTGAAGTGGAAGGAATGGAATAAAGGATTTTAACATATTGCAGAAATCTGTGGCTGAAACCATGCCAATGAAGGGCTTTGAACATGAATTCCCAATTTACATAGTTGAAAGATTTTTCAGCATCCAATGTGACTGCCTCAATAGGGGTCTTGGCCTTGGAGGCAGCATGAATGATATTTTAAAAGGTGCAGAATTATCGTAAATGCTACGCCCCTTGACAAATCCAGACTGTTCAATACTAACTAGACATGGGATGAACTCATTGGCTCGAAGCGCCAAAATCTCTGAGAAAATCTTGCAATCAGTGTTAATAAGAGATACAGGTCTGTAATTCTCAAAAACAACCTGATCATTATCTTTCTTTGGAATCAGACATATCAGGGCTTCTGAAAAGGAGCTTACTTCAGAATGAGCAACACGGAGATGTTGTATAAGTAATAAGAGTTTGGGGACCAGCACATTAGAAAATTTAGAGTAGAATTCAACTGTGAAGGTGTCAGGACCCGGTGCCTTATGATGTGGAAGTTTGGAAATGGCTGCACAAATTTCAGCACAAGAAATTTCTGGCTCCAAAGGGGAGAGTTCGATCTGTGGAGCTTGTAACTTGGGAATTGTACTGAAAAAGGAACCCAGGGAGGCCTGAGTGGAGGTTGTATCTTCCGTGTATAAATTGGAGTAAAACTCAGATCTTTGAAACAAATGATTACCAGAAGCGTCCTGTATGACTTCAATTTTTGACTTTTGATTCTTAACTTTTAAATAGCTGGCTAACAACTTACCTGCTTATTGGAGCCACCATAGTACTTAGCATTAATTTTTAGAAGAGCGCTACTAGCTTTATTAATGGATGTTCTGTTAAAAGAGAGTTTGGCCTGCTGAATGAGGCAATCTACAACAACTCTGTGGGATGAGGAGTAGTGTTTATGTTCTAGCTTTTTGATAGTTTGTAAGAGAGCAGAAGGTTCTTTGGCAGCTGACTTTTTTTGGGATACATAATTAATAATGAATCCACGTGCAGTAGCTTTAAAAGAATCCTAGACATGGTGGAACTTGACTTCAGGACTAATATTAATGTAAAAAAACTCAGTGATGAAACGCTTGAAGCCCGTGATAAACTGATGATCTTGTAATAACCAATTGATGAAGCGCCACCTACTGGAGCAAGTAGGGGAATGGGTGAACTCAAGA
Source organism: Calotriton arnoldi (assembly GCA_963921515.1). Classification (NCBI taxonomy): domain Eukaryota; kingdom Metazoa; phylum Chordata; class Amphibia; order Caudata; family Salamandridae; genus Calotriton; species Calotriton arnoldi. Next base: position 374,907 of record CAWUFW010003908.1, read on the forward strand.
TCAATGATCACTGGGGCATGATCCGAGATGAAGATGTGACCGAGTTCAGCGTGGGTCAGGTGTTGCAAGAGAATTTCATCAAGAAACAATCTATTCTAGAGGTAGAGTGGTGGGTAGGGAAAAAAAGAATACTCAAGGAGATCTGGATTATAGAGGCGTCAGGAATTAACTAAACCTCTATCTAAGACTGTTCTTTGGAAGGCTTTTAGCATATTGTTGGGGATGTATTTAAAAGCAGATTTCCTATCTAGAAAAGGGTCAAACAATTGGTTACAATCTCCACCCAACACAAGATTAACATTCATAACTGTTAGAAATGGGGGTCTCTAGTTGGCAGAGGTAGGTACCTTTGACCAAGTAGGGGCCCTTGCTTCTAGTCAGGGTAAGGGGGCTACACTCCTAAATAACCCCTGCTCACCCCCTTGGTAGCTTGGCACGAGCAGGCAGGCTTATCTCAGAGGCAATGTGTAAAGCATTTGTGAACACATACAGTAATACAGTGAAAACACTACAAATGGACACCATACCAGTTTAGAAAAATAAGTAATCTTTATCTAGACTTAACACAAAACCAAACGACAAAAATCCACAATACAGTAAAAATATGACTTTCAGATGGTAGAAATAGCTTAGTTCAATGTAGATGGTAAATGTGACACTTTACTCTCAAAGTACCTTGGATGCGTAACGCAAAACAAACAAAAGGGTCGCAGGGAAGGCGATGCGCCAGTTCCGTGCTTCGGGGGAGGCGGCGCACCTGTTCCTTACTGCAGCGCAGGGGAGGCGATGCGTCTGTTCCTTACCGGAGAGGAGGCGAAGCGTCTGTTTCTTACTGTGATCCGGTGCGATGCGACAAAATGGTGCCTCGATGCGATGATCCGGTGCGATGCGACAAAATGGCGTCTTTGATGTGATGCGACAACGTGGATGCGATGCGTGCACGCCTGGTGGCCGTGCAGCGAAATCGATGAACTTTGGAGCCGCGACAGGCCCTGCGACACGCTTCTCCGGTGATGCGACGGCAACCTCTGCGGCGGCGGCATGCTTCTCCGGTGATGCGACAGGTTTCCTCGGTGATGCGATGGCGAACAGCTGCGGCGGCGACACGCTTCTTCGGCGATGCAACGGCAACTGCTGTGGCGGCGTCACGCTTCTTCCTTGTTGCGTCGCGCTTCCAGCTCCCAGCGACACGCAGTCTCTAGAGGGCCCAAAACAACAGCAGGCACCTCTCTGCAGGTAGAATTCCCAGCAAGGAAATTCAGGGGGAGCTGGGGGTGAAGTCTTTATGTCCCTGAGACTTCAGAACAGGAGGCAAGCTCAGCTTCAAGCCCTTGGAGATCTTCCTCAAGATGATTAAAGTACACACAAAGTTCCTTTTCTTCTTTCCTTGGCAATAAGTAACCAGTGCAGGCCAACCCCAAACAGTCACTAGTGCAGGGGCAGTCTCCTCCTTCAGCTTCCTTGGTTTCTCTCCTTGGCAAAGGTTCATCTTGATTCCCAGAAGTGATCTAAAGTTCTGGGGTCTGGGCCCCAATATTTATACTGCAAAATCCTTTGTTCTCTGAAGGCAGAGAGTGTCTGTGCCCAGCCAAAACCAGTTCTGTCCTCCCTGGTGCAGCTTCCTGGCAGGAGGTGGAGACAGCATTGTTGAAAGCAGACCTGGCCCAGGTAGCTGAAAGGAAATCTCCCTCCCCTACTCTCTATTCTATGAAGGCTCAGGCAAGTGAAAGGAAATCTCCTCCCCCTACTCTCTATTCTATGCAGGTCCTATTCAGCCCAGCCCTGACCCATCAGACTGCTGGAGCCAAGGCCCTCTCCAGCCCCCTGTCACTCACAAACCAGACATGGAATACACAAACCTAGCAGAGGCATGCTGAATGGTTAGTCAAGAAAATACCTACTTTCTAAAAGTGGTATTTTCAAACACAGAATGTAAAAATCACCCACACTAAAAGATGTATTTTAACATTCTGAGTTCAGGCATACTAAACTTAATTTCCTATCTTGTTCCTAGGGTCAGTTAGGATTATAAGATGTTATAATCAAACTGCCCATTCTGGCCTATGGGAACAGATAGCCTTGCAATAGTGAAAAATGAAATTGGCTGTAATTCACTATCAGGACATGCCACACACATCAGGGCATGTCCTACCTTTCACATACAATGCACCCTGTCCTTGGGCCTACCTTAGGGGTGACTAATATGTAGAAAAGGGAAGGTTTAGGCACTGGCAAGTGGGTGCACGTGCCAAGTTGACATGGCAGTCCCAGACTGCACTAATACACACAAAAGAAGGGGTGAGGGTACGGATTCACCTACCCCGAACCCCCTGTCAATACTTAGTACACCAGAAAAAGTAGGGAGTGATAAAATATATTAATATTGCGTGATGGCACGTGCTGTATGTGCTAATACTGCCCTCACTCACACAAATTTGTGACATGCTTCATCATTGGGCTGCTTACAAAACACCCGGGCGTAGCCACGCACGGGGTGGAGCAATAGGGTGGGGGAAGACAATACAACACAAAAAGAAACAAAATGATTTTACAGTGACCTGGAACGACGGTAGTGAAAGTGCAGTGTAGTGTGAGTTAAGACTAGCTCGGAAGTGTCGCTGTGCCTAAGACTTTATTCCTGGACCTTCCGGCCAGGATTAAAAACGTGAAGGATGGAGGTGGTTGGGAGATACTATGTACTCCTAGCACCCCTCCTTTACTGCCAGGTGGTCAACATGTTTCGGCCGTAAGTGTATGCCCCACGTGTAGGGTCACGCCGGCCTTCCTCAGGACTCTACCTGTCCCAGTGTGCTCGTACTCCCACCTCCAATTGAGATGAGAGGGTACCTTAAAACCAATTCCTTCCGTGTCGAGGAATTTCCTCTAGCAAGTTGTGAAAATACGAGTTTACCCCTATTTCGGATTAGAACTGGCGGCGGGCAAGGGGAGACCCCCTATAGTCACACTTACTCCAAGGGTGGTGCTCCGCCGACGATGCTCGCCTCCATCCGCCGTGTAGACTGCACACCGGCTCTGCAATGGCAGGCCTGAGCCATATTTTACAAGCTGCTTCTGTGGGTGGCACAATCAGTGCTGCATGCCCACCAGCAGCATTTGATTTACAGGCCCTGGGCACTCATGGTGCACTGTACTAGGGTCTGACAAGTAAATCAAATAAGCCAATTATGGAGTCACTAATCCATTACAACAATTTACAATAGGGAGCACTTGCACTTTGGCACTGAATAGCAGTGGCAAAGTGCAACAAGCATCTAGACCAGCAAAAACATAGCAAAAATACAGGAGGCAACAGCAAAAAAATGGAAGGGAGACCCACGCCAATGGTGCCATGTCTAACAATAACCAACATAAATTTAATTCAAAGAGAGCCTCCGAAGTGACTGTCTATGCCATTGGGGCCATAAACATTGGAGAAGGAGTATGGGCACTGTTGGACTTGGCCCTTTTTGCAGGGTCATCCCAGAACGTTTTGCCTTCCTCATGTATTTGTTCAGACCTGTTGTTGGTGGTTTTATGTCTCTGGGCACTTTACCACTGCTGATCAGTTCTAAAGTGCATATGCTCTCCCTGTAAATTGTATTTATGGATTGGTGATTCCATGATTTGCATATATGATTTACTAGTCAGTCCCTAGTACAGTGCACTGTGTGTGCCCAGGGCCTGTAAATCAAATGCTGCTAGTGGGCCTGCAGCACTGATTGTGCCACCCACATATCCAGCCTGTGAATGTAACTCAGACCTGCCACTGCAGAGTCTGTGCGCAGTTTGGTATTGCCATGTCGACCTGGAAAGTGCACCTACTTGCCAGGCCCTAACCTTCCCTTTTCTTATATATTAGTCACCCGTAAGGTAGGCCCAGGGTACCCCTGTGGGCAGGGTGCAGTGTATGTGAAAGGTAGGACAATGCCTGGTGTGTGTGTGACATGTCCTGATAGTGAAATACTGCCAATTTCGTTTTTCACTATTGCAAGGCTACCTGTTACCATAGGATAGAATGGGGAGTTTGCTTATAACATCTTATAAACATAACTACCCCTTGGAACAAGGTAGGAAAATAAAGTTTAGTATGCCTGAATTCAGAATGTTAAAATCCATCTTTTAGTAAGGGTGATTTTTACAATTTGTGTTTGAAAATACCACTTTTAGAAAGTAGGAATTTTCTTGCTTAGGCATCCAGTGTGCCTCTGCTAGGATGTGTATTGACAGTCTGGCTTTGGAATGACAGGGGCTGGGGATGTGCAGTGGCTCCAGAGAGTCTGGATGAGTCAGGGCTGGGCTGAAAAGACCTGGGCTGCATTTAGAGTAGGGGGAGGAGAATTCCTTTCACCTGAATGGGCCTGGTCTGCCTTCCACAATGCTGTCTCCACCTCCTGCCAGGAAGCTGCACCAGAGAGGACAGAACTGGTTTTGACTGAGCACAGGGCTTCTCTGCCACCAGAGAACAAAGGATTTTGCTGTATAAATATTGGGGTCCAGACCCCAGAACTTAAGATCACTTCTGGGAAATCAAGAGGAACCTTTGCCAAGGAGAAGAGCTGGAGAAACTGAGGAGGAATACTGCCGCTGTGCTGTTTGCTGTCTGGGGTTGGCCTACAGTGGCTTCTTTCTACCAAGGAAAGGGAAAAGGACTTTGCTGTTTGCTGTGTCCCCTGCTTGAGGAAGATCTCCAAGGGCTTGAAGAAGAGCTTGCCTCCTGTTCTGAAGTCTCAGGGACACAAAGACTTCAAGAGGTGCCTATAGCTGTTCCGGGCCTCTGGAGTTTGTTCTGGCTGTTGGGAGCTGTAAAAGCAACGCAACCACAAGAAGCGCAATGCATCCATACCTGTTTCTGACGCATCGCTGAAGAAACCGACGCAGCGCCTGCCCGCGGCTCGAGAAATCGCCGCACGCTGCATCGAGTGCACCAGTCTACGAAGTCCGAGATCACCGCACCGATTCCGACGCAAGCCCTGATGTGCAGTTGCAAGAACCCACGCATCGTCCCAGATCATCGCATCGCATTGAGGCGCCAGGTCTGTCGCATCATTGGGGGACGCAGTAAGAAACCGACGCATCACCTCCCCACGCAGTAAGAAACAGACGCATCACCTTCTCTCTGGTAAGGAACCGACGCATTACCTCCCCTGCGCAGAAGTAAGGAACCGACGCATCACCTCCCCCGGATCAAGGAACCGACACATCCCCTTCCCTGAGTGTAAGGAATGGACGCATCTCCTTCCCTGCGACCCTTTTTGTTGGTGTGCGCGACGCATCCAAGGTACTTTGTGTAAAAAGTGTTGCATCTGCAATTTGCTTTGAACTGAACTATTTCTACCATTTTGAAGTCATATTTTTATTACTGTATTGTGGATTTTTGTCCTTTTGGTCTTGTTTGGTTTAGATAAAGATTACTTATTTTTCTAAATTGGTGTGGTGTCCATTTGTAGTGTTTTCACTGTATTACTGTATGTGTTCACAAATGCTTTACACACTGCCTCTGAGATAAGCCTGTCTGCTCATGCCAAGCTACCAAGGGGGTGAGCAGGAGTTATTTTAGAAGTGTATCCCCCTTACCCTGACTAGAAGCAAGGGTCCCTATTTGGACAAAGGTACCTACCTCTGCCAACTAGAGACCCCCATTTCTAACAGGCACCCATTAACCATTGTGTCTAAGTGGAGCCATCTACCTTCCTCCTCAATCTCTTGTTTTTAAATGTTAAAAGATAAACTTTTTGAAATAGTATAATAACACAATTTGTATGATTTCAGAAAGTTGTGTTTCTTGTAACATAGCGACATGACAAGAGAGTTGAGAAAGATGTGTTAAGACTCTTTGGGGCTTATTTACAAGTCCCTTGCGCTGCCGGTGTGTCATGTTGTGTGACGCACTGGCGGCACAACCTGCTGCATGATATTTACAAGCACATGTAAAGCCACCCTGCAAGGCTTTACGTGTGCTTGTAAATATTGCCCCTTTTCACGCAACACTTTGCGTGTTAGGGGCATACATGGTTGTTGATGTGGGTATTCCCACACAACACCCTTGTCCACTGATGCATTTCTAGATTTACGAGCAATCGTAAACCTGGAAATGCTGCAGAATGCTACTCCACCCCGGGGGTGGCGTTGCGAGGTGCAACGAGGAGAAATGTTTTCATTTCTCCTAGTTTCTTTCCTCATTCAATGCGTGCTGCATTTACAGCACGCATTGGAAGAGGAAATCACCTCAATGGATTGTTTTTGTGCAGGAAGGTTCCACTTCTTGCACAAAAACAATCTCCCCAAGATGCAGGCATCCTTGCACCATGGTGCAAGGGTGCTTGCACTGGCGCATGGCAGCAGTTTGTGCGCCAGCACAGGGAAAAGCACAGAGATGCTACATATTGTTGTAAATATGTTGCATCCCTGTGCTTCGAAACTAATGCAGCGCAGCAAAATGACTTGCGGCACCGTGCTGCATTAGTTTCTCATAAATAGGGCCCTTTTTTGCTAAATAGAGCTTTGAAGGCACTTGACATTCCAGGAAACAATTCTAAAGCTGTTCATTGAAACTTCGGTAATCAAGAAATAGAACCATAATCTCTTCACATAAAAGAATTACAATACATTGTAGCTGTTAGAAATGGGGGTCTCTAGTTCGCAAGGGCTTGCACCTTTGTCCAAGTAGGGACTAGGCCTGGGCGGTAAATTCCGTTCCGCTCGCGGAATTTGCGGAATTTGGGTAATTTAGCGTTCTGCAAAGAACGCGAAATTGCCAAAAATTTCGCGATTCGCGGCTTCGTGGAATTTTTTGCTTGTTCGCGCTTTCAAAGTGCGTGTTCGCGAGATATTTCCCCCCGAGCACGCAAACAGCATTCGCGAACAGGAAAAAAGCATTGCGAACGGACGGAACAAGCAATTCCGCGTGTTTGCGGAACTTTTGCGTGCTCGCGGAGATTTTTTACCATTTCGCGGAACTTTGCGTAGCGCGACTACGCAAATTCCGCCCACCCCTAGTAGGGACCCTTCTTCCTAGTCAGGATAAGGGAGTTACACTCCTAAAATAACCCCTGCTCACCCCCTTCGTAGCTTGGCACGAGAAGTCAGGCTTATCTTAGAGGCAGTGTGTAAAGCATTTGCACATAAACAACAGTAATACAGTGTAAGCACTACAAAAGGACACCACACCAGTTTAGAAAAATATCCAATATTTTTATATACTTAAGACAAGACCAAAAACGATAAAAATCCACAATACATTACTTAGAAATCTGCAGTTATCAAAATAACCTTGAAAAACAGTTCCTTGAAGTTGATAGCTCCCTCTGGGGCTATCACAGCGTTGTGAACAAACAAATCCAAACAGTTCTGGCTGACCGCGGCGTCGCGGGCCAGCTATGGTGTTGGGAAGACCCGCAAAACAGTACCTTTAGAAATGCAGGGCGTCGGCGACCTCTCGTTGAGCTTCCGAAAGCACGGCGTCCGCAGGCGTTGGTTCCGGAGGTCAGTGCAGGAGTCGTCGGGCCGTTGAAGGCGTTGCAGATCGAACTCCTCGCGGTTGAAGTCAGGAGCGCTGGCGTCGGCAGGCATTGGGTGCTGTGGTGCGAAGTGCAGCAGTGCGGCATGCGATGCCCTCAGGTCGCGGTGCTAGCAGCGACTCGGTGGCGGTGTCAGATGGCATCGTCGGTGAGACCAGGGTCGCGGTGCGAAGTGATGCGGTGCTCGTCGCAGTGCTGGCAGGTCACGGGGCAAGCAGCGGCGTCGTCATTGCTGAAGCGCTGTCGTCGGCTGACGAACTGAAGTCAATGGTGCCGTCATCGGAAGGCTGCGGTGCGGGATGAGGGCGGTGCGTCGTGTAACTTTACGAGCAGTGCCCTCGAATCACTGTGCAGGCAGCGGCGTCGATTTCGGCGTGGAGCGGCGTCATCGGGGATACCAAGGCGGTGTCGTGAAGCAAAACGATGCGGAGTGCGGTGCCCACAGGTCGCGGTGCGAGCAGCGGCTTGATGGCGGCGTCAGCAGGCATCGTCGGTGAGACCAGGGTCGCGGTGCGGCGGTGTCCTCTGCGGTGCCTTCAGTTCTGGGGTCTGGGCCCCAATATTTATACCACCAAATTGTTTGTTCTCTGAAGGCAGAGAGTGTCTGTACCCAGCCAAAACCAGTTCTGTCCTCACTAGTGTAGCTTCCTGGCAGGGGGTGGAGACGGCATTGTGCAAGGCAGACCAGGCCCATTCAGGTGCAAGGAAATCTCCTACCACTACTCTAAATGCAACCCAGGTCTATTCAGCCCAGCCCTGACCCATCACACTTCTGGAGCCGCTGTCCCTCTCCAGCCCCTGTCATCCAAAAGCCAGACATGCAATACACAAACCTAGCAGAGGCACACTTCATGGTTAGGCAAGAAAATACCTACTTTCTAAAAGTGGTATTTTCAAACACAGAATGTAAAAATCACCTTCACCAAAAGATGCATCTTTAGATTCTGAGTTCAGGCATACTAAACTTTATTCTTCTACCTTGTTCCTAGGGCCAGTTATGTTTATAAGATGTTATAAACAAACTTCCCATTCTGTCCTATGGGAACAGGTAGCCTTACAATAGTGAAAAACGAAATTGGCAGTAATTCACTATCAGGACATGTCACACACACCAGGGTATGTCCTACCTTTCACATACACTGCACCCGGCCCACAGGTGTACCTTGGGTCTACCTTAGGGGTGACTGACATGCAAGAAAAGGGAAGGTAAGGGCCTGGCAAGTGGGTACACTTCGTTAGATGTTGAGCGCAGTTTCACTCCAGTCCTAGTCGCACAGCAAATCCTTAAGTACACGTAATACTCATATAAACATGCCATCGGGGCGAGGCACGAGCTTAGTCTGCACGCGCAAGCAACTACATTTGCATTCAAAATAACTGTGTATAAAAATTGGGACAAAAAAGGAGTGCAGTCTATCACCCATTTTGAAAGTGGGTACACTTGCCAAGTCGACATGGCAGTCCCAGACTGCCCACAGGCTCTGCAATGGCAGGCCAGAGTTACATTTACAAGCTGTTTGTGTGGGTGGCACAATCCAGTGCTGCAGCCCACTAACAGCATTTGATTTACATGCCATGGCACACTCAGTGCACTTTACTAGGGACTGACAAGTAAATCAAATATGCCAATCATGGAAACACCAATCCATAACACAGTTTACAACAGGAGCACTTGCACTTTAACACTGATCAGTAGTGAGAAAGTGCGCAGAGACACTAAGCCAGCAAAAACAGAGTCAAAACCGGGAGGTCAGAAAACAAAAACTCAGGGGAAACACGCCAAAAGATGCCAAGTCTAACACGTCCCCTCCAGCTGAAAGTAGGGAGAACTACCCAACCTCCTGGGAGTTCTCTTCACTAAGGCGGAAGAACCTGGACAGACCATCTGCATTGGTGTGTTCTGTGCAAGGGCGGTGTTCCACCGTAAAGTCCATTCCCTGTAGGGAGATGGACCACCTCAGCAGTTTTGGATTCTCACCCCTCATTTGCATCAACCATCTGAGAAGCCTGTGGTCTGTCTGAACCCGGAAGTGAGTCCCAAACAGGTAGGGTCTCAGCTTCTTCAGTGCCCAGACCACAGCAAAAGCTCCCCTTTCTATGGCACTCTACCTCTGTTCCCTGGGGAGTAGTCTCCAGCTAAGGAAGACTACAGGCTGGTCTAGGCCCTCTTCGTTCAGTTGTGAGAGCACCGCTGCCACACTATGCTCTGAAGCGTCGGTCTGCACAACAAATTCCTTGGAGAAGTGGGGTGCCTTGAGCACTGGCGCCGTGCACATGGCGGCCTTCAAGGCATCAAAAGTCTTCTGGCAGGACTCAGTCCAGATCACCTTCTTGGGCTGCTTCCTGGAAGTCAGCTCTGTTAATGGGGCAACAATGGTTCCATAGCCCTTAACAAACCTCCTGTAGTAACCGGTGAGACCTAAAAGGCTCTCACCTCTGTCTGGGTCTTGGGGGATTCCCAAGCCAGAATGGTGTCAATCTTGGGCTGTAGGGGCGCCACCTGGCCGCTTCCTACCTACACCACAGAACCTTGCCCGATCTGGCACTTACTGGCCTTGATCGTGAGGCCTGCCCTCTGCAGAGCCCTTAACACTTCCCCGAGGTGCAGCAAGTGTTCTTCCCAGCTGGAACTGAACACTGCAATGTCATCCAGGTATGCGGCACTGAAATCCTTCAGTCCAGCCAACACCTGGTTGACCAACCTCTGAAAGGTGGCAAGGGCATTCTTCAACCCAAAGGGCATCACCCGGAACTGGCAATGTCCTTCTGGGGTTGAGAATGCTGACCTCTCCTTGGCCCCATCGGTTAAGGCAATCTGCCAGTACCCAGATGTCAAATCAAACGTGCTGAGGAACCTGGCAGCTCCCAACCGATCAATGAGCTCATCAGCTCTGGGGATGGGGTGCGCGTCAGTCCTGGTGACGGCATTGTGCCAATGGTAGTCCACACAAAACCGCAGGTCTGGAGTGGCACCGGGTGCAGCAGCCTTTGGGACCAAGACCACTGGGCTGGCCCAAGGACTGTTGGAGGGCTCGACCACCCCTAACGCCAACATCTTAGAGACCTCCTCTTTGATGCTGGCCCTGACCCGGTCAGTCAACCTGTAAATCTTGTGTTTTACAGGAGGGCTGTCACCAGTGTCCACGTCATGGGTACACCAGTGAGTAACACCTGGGGTCAGAGAGAACAGTGGGGTAAACTGTCCCAACAACTGGTGACAGTCGCTCTGCTGCTCTGGGATCAGTGTAGGGGAGAGGATCACACCTTCCACTGACCCATTGTGCTCCTTGGTGGACAGGAGGTCAGGGAGAGGTTCACTCTCCTCTTCCAACCCATCATCTGTCGCCAAGAGCATGCTTACTTCGGACCTCTCGAAGTGGGGCTTGAGGCGGTTCACGTGCAGGACCCTCAAAGGGTTCCTTGGAGTCCGCAAATCCACCAGGTAGGTGACATCACATTTGCGCTCCACCACCTCAAACAGCTCAGTCCACTTGTCCAGCAAGGCATAAGGTTTCACTGGGGCCATGACCCACACTTTTTGCCCAGGTTGAAAATCGACCAGAGTGGCATTCGGGTCATACCACTTCTTCATTTCTTCCTGGCTTGCTTCTAGGTTCGCCTGAGCGAGTTTCCTGAAGTGGGCAGTTTGGTTTCTGATGGCCAGCATGTAACTAAACACATCCTGGGGAGTTTTCCTGGGAGCTGCCTCCCAGCCTTCCTTCACCAAACTCAGAGGTCCTCTCACAGGGTGACCATACAGATCCTCAAAGGGACTGCACCCAAGAGACTTCTGTTGCACCTCCCTGTATGCAAAGAGCAGGCATGGCAAGAGGGTGTCCCACTTACACCTCATGGGGTCTGTTAGACCCTTAATCATGCCCTGCAAGGTCTGGTTGAATTTCTCCAGCAGACCGTTACCTTGGGGGTGGTAAGGAGTGGTGAACTTGTAGGTTACACCACACTCCTTCCACAGGAATGTCATATACTTGGATATGAAATTAGTCCCCCTGTCAGAAACTACCACTCTGGAGAACCCAACGCAGGAAAAGATCCCCGTTAACGCCCGGCCCACCACTGGTGCTGTCGTTGGCCTGAGGGATTGCCTCCGGGTACCGGGTGGCATGGTCCACCAAGACCAGGATGTACCTGTTGCCCATGGCTGTCTTGGGATCCAGTGGACCCACAATGTCCATCCCTACCCTTTCAAAGGGTGTTCCAACAACTGGAAAAGGTTGGAGAGGAGCTTTGACCTTCCTCCCACTCTTACCACTTGCCTGGCAAGTTTGGCAAGACCTACAATGTCCGTACGACTGCCTTCGCATTTGGGGCCAGAAGAAGTGGGTGACAAGCGTGTCAAAGGTCTTGTCCCGCCCCAAATGTCCTGCCAAAGGAACGTCATGAGCCAGACCCAGTAGGAAGGTCCTGAAGCACTAGGGTACCACCAGCACACGGGCTGACCCAGGCTCAGCAACCTTAGGCTCACTATACAGGAGACCATTCTCCCAGTAGATCCAATGTGATCCAGACTGATCACCAGCTGCCTGGTCTGCAGCCTGCTGCGCAGACCCTCTAGGGAAGGGCACTCTTTCTGCTCCCTGCAGAATTCTTCCCTGGTGGGACCCCCATCTTGCTGCCAATGGGTCAGCTCAGAGATGTCCCCCAGTTCAGCTACCTGCTCCCCTGTAGGCACCGGGGCATCCCCCTCAAGGCCAGCCTCCTCCTGGTCCATGGGAACTTCAGGGGCCAGTTTCCTGCGCCCCCTGCCCTTTCTCTTGGCAGGGACCTGGGCCATTGTTTCAGGCTCCAGGTCCTTCTGATCACCCTTTCTGGCCACCATTGACCGAGTGGACACACATGCCCACTCTGGCAACCCAAGCATCTCCAAGTGAGACCTGAGCTCAACATCCTTCCTCAAGGACTGCTCCAGGTCGTTACCTAGCAGACAATCTACAGGCATGGTAGGGCTCACAACCACCCTCATGGGACCTGAGAGCCCCCCATTCAAAGGGAACCTGCACCACCATACACTGGCACTCTGAGTTGTCCACAGCATCTACTTGGTGGAATGCCCCTGGGACTACCTGCTCTTCAGAGACCAGGTGACACCGGACTGAGGTCACACTGGCTCCAGTATCTCTGCGAGCCTCTACCCTTTTCCCATTGATGGTCAACCAGTTGCTATATTTCTTCGTGTTAGGGGGCACCTGGTTTCCTGGGACCATCTCACTGTCCCCTAGTGAGACAAGGGTCATTTCTGCGGGATCCCCACTCTCCTGTGGGCACCTCTCCTCCCCAAGCGCTACACTAGCCAACACCTTGGACTGTCCACTGGTGGGTGGCTGTGCCCTCTTGGGACACTTGGGGTCCCCCTTCAAGTGACCCACCTGATCACATGCAAAACACTTGCAGGGGCCGGTCTCAGCAGGCTTTCCTGAAGAGACCACTGCTTTCTTATCTCCTGGGGGATGGGAACCTTTACCCTGGGTGTTAGTTTGGGGCCCTTTAGAGAACTCCTGTGCTTTACCCTTGTCCCCCCACTTTTTTGCTGGGGACCCTGCCCACCTTTGGCTGAGTCTCCCCCAAATGCTTTCTTGTGGACCCAGGTACTCACCCAGCGGTGTGCCTCCATAGCAAGCTTCCTGGGGTCAGTTAGCTTACTATCAACCAAGTGCTGGCGCAGATCTGCAAAACATAGACTAGACAAGTGCTCCCATACAATCAAATTGTAGAGCCCTTGAAAATCTGTCACATTACTGCCCTTCACTCAGCCATCCAGTGACCTGCAAAATGAATCTACACATTTCAACCAAGTGTTGGCATCAGACTTCTTACTGGACCTAAACTGATCCCTTACTTTTCAGGAGTGAGACCATACTTGGTGAGGAGGTCCTCCTTCATGTCAGCATAGGTGAGGTTACACCCCTTACCCAAAGCTATCAAAGTATCCCTTGCTTCTTTTGAGAAAAGAGGCCACAATTCTGCCCCCCAATTCTTCTCAGGGACCCCATTCATGTGTATAGATGCCTCATAACCCTGAAACCACCTTTATATGTCATCCCCCTTCTTGAACTCCTTGCCTACATTCTTGGGGATGTGCACAATTGAATCTGACTGCACTGATGAGTTGCTGCCACCATCTGAGCTGGGCCTACTCCTTAGCTCTAGCTCCTTAAGACTATGTTCATGATCTAAGATCATCTTTCTTTCCTCCATGGCTATTCGCTTCTCTTCCCTCTCACTCTCCATCCTGAGTTTTTCCAACATGAACTTCCTCGCTTCCCGCCTGTCCTCCAGCTCCTCTGGGGACAGGCCACTGCTGCCTGGCCTGGAGGGTTCTCCCCCTCCCAAAAGCACATCCACCCTAGGAATAGGCTCCTCCGCCTCTCCACTGAGATTTCCAGACTGCTCGCTGGCATGTCTGACTGCTACCCAAGCCCTCAGCGCCTTTTGTAGCTCCTTCTTCCTGGTGAGGCCTCTGACTTGGACTTTTAGGTTTTTGCAAATGGCCTTCAACTCTTTCACGTTGTAAGATTCCAACAAATCCTCCTCAAAGGCAACTTCCAAGGATGCACTTGATGATGCTCTTGATTCAGGCATGATTAAGTAGCAAGTTCAAAACTGGCAAGATCAAAAATAGGCCAAAAAGAAAAATGGTCTGCGATATGGTAGTAGTGCACACCAATCACTGTAAGTCAAGTGCAAACACAAGTCCTATCCCACCGCTGCCACCAATCTTAGAAATGGGGGTCTCTAGTTGGCAAGGGCTTGCACCTTTGTCCAAGTAGGGACCCTTCTTCCTAATCAGGATAAGGGAGTTACACTCCTAAAATAGCCCCTACTCACCCCCTTGATAGCTTGGCACGAGCAGTCAGGCTTATCTTAGAGGCAGTGTGTAAAGCATTTGCATATAACCAACAGTAATACAGTGTAAACACTACAAAAGGACACCACACCAGTTTAGAAAAATATCCAATATTTGTATATACTTAAGATAAGACCAAAAATGATAAAAATCCACAATACAGTACACAGAAATCTTCAGTTATCAAAATAACCTTGAAAAACAGTTCCTTGAAGTCGATAGCTCCCTCTGGGGCTATCACGGCGTCGTGAACAAACAAATCCAAACAGTTCTGGCTGGCAGTGGCGTCGCGGGCCAGCTACGGTGTCGGGAAGACCCGCAAAACAGTACCTTTAGAAATGCAGGGCGTCGGCAACCACTCGTTGAGCTTCCGAAAGCACGGCGTCCGCAGGCGTCGGTTCCGGAGGTCGGTGCAGGAGTCATCGGGCCCTTGAAGTCACAAGCGTTGCAGATCGAACTCCTCGCGGTTGAAGTCAGGAGCGCTGGCGTCGGCAGGCGTCGGGTGCTTTGGTGCAAAGTGCCGCGGTGCGGCGTACGATGCCCTCAGGTCGCGGTGCAAGCAGCGACTCTGTGGCGGCGTCAGATGGCGTCGTCGGTGAGACCAGGGTCATGGTGCGAAGTGATGCAGTGCTCGTCGCGGTGCTGGCATGTCACGGTGCAAGCAGCGGCGTCGTCGTTGCTGAAGCGCTGTCGTCGGCTGACAAACTGGAGTCGATGGTGCCGGCGTCGGTAGGCCAAGGCTGCGGTGCGGGATGAGGGCGGTGTGTCGTGTAACTTTACGAGCGGTGCCCTCGAACCACGTTGCAGGCAGCAGGGTCGATTTTGGCATGGAGCGGCGTCGTCGGGGATACCAAGGCGGCGTCGTGAAGCGAGGCGATGCGGACTGCGGTGCCCACAGGTCACGGTGCGAGCAGCGGCTCGGTGGCGGCATCAGCAGGCAGCGTCAGTGAGACCAGGGTCACGGTGCGGCGTTGCGGCGGTGCCCTCTGCGGTGCCTTCAGGACACGGAGTCGGCAGCAGCGTCGTAGACGCGTCGGGTTGCTTTTTCTTCTGTTGCAGCACAAAACACACAGTCCCCAGTGATGAGGGCAGAAGAACTTGAAGTCTTTGCTGTTCCTGAGACTTCTTGAACAGGGAGCAAGCTCTACCTCAAGCCCTTGGAGATACTCAAAGAAAGAAGTTGTAGAAAGTTCAGTCCAGTCCTTTCACTGCCCAAGACAGAAGCAGCCACTGCAGGCCAACACAGCAAAGCACTCAGCTAAGTGGTAGTTCCTCCTCACAGTTTCTCCAGCTCTTCTTCTTGGCATTCTTCTTGGTCCAAAAGAATTCTAAAGTTCTGGGATCTGGGCCCCAATATTTATACCACCAAATCCTTTGTTCTCTGAAGGCAGAGAGTGTCTGTACCCAGCCAAAGCCAGTTCTGTCCTCACTGGTGCAGCTTCCTGGCAGGGGGTGGAGGCGGCATTGTGCAAGGCAGACCAGGCCCATTCAGGAGCAAGGAAATCTCCTCCCACTACTCTAAATGCAACCCAGGTCTATTCAGCCCAGCCCTGACCCATCAGACTTCTGGATCTGCTGCCCCTCTCCAGCCCCTGTCATCCAAAAGCCAGACATGCAATGCACAAACCTAGCAGAGGCACACTGGATGGTTAGGCAAGAAAATACCTACTTTCTAAAAGTGGTATTTTCAAACACAGAATGTAAAAATCACCTTCACTAAAAGATGCATCTTTAGATTCTGAGTTCAGGCATACTAAACTTTATTTTTCTACCTTGTTCCTAGGGCCAGTTATGTTTATAAGATGTTATAAATAAACTTCCCATTCTGTCCTATCGGAACAGGTAGCCTTGCAATAGTGAAAAACGAAATTGGCAGTAATTCACTATCAGGACATGCCACACACACCAGGGCATGTCCTACCTTTCACATACACTGCACCCTGCCCACAGGGGTACCTTGGGCCTACCTTAGGGGTGACTGACATGCAAGAAAAGGGCAGGTAAGGGCCTGGCAAGTGGGTACACTTGCCAAGTCGACATGGCAGTCCCAGACTGCCCACAGGCTCTGCAATGGCAGGCCAGAGTTACATTTACAAGCTGTTTGTGTGGATGGCACAATCCAGTGCTGCAGCCCACTAACAGCATTTGATTTACATACCCTGGCACACTCAGTGCACTTTACTAGGGACTGACAAGAAAATCAAATATGCCAATCATGGAAACACCAATCCATAACACAGTTTACAACAGGAGCACTTGCACTTTAAGACTGATCAGCAGTGAGAAAGTGCGCAGAGACACTAAGCCAGCAAAAACAGAGTCAAAACCGGGAGGTCAGAAAGCAAAAACTCAGGGGAAACACGCCAAAAGATGCCAAGTCTAACAATAGCTGTAGATAGACAAAATTAACCATATGGAACTTGTAAAAAGTGATAAGGAAAGGGGAAGATGAGAAGGAAAGAGAAGGGAAAAAGGAGCAGGAAGTGAGTCTAAAGAAGACCCAACAGTAATATTAACGAGTATGGTAAAGAGTCGGAAAGACTTGAACCATAAGGATAACAAGGGAAAAGAAGGATAAATTGGAAAAGAGGCGCAGAAGAGCACCATGAAGGATGAACTGACCAGGAACACCTGGTCCGGTATACATGAAATTTGAAAAGAAAAGCGACCGGAGATAAGTTGGGGAAAAGATATCAAGATAAGAAAGGAATTATGAACATAGACTGAGGAAAATCAAAAGTAAAATACATAAAAGATAAAAGGAGGTATTACCCATTCGAAGAGGAAGGCTTTGAATGTGCATTCAATTGAATGGACATTTGACAACATCTAGACAATGAACAGAGATATGTACGTCGAAAACAACAGACAAAGGACTTGAGGGAGAGAGGGTGAGTATACATTACTGATAAAACAGAAGCATCAATACAAAAATATCAGACTGTTTATATATGATAGGCAATAAACTGTGAAAATAACATGTTAATAAGAGATCAGGAGCCGTCCGTATCCATAGCCTCTCTCTTATGAAGGTGGATAAACTCTTCAAGTTAGGCTAGAGAATCAAAAGAACTAGTCTTATCCTTGTAGGTGACTGTTAGAAATGGGATCTCTAGTTGGCAAGGGCTTGCACCTTTGTCCAAGTAGGGACCCTTCTTCCTAGTCAGGGTAAGGGTTGTTACACTCGTGAAGTAACCCCTGCTCACCCTCGTGGTAGCTTGGCACGAGCAGTCAGGCTTAATTCAGAGGCAGTGTGTAAAGCATTTGCACATAACCAACAGTAATACAGTGTAAGCACTACAAACGGACACCACACCAGTTTAGAAAAATAACCAATATTTTATATACTCAAGACAAGACCAATTACGACAAAAATCCACAATACTGTACTTTACGAATGAATACTTGATACGTTAACTTCTTCTTTGCAGGAATAGCACAAAAGCAAAGTTCGTACGAGTCGGTAGCTCCGTCCGAGCCTACCGTGATGCTGAAAACCACAGAGTCTAACAGTTCCAGCCGACCGCGTCGATACGGGCCAGCAGAGTCGTGAACAGACTCGGTCACAGTACCTTTTCTCGTTGTGGCTGGTACGGAGTGTACGAGCCGGTCGGCGTTCGTCGCGGTTGCGGTGCAAGACGGAGCGATGCAAGGTGCGGTGTCCCTCGATGCGGTGCAGGCAGCGGCTCGATGAGCGTCGGGCAGACGGAGTCGGTGAGTCCAAGGCGTGCGATGCAGGGCGAGACGATGCTCGATGCGGTGCTGACAGGTTGCGATGCAGGCGACCAAGCCGGAGTGCGGGAGCTGGCGTCGGACAGCGGTGCGAGTCGGAGCGGTGCGTCGCAGACGTGCGAGCGGTGCCCCAAATGCGGTGCGGTCACGACTCTTGAGCCAGTTGCAGCGACAGTGTCGGTCTGGTCCGGCTGGCCCAGTGAAGCGATGCGATGCGAACTGCGGTGCCCACAGGTCACGGTGCAAGCAGCGGCTCGATGTTGGCGGCGTCGGACGTCGCCCACGGTGAGACCAGGGTTGCGATGCGAAGCGGGGCGATGCGGTCTGCGGTGCAAACAGGTCACCGGCCAGGGATGGATTCGGTTGACGGAGTCGGTTGCAGTTCCCTTCCTCTGTGGCGACTGAAACAGCGTTCCAGAAGCGGTACCCAGAGGCTTGTGAAGTCTTTGTAGTCCCTGAGACTTCTTAACAGGAGGCCAGCTCGGTTTCAGGCCCTTGGAGATACTCAGCACAAGTTTGTAGAAAGTTCAGTCCAGTCCTTTCACTGCCCAAGACAGAAGCAGCAACTGCAGGCCAACCCAACAAAGCAACAACACAGCAAAGGGGCAGTACTCCTCCTGGCAGCTCTTCCAGCTCTTCGTCTTGGCAGGTTCCTTGATTCCAGCGAGATCTAAATTCATGGGGTCAGGGCCCCAATATTTATATCCCAAATTCCTTTGTTCTCTGAAGGCAGAGAGGCCTTTGCCTAGTCCAAACCAGTTCTGGAGCACTTTGTTGACAAGTCTCCGTCCCTTCTTTCAGTGAGTAGGCCAGGGACATCAGACGCACCACAGGAGGTGGAGCCAGCATTGTGGAGGGAAGGCACTGTCCTATTCAGGGCCCAGGTGCGACCCCTCCCACCCATCTACAGGTCGATCTGGCTATTCAGCCCTGCGCTGACTCACCCTGTCTCCTGGCATCCCCCAGCCCCTGTCACTCACATTCCAGACACGGAATACACAACCTCGCAGAGGCAGGCTTGGATGGTTAGACAAGAAAATACCCACTTTCTAAAAGTGGTATTTCCAAACACAGAATGTTAAAACCAACTTCACTAAAAGATGCATTTTATCATTCTGAGTCCAGGCATACTAAACTCGAATTTCTACCATGTTCCCGGGGTCAGTTAGGATTATAAGCTGTAATAATCAAAACTGCCCGTTCTGGCCTAGGGGGAACAGGTAGCCTTGCAATAGTGAAAAACGAACTAGGCTGTAATTCACTATCAGGACATGCCGCACACACCCGGGCATGTCCTACCTTTCGCATACACCGCACCCTGCCCACAGGGGTACCTTGGGCCTACCTTAGGGGTGACTAACATGTAGCAAAGGGAAGGTTTAGGGACTGGCAAGTGTGTGCACTTGCCAAGTCGACTATGGCAGCCCCAGGCTGCGCACAGGCTCTGCGTTGGCAGGCCCGAGTTACACTTTACGGGCTGTTTGCGTGGGTGGCACAATCGAGTGCTGCAGCCCACCAACAGCATTTGGTCTATAGGCCCTGGCACTCGCAGTGCACTTTACAAGGGGCTGACAGATAAACCAAATAGGCCAATCATGGAAACACCAATCCATAACACATTTTATACAGGAGCACTTGCACTTTCCCACTGGACCGCAGTGAGGAAAGTGCGCAGAATCATTACACCAGCAAAAACAGAGTCAAAACCGGGAGGTCAGAAAGCAAAAAGTCAGGGGAAACACGCCAAAAGATGCCAAGTCTAACACATGTCCCCTCCAGCTGAAAGTAGGGAGAACTACCCAACCCCATTGGAGTTCTCTTCACTAAGGCGGAAGAACCTGGACAGACCATCTGCGTTGGCGTGTTCTGTACCAGGACGGTGTTCCACCGTAAAGTCCATTCCCTGTAGGGAGATGGACCACCTCAGCAGTTTTGGATTCTCGCCCCTCATTTGCATTAACCATCTGAGGGGCCTGTGGTCTGTCTGAACCCGGAAGTGAGTCCCAAACAGGTATGGTCTCAACTTCTTCAGCGCCCAGACCACAGCAAAAGCTTCCCTTTCTATGGCACTCCACCTCTGTTCCCTGGGAAGTAGTCTCCTGCTAAGGAAGACTACAGGCTGATCCAGGCCCTCTTCGTTCAGTTGTGAGAGCACCGCTCCCACACCATGCTCTGAAGCGTCAGTCTGCACGACAAATTCTTTGGAGAAGTCAGGTGCCTTGAGCACGGGCGCCGTGCACATGGCTGCCTTCAGGGCATCAAAAGCTTTCTGGCAGGACTCAGTCCAGATCACTTTCCTGGGCTGCCTCTTAGAGGTCAGCTCTGTTAAGGGAGCAACGATGGTGCCATAGCCCTTAACAAATCTCCTATAGTAGCCGGTGAGACCTAAGAAGGCTCTCACCTCTGTCTGGGTCTTGGGGGCTCCCAAGCCAGAATGGTGTCAATCTTGGGTTGTAGGGGCGCCACCTGGCCGCTTCCTACCTGGTGCCCCAAGTACACCACAGAACCCTGCCCGATCTGGCACTTACTGGCCTTGATCGTGAGGCCTGCACCTTGCAGAGCCCTCAACACTTTCTCAAGGTGCTGCAAATGTTCTTCCCAGCTGGAACTGAACACAGCAATGTCATCCAGGTAGGCGGCACTGAAATCCTCCAGCCCAGCCAACACCTGATTGACTAACCTCTGAAAGGTGGCAGGGGCATTCTTCAACCCAAAGGGCATCACCCGGAATTGGTAATGACCTTCTGGGGTTGAGAATGCTGATCTCTCCTTGGCCCCATCGGTTAAGGCAATCTGCCAGTACCCAGACGTTAAATCAAACGTGCTGAGGAACCGGGCAGCTCCCAACCGATCAATGAGCTCATCAGCTCTGGGGATGGGGTGCGCGTCAGTCCTGGTGACGGCATTGAGCCCACGGTAGTCCACACAAAACCGGAGTTCTGGAGTGGCACCGGGCGCCGCAGCCTTTGGGACCAAGACCACTGGGCTGGTCCAAGGACTGTGGGAGGGCTCAATCACCCCTAACGCCAACATCTTAGAGACCTCCTCCTTGATGCTGGCTCTGACCCGGTCAGTCAACCTGTAAATCTTGTGCTTCACAGGATGGCTGTCACCGGTGTCCACGTCATGGGTACACCAGTGAGTAACACCGGGGGTCAGAGAGAACAGTGGGGCGAACTGTCCCAACAACTGGCGACAGTCCCCCTGCTGCTCCTGAGTCAGAGTAGGGAGAGGATCACACCCTCTACTGACCCATCATGCTCCTTGGTAGACAGGAGGTCAGGGAGAGGCTCACTCTCCTCTTCCACCCCATCATCTGTCGCCAAGAGCATACTCACTTCGGACCTCTCGAAGTGGGGCTTGAGGCGGTTCACGTGAAGGACCCTCAAAGGGTTCCTTGGAGCCCGCAAATCCACCAGGTAGGTGACGTCACTTTTGCGCTCCTTTACCTCATATGGCCCAGTCCACTTGTCCTGCAAGGCACAAGGGGCCACTGGGGCCATTACCCACACTTTTGCCCAGGTTGAAATTCGACCAGAGTGGCATTCTGGTCATACCATCTCTTCATTTCTTCCTGGCTGGCTTCTAGGTTCGCCTGAGCGAGTTTCCTGAAGCGGGCAGTTTGGTTTCTAAAGGCCAGCATGTAGCTAAATACATCCTGGGGAGTTTTCCTGGGAGCCGCCTCCCAGCCTTCCTTTACCAAACTCAGAGGTCCTCTGACAGGGTGGCCATACAGGAGCTCAAAGGGGCTGTACCCAAGAGACTTCTGAGGCACCTCCCTGTACGCAAAGAGTAGGCATGGCAAGAGGACGTCCCACTTACGCCTCATAGGTTCTGTTAGACCCTTGATCATGCCTTTCAAGGTCTGGTTGAATCTCTCCACCAGACCGTTTCCTTGTGGGTGGTAAGGAGTGGTGAACTTGTAGGTTACACCACACTCCTTCCACAGGGATGTCATATACTTCGATATGAAATTGGTCCCCCTATCGGAAACCACCTCTCTGGGGAATCCCACACGGGAAAAGATCCCCATTAACGCCCGGCCCACCACTGGCGCCGTCGTTGTCCTGAGAGGGATTGCCTCCGGGTACCGGGTGGCATGGTCCACCAAGACCAGGATGTACCTGTTGCCCATGGCTGTCTTGGGATCCAGTGGCCCCACAATATCCATCCCTACCCTTTCAAAGGGTGTTCCAACAACCGGAAAAGGTTGGAGAGGAGCTTTGACCTTCCTCCCACTCTTACCACTTGCCTGGCAAGTTTGGCAAGACCTACAGTGTGCATCTGACTGCCTTCGCATTTGGGGCCAGAAGAAGTGGGTGACAAGCCTGTCAAAGGTCTTGTCCTGCCCCAAATGTCCTGCCAAAGGCACGTCATGAGCCAGACCCAGTAGGAAGGTCCTGAAGCGCTGGGGTACCACCAGCACACGGGCTGACCCAGGCTCAGCAACCTTAGGCTCACTGTATAGGAGACCACTCTCCCAGTAGATCAGATGTGACCCGGACTGATTACCAGCTGCCTGGTCTGCAGCCTGCCGCCGCAGACCCTCCAGAGTAGGGCACTGCGTTCTGCTCCCTGCAGAACTCCTCCCTGGTGGGACCCCCTTCTTGCTGCCAATGGGTCAGCTCAGAGATGTCTCCCAGTTCGGCTACCTGCTCCCCTGTAGGCACCGGGGCGTCCCCTCGAGGTCCGCCTCCTCCCGGTCCGTGGGAACTTTGGGGGCCGGTTTCCGCGCCCCTGCCCTTTCTCTTGGCAGGGACTTGGGCCACTGTTTCAGGCTCCAAGTCCTTTTGATCACCCTTTCTGGCTGCCATTGACCGAGTAGACACGCATGCCCACTCTGGCAACCCAAGCATCTCCAAGTGAGACCTGAGCTCAACCTCCTTCCATGAGGACTGCTCCAGGTCGTTTCCTAGCAGACAATCTACAGGCATGGTAGGGCTCACAACCACCCTCAAGGGACCTGAGACCCCCCCATTCAAAGGGAACCTGCGCCACCATACACTGGCGCTCCGAGTTGTCTACAGCAACTACTTGGTGGAATGCTCCTGGGACTACTTGCTTCTCAGACACCAGGTGACACCGGACTGAGGTCACACTGGCTCCAGTATCTCTGAGAGCCTCTACCCTGTTCCCGTTAATGGTCACCCAGGTGCTATATTTCTTTGTGTTAGGGGGCACCTGGTTTCCTGGGACCATCTCACTGTCCCCTAGTGAGACAAGGGTCATTTCTGCGGGATCCCCACCCTCCTGTGGGCACCCCTCCTCCCCAAGCGCTACACTAGCCAACACTTTGGACTGTCCACCGGTGGGTGGCTGTGTCCCCTTCGGGCACTTGGGGTCCCCCTTAAAGTGACCTACCTGGTCACATGCATAACACTTGCGGGGCCGGTCTCAACAGGCTTCCCTGTAGAGACCCCTTTCTTCTTATCACCGGGGGCTGGGAACCTTTACCCTGGGTACTAGTTTGGGGCCCTTTAGAGAACTCCTGTGCTTTACCCTTGTCCCCCCACCTTTCTGCTGGGGACCCTGCCCACCTTTGGCTGAGTCTCCCCAAACGCTTTCTTGTGGACCCTGGTACTCACCCAGCGGTCCGCTTCCATAGCAAGCTTCCTGGGGTCAGTTAGCTTACTATCCACTAGGTGCTGGCGCAGATCTGCAAAACATAGACTAGACAAGTGCTCCCATGCAATCAAGTTGTAGAGCCCCTGAAAATCTGTTACACTACTGCCCTTCACCCAACCATCCAGAGACCTGCAGAACACATCCACACATTCCAACCAAGTGTTGGCATCAGACTTCTTACTGGACCTGAACTGATCCCTGTACTTTTCAGGAGTAAGACCATACTTCGTGAGAAGGGCATCCTTCATGTCAGCATAGGTGAGGTGATACCCCTTACCCAAAGCTATCAGAGCATCCCTTGCTTCTTCCGGGAAAAGTGGCCACAATCCTGCTCCCCAATTCTCCTCAGGGACCCCATTCATGTGTATGGCTGCCTCATAACCCTGAAACCACCTTTGTATGTCATCCCCCTTCTTGAACTCCTTGCCTACGTTCTTGGGAATGTGCACAATCCTGTCTGCCTTTCTGGACGAATTGCTGCCACCATCTGAGCCTGACTTACTCCTAAGTTCTAGCTCCTTCAGTTCTCTCTCATGCTCTAAGAGCATCTTCCTCTCCTCTATGGCCAATCTCTTCTCCTCCTGCTCACTCTCCAGCCTGAGCTTCTGCAGCTCAAACTGCCTTGCCTCCCGCCTGTCCTCCAGCTCCTCTGGGGACAGACTGCTGCTGCCTGACCTGGCGGGTTCCCCCTACCCAAAAGCACATCTACCCTGGAAATAGGCTCCTCCACCTCCTCACTGAGATCACCAGGCTGCCCATTGGCATGTCTGGCTGCTACCCAGGCCCTCAGCGCCTTCTGTAGCTCCTCCTTCCTTGTGAGGCCTTTAATTTGGACTTTCAGGTTTTTACAAATCGCTCGTAACTCCTTTACGGCGTAGGACTCCAACCTGTCCTCCTCAAAGATAATTTCCAGAGATGCAACGGATGATGCAATTGATTCAGGCATGACAAAAGTCGTGAGTTGAAAACTGGCAAGATCAAAAATAGGCCAAAAGAAAAAGAACCAGTATGTGGTACGTAATGGTCTGCGATATGGTAGTAGTGCACACCAATCACTGTAAGTCAAGTGCAAACGCAAGTCCTATCCTCACCGCTGACAACCAATGTTAGAAATGGGATCTCTAGTTGGCAAGGGCTTGCACCTTTGTCCAAGTAGGGACCCTTCTTCCTAGTCAGGGTAAGGGTTGTTACACTCGTGAAGTAACCCCTGCTCACCCTCGTGGTAGCTTGGCACGAGCAGTCAGGCTTAATTCAGAGGCAGTGTGTAAAGCATTTGCACATAACCAACAGTAATACAGTGTAAGCACTACAAACGGACACCACACCAGTTTAGAAAAATAACCAATATTTTATATACTCAAGACAAGACCAATTACGACAAAAATCCACAATACTGTACTTTACGAATGAATACTTGATACGTTAACTTCTTCTTTGCAGGAATAGCACAAAAGCAAAGTTCGTACGAGTCGGTAGCTCCGTCCGAGCCTACTGTGATGCTGAAAACCACAGAGTCTAACAGTTCCAGCCGACCGCGTCGATACGGGCCAGCAGAGTCGTGAACAGACTCGGTCACAGTACCTTTTCTCGTTGTGGCTGGTACGGAGTGTACGAGCCGGTCGGCGTTCGTCGCGGTTGCGGTGCAAGACGGAGCGATGCAAGGTGCGGTGTCCCTCGATGCGGTGCAGGCAGCGGCTCGATGAGCGTCGGGCAGACGGAGTCGGTGAGTCCAAGGCGTGCGATGCAGGGCGAGACGATGCTCGATGCGGTGCTGACAGGTTGCGATGCAGGCGACCAAGCCGGAGTGCGGGAGCTGGCGTCGGACAGCGGTGCGAGTCGGAGCGGTGCGTCGCAGACGTGCGAGCGGTGCCCCAAATGCGGTGCGGTCACGACTCTTGAGCCAGTTGCAGCGACAGTGTCGGTCTGGTCCGGCTGGCCCAGTGAAGCGATGCGATGCGAACTGCGGTGCCCACAGGTCACGGTGCAAGCAGCGGCTCGATGTTGGCGGCGTCGGACGTCGCCCGCGGTGAGACCAGGGTTGCGATGCGAAGCGGGGCGATGCGGTCTGCGGTGCAAACAGGTCACCAGCCAGGGATGGATTCGGTTGACGGAGTCGGTTGCAGTTCCCTTCCTCTGTGGCGACTGAAACAGCGTTCCAGAAGCGGTACCCATAGGCTTGTGAAGTCTTTGTAGTCCCTGAGACTTCTTAACAGGAGGCCAGCTCGGTTTCAGGCCCTTGGAGATACTCAGCACAAGTTTGTAGAAAGTTCAGTCCAGTCCTTTCACTGCCCAAGACAGAAGCAGCAACTGCAGGCCAACCCAACAAAGCAACAACACAGCAAAGGGGCAGTACTCCTCCTGGCAGCTCTTCCAGCTCTTCGTCTTGGCAGGTTCCTTGATTCCAGCGAGATCTAAATTCATGGGGTCAGGGCCCCAATATTTATATCCCAAATTCCTTTGTTCTCTGAAGGCAGAGAGGCCTTTGCCTAGTCCAAACCAGTTCTGGAGCACTTTGTTGACAAGTCTCCGTCCCTTCTTTCAGTGAGTAGGCCAGGGACATCAGACGCACCACAGGAGGTGGAGCCAGCATTGTGGAGGGAAGGCACTGTCCTATTCAGGGCCCAGGTGCGACCCCTCCCACCCATCTACAGGTCGATCTGGCTATTCAGCCCTGCGCTGACTCACCCTGTCTCCTGGCATCCCCCAGCCCCTGTCACTCACATTCCAGACACGGAATACACAACCTCGCAGAGGCAGGCTTGGATGGTTAGACAAGAAAATACCCACTTTCTAAAAGTGGTATTTCCAAACACAGAATGTTAAAACCAACTTCACTAAAAGATGCATTTTATCATTCTGAGTCCAGGCATACTAAACTCGAATTTCTACCATGTTCCCGGGGTCAGTTAGGATTATAAGCTGTAATAATCAAAACTGCCCGTTCTGGCCTAGGGGAACAGGTAGCCTTGCAATAGTGAAAAACGAACTAGGCTGTAATTCACTATCAGGACATGCCGCACACACCCGGGCATGTCCTACCTTTCGCATACACCGCACCCTGCCCACAGGGGTACCTTGGGCCTACCTTAGGGGTGACTAACATGTAGCAAAGGGAAGGTTTAGGGACTGGCAAGTGTGTGCACTTGCCAAGTCGACATGGCAGCCCCAGGCTGCGCACAGGCTCTGCGTTGGCAGGCCCGAGTTACACTTTACGGGCTGTTTGCGTGGGTGGCACAATCGAGTGCTGCAGCCCACCAACAGCATTTGGTCTATAGGCCCTGGCACTCGCAGTGCACTTTACAAGGGGCTGACAGATAAACCAAATAGGCCAATCATGGAAACACCAATCCATAACACATTTTATACAGGAGCACTTGCACTTTCCCACTGGACCGCAGTGAGGAAAGTGCGCAGAATCATTACACCAGCAAAAACAGAGTCAAAACCGGGAGGTCAGAAAGCAAAAAGTCAGGGGAAACACGCCAAAAGATGCCAAGTCTAACAGTGACCTTGAAGATAAATAGCAGGAAAAGGCCATATCTTGCATTCGTATCTCGTAACGAGGGTCGAAGATTTAAAAGTTCCTGACTTCGAGCAGCAGTAACACAGGAAATGTCCTGTGAGAGAAAGCTCATGTGACCAGACCAAATCATCTGTTTCCTTTGTTTGGAGTTGGAAAGGACTTGCAATAAGTAGGTGTCCTGAAGAAAGAGAATTATTATTTCTCGTGGTTTAGGGGAAACATTTGAGTCTGAGATTTTGGGTCGAAGACAGTTTGTGGTTTACTGGATTTTATGGGATTTAGCACTGGTGAGACCCACGATTTTGGGTAAATTCTCTTGTAGTATGGCTATCATATCATCTCCTTCACCTCCCTCCGGTATACCAAAAACATAGCGATTGTTACGCCTATTTTGAATTTCTAAATCTTCCGTTTGTCTCTTGACGGCGTCAATCTCCTTAGCTATATTGTCTACTTTGAGAGCAACATTCCGGGATTCCACAACATTAAGCTCTATGTCCGAAACCCTAGATTCAGGAGAAGACCATTTATCTTTTAACCATTGAAGGGTAGCATAGTGTCCAACATGAAATGTTTCAATTTTTTTAGCTCGTCCATTAAATCCTCCATACGGACGGGAGGGGAGATTTCGTGGGAGAAGCAGGGTCTTTCTTAAGACGTTTATTGCCGCAACCAGAATTGTCCTTATGTGAAACAGAGGTAGAACTGGCGAGAGAGCCATTCTTCAGAGGAGGACAGGCTTCCTCCGCCACATTGAGGGTGGAGCAAGTTGCATGAAGACAGGTGCAACAATTAAAAAGGAAGCAAGCGAGAGAGGCCAGAGACAAGGCCGTAGAACCAACACGACCAAAAATAGGTCAGAGCCAATGAAGGAGGTAATAATATATCATATGTGAGGGATACATTCCATCTGGGTAGTGGCAGAGCAACTAAATCCTGACGACGAGGGGTGAGAAATTTACATTAAGAGAAAACATTATAGTGCAGAAGGCAGAGGCATAATTGAAAAAAAGAAGAGAAGTTTATTCCCACCTACGATGAAAAGACCTTAATTATAGCTTATTGATGATGTAATTTGTAGCTGAGAAATTTGATTACATCAAAAGATCTGCTGACATGAGAAATAGGTACATACATTTTTCATTTAAAAGCCTGTCCCATCTGCTGCTCCTATATTTCACTGTCAACTCAGAAAATGTTTCCAGATAAAGACCGCCTGGCACTAAAGTCAACTGATAGCAATAATGTAACAAATGAGACTTGGAAACCTTAGCATCACTGGCAGTGTGTGGGGATTGGATTTATTTTTAGGAATTTTGCCCGTTGAAAGTCTTTAACTATTAATTTTGTGGAATTCTTTGTTTTTGATCACTGCACTCACAGCAAGCATTTACGAAGAGCCTTTAAACAGGTGATAGGTTAGACAAGACAGTGAGGTTAGGGCTGTATGGTGGTCCAAACACTGAACTCTAAATGCTGCAGATTGACCAGACTTTGGCATTATTCTTATTGATGATGGTCCACATTTCAGTGTTGCTTGTTGGTGAGGGGCTTCATGGGGGAGATTCAGTGGAACTGGTGGGCCCAGCTGCACTGCCTGGCTGCTGCAAAAGGTACACATGGTGTTTTTTAGTTGTGATTGATGGGCCATATGGTGGGGTCATGGTTATAATTGTGATCCAAGTGCCGGAGTGTGAATGGGGCTTGCTGACCATGAGCTTTGATATCCTGGCTTCTGAATGGCTGTGAAAATGGGTCCAGAATGCTGCTAACTAGCACATGCAGTGGTGCCTGGTGGGGCTGTTGGAGGGCCCAGTAGTACTTTGTACCTGGTGCACTGTTTGTAAGCAATAGCAGTGCTCCTGAGCCTCTATGGCTTCTTACACTGCCTCACCTTTTTCTGCAGTTGGTCCTCTTGTGGTGATTCCCGACCAAGTTAAAAAATAGCTCGGAGCTCCTGGGCTTTGAAATTGGGATTGGATCTCAACTGGTCTTGGTTGGTAGGAGGTGGCTTGTGAATTAGCATAGTGGGGCCCAGCACTTCTTGTGGTGTGGCAGCTTTCCTACTCGCTCATCCATAGAGTGGTGTCAGGAGACGGCGTACAGGAAAAGGCACAAATGTGGTTGTACTGGTCCATGGATCCTGCCATTATGGCCACTGCTGTATTTTTTAATACTATGGGGCATATTATCAAGGGCATTATCGCCGCTTTAGCGGCACTTTTTGCCGCTAAAGCGGCAATATTCTAATCGCCCTATTAGGAAGGCGGCGCTAACATGCATTAGTGCATGTAAGCAGCCGAATTCCTAACGCCACGCATCTTAGCGATATACATCGCTAATGAGATGCAAGGTAGGCGTTCCCTCCTAGGACAACATGTGTAATGCTCGCTAAACCAACATCGCGCTATTACCAACGCTGCCCCTAAACAGCAAAGCGAAGAGAAAAGGCACGCTAAGCCCCCATTATCGCAGGATCCTAACGCCTGAATAAAACCTGACTTGTCATTATTGTCAATGGGAGGTGGATTGTATGGTTAAGTCCACACTCCCCTATTACCAAGCTTTTCATTAGCGCTGTGAAATCATCGCTGGATTTCACACGCTAATGATCATTATCGCTGTCTATCGCTGGATTGTACTTCGCCTGTTAGCAAAGCGCTGCTAATACACCGCTAACACGGCGATGTAATCCAGCGATAGCCGGCGATAATCAAAAAGGCGCTAAGCGCGCTTTGCGATAATTATCGCAATCTATAGATAATATGCCCCTATGATTGTTAGGTTATGGTATCTGCAATTGTATTGTGCACTTCTACCATTTGTAGCAGGTTGTTCGGTCATCAATGAGAATGTCACTAGGACACAAGAGGTGTAGGGGACAAAAGGAGGCTATGGGAGTGACCTTGGTATTAGAAGTATGCAGGTCACTGAAAGCTCCTGCCGCATGCCTTACTCTGGCTCAGTTTGAGGTCCTCTCAGGCAATCGAGCCCAAAACGGGCCGAGCCTTCATGTAGCTTCTGCATGCCACCCACACTCTAGCCTCATGAGCCAAGAATTAAACAAAACATTAACCTTTGATGTAAAAGAAGAGAAAGAGATACCCATCTAGTGGCTGAACTGCACAAATAAACCAGAAAAACTGGGATCAATACTGGCTTCTCCACTTGAGCAAATTGTGTGATCCTCAGCAACTATATTATTCACAGAGCCTCCTTCTTCTTCATTATCGCATATGAGAGCATCTTCAATTACCTGGGTTCAGGATGTGTGCTGTTCGAAAAGCCACCTCTTGTGTTTGATTTAATAGACTATAATGTTGTTCCATGTATAATAAGAATCTAGGCCACATAAACAACTGACTGACAAAATTACTTCCCTCTTCTTTCTCTTTTGCATTGTTGTCAGGGCAGGGGAAGGGGACACAAATGGTTTTAATTTCAGGTTTGAAAAACAATGACTTTTAATAAATGCCCCTCAATGAAGTGAAATCATCGGATTTACTAAGGTGTAACACTGCTCTATTTTGTATTTTAAAGAAATGAATTTTTGAATTTTGAAGAGATTTTATCACGTTTTTTACACGATGTTTTAGCATGATTTACATGCCAAACATTTCCATGGCTCGGCTCTGGCTCTTAGAGCCAAGCCAGACCTTTGACTCCACTCAGGCTTGTCTCTTCCTGTTCATTTGTAGGCTCGTCCACCTCAACTTCCTGGGAGCAGAGAAAGCAGAGGAACAAGGTGGACAGGAGTAAAGGGGAAGCAAAGAGTAAAAGGGGAACAAGGGTAGAAGAGGTGCAGGTGGCAGTACAGGAAGAAAGGTTGAAGCGGATAAGGAGCAGGGGAGAGCAGAGACGGGAGGAAGACGTGAGGAACCGGGGACGAGGGGGGAAAGCACCGAAGAGGGGGGGAAATGGGAAGTGAGTGGAAACATGATAAAAGGCGTGGAGGGGGTCCTAATTTCATGCCTAACCTCTGCCTTTGCTGACAGGGTGCTGCGTGCCTTGCTTCTCCCGTATCCTAATCTGCGCATCCCCTGCCAGCCCTGGACGGCTCCTGGCTGCGCGCGCTGATTGCGTTCTGCTGCCCTCATTTGAAGCAGCTGTCCATGGGCCGCCGCCATAAGCCGTCCTCCGAGGCCCATTAATAGCTTCAGTTATGGATGGTGACAGCGCTATTGAAAGGAATCTATTCCTATGATGAAGACGGATAAACACTTCGAGTAATCACTCGCAGGCAGCGTCTGGGGGCGCACAAAGCAGCCGAAGCCTAGCGCCGCCGTCGCCTACAAGCAGTGTGGTGGCCTGCAGAACTGCCGTGGCCTCAACTGCTCGGGCAGCACCACAGATGACTACAATAGCGCAGCAGAAAACACGTGCAGCATGGCCTGGAACCAGTGCTTTAAATGGAAAAAAATAAGTGCAGGTACTCACCAAATTGAGATGTGTACTAGGGGGGCGGGGCTTGGGGGGGGGCTATGGGGGCGGGGCTATGGGCAGTGCAATGGGATCCGGCCAGGGGCACACATTTAATGTGATTGAGATTTAATTGGTGTGCAGATGTGCATAATTATACGAAAGCATTTCTGGTATATATTTGATTATTGCATTTCCCATATACGTACAAAAGGGTACATTTATTATTAAAGTGGGCTTCTCATGGTGCAACACCTAGATCACATATGACTTGCACAAGATATTTTCCTTAACATTTTTGGAAAGGTTTAACTATGGTTAACCCTCTTGTCTCACTGCCACTTAGCAGACATCACCCAGCCCCTCCTAGATGGCACAGCTTTGCCTCAAAGCTCCTTACCTGCTGTAAAGTCTGATTCCCTCTTTCTGGAGTTGGGCAAGCTGCTGAAAGCTCGAGCCAGGATGCCTGGCTCTGGCTCAGTTCCAGGTCCTCTTGCACCCTCAAGCCAAAAATGAACTGAACTGTGATAGTGCATGTGCCTGCTAACCAAACTCTAATCTCATGTGCAAAGAATAAGACAAAATAGTGACCTTAATTGCAATACAGGAGAGAAAGAAAGATGAAGCCATCTAGAGGCTGAATTGCACAATGTGAAAGCAGGAATTCTGGGATCAATCCCAGCTTCCCCACATGACCAAATTGTGTGATCGCAGACAAATATTTTATCTTGCCAACCTCCTTTTTCTTCATTAGCACATATGATGGTATATTCAAATGCTAAAGTTCAAGCTGTACAGTATAATCTTGTACAGTATAATGTTGCTTCATTCATGAAAAGAGAATAGCCCATAAATGATGCACACCTGAAAAGTGACTTGCTTCCTAGATCACTAATGGCATTGTCCTCATGGTGGGAGCACAAACTCCTCTCAGTGCTGTGATATAAGCTTATGCACCAAGGTGAAATGCTTCCACATGAAAAAAATACACTTTTATTTCACTGGTAATGTTTTCAGGGCTTGACTTCTGTATGAGCTTTTAAGGCCAGGCCAGACTTCCTGGTTCGGCTCTGACTGGGCTCTCCTTGTTAATTTGTTGGTTCCCCACCTCTACCCCTCCCAGAGCCCCTCCACTAACCCAGGAGAAAATGGCCTGTACAAAACAAAATACAATTGTGTTGAAACACTGCGGAGAGAGCAGATCTGCACTGAAGAGAGAGTGGCCTTGCACTTGCTACAAGCGCACCCTTTCACGTGCGCCTCAAGTGCAGAGTGTGGTAATACAGAGCTTGTCGGGCTTGCAACTATACATCTGCTATGCTGGACACTGCAGACAACACTCACTCATGCAAGAACACGCAGAGGGTCACAGAAGCATTCATGCACGCAGACAGGGCATTCAGTACATGCGTTTTAGAAATGCTGACATTCGCTGCTGCCCACATTACTAAACCTTGACTCCCACTGGCTGTGCACAGCATCACTATCACCACTTTCCTCCTCAGTTTGGATCCAAACATTTGCTGCCCTATTCTGCTATGCCAGCAGGAAGTCTTCTCTTCGATTTCCCGAGAGTCACGAGATATGCCTGTTAGCCGGCCCGCTCTCACACCTACAGTGCTACGGACTCCACAGCGCCTGAGTACACACTGGAGATAGCTGCCAAGGTTTCAGATTGCTTATGTGTGACATTTTCATAATTTCAGTGTAATTATGAGTGACATTCAACGACTATGAGTGACACTTTCTCACAGGCAAAATCAAGCAGTGAAGACGAGGGAAACCTATAAATTTCAGAAATTACACCCATTTGAGCAACAAGAAACTCTAAGAAGATCTTAAAACTGCTGCAGAGCACCAGAAATGAAAGGGCACTTTGGCACCAGACTGTACCAAATGGGATGTAAGAGGCCCTACCTACACGCATGATCTCAGCTGCCTACTAATACAGTTTCATAATTATTCACACTTGCTTTCAATCTGCCGCTGCCTGGTGTTCTGGAGGGCACCAGAATATTCTGCATATGGAAGCCTCTTGCCCTAAACTCTCGAACAAAAGCTAAGGAGAGTCCTGATTAAATGCACCCCCCAGCAGCCCTGGTTGAATGCACCCCCAGCAGTGCCAGCATCCAGTGCTGTGCTGTCAACGAAGTGACGGCAGAGTGAGGGCTCTTAATAAATGCAACCCAGCAGTGTCAACATCCAGTGCTGTCAACATAGGGGCATATTTACAAGCCCCTTGCGCCACTTTTGCGGCGCCGTTGCGTCACGCATGTGACGCAGCGGCGACGCAAATCATGCGCCGTGTTGCGCAATATTTACAACGTGATGCATCTAGGGAGATGCGTCACGTAGTAAACCCCTGCGCCACATGAAACCTGCGTCAGGTTTCATGTGGGCGTTCCTGCGCAGGGGGGGCGTTCCGGCGCAGGGACGCATCGGAAAAGTGACGCAGTGAAATCTACGAGATTTCACGCAGTCACTTTTCCGACGCTGGTGCGTCAAATCCTTATGCCTGCTTGAAGGAGGCGTAAGGATTGACGCACCATGTTAGGGATAGGGAAGGTTGGCACAGTGCTGGAGTTGCATCGCGCTTGCGACACAACTTCAGCACTGCGCCAACCTTTCGCCGGCAGATGCGTCATGCATCTGCTTATCCTTGCGCCACGATGCACCGCATTGTAAATGCGGCGCATCGGAGGTGGCGCAAGGGTAAACTTGCGTGACGCATTTTCCCTGGTGCATCCCTGCTGATTTGCAGGGATGCGCCAGGGAACGTAAATATGCCCCATAGTGACGTCAGAGCGAGGGCTTTGATTAACTGCACCCCCAGGGAACTAGGCCGAAGGGCGGCGTCTGTCCCTTTAATAAGGCACATCTGTGACCTCGAACCACGAACAAACCCTCATCCGAGAAAATGCCAAGAACATTTGTCTGACGTGAGCTGAACAAAAAACAGCAGCTTCATGTGTAGTGAACAAACAATATCTGCAATAACACTGTTCTCTGCTCAGTGCTCCGAGCCCGAGGCCCGCGGTACATCAAATATACCACGGAAACAATTAATATACGTTTAACCTTTTCTCCAAGAGGCCAAATGTGGCAATAATGAACTTCGAAAATAGCAAATAAAGTAAAGGAGTTCAAATGTCTTTGAAGCATCTGGACGACTCCATGTGGAACATAAATGTGAATAAAATCAAAAGGACTGGAATAAAAGTCAGCACAGAAGGGAGAACCGTGCCTTTATCTCAGGAGGCAGATGCTCTTAGTGGAAGAGATCTGCCTGGCGCAGGTTCCTCCCCCCACCACCACTGCACCCCGTTATGAGCCCGACGAGGCCTGGTGAAGGGCTGATGCCTGGGGGTCAGGTACACTGCATCCAGTTACAACAGGGAATAGAAAGCTGAGCAGTGAGCGCTGTAACATGCTCACAGTTACCACAATGATGATGCACTTTCATTTTGGTGCCTGTGCCTAATTTCTGTCCCAGTCTGACTCTGGTCAGAGCAGACAGAGAGTCACAGGCTGTGTCAGTAATCACAGTGTGTGTCGGCCCCTCCCAAACTTCCTGCCAGCTCCCTGGCTCTGAATGAATGCCTACTGGCGGCCGCTCAATTAGCACATTGTAAGGGGAGATTAGCACTCGATCAGAGTGCTTCACGAAAACGGACCCACTCATTGTCAGCTGTGTTGCGCTTCTTTTTGTAAATGCCAATTTCACGGAGCTTGGCTTACGATCCCATGAGTACTGGTACTCTCTTTGGACAAAGAGAAGTTCCGGTACTCAAGCGCCGAAAATTTAGAAGTGCCGGTACTCAGTACCGGTGAGTACCGGCCCATTTAAAGCACTGCCTGGAACACTGCCAGGTCTTGAAACACCACAGCTTAATACAGTGGCAGAGCGACCAGCAGTACTGCCATGACCTAAAACACTGCCCAGTCTTGAGACACCAGAGATGCACAGCTTAATTTATCATGCCTTACGCGTTTCAGACCTCCTGGTCCTTGGTCACAGGCTGGGATTCAACTTTGCAGAGCCACGTGATTAGCTTTTTTTTTTACCTCCCAGTGGGGCCTCACAGGTGAGTACAATTTGTATTGCATTGTGGGGCATGTAGTATTCCCCTTTATATTGAAGCTTTACTCTGTTCTGCGCTGTTGCTCCCGAAGTATAATTTATTGTTATTAGCCCTCCAGTGAGGAGCCGCAGCAGTACGGAACTTTCTGAGCCTCTTTGTCGGAGCAGCAGATGGGCAGGAAATAATTGTGGACTGGCGGTGACATGCGGAGGCCCACTGGAGGACTAATAACAATAAATTATACTTTGGGAGCAACAGCGCAGAACAGAGTAAAGCTTCAATATAAAGGGGAATACTACATGCCCCACAATGCAATACAAATTGCACTCACCTGTGAGGCTCCACTGGGAGGTAAAAAAAAGCTAATCACGTGGCTCTGCAAAGTTGAATCCCAGCCTGTGACCAAGGACCAGGAGGTCTGGAATGCGTAAGGCATGACAAATTAAGCTGTGCAGAGATGCCTACAATACCACGGCAGCCAGCAACTCCACCCTGGCCTAGAACCCTCCTCGGTTTGGGGACACCACATATTAGTACAATAGCACAGTACCCAACACAATCTTCATTAACAGCCTTGCTCTGGACCCCAGACAGCAATATTGTGTCCTATAATCAGAGCCACTAGAATTATGCGATTGCGCGGCTGTGGTGATTTTTACATAATTATAGATTTGCATCATTTGCCACATAATCTATCATCTGCGACATAATGTGCAGATTTTAACATAAAAAATTGTTTCTAGCTCAAACGGTTCAAAAGTTACTAAAAATGAAGCGACAAGTGTCGCTGCATTCTAGAAGGTCCTTTTCAAAACTAGACTGGTCATCTTTCTGTTGCTTAGTGCTATATTTGGGTGTTAAACTGGTACTAATGAGGTGCAACCAATGCCCAGACAGGTTTACCAAGTTTAAAAAGGACTAAATAATGAAGTAATACTATTATAAAATGTGCTGCATTCTGCTGCATAATTTGCCTTTTCTTGCTGCATAATTTACTCAAACCTGCCACATAATTTGGCCCTCTCCTGCTGCATAATTCTAGTGGCCCTGCCTATAACAGCACAGCTGCATACCATGCCATCACCTGCACGGTCTACAGCATTGTGCATGCTACACAATCAATGAGCTCTACTAGCACCACAGTTGGGTAGCAACACCATGGTAGCTCATTTTAGTATCACAGTCTAAAAATCTACCATCGGCCAACACCACTATAGCCTCGAGAACTACAGAAGTCTGCCAGCCCCATCTGCCTGCCACTCCCAACTCCACCTTGCACATCATGCCTGACTGTAGCCTACCACAATCAGGGCTGGACTGGGAACCGAAACAGGCCCTGGCAAACAGCTCGGCCGGCCTGGGGGGAGGGTGTTAGTGCAAAGCACCACTCCCGTCTCACCGCCGATTTTTGTTACAGGGGGCCGATATTGCAGTTATGCTGAAAAACCAGCCCGGTAACAAAACTGCCCCCCCTCGCCCCCAGGGGCCCAATACCGGCCCTCACCCTGGCAGCCCACCGGGGAAATGCCCAGTGCCCGCTACGGCCAGTCCAGCCATGACCACAATAACTTTGACATGGTACATGAAATCAGCCTACTGACACCACGTTCCAACACACCGTTGCGTGTAACAGACATTGCTGCCTCATACATCCACGGTTGCCTGTCAATCCACAGCAACTTGGTGCACAACCTCTACTTCTAACTCCAGTGCAGAATAAACCACCACCTCGTTCCGGAAACCCCACTGCAGTGAACAAAACCACTGTGGCCTCCCACTACCACTGTGGTCTACCAACAGAACAACCCACAGTGGTGCCACAGGCACAACTTCTTAAAACACTGCCAATTAAAATGACAAAGCGACTCCAAGAGCACACAGCCTACCTACACTACTGTCACACATCAACACCAACAGATCGGACAAACATGAATTGCACCACTGCTGCAGCCAGTGACACTTATATAGCCTTCCAGGGCAGTCATGCCCACCCAACAATGTATAGCTGTAAAAGGATATAGTTCACAGTACAGAGACCCAGTTGTGAAATTGTTTAAGTGCAGGGATGTAAGGTGGACGGGGTCTGTAGAATAGAGAAAGGTATGGATGAATAGGATTATCATGCACACGCCATGACATGCATTGAAGCGGTTCCTCGTAGCACTAAAATCTGTGCGTGGAAGGGTTTACAGCGCAAATGTCTGCACATTGCATACTTCAAAGCTCAATGAATTCGACAGGAAAAGATTAGCAAATTGCAAGAGCTTACTGTAGAGATATGAACAAGGTGTATGAGGTGATGCGGCTTGGGCATGGATGGCTTCCATTGCAAAGATATGGAAATTGTTTATGATGCACACGTCTCCATTGAAACTCTTTACATTGCAGAGATCTCTCCATGGAAAGCAGTGCAGGGCAGAGATATGCACATGAATTTGTGAATAGTGCAGAGATCTGTGCAAGGGGTTCCAATGGAGATGTATTGAAATGGTTCACATTGCTTAGATATGTACTATAAAATTGCCTATTGTCCAGAGAACTGCCCAAGAGGTTTGCACTGCTGAGCCGGATGAATGAAAATTGTGTACGTCATTGAAATACTTGCAGAAATCAGTACAAGAAAATGTTTACATAGCAGGGTCTGGTCACAGAAAAAGACCACAATGCAGAGATATTAACAAAGGAGCTCCAATGCAGAGATCCGTTCATGGAATGGTTTCCAGGTCAGAAGTTTGTGCACGGAATGGTTTAGAATGCAGAGATCTGTGCGCGGAATGGTTCGGAATGCAGAGATCTGTGCATGTGAATGGTTTACAGTTCAGAGGTTTGTGCACGGAATGGTTTGGAATGCAGAGATCTGTGCACGGAATGGTTTGGAATGCAGAGATCTGTGCATCTGAATGGTTTGGAATGCAGAGTTCTGTGCATGTGAATGGTTTGGAATGCAGAGATCTGTGCACAGAACGGTTTGTAATGCAGAGATCTGTGCATGTGAATGGTTTGGAATGCAGAGATCTGTGAACGGAATGGTTTGGTACGCAGAGATCTGTGCATGTGAATAGTTTATAGTTCAGAGGTTTGTGCACTGAATGGTTTGGAATGCAGAGATCTGTGCATGTGAATGGTTTGGAATGCATAGATCTGTGCACGGAATGGTTTGGAATGCAGAGATCTTTGCACGGAATGGTTTGGAATGCAGAGATCTGTGCTTCTAAATAGTTTAGAATGCAGAGATATGTGAATGGTTTGGATCGCAGAGATCTGTGCACAGAATAGCTTGGAACACATAGATCTGTGCATGTGAATAGTTTACAGTATAGAGGTTTGTGCACGAAATGGCTTGGAATGCAGAGATCTGTGCATGGAATGGTTTGGAATGCAGAGATCTGTTCATGTGAATGGGTTGAAATGCAGAGATCTGTGCATGGAATGTATTGGAATGCAGAGATCTGTGCATGTGAATGGTTTACAGTTCAGAGGTTTGTGCACGAAATGGCTTGGAATGCAGAGATCTGTGCATGGGAATGGCTTGTAATGCAGAGATTTGTGCATGTGAATGGGTTGGAATGCAAAGATCTGTGCACGGTATGGATTGGAATGCAGAGATCTGTGCATGTGAATAGTTTACAGTTCAGAGGTTTGTGCACGGAATGGTGTGGAATGCAGAGATCTGTGCATGTGAATGGTTTACAGAACAGAAAGCTAAAGGTGGAAGCGCATTGCTGGAACTGGCATTTACAGTACAGGGCTCTCTAGATAGAAATAGTTTACAGTGGAGAACGTTGTACAGGGATTTATGGTGTGAAGCTCTGCACCTGAAAATGCACTATGGTTCCACGATTTGTACACGGACATGGTTTATAGCGCTGCACACAAAGCGGATTTTCAGTGCAGACATGCGTACAAGGGTTTCAGACTGCACAGATCTTCACATTTAAAGAGATGGCATGTTCTAACGGTTAAAGTTCAGAGATTCCCGTCACAGCTGTACCATTATAAAAACAGTTTTTTAGTAATTTCCGGTGTCTTTCGGCAGGGTCCATGAGGGCTCTGGGCTCTCCTCGCAGCGCCCAATAAAAATAAAATAATGTGGGTTTCCCCAGTTGTGGGGCTGCTAGTAGTGCAGAAGTTCCCACAGGGGGCACACTAAAGGTTTTCTCAAACTTGCCCTTACTCTAGGATTCAGGGCTTGCTAGGGGTGTGGACTATTAGGAGGGTATCATTTTAGGATTTCCCCTGCCTATTCCTTTGTCTAAAATTATTATTCAAAATATTTAAATTAAGGTCAGTGAATATCAAAAGGAGATTCAATTTAAACATAGTAATATTGAGGTCCAGAACTGGGCAGAACTATGGGATTGTAAGGTTTGTTTAGGGTTTGGGGATGGGTAGTTTTTTGGGTGGCAATTCGTTTTTAGAGTTCAGGGACGTGTCTTGGCGGTGATTCTTAATAGTTCGAAATTAGTGACCCACCTCATCAATACTTATTAGGTAGGTCGAAATGCAAACCACTAGGAATTGTTTTTTTGTGAACCGACCTATTAATACATAGACTGGTTCATAAAAATAAAACACAGGCCTCAAAAATACTGGTCGCAAATTTTGACCAGTATTTGTGACCAATGCTACGTACATCTAGGCCTAAGTTCTTATGAGAAGGGTTCCTGTTTTCTCTGACTGCTGAAAAGCTGCCACAGATGACAGAAGCACCTCAAGAATGAGAAGCCGATGATGAGTTGAAACCTGTCTACAGGATCTTCTCCCGAAACCGTGGATGCGGCTTGAGGGAGAGACAGGTGACAGTGAAATAGTGTATATAGCGGAGCAAGAACCTGAGAAATTACCACCTTAATGCAGGTGAGTAGCCATTGAGTAGTAACATACTCCCTTACAAAGACAAAATAAACCTACCCCCATCAAGGAGTCCTTCACGTTCCTTCCCAGCCTCCTGCTGTAATCCATTGATACTGTATATTAGAACAGGGACAGATATCCCCCCAGTGGATGGTGAGCGTGTCCAGATGTATCTGTAGCTCCCCGTGACCTCGTTCTTGCAAGATTTTGAAGTTAGTTAACCCCAAACCACACCGGACGCTGTACGTAGGACTCATTGATCTCTTTCTGTAATTACAGGCTTTTTCTACCTGACATCTCAAGGACCCACAAAATAAATGAACCAGGCTTGTGGGAGCAACCTGACTAAAAAATGGTTCGGCATTGACTGGTGAGCCTTGAAGTTTTCACAGTATGCACAACTTTCAACAAACTCAACTCCCTTAAGCCAGGACACTGGAATAGATCTGTGCATGTGAATAGTTTACAGTATAGAAATGCACGAAATGGCTTGGAATGCAGAGATCTGTGCATGGAATGGTTTGGAATGCAGAGATCTGTTCATGTGAATGGGTTGAAATGCAGAGATCTGTGCATGGAATGGATTGGAATGCAGAGATTTGTGCATGTGAATGGGTTGGAATGCAAAGATCTGTGCACGGAATGGATTGGAATGCAGAGATCTGTGCATGTGAATAGTTTACAGTTCAGAGGTTTGTGCACGGAATGGTGTGGAATGCAGAGATCTGTGCATGTGAATGGTTTACAGAACAGAAAGCTAAAGGTGGAAGCTCATTGCTGGAACTGGCATTTACAGTACATGGCTCTCTAGATAGAAATAGTTTACAGTGGAGAACGTTGTACGGGGATTTATGGTGTGAAGCTCTGCACCTGAAAATGCACTATGGTTCCACGATTTGTACACGGACATGGTTTATAGCGCTGCACACAAAGCGGATTTTCAGTGCAGACATGCGTACAAGGGTTTCAGACTGCACAGATCTTCACATTTAAAGAGATGGCATGTTCTAACGGTTAAAGTTCAGAGATTCCCGTCACAGCTGTACCATTATAAAAACTGTTTTTAGTAATTTCCGGTGTCTTTCAGCAGGGTCCATGAGGGCTCTGGGCTCTCCTCGCAGCGCCCAATAAAAATAAAATAATGTGGGTTTCCCCAGTTGTGGGGCTGCTAGTAATTTAGAAGTTCCCACAGGGGGCACACTAAAGGTTTTCTCAAACTTGCCCTTACTCTAGGATTCAGGGCTTGCTAGGGGTGTGGACTATTAGGAGGGTATCATTTTAGGGATTTCCCCCTGCCTATTCCTTTGTCTAAAATTATTATTCAAAATATTTAAATTAAGGTCAGTGAATATCAAAAGGAGATTCAATTTAAACATAGTAATATTGAGGTCCAGAACTGGGCAGAACTATG
This sequence comes from Calotriton arnoldi, assembly GCA_963921515.1. Lineage (NCBI taxonomy): Eukaryota > Metazoa > Chordata > Amphibia > Caudata > Salamandridae > Calotriton > Calotriton arnoldi. The sequence continues at coordinate 416,932 of CAWUFW010003908.1, forward strand.
GGATTGTAAGGTTCGTTTAGGGTTTGGGGATGGGTAGTTTTTTGGGTGGCAATTCGTTTTTAGAGTTCAGGGACGTGTCTTGGCGGTGATTCTTAATAGTTCGAAATTAGTGACCCACCTCATCAATACTTATTAGGTAGGTCGAAATGCAAACCACTAGGAATTGTTTTTTTGTGAACCGACCTATTAATACATAGACTGGTTCATAAAAATAAAACACAGGCCTCAAAAATACTGGTCGCAAATTTTGACCAGTATTTTGTGACCACTGCTACGTACATCTAGGCCTAAGTTCTTATGAGAAGGGTTCCTGTTTTCTCTGACTGCTGAAAAGCTGCCACAGATGACAGAAGCACCTCAAGAATGAGATGCCGATGATGAGTTGAAACCTGTCTACCGGATCTTCTCCCGAAACCGTGGATGCGGCTTGAGGGAGAGACAGGTGACAGTGAAATAGTGTATATAGCGGAGCAAGAACCTGAGAAATTACCACCTTAATGCAGGTGAGTAGCCATTGAGTAGTAACATACTCAGGGGCGTAGGAGACACAAAATTTCTGGGGGACAGGGACAACCTTGTGGACTTTCCAGTGCACATGCATGAGACCGTACGCCCGTTAAACGAATACAATCGGATAGTTTTGAAGTGAAATATTGAGAAAGGCAGGCATGTAGTCACAGTTTACAAGTATGCATTATTGTTATTTGCATTCACAAAGTAATTAGACCAAATGTGAAAAAATCATGTATGTTTTTTTATAGTGCTGCTCATAGTTCACTCAGTTCTGTGATCTGCATGGTACACGTTCTTAGCAGCAGGCACATCAACCCTCCGCGCCACTTTACAATGAGCCAAAACTTTCACTAGACAAAATTTCAAACTCTCACTAGTAGGAACATTAATCACCAGAGTTATCTTGACATTTTTATTGTTGCCTGAAAACTGCCTGATGCACAAGGAAGTTCATGTGGTTTTAAACCAAAAATTATTTTTAAACACAGCGCCCCTTCCAAAGTCAACGTCAGGTGCGGCTGGACCGGTTGCACCACCCTAAAGCCAGTCCTGCTCCCAGCAATGGGGTAGGATAAGCATTTCCAAAAATGGGGTCAAAGCTAACCTCATAGCCATTATATGAGGGAAAAGATCTATGTAAGTGGTGGGGTGTTATACTTCCCCCAAATTCCAGCAAGCAAAACAATTTAACAGATTTCTTGTATATGATTTAAGGGAGAGTAGACTTCTCCCATGAGAATTTTTTTATATTTTTGGGATCAAATTTCTAAAACACAGCAGACCCTTATGGGGCATTCATGAAATATTCCAGTACTTTCATGGTGCACCAGGGAAGCCTGGCTTTTCCTTGGAGTAAATCTGATTTTTTTACATGTCTTAAGTCAGAAATAGCTTTCACTATACTAAGGTCCTCATTTTTCATGTGTGAGCCCCTTGTCAATGAGTACATTCAATATGACAGTGCCAGAAATTTACCATGGATACTGCAGCCACAGTCATGGGTACCTCTAAAAATTCCCTCCGGTATACAAGGGCTAGAATTTTGCCATTGACACTCCCGATAAAATGATTACAGGAAATCTTATGACAAAAGTTACCTCAAATATCAGTTCCAACATTTTGCTATGGATCCACCCCATATGCTAAGAATCAGGTGCATCATGTCAGGGCCTTCGGCCAGGCATGGTGACATGTGTTCTGTGTCCCTGCCGCTGGGTTAGTGGCTTTCTCAGTTAGACTGTTCGGGACCCCACAGCCAATGATGGTGTCTTCACAGAATCATGTCAGGGCCTGCAGTTTGCCATAGGTAACACCTCCCATCCATAAGCTGTTAGTGCCCTTGTCCCTAAGGCAAGATTAACCTCCAGTATGCCAGACCAGCACCACACGTGCACACATAACAAACATACACACACATGTTCACTATATCTCTTGCACTCTTTCGTACCTTTGTACTCTGTCACACACACCAAGTCCATCCCTTGAGCACTTGAACCTGTGTGTTTGTGATCAAAAGTTGTCCATCACTTTATTCTCAACACACAATTCAATGCTGTACATAAATATTAGAGGGAATTATTATAGCATGCAATTAGTAAGACATTTTTTCCACAACCAGGACTTATGCTATTAAAAAGGCACTGGCATCAATGTACGCAGTGCACTTGCAGGAAGGAAAGGCTGATGGGTTGTATTCTGTTGACCCCTAGTAGTTCCCTGTCGACCCTTCCCAATGGATAGTGATGTAGAGTGATGTGTTCCAAAGTTCTTGCTGCAATGCCACACCTTTGCACTGCACTTTGTTTCCGTCTTTGCAGTCCTCTGCAGGCCGGGTCTGCTGTTTGCTAGCTAGGGTGAGAGCCATGATGCTTTTAGTGGTTTATCATCCACACTGCCCAAGGCAGTCCCACTCAGTGATTGTGCACTGACTTGGCCAAGAAAGCTTCGGTTTCTGGTGCACATACTTGCGTCTCTGAAGGAAGGCTGTCATGAAACTCTGGTTTGTGAAGAGGCTCTGCTTCGCCAAAATCCTATGATGGTTGGGGTTTTTCATTGGGAGATAATGCTCAGCCCCAAACAGGAACCCAACACTCAAATAAAGCGAAGATCCCACCTCGCATCACAGTGGTGATCCAAATTGGGGCTGATTGCAGTAAGAAATCGGGATTTATTGCCAACTTTCTCAAGGTGCTTTGGTTTCTTCTGATAAGACTGACAAATGTTGTCAGACTTTCTAAACACCAAGCCTCCCTTTTTGCATCCTGATACACTTCCACTGTCTGGGAAAACAACTTCACCCCGACTTGTGCACTGGAACATGTCTGGGACGTCCAAATGGAACACATAGGCCTTCATCACTGCTTCGCATACACGCATACTGGATATACTACAATAGTCACACACAACATACACTTGGACGGGATTAGGTGATAAAACAGGGTATAAATCACCCTCTTCTTGCCTTCCATCCTCTGTATACCTTATATTTCTGAGAATAGCCTCCTCTGCCTCGTGCCCATCTGCCACAATCCTTCTTATTGTAATTCTCCAATTGGCTGATACCTAATTTCATCGATCACAACCTCTCCTCTTTAAAATCCTATCCCTGTAATCTAACATTAACTAATCTCTACCAGCCTATCTATCTCACCAACCATTCACCTGAAGCCACATAGCCCCATCTAATTAGCACACCGCCCTGGTATTAATACATAACAAAATTAATGGAGTAAATGCATGCACTGTTTCTTGAGAGCACATTACTAATCACAATAACTAACAATAACCACTAACCTTGGGTTCCGGAGTAGCATTCTACTCGACGTAAAGCGCTCAATTCCTCGTCAGGGGTAGTAAGTGCTACATAAATCCAATTACAGCTACAAGTACGTTGAATTTTTTGGAGGGGGGAGAGGGGTGGGGAATCACAGGATGACATTTTTTGTGAGTGCTAAGCCGTCACAAACACTCCTGCTTCTGGGCACGTTGCAGGGGCACCAGTGTCTCAAAACCTCACCACACAGCGTGGGAGTGCTGATATTTTCCTGGACGGCAGCATGCTGCTGACCAGTCGCGGCCGATCCATTTGGGCAGAGGGGCCACGCCCTTCCACCTTTTGCCCCATACGAACAGAGTCCTCGGGCTGAACAAAGGTCAGCCTGACAGACACTGTTCACTTCCAGTTCAGGCAGCCAGGAGCCAGACATGCGCATTTAGCACAGGCTCCTGGCTGCCTGAACTGAACTTTGCTGGGCTGAGGAAGTCACAGCTCCTGTGGGCGTGACGTCCTCAGCTCAGCAAAGGTCCCTGAGGCCCTCCCATCAGTGATGAGGGGTAGCGTCACTGATTGCCTTGCACCTGGGCGCTTCAGTTTTAAGCCCTGAAGCGCCCAGGGTTGAGTGTCAATCAGTGACACTTCATCACAGAGTGGGGTAGGGTCAGTAGTTTCACTGACCCCATCCCACTCTGTGATGACGTTAGGACTGCTGCCTTCCTCATTGGCTGACCTAAGGTCAGCCAATGAGGGAAGGCAGCAGTCCCAAGCCTTCAGGAACCACTGAGGCAGAGCTGGCTGCAGGTAAGTGTGTGTTTTTGTTTTCTTTTTAAATTATTGTTTGGTGCATGCATGCGTGTATGTATGAATGTTTGGGAAAGAGTGTTGTGAATGAATGTGTTTGTGCGCGCTTGTGTGAATGCATGGTTGTGAGTGTTATGTGTATGTGTATATGTGCATGTGTGTGTGTCCCGTCCGCCCCCTCCCTCCAAAACTTACCTGCCGCCACTGCTGCTGACAGTTCTTCCTGCCTAAGGTCCTTGCAGTCTTCCTTTTCTGGATAGCTTCTCATTTGTACAAGGACACCTACAGCACCCCTCCTTAACACTCATTCAGCTCTTTCCTTCAAAGTAGGCTCAATGCAGTTGTTCTCATATCAGGTTGCAGAACTTTCAAGTCTGTTCCCAGCACCTGGCAAAGTGGATTTGTCCGTCAGAGACTCCATACCGTGGAGCACAGAAGAGTTTCTCGTTCTCCATTGGTGAGGGACCTCGGATTCTGGTTCCAGAGAAAGCCTGGCACATTGGCTAGTGGTTTCTGTCTCGTACTTATAGCAAGTCAGCAGGCAAACTCAGCTCTGTGACCTGCTTCAGACAGTTCCTGTATTTAGTGTATTCCTTACATCCATAGCCTTTGTTTCAGTGCCAGCAGGAAGACAGGGTTATGTTGGGTGTTTCCTACCAGGGAAGTTTCTTATCTGGGAGGTTTCATGTCAGAGGAGACCCAAAACTAAGGCACAAAAGATGGTAGGGCTTCTCCATTCAATTCCCCTCAACTTGCTGTGGGTAACACTATTAGGGAAGAATGGCGCTGGAGGGGGCAAAGGGTTTCCCAACACTACAAAAGGACCTTGGTCTCCTTCATTCCAATGCTTAGAGTCTGGTCCACCACAAAGGACTTCAGTAATGCATTGGAGGAACCCTGCAATTCAAAATGATGTCTGGGCTTTCTCCTACCTTATGCACTTCGCCAGTACAGGAAATCAAAATGGATTCCTGAGTGACCACAGCCTTATGTAGCATTTAAACTCCACACACATCCTACTTGACATACATAAGCTATTCACTCATACGTCATCCATGTCCAGAGTCCCAGCATCCCAAGAGAATTTTGAGGATTACCTTCACAGGGGGACGTGCACCTCTCAAAGGGGAACCCCATGGAATTCCATCACTTGATTCCCTCTTCCATCTCAGCACATCATCAGCAAAATGGCATCAGATCCACATAATCCTCCACCCAGATGTTGTCATGCTGAGTGCCACACTGCCTTTATTGTTTAATGGCTTCAAGTCTCCTCTAGCATACCTTTTGCACCATTGGCTGTCTGGAGATGCTGCAGAACACAATTCATGAGTTTCAATTGGAGAGCACAGTATGAATCGTCCTAGTAGGTGCTCCTTCCTTACTTCTGAAAATCTACATTTACTATGGATCTTGTAATCGCTCAGCAGAGTTTGGGATGCCTGTACATCATCTTCATGTACAATGTGTCGTAACTGTCCTCACTACCGACAGCAGTACACAAAAAGATCTTCACTTTAGAGACACCAAAATTCTGGGTCTTATTTTATTCATTGTTAGCAGGCTTAAAACAGAGTAACTATCACATTTGACTACAAACATAATGTGAACAGTGCTTTTAGTGCCAGTGGGTAGGAATGGGGAGCGCTGCCTTCTTGCCCCATGGAAATTACTAAACTTGTATATCTTATGAAAGCAGCTTCAGGTGTGACCTCCAGCACCTATGTCAAGGGCTCTCTCAACCTGGCACTGGAAGCCAGTAGAGGGAATCAAAGGGCTCATTTACAGCATCTTCCCTACTGTCCAGCCCCAATAGGGTCCTCCTTCTGCCCTTTTCCTCTGCCCTCTCTCAGGACCATACCCTGCTCACCTGTGTTCTGTTCGGTTTGCCATCCTTTCCTCTCTCCCCTGTGTCAGGTGGGGGGTAGGACCTTCTCTCCTCTCTGTGCCACAGTCGAGGAGACTGCATACAACTTCACACATAGACTGCTGACCTTGCACTCCTTTCCGCGGCAATCCCCTCCATACACTGCCTGCATTGAATCAGCAAAATCCTTCACTCTTATTCTGTGTGCCATAGAAATAGTCTCCTGGTCTCCCACCTGTTGCAGGCTCTCTTGCCAGCTCCAGGCGCTGTAGCCCCTGCACTAGAAAACTGCAAAGCTGAACAGGAGTTCAAGCATCAATTGCAAGATGGTCACCACTGTGGTAAACTACAAAAACATGGATTCAGGTTCACATCTGCCCAGCTGCAGCCTAGGAAAATCTTTGGTCTATAAAGTTTTCCACATTGAATTTACAAATTTCAAGCCTTGCTGGCAACAGATATCAGCTACATAAAACGTGCTGCACATAAGTGAAAGTAATCAAATTCGTTTCAATGAAGAATGTACCACATGTCTATACCTGCTGCACAAAATATTTTCTGGTTTTGTAGAACTTTTTAACATTGCTCACACATGTTTCTGGTCACTTCTGAGCAATTACCAACAACAAAGTGTGACTGAAGTTAAAAAATAACTAACCTTAACAGAGGTCAACAATGAGAGAAATTATTCTGATTTTAGCTCATATAATTGCAGAAGCTGTGAAGTTTCTCACCCACCAGATTCCAAACTTTGAGACCGATGGGTTATCCTACAGCATTTCAAATTTATGGGGGTATTGCCAGAGGTTCATTGGCCAGGGTATAAACTCCAAGCTGTAAATCCCACAGAGAATGCCCCCACCGTCCTTAAACTGGATTCTCTATAAGGCACTGAACACCAACATAAAATGTGGCAGCAGTTTGCATGTGGAATAACAGGCGCTTCAACAGCTGAGCACTGATTTTGAGGCTACGCAATAATGGTCACAGTATGCAAGTGCAACAAAAGCTTGTACATTTGTAAAACAGTTAGAATTGCATTCAACGCTTAAAAATTAATGCCCCCCAGGAAAATAGTTATTCAGGTTTAAAAGATTACAACAAAGCAGTATGTCATAGCTCTGGGAAACCAACAGTAATGACTAAATTACATCAAAAATGAAAATTAAGTAACAATATATTCTTAACGAAAAGTTCTCTTGCAGACTCTGTAAACAAAAACAAATGGCTGGTATTCATTTTTTTGGGGGGGAAATGTGTGGTCCCTACTTGTGAGATGCCTTTTCACTACATGCACTCCGCCACTGTGGCAGTAAAAATAAAATAAAAAGTAAGAAATAGCGAATAGGCAGAGTGGGGACACATGGGATACTGGAATCAGTCAACAAAACAACAAAACCTCCTTAACCAGTTCCAAAGTAATGTAAATGCTCTTTTGAAGACCTGTGAAAAACGTTTGTGTGTCGGAGATAAGACGCCAGACACAGCAGCTCGAGCTGCAGCAGCAGCCCGGGCTGACACACACGATGGAGGTGGGGTGGGGTGGGGTGGGGTGGGGTGGGGGGACAGGGGTGCTAAATTCCTTTCAGCCCCATCAAGCATACAGCCTGATCACAGGTAACTGGAGGCAAGTCAGGGGGCAAGTGCAGGGCCATTATGCATAGCGCTTTCGCGCGCTAATGGCCCTGCCAATCACAGAAGGGAGAGGGGAATTTCCTTTGTCCCCTCGTCCCCCCCACTCTTGTCCCCCATGTCCCCCGCCCTACAAACCAGGGGGGATATATCCCCCTCGTCCCCCACACTTCCTACGCCCATGAACATACTCCCTTACAAAGACAAAATAAACCTACCCCCATCAAGGAGTCCTTCACGTTCCTTCCCAGCCTCCTGCTGTAATCCATTGATACTGTATATTAGAACAGGGACAGATATCCCCCCAGTGGATGGTGAGCGTGTCCAGATGTATCTGTAGCTCCCCGTGACCTCGTTCTTGCAAGATTTTGAAGTTAGTTAACCCCAAACCACACCGGACGCTGTACGTAGGACTCATTGATCTCTTTCTGTAATTACAGGCTTTTTCTACCTGACATCTCAAGGACCCACAAAATAAATGAACCAGGCTTGTGGGAGCCACCTGACTAAAAAATGGTTCGGCATTGACTGGTGAGCCTTGAAGTTTTCACAGTATGCACAACTTTCAACAAACTCAACTCCCTTAAGCCAGGACACTGGAATATTTTGACTGCGGCCAGCATGTTTTAGGATATACGTTAGTGAAGATCCCAGAACCCTAGTGAAATCTAAATAATGTCAGTCATGACTAGCCTGTTTCCAAATACCCCTCCATTTTTACCAACCAGCAGCTTCAATATATAACTGTGAGCTGAAGAGGGCTCCGAGACTTTAAAGGAAAGCTGACAGCATCAATTTATCTCAGAAGCAGCAGTCTACTCACTAATGTCGATTTAGCCAATTAGGGAACATAATTGATCATTTGGACCATGCACATCAGAGGGAGCTAAACATTTTGAGCTACCCGAACACCATTTTATTATGATCAGGGCTCCCAGTTTTATGGTATTTATTTTTTAAACTTTTCAGTCTGTATTTTTCCATATTTATATTTTGGTCCTCTTATTGGTATTTATCCATATTTATTTTGTTTTTTGAGAATAAATGGAGCTGTAAAATGGTATATTTCCACAGTTATTTAACTCATAGACATGGACTCATATGTGGATACCTGTCACATTTTAGCAAATTAAGCAGCCCCATATAACAAAACACTACACCCACAGGTACATAATAGCATTATACTACAAATATGTGTTAACATATGCCTGTATGTAAGGAAATCTCGTCCTCTTTTTTAACTCCCCATGCTGTCTATCGTCTCAGATTTTGCCTGGAATTCATGAAAGACAGCATGGAGATTCTTTCACATGAACCCCAATTTTCAGTATTTTTCTGCTTTTTAAAATAAATACAGACAGGAAACAAATTGCTTTATGTCTGTATTTATCTGTAAAAACGGAAAACTGGGAGCCTTAATTATGGTTAAGCTGCTCTTTTTTGTATTGCATGATTAAAAATGTATTCTTTTTCAAAGCAACTCCGATTTCTGGACTTTTGTGAAGTGTGAAAATGATTGTATTACATTGTATCTGAAAATAAACCCTTAACAACTTATTCTGAGTAGGACTGTTAGCTTGAACACAGCGGCGGTGTGTCAACAACACTGATAGATCAGTAGCAGAAACTTTATAACACTAGCACTACTCAAATGGAAATCACGTCCAACGGCCTTACATAGTTACCTTAGAAACGTATGCTTTTAATGCCTTTTTAAAAGGTGTTAGATTGGGTAAGAGCTTAAGTGTGTGTGGAAAGGCAGTTCCAAAATCCATGGCCTACCTCTAAGAACCAACACTCTGCCATCTTTTAATTTAAGCTTGTCCTGCACTATAATTGTAACAATTTGTTTTGGCTTCAAGCTTTCTCAAGGACTGATAGATTGTGGCTCTGTTAGACATGTATAGGGTGAAAGACTGTTAATAGACTTAGACATCCCGCAGCCGCGACATGTGACATAGCTTTGCAGTACCAGAAAATGTTTTAACAGTGGAGAAATGTATACATGTAAGATGTAGCTGTGCTGCCAGGGCCATTGGAATTATGCAGTAGGACAAAACCAAATTACGTGGAATGGATGTGCAAATTATGTGGTAAGAAAAGGCAAAATATGTGATGTAATCGTGACTCATTCTACTGCAGTATTCCCTCATTTTGTGTCATTTTTACACAGGCAGACACTGTTTGGGCATAGGTTTCACCTTCTTACTATTATTTTAACACCTAAATACCGCAATCAGCAACTGAAAGATGACAGTTTTCCTCTTAAAATGTCCTGCTGGTGAATGACAACGTGTGGGGGAGCTTTTAGTTACTTTTGATCCGATTGAGGTAGAAACAGCTAAAATCTGAAAAATTATGAAGCCGAACATCCACCAGGTACGTCCTCTAATCCATAATTATGCAGAAACGCTGAAGCTGTAGAATCACATAATTCCAGGGGCCCTGGGCATAGCTAACACGTGCGGCGGCACAGGCCCTTTCACGTTCTGCTGGGAGGGCCCATTTCCATCCTTCGCATCATTGCAGTGGCGCTTTGCTATGCACTGGTAAGATGTTACCAGAACACAGGCTTTCGAATGACATCATGGCGGGTGTAGGCGCGATGAAGCACCTCTTAAGCACACAACATATTGCAGTCAGCTCTAGACTCGCGAGGACAGATTTGAAAGCCGGTAAAATAACCGCCAGAACTGATCTTTTATATAGAACTAACTCAACCGCGTGTGGAAGCGGAGACAGCAGATGGTGCCGGTACTGTCGAACTCTCGAAGATGGAGGGGGCGCGTCGGACGTCTCACAGCCGCTCTGCGCCATGTACATTGTCCCCTGGGCCTTTAATAATGAATGGGGCGTCTTCCCGGGAAATGCGCCCATGGTTTATACGTCCTTGTTGCCCCTGATGTATGTTTACAGGGAAGGGGGGGGGGGCAGCACAGCAGGCCTGTCTGACATGCATCCGCGCGGCTATTAGGGGTTTGAAACACTGCACACAGGAGGAATAACAAATATATATTTAACATTTTGTTCGAAAGGATGTTGCAGTTTCCTGCGGCGACAGCTTTACAGAACGGAAGACGAAATTTCCTGTTCGGCGCGGAGCTCTCCTCAGCCCGCCGCCGTCTGATCTCATGTACTTCAATTAACCTACAATTAGAAACTCATTTTTAGGTCGAGTCTGGGCAGCGCACGCGCTGCTCTGCGAGGCATGCTGTACTCGGTTATGGACTTGAAGCTCCTCCTACTCTCTGTCCAACTTTTCAATTGGCTCCTGTTGCTGCCCTTTCTAAATGGTTCCTTTGATTCGTTAATAGGCTTGTTAGTCCCTCCTTAGTAACGCCTAGTCTGCATTTGTAACCACCCATGAGGACAGGACTTTTTACTTGTGTGGTTACACTGTATGTTTATTTAGTCTGTGAGCACTATATTATTGTTGTCCTACTACAGACACGACTTACCTGCAAGGCTTTTAAGATGTGCATGAAGCACCTTCAGGTTCGAGAATGGCAGCCGCTTAATTCTTTTTTATGCCGGCTGCTGAAATTAACACAAACTCACTAATGGTGCCCGTGGCTCGCAGTCCCTCATCTCCGTCCCACCCCCGGGCGCTGCGCTTTACGTTTTCAGCACGGCGCCCGCTTTAAGGTAAATAACATTGGCGCCTGCTTTCACATTAACACAGGCGCCCGCTTTCTTTGCCACCAATAACATAACAAGCATTTGCAATACAATAGGTCTCTTGACCTATCGGCATTGTAATTGACAATGCCTTTTAAGTTTGTAGGTTTTTTAAACACATAAATAAAAGGCATTGTCATTTACAATGCCAATAGCTCAAAATCTCACATATGAGAGACCTACTGCATTGCAAATGCTTGGTTTTTTTACACGCAGAGATCAGCTGCGTGGGACACTAAGACATTAGGCAGCGCATCTCTACCGCGCCGGACGAAATGGCATACTTAGGATGGGCCAAGATTTACTTCCTGTAGCGCTGGCGCTCACGTGACACTAAGTGGCGCGCCACGATGCCAAGCAACATGGACAGCAGCGTCGATCAATTATGTTCAAGTACTGAAGGTGGACTATAGTGCAGCACCAAAATCGGTCTGCGCTGGGAAGTGCCTCTACTCACACAGCATTTAAGCAAAGGGCAGCTCTGGGGCGAGAGCAGCCCAAACATCAGTCGGATTTGAAAGAAAGCCATATCTACAAAATTAGCATGACCTGACTGCATCAAATCCTAATGCCAAATCAAACCAGGCATTAGCAAGGGTACAAATGGTTTATCACATCATATTACCACATGTAACGTTGTACTTCTGCGAGATCCCACTCCTTATGTGAAATATGCTTGTGCCAGGAAGTGCTTAATTTGTAATGAAAAGAGCGCCGGTGCCCAAAGCTCTGCTCTGAAACCCACAGCCCTGCAATTAAATGTGAGTGCACGAATACCAAGGTTGCATAGTCTTAAATTCACCTCAGGCCTCTATAATCCACTACCAGACACTGTGTGTTACCGCTTTATCTCACACTTACAGGCTCCTGCTTACTCCCTTTATGACGTTTCTTTCATCTTTCTCATTCTGTCTTTCCGCTTTGTTTGTTTTTCCATCTCTTGCTCTCAGTTGCAGAAAAATAAGTGAGTCCCCAGAAATAAATGCTGTGCCCCCCCCCACCGGCAACCACCGCTCAAATTAAGCACTGCTTCTGCGGTTGTCCTTGCTTTGAAATTTGTAATGGTGGGTGTATTTCGAATGCAAATCTCACCCTAGATACCAGTGACTCACCTTTGTGCCATACTGCCCGGCCCGGCTCCAGGATTCTGGATTTGGGTGAGCCATGAAGAAGCATAGGAGGGCCAAGGAGTTGAATGGGCGAGAAGGCAAAAATCAACAAAGGGTTGTGAAAATCTGCTGTTTGAGAAACTGACAACATCTGTACAGTTCTGACATTTCTAACAAGCAAAAGTCTCATATCTTTCATAAAGTTGGGTCACATGGATAAGACTATTGGTCATGCCCAGTATTCCATGCCCTGTGTGTATTGTGTGCATGGGTACTGGATACTGGACATCGGTACGGAACCTAGTCCTTGGTCAGTGCGAATGGTAATACCTGTAGGCTATGCCCAATGAGTACTGCAAATAAAGTACCTCTGCTTAGTGCCTGGTAGGCACAACAATGACCCGAGATTACCGCAAGGAGGAGTGTTTTGGACACAGGGCTTGTCTGAAATTCATTAGATGTCAATTTGGATGATGCTTTGATAGCATAGCCCACCATCAATAAAAGTCAATGTTTTTAGGTTCTGGATCATAATAAAAAAATGTAAATCCGTATTTGTAAAGCGCGAACTACTCACCCTTACGGGTCTCAAGGCGCTGGGGGCCGTCGTGGAAATTAAGTGAGCTATTGCCCAGAGTCACATGGTGCTGAGCTGCCGCAGCCGGGGATTGAACCGTGAGGCCTGTGCTCCGAAGTCAGCTGCCCTGGCCGCTGCACCACACCTCCTCTTATAATCGCCTTTCAGCAGTGATATCAAAACCCATGTTTCACAGGAATAATGTCGCAAGTGTTTTTATAAAAAATTTATAATTTGTGAAATGACATTATCTGTATGAATTATGGATTTCAAGATACGTGAGAGCTAATCAGTAGTATATTAAAATGTATTGTATGTTGTGCTGTTTTCAATACACATTTTCCAGTTTGCAAATATGCTATGCAAAACATGCATAACAGATAACATGTTCTGAAGTTACGGTGACCCTTACCAATCACTCCGTCTGATGTTTTATGTTTGATTAACTTGTCACAAGAACCCTACATTGGCAAAAGGGAACTATGGTTGCATGAAGTATACATTTCCCCCACTTAGATTTGCATCAGCCCAGTTCTATTCCCTACAGTTGCAAGTTCCACCAGACTTCCAGTTGCAGGGATATTGATTCCCCCGCTGTGTCGCAGTACCTTAAGCCCTGCGTGACAGTGGGGTAATCGAATATCGCTTTCCAAGGTGCTGAAAGTTCTGTCATGTTACTTCCAATATCAGGGCAGGGGACATATCTGGACTACTGGGAGCCAGTTAGACACGCTGGCACACTGCACGCTTGAGGAGGAATCTGGCACCGGCAATGCAGCCGCTGCAATACAAGCTTCTTTTTTGCAATTCATTTTTTTTTTTTTTTTTACTTTACCAGATTCACACTTTTGGGAGCACTTTTCAAAGTGCTTTACAAAAAATATATGGGAAGAGTGCTAATAAATAAAGATGGATGGAATACATATTCCGATTAGACAGCTCTGTATGGTGCACTACATAACTCTCTAAAGTCATGACATTCAATTTATGCAAAGGTTTCAGGAAGAGGTAAAGCCACAGGGTGTGCAGGCTGCAACACTTTAACATATTTCTCAAAGATATTAAAACACACCAGTTAAGTTGCTTTTCTAAGCATACATAATAGTGCTAAACAAAATCATTCACTAATTCAGAATGATCACACGCATTGCACTGCATCACTTCTTGCATTTTGCAGAAGAGTATAGTGCTACGATTTTTTTATTTAAAAAAATGCACCTTAATGAATGTGTTGCAGGACTTTTTAAGATCTGCTTTAGTTTGTGTTTTGTAGTGTATATCTGATTTAACTTTAGCTTCCTTTGAAACCTTTGATTTTCGTTACATATACAGTAAACTGTTTTTATGTAGTGATTGCTAAATCATATTGTACTGTTTTCTAGCAATGTAAACAGCAAGTGTTCTTATTACTCAACTCAGTGATACCAATTTTATCAGTCTCAGAAGGATGAAATGCAGTGATGCACATGCTGGAACTTTGGACAGTGTCCTGCAAGTTACACATAGAACTCAGAAGAAGGCATAATATTGGGACATATGCCCATGTACATCGACTTGTACATCATACAAATGCTTTGTCAATTTGGGAATTCATTGTCGGGGTACAACACGAATTTCTTTATTTTATTTTTCATTTATTTCTGACATTTAATAAAATGAAATAAACAGCTATTAACATATTTTATAATTGTGTGCACATTTTCTTGATTTTTTATGGGAAGGCTGAATATTTTTCGGATTGTAGTTCTCATTTCACTGTGACTTTTAACTACCTTCTAATGAGAGCTTGTATTCAGTTTCTTGCTCAAGTGGTAGTGCACTAGCAAACCGCTGTCCAAATGGGGATGGGGTGGATGTGATAACATCAGCTTCCATCAGGGCTGACTCCGCATCCTTCCACATCAGGCTTTTCAGAAGGATGTGTAAGGTCCCTTCTAAGAAAACTACTGCTGGTACCATTGTTGCTCTCAGTGCTTAATTTGAGCCGGTAGTTTGCGGTGCTCAGCGATGGCACTTAATAATGATTTATGAAAGATATCTTGGACGCCACAAAATTTAAACATAAGCTATCTTGTATTTAGACAGATTTAAAAATGGCAGAGAAGCATTATTCAACATGAAAGAGACATTATGTTATATTATCACGTAATCCCACGTTTTAGCAATTTAGCCAGAAGCATGGGTGTTCTTAACATTTATTTCTCTTTACAAAGCAGCCAATACGTGTTTCGCCCATTGGTGGCCGGTTGGCCCTGGGACTTTCTCAAGGCCTCGTAATTTATTTGTTGCTGTGTAGTGATAAATTATGACTTAGGACAGGCTAACAAAATATCAACGTGGTTTGCCATAAAATAAAGTTAAGAGTTAGGATTCTTAACATAGTCTGAAGGTGTACCGTTGGGCCACAGAAAAAAGGGTGTTGTAGTTGGGGGAAGAAAGGGTGGGTGGCTGAGAAAATTGGAATTATCTGAACCGATTAAGTTCATGGCCATGCTTTGTATAATTTGGCATAATACAATGCGCAATTTGATGCAAGTAATGGATGAACTGATACAAGTTGCTCAAAGAGACCCTGAGAAAATGCTGAGCAACAGGGAATGCAGAGAGTGAAAGAGGTGGTGTCAAACGGGCTCCCCAAAGCAGCAATGACGTTGAAAGAGGGTTCCTCTGGGATGAAGGGTTCTCATGTCGTGGGGGTACAAAAGCAGCTGGGGTGTTAGTGGAGACTCCTGTTAGGATAGTATTGCTTTGAAGGCAGGTGTAGAGAGTTGAGGTATCCACCTAAAGTCCATTGTAACATTTCTGGAATACCAATGGCTTTAATGGAAAGGTGAAGAGAGACAGAACTCTTCAATGTCTTCAGAGCAGCAAACATTAGGTAATATTGCTAAAAGAAATGCATTTGACTAGCGCAACGTGTAAAGAACTGCTCAGATCAAGAATAATTCAGAAGATCTACTGCTCCTCTCTATTCTGTTATTTAAAAGATGTTGCTATCCTTGTTGGGGCAGCATTAGGAATAGATGTTCTGGAAGACAGGCTAAATAATTCTGACTGATGTGTTAGAGCAGCGGTTCTTAACCAGTGGTCCGAGGACCCCTGGGGTCCACTACATCTACTTAGTGGGTCGCAACTGCTTAGAAAACTAAATAATATTTACAGATTACTAAAGTGTACATAAATAAATAAGTAAAATGAAAAACTTAAAATTGTAAAGCTTTCTGGAAGTTTGAAGGAGTTGTTATGTTATGTTATGTTATTTGGATTTATAACGCGCACAGCTACTCATGAGTGTCCCGGCGCGATGTCTTAAGGGGAGCAGGAAACTAACAGACGAAAAGATACATTTTAAGATTTTTCTTGAATGCTGACAGGTCTTCAATATTGCGTAAAACCAGGGGAAGTGCATTCCACGCTGCGGCAGCCCTCCGAGTCAGAGACATGCCTCCCAACCTCAGGAACTGAAATCGGGGAACCATTGCGAGTCGGTGGGATGCCGATCGCAACCGTCTAGTGGGCACGTAGAAGGTAAAACGCTTTTGCAGATAAGATGGACCAATGCCATGTAGGGCACAGTGGGCTAGGACCAGCGATTTGAACTTTACCCGTTCCGCTACGGGAAGCCAATGAAGGGAGCGCAAATGGAGCCGCACGCTATGTCTGGTGGAAATACCCAGCAGAAGTCTGGCTCCCGAGTTCTGGACTACCTGAAGCTTTTTAATCAGGTAGCCAGGAATGCCAATGTAAAGTGCATTGGCATAATCCAGCCGTGACAGGATGAGGGCACATATGACCGTTTCTCTAGCTGCTTGAGGCAGGAGAGGAAAGAATTTTCTTAAAGTCTTGAGAAGGCCAAAGCAGGTACCGGCCAGCTTCGTAATGTGAAAAGAGAAAGAAAGACTCTCATCAAACCATACCCCCAGGTTCTTTGCCGGCTTCCCTTCAGAGGAGGGCAGGGGAAAATCAGGTGGCCACAAAGCTTCCCGAAACCTGGGGGGGAATTTTCCAAACAGGAGAATCTCCGACTTCTCCTCGTTAGAGTTAGAAATTGGAGGCTAAAAATTAAGTAGGTATGCATCAAACAATATAGTGCAATGGGTGGCTTCAATTGAATTTAGGAAAGCTCCACCCACCCATTAAAATTACATTTTAGATTTTTTAAATATATGCTCGTGATTTAAATAAAATATTTCATCATTTGTGTATTTGTGGGAATTCCTGTTTCCGTATATTTGTGTATTGTTTTGTTGTTCAAATCACCTAACTTACTTAGGCTGGGGTCCCTGGATTCCAATAATGACTCACTCGGGGTTTCCGGATTCCAATATTGATCCAGTGTGGTCCCCGGATTTCAGTAATGATCCAATGGAGGTCCCTGAATTCCAGTAATGATTAAGTGGGGCCACAAAAGTCAAAAGGACAAGAACCACTTGGTTAGAGTAAAGATTAAAGTCCATATGATCATTTACACTGTAGTATTTTCTATGAGTTAAATCTTGATTACTCTGGACCTCCTCTGACTATTCTGTCGAATCTCTTAAACTTTCAAACGCTGTGCATTGTAGCTGAAGAGCAGGAAACATGAAAAATAAAATGGTAATAAAACACATTTATTACCATTTGATTTTTCATGCTGGCAGAAGCCAAGTCTGGGGGCGGGGCAGCAGCAGAGAGGAATAATGTGCACTTGGTTTAAAAAGTGCGCATGTCACTTTGGCCGGCCGTCTTGCGACGGCCAGCCTGACGTGCTCACTTTAAACACTCCCACCCAAGTTGTCTCATACAGCTGGGTGGACAGCAAGCACAGAACCCCAGTCCTTTAAGGAGCGTGCTCCACCCAATCCTGGTGCTTCTCTCATGCTGCTGAGAGAAGCATCTGGATTGGTAGAGGGGAGTTGCTTGCTGGAGCTCTGGGATTCTGTGCTGCCGACATGAAGAAAAGCACCCAGCACAAGGCAACAGGTAAGTCATCTTTTTATTTATTTTTTATATTAAGCTTCTTTGAATTACTGACAGGCAATGTGAGAAACTCGCAGTACCTTCAGTCTCAACTCCAGAGCTCTCAGTCGTGGCCCGTTATAAACACAATTGAAAACAGACCACGATTCAGACCTTTAGCTTTGGGCCTAATGTGCGCTGCTGGTTTTTATTAGTGCCGCCCGTCAGTGTGTCTGTCGCCCACCTGTGTTAAGTGCAGCTGGCCGCCACTGCATTTCTAGAGGTGTTTCCATTAATATCCTGGAAGATTAGCTAGCATCTATAGAAGTTGTTTGGAATACATCTACGACATTCTTAAGGGGGTGTAGAGCTCTAGAAAATAAAAAGATATTCAATGTTCTAGAAAGGCAGATTGCTGAAACCGAGCAAAGCTTACAGGATGCCACAACTAAGCAAAATGTCAGGCAAACATTAACCCTAAAGTTGGAGTAGAGTCAAATGTAGCATCAGAGGGGGTTGCATGATAATACTCATCTATTTTGGGAAGTCTTCAGCATTTGAATATAAGCAGGACAGCGGGGCGCTGCTGATTTGTAACAATAATCAAGATAGGGCCAAGCAGTATATGAGGAGAGGGATGGATCCAGTGTTGCAGGCCCATATTTCCTCTGGAAAAGAAGTTGATTTTTATCAAGCACTATATGTGGAGGAAGTGCTTCCTGATAAAGAGTCGCTGCTTGGATAAAAAGATGACTAGACAAACTTATGGCAAGTCAGCCGAAAGTTTTGAACTTCTCATTAATGGTCAGTAGGTCTATGAAGCCATAGCCTGTCTGAAAGGGGAGGGCATTTGGCCTGGGCACATTGCCACCAGAGTGATATAAAGTCAACTGAGTTAGTGATCCATCTCATGTTTTTTTCGTTTCCAGAATGCTGGGGAATTAACCCCAGACTCATGGGATGAGGCAGTTATTTCACTAATTTTGATGACAAATGGCACCTCCCACTCACACCCCCCTTGTGTGGCAGTGGTGGCAGCTGCAAAATTCAAGTGGGGAAGGGGAGACGAGGGAAATAATTGTAATAAAATAAAATAAAACGTACCTGTTCCGAAGCTGCCAGCGCCACAGTGCTCCTATTCTCTCCTGATTGTGTCCCAGCAGTCCCTGGGACACCCGCACAAGCTCCCCACCCAATCCTGGCGCTACTCTCAATAGCATGAGAGCAGCGCCAGGATTGGTCTGAGTGGATTGGTTTACCGCTCAAACAGTGCCTGGGCGTCTATGCTGTTTCTCCAACCCGGATGTGCAATACTGCTGGGTTCGAGAAACCTAAGTGCACGTGATGGTTTGGCCAGCCTAAGACGGCCGGGCAAGCAGTCATGTGCACTTAGGATGCGCACTAGTCCTCCCCTGCTGACTGTGACGACAGCCAAGCCCCGCCCGGCCGCTCCAATTAGTCTGGATCCAGAGGGAAACAGGAAAAATAAGATGATAATAAAAACAATTTATTATCATTTTATTTTTCCAGTTTTCCTCAGCTGGCTTTTAGCAAGGGGGGGACGCTCTTCCACCATAGCGGAGGACCCGCCACTGTTGTGTGGGCGTTACTACTGCATAATTCAAAATGGTCATGGCAGAGAACTAGACAGTAGTAAAATCATTTACGTCTGGCACGCATCCTTTTGAGGATAGATGTCAGGCGTGCATGAAACATTATTAGCTCTAAGCTTGGGTGTGCGGCCTTAAATGGCTGTATAGATCCGCCCCACAGCGCGGCAGCAACTGAGCTATGTGAACTGACCCGCACATCAGTCAATAAACTCCTATCTAACATAGGGGGTGACAAGAGAACCGCCCTCGACCTGTTAAAGGGAATATAGCACAATATTCCTAGATCCACGATGCTCTTCTTTATTGACAGTTCGTCATCTACAACAGAAATCTCAAGTTTCACAGGTAAGTGAGTGAGGAGCATATTACTTTACAATAGGAAAAGTACAACCATAAGTATCAGAATCAAAGGAAAAAGTGAGAACAGGATGAGCTAAGTACACCTGATACAGGATACCTTGAGAACTCTGGTCAAAATCTCCCTAAATTTAAAAAATATCTGCTCGCAATCTGAGGTCCCAAACAACATTGATTTGTTGGACAGCAAGGAAAATCAAATGCTTGGAAAGGCTGGTTTGGAAATCAATAGTGTTATCAGCAGACTGATTATTTTTTTTTAATAACACATTTTATTGTTTTTTGTACAGCAACGTAAATAATAACAAACATGCCACAGGCCCGGAAGGCCCACGTTCAAGAGCAAGACATCACACAGGGAAACAATTTGTGCTGCAGAAAAAAATACATTCCCCCTTCCAGTGACATGGAAATACGTTTAAAAACAGAGAGAGCGAGCTCCCCCCATGTATTAGACTTTATGTTCAGTCCATGGGTCCCTTAAATCGTGTCCAGGGTCCCCATATACGCTCATATTTCTCTAGAACTGCTCGTACTTTGAAAACCAATTGCTCCATCTCCACACAGTAATCCATGCCCCTAACCATTCTTGCAGTGGCAGTGCCTGTACATCTCTCCAATGCCTAGCCACGACTCTTATGGCCACCATGTAAACTGTGGCAATGAGGGTTCGTGTGGCTCGAGACTCCCCCAGTGTGTCCATGATCCTCAAGAGTACAATTTGGGGGTTCATAGTTAAAGGCAGGCCAACCACTTGTCCAAACCGGCTGTTGACTTCATTCCAATTCACTCGTACCACTGAACAATCCCACAGTACGTGATATAGGGAGCCTGGAGAGCCACAATACCGGAGTCACTCAGGCCCTGAGGCACATCCCATACGCCATAGACGTGCCGGGGAGTAGTACTTTTGGTGAAAATACTTCAACTGGTTAGGCGAAAGCGCATAGAGAAAGTCAGCATTCTGCGGGCCATTTTCACCTCAACCAACTCCTCACTGTGAAGGGCCACCACATCCTCCTCCCACCATGTCCCAATATCTATGTTGGGTGAGGGCCAAAGTAATGCCTCAGTAGTGGGATCTATCATCTGCCACTAGCAAACGAGGATCCACCCCCCACGGTCCACCACCCCCATACAGGCACAAGGGTTGACTTCCCCCAATTCACTTTGAGCCCTGATGCCTCCCCATATATTGTCAGGATCTCCACGAGCCGCTGTATAGTGTCTCTGAATGAAGAGGAGCATATCATCTGCATACAGGGAAACACGATCCTCGTCTCCTCTGTCCACTCAAAGCCACTAAGTCTGGCGTCAATCTGGATGAGCTCCGCGGGAGGCTCCATCACCGAGTGAACAAAAGGGAGGAAAGTAGACATCCCTGCCGAGTGCCTCTTTCAATAGGGAATTTCTGTGAGATGGCTCGTTTGATGTGGTTCTGGGCCCACAGGTCCGTATAGAGTTGGGATACTCATCTCCTGAACTGGGGTCGAAAACACATTTTTCAGACCCCTAAGAGGTAAGAGGCAATGCGCCCATATTGAATGCCCATTCTATATCAACCAGGAGAAGCGCAGCATCACCCGACAATTCGTCAGAGCGAGCTAGTGCCAAGTGTAGGTGGCGAAGGTAATGCCTAGTTCTCCTGCCCAGCATAAAGCACTGCCGATCTTATCACCGTGGCCAGGGTGTAGCAAACACTTTGGCCAGAATGTTCACCTCTAGATTGGTTATTGAGATGGGGCAATATGACCCGCAGTCCTCTAGAGGCTTGTCAGGTTTAAGAATGACTGTGATAGTTACTCCCCGGAGGTCCCATAAGAGCCTCCCACGAGTATACAAATCCCCATACAGCACCAGTAGATGCGAGATTAATAAGGACGAGTACACCTTATATAGATCTAGCGGAAACCAGTTCGGGCCTGGGGCCTTCCCGGAGGGCATTCAGGAGATGGCCTGTTGTATCTCCTCGGCAGTAAGAGGAAGATCAAGGTCCCTGCTCTCCAAGGCTGAAAGTGTTCTTGAGGGCAAATTTCCTTGTCAGGCAGTTCCACCACCTCAGTGTCATGCCCGCCGCAGTGAGCAGCTCACCCACCAGACCACACTGGCGGTTGGCCGTCACCAGACAGTATATCAACTTGCCTGCCTTTTTCCCCGTCTCATACACCCGCCCCTGGGAGTGAAGCCAGCTCAGTTTTGCCAAGTCTAAAAGCTTGAGTAGAAGGTCTAATTGAGCCTGGTTAAGTCTGTGTTGCACTGGCTGTGAGGGGGAGACCTGAGCCAACTGCTCAAGGCCCGTAATCACCTCCTCCTGTAGACAGAGCAGCTCCCCTTCATCTCTGCCTGGTGCGCCCACCTGTCTACGAGAATGCTCATTTTCAGCGGACCATTATAAACACCTCCCAGAGGATAGTGGAGGAGGAGGCAATTTCTTTTTTTAAATTCAAAATATTTGGTGATGGCTTCCCTGATTCACTCCACAAAATCACCATCCCGGAACCACCATGAGTTTAACCCCCGAAGCCCCTCCTTGCCCTGATGACTACCCCTACCGCCAACAGTACCGGGGAATGATCTGAGAGTCCCCGTGGGAGGATACGGGACTGTGTAACAAACCCAATGTCTGAGGAGGGGAGCAAGAAGTACTCCAGGTGAGAGGAAGTGCCATGGGGAGGGGAGTAATAGGTGAACTGCTGCTCGGTGCAGTGTTGTAGCCGACAGGCATCCAGCAGCCCCAGTGCGTCAGCCCAGGGCCAAACGGGTGTGGAGTGAGCAACCCCAGGGGTGGAGATCGTGTCCATCTCTGAGTCCATCACTGTGATAAAGCCCCTCCTGCAACGTGAACCCAGGTGCAGCATCGGCGCAGCCATCGCCTACAGAGTTGCGCCCAGCATCTGAGCAGGGATGTACACACTCCCCATCATCCATGCCAGACCCTCAAGAGTCCTGTATATAACCATAAACTGCTCCAGGGGGTCCACATGTACCTCACACAACCGGAGTGGAAATGTCTCCTTAAGCAGAATTGTCACCCTTCTAGACCCCCTCAGGTAGCTTGAGTAATAGACTCTCAAATATCCAAACTGCCCCAGAAAGGAACAGTTGGTCCCCAGGAGGTGCGTTTCTTGGAGCATGAGAACTGCTGGATGGTGCCACTTGGCATACGCCATGACTGCCCCCGCTTATTCTTGTCATCAAGGCCATTCATATTCCAGATGACTAGCATGTATTCCCTTTTGGGACCTGCCACTGTTTCTTTGACCGTTGTAACTGATGATGCAAAAGGAATATATGAGGGATCTGAATGGGGCCCCACGTCTCAAATGTGTGGAACAAAGCAAAACTCATGCAAATTAAGCAACAACCCACTTGGGATCCCACAACTATCAGATGCCACCCACTCTTCCCATTCCCCTCCCTACACTTCCCCCTTGAAGATTCTGTCACCCAACTAAACACTAAACCATAACTCCTTAAACAAAGAGAAAAATACCAGGAGGTAGGCCTCCCAATGCCGCTCGGTCAGTTACTTCAGTTTAACACGCTGTGCCAGCCAGGGTGTCGGTGCAGAGGGCCCAGTAAAACCCAGAGGGCAATACGTCTCCCCATCCCCCCATATCCAGAGGAGCCCTTTAAGAATGGCAATCTCAGGTGCTTCAGGTAATATGGCATCGCCTCCTCCATCCTCTGTCACCGTTTGTTCCTCCTGGTGCACTGTGTCAACTGCCTCCAGGGAGTGGCAGTCAAGTCCTTATGGGGAGTGATGGGCAACACATGTTCCCCAGGCCCGAGAACCTTGCGCTCCTCCACCCAGGTCCAAGAACTTTCCGGGGTATCAATAAAAAGCATGCAGTCGCCGTGAATTACTTTGAGTTGCACCAGAAATTGCAGCATGTATTTGATCTACATGGCCCTAAGCTTCTCCTTGACAGCCTGAAAAGTGTGTTGTTGCTGCTGAACCTTTACAGTGTAGTCAGGAAAGAGTATGACCTTGGCCCCCCACATTGCATTTCTCCCAGCGTCCGGGCCTCCCTGAGTTTTGCATCCCTTTTGATAAAATTAAGGAGCCGGGCTATGATTGGTCTTGGGGGTGCACTGGGGGCGTCCTGGCAGTAAAGGACCTATGTGCTCACTCCACTACAAAACGACTTGACAGAGACTCCCAAGGAAACCCATTAGTGAATCCAATCCACAATAAAGGCAGTGGCCCGGGGCTCGTCAGCCTCCTCTGCAACCTCCATAATACGGACGTTGTTCCTTCAAGACCTGTGCTCTGCATCCTCAGCTCTGTTCTCCATGAGGCCCACCCTACATTGGAGGGCTTCCAGTGTAGTGAGAAAAGTCTTAGTAGTGTCCTCAAACACAGACAGCCTCCCTTCCAAGACCCTCTCAACCGTGTTGTGGAGATCCTGGTGGAGCTGGGACAGGTCTATACTAAGTTCCCCAATCTTGCCCTCCAGTGATGATCAAGAGTCATGGATGGCTTGAAGAATGGAAGCCATGGAGTCCAGTGGGGCACTAACCGGTGGAGTCCCATCTCCATCGCACTCCCTCCTGCCTGTCTGCAGCAGGTCTGGTGAACTTATCTATTTTCTCCTGGGCAGGGGCCACTGCCTTGTCTTTGCCCATCACATCTCACCAGATCACCTTGTCTGGGTATGGACAACCGCAAGGGTCACAAAGTCTCAGTTCTCAGCCCACAGGGCCTGGGGGGGCCGGATGCGCACCCAGAGCACCCCGTGCAAGAGCACCTCAGTACCGTGTTACTGCCCACAGGCTACTCTGGGAGGCTAAACCACACAGTTGGGTGGCAGTCGTAAGGTCCCCAACCACCCTTTCTCGTGCGCTAGGCACCAAGGGCCTGCCCCACCACAAAGCCCCTGTCCAATGCAAAGGCAGCAACTCATGGCCACTTGAGCAAGCCAGCTGCTGTCCTCACCTCTACAGGTCACTGCGCCATCTGTGCACCCACTGGATCTAGGCCCCCGGGCTGATGCTGCCAACGAATACAGCAAGTTACAACACATGCTAATACATTGCGTGCTTTTACAACGCGCTCATTACAACAACCGCGTTGTTAGTACGCGATACCTTTACATCGCAAGTTATTAGAACGACTTGCTGTAGGGGGCGTGCTGGACTTAGGAATAGTATTATTTACTATTCCTACTCCAGTTTGGGCAACAGCAGGGAAGGTGTTGGATTACATATCCAATACCTTAGCGCCCCCTACAGCAAGTCGTTCTAATGACTTGCGATGTAAAGGTATCGCGTACTAACAACGCGGTGGTTGTAACGACCACGTTGTAAAAGCACTGCGATGTGATGACAGTGTTAAAGATTGCAGGAATCGCTGTTAGCATGAGCTGAAAGCCATTTTGTACTTGGCAGCCATTTTAGTTAGCCATGTGCTCGCCATGTGCTTTCTCCCTCTTCCAGAGTCTTGCACATGCTCAGAGAGGCCTAGCTGGTAGAATGCACCTGCTCCTAGTATAGAACTGTCAGGCTATTCTTACTCATGTAAGCAGTTTAGTCTCCCTCCCACTTTGTGGAGCAAGCAAATTTTGTATACCCATATTAGTCAATAAGCATGCTTGTATGTGCTAGGACCTCCCCTTGATTTTATGCTGACTATGTAACAAATACATATATAAGGACCCTGTTCTCTGCACTCATTAGAATGCCTCCTACAGTGGCCTGCGGGTACCGTAAGATGCAATCTCCCTCATCTGAGGTTAATAAAACATGTTTTTTGATATTACAGCTTCTGTGCCAATCTCTTCCTTGTTGGTCTTAAGGACCAGATGTATCAGTGAACCCCTAAGAAGGTTTTTATTTCTACAAATGGCGCCCGAATAGGGACCTCATCGGTGCAGCGGCTATCCAAGGGAGTGGTCTTGAAGGGAGACAGGAATCTACTGAGGAGTACAGGACAGGAATCTACTGAGGAGGTACCCTGCGCACGGAGATTGTTTGTCTTCCAGCCCAGTATATTTCTGGTCTTCCTGATCTGATCCTCCAAGTGTTTGCCACTCCCGACTGAGAACTTCTTTGGCGTGAGTATTTTAAAACGACCGTTAGGTCACTCAGAACTTGGCAGTTGGAACCTGGACACCATTTGATTGGTAAGAGCCGTTTTGCGGCACTTGCTGTTGGTTTGATGCCTTTGATTGGTAAGGTAGTTTTAGTAACACTTACTGTGGCTTTGTTTGTATGATTGGCCAATTTTGGAATTTGTTTTGTAAGTTATATATGCATTGCAATTCATATAGGCAGGTAATGAGGAGATTTTTCTCTAACTTTGAAAACTTGAACGGCACACATTGTGTTAAGTGTCACTTGGAGTATAATATTATATATGCTATAATAATTCTTGACATGCCTGCTTCTAGCACACTTTTGTTGAAAGTGTTGCTGTTTTGGAGGTACCGATATGGATTTAGTAAGTACTTAGTTGACTCCCTCAGAGGGGATACCTAAATAGGTTTACGTATAGTAAAAAGATATTTCTTCCTTGGTGACTAAGTACCCCATGGAACTAAATATGTACATAAAACGGATCCGGATCTGCGCACTTAGTAACATTCATAAGTGGTGATATGCAGAGCGCTTTTTGAGTGTTCTACCAGCCAAAACTGGCGAATTTGGTGTATTTTGACTTCTTGACCATGGAACAGTTTTTTTTTGGGCTACTTTTGAGAGCTCTTCTTGTAAATATGACTTACAATTAGTATTTACAAATAGGTTGGTCTTGCGTACACTTTGTAAGCTGTCCTAAGTATTGATTTGTGGGTTAAATGTGTGTTTAAATGTCTATGTGGGTTTTTGGTTTGACATTGGTAATACTTGTGTGAGTAAATAGCGATTGCGCTCTTTGTGTAAGAATGGCTAGCTTTAAGCGCGCTGTGTTGTGTGCTCTGAGTATACTGACCCCCTTCTGTAAATGTCTGAATGAGCTCAATGAGTTTGTTTATGTTTTTTGCTGTCATCATTCTGTTATGCAAAATTTCATTTAGTTACTTACATATTAAATAAAAATCCAGAAATGAATTATATAACATATGCTAAACAGCTGCATGTTACTATTAAATTGACAGAGTACGACACTATACATGTGTGCAAATTGCCACAATGCTAAAGATAAAATTAGAATTCGTATTCAATAGGATTAAAATAGGCCTCATACAGAGGAATAAAAATGAAATTGTGTGTTTTGTAATCAATAGACTAAAATACACGTTACAGCATTTTCCTTAAATACATTGTATTAGACATTAAAAGGCATGCACATCATATGAGTGAATTTGGTCGTTGCTGAACTAAATACACATTATAGAAAGATAGATTTGACTGCATTGAAATGCCTCAGTTTTTAAATAGACTGTGACATGCTTTTCTTTCAGCACCCGAGAAAAAAGCTTTCCAACAGCTGTGTTTAAACTGACTAACTGAAAGAAACTGTTTGACACAGCAAATGGGGATTTAACTCTGTCAGGGTATTTCAAATAATAAAGGGGTTTTTTTCCTGAGAAAGGCGTGAAAATTCGACGCCTGCTGACAAACAACAGCTGCATAAATAGCATATGGCTATTCCTGATCACGGCCACAGACAGGAATGCTGAGTCAGCGAAATTTTAAGTCAGTGTAAAACTGGTATAAGGGCCTGCATTATTTTAAAAGTTTCAAAAACCAGTTTCATTATTTTGGATAACAGAGAACAAAATTGAAAGTAGGGATTTCCTTTCTTAATGCCTTTTTTCATAAGTACATCTGTGGTTCTGATGTTAAATGATAACTGTCCTTTTAAAAAGTGGCGCAGACTTTTCCTGTTTCAAGTAAAGGCTTCTGTGCTTAGGGTTATGAATGAATGCGTTTAAATATGATAGGCTACGAATGAAGCTTGCTTTTCAAATGTGGAATCATCAAAATGGTTGGTTTTGATTAAAAAAATTATAAAATTAATTATATGAAAACAAATATATTGTTAAACATAAATGCTTTAAATTCGTTTTTTCATCTTTATAAAGCCTAATCATCATACTGTGAATTCCTAGCATCAAAGTTGAATTTAAGCAGTGCTGTACCGCAATAAGAAGGGAACTTAAATGTGAAATGTCACTTTACCCAGCCGTACAAAACTCATTTTTATAAGGGTATATCTTATACATTTCTGATTTCCCATTCCTGGGCTATCTAGAGAACACTCTGGGGGTTCCTATTATGCAAAAATATTGTAGGATATTCATTTTTAAGTGCCCCTACCACCAAAGTCGAAATTGAGCTAAATTCACAATTTTACAAGCAGTTCTAACACTCAAGGCAGTTTTAACGTGCTCTCAGGCTTCCATAAAGTATATGCAAGTATAAAACAAACAGCTGACCTCTGTATTACTAGATTACACACCACACACTGTACATAAATGAAAATAAGTATACAGAAACCAGCAGACGTTATTATCCTACCTTTAAATTGCTGGCAAACACACCGGACAGGACTGCCTTTTAGCTGTGATTCTCCAGAGTTGCTTTGCATTACGAAAACCGCATGGCAAGCCTTGCACAAACAAAATGAACAGCTGCTGAACGGGTCAAAGGTCGGAGTTCTGCATTTAGCAACTTAGCAGGGTGAAGGGTAATGTTTGCTGGGACACTTCGACCTTCGAAAGATTTTTTGAAAGACGAGATGATAGCGCAAAGAGAGAAAGAGAAGCTTTGCTTCCTATTTTTGGCAAACACACGTTTTGCGCAGTCATATGAAACGAAGGAAAACAGCCCTCAGTTGAGCATTGATCTGCCAGGTATATAAAATAATGGTTTTAGTTTAAAGAATACTGTGTAGGGCTACGATAAGGAGGAAATGGATTTTAGTTTGCATTCATGCGCCCTCATGTTAATCTAGTACAATTGCTCAAGAAATTGATACATTGGTTTGTTTGTGCCCAGTTGCTACAAATAGGGGTTGAAAGTGTTGACAGAAGTAAAACCTGTTTCAGGTTTTCCTACTGTCAAAATGGGGGAAGGAGGCTAGCTCCTCTACAAATTAAGGGTAGGCAAAATTATGTTTTCTCTCTTCTTTTTCTCACTTTTTTTTAGTCTGTCTAAGCTGTCTAGGAAATGGCCATGTGATAGTTATTGGCTATTCTGTAATACTGTTTTAAAATTGTTAGAATTAATAAAAAGATGAAACACATAAGCTATGTTACTGCCCATCCTGTATGAAAGAATGAGTAGAACAGATTGATGTTCCCTTATTTGATCTTTAAGGAGAACTGTATAGTGGCGGTTTCTGTTCAAAAATCTCAGGTGGCAACACTATTATTGTTTATGTTATTCTCATGTTCTATACAGTTTTGCAAGGGCATTGCTAGTTTTTTATTAGCTAGTCTCTGTCAATAAGCTGACAGCCCTTATTAGAGCTGGAGATAGGGTTTTTTTTCCTTTTGAAAATGATGTTGCATAGTCCAGATCGTGAAAAGTACAATGTAGGAAAGACGCTCATGTGATCCTTAGCAAACATTTTGAAGGAAAATATTGTTTTATAGGAGTTTGTTTCTCATAACATGTTCTGCTGGAGAAAATGTACTCACTATGTTGAAGTTTAGTTCTTTTTGCAATAAGAATCCCTGTTAAATTAGCAGTTTTAGATTTTCCTGCTGCACCTATAACATGAGAGCATGGTCCTAAGCATAACATGTAAGAGAAATTATTTTACAAGTGTCTGCAGTCCTGTACAAGTAATGTAAAATCTATGAGTAAAATTGTAGAACATTTCCTTTTTCTTGAGGGTTCTTCAGATTGGTAATATAGGAATACACCAATGTAAGTATTTGGAGTATGTCTGTATTGTTTTTCTCTTTTCCTCAGAATTTAGTAAATGAACACAGACTTCCTTGGCTGTTTGGGATTGGGTGATGTATTACTCTTGTCAGTTCACCAAAACGTTCCTTTTATACTTGCCAATAGGTCCAGGGTTTTCTACTCTCAGATAGATGAAGTGGCGCTCTTGGGTGCCTTGCTAATGTATGGGGCGCCCCAGGACTAAGAGATTATTATGAGACTATCCTAACTGTTGTTAGATTATTTCTGTGCCTTGTCTAAAGACCTCTTGTTCTGTCCACCAATAGATATTTGCTGCCTTACAACCATTGCCAGAGGGGCCCGGACATCAGATCCAGCCTGGGAGACAGCACCAGTCCAGCCTACAGTCAAAACGAAAGGAACCAGCATAGGCCTTGCTGGGAACTAGGACCTCAGTGAAGGCGGAAGCACTGGGACGTGAAGTGTGTACCCCTGCCACTGTCTTGGGCGAAAGACGGGGTTACAAATCAGGATGGAGAAATCTTTGTGTGGATCCAGTTTTTGATGCACAGCTGAGAGAGTCACAGAACGACAAGGACGGCAAGGAGGCTTTTGCTTGAGGTGACCCCTTTGAAACAAGGGTTGCTTCAGGCCTTTGAGTCCTGGTCCCAAGTGAATGCAAGTCTACGCCTTTGTTTGTTGATCAAGAGATGCCCGAGCACACTGGGTACAATTTGTGGCCCTAACAAAGAGCAGTGCACCAGAGGTGCAATACAGGAGTTAGGGAAGGACTTGAGTTTAGGGTACAGGTGCTGTGCCCTTGGTGCCTGTTAGATTAAAGTGAAGAAAACTGGTGCACTGCCTGAGACACTGGACAGGATCGTTGAGGGTATTTGCCCTGGGGGGTGATTGCCCTATCCTGAAAGAAAGACTTTTCCTTCTCCGTGATTCTTGAGTTGCGAGTTGTGCAGCTCCACCGTGGGAACATCAAGAGCCTGCCTGTGAGGCTCAAAACGGACACAGGGAGAAGACTCCCCTCTGGCTGGTTGTACTACAATTTCCCAAGGACTTTTTTTTTGTTAGTAATGTACCCCTTTGGTCGTCCCATTTTTTTTGGAGGAGCAGCCCTTTGCGGCTCCTTGTCCTAATTCCTATGGCCCTGTGTGGTCCTCCTGGTCCCCCGGAGCCAGGATTGTTTTTGTAATAATATGTCTGATTGCTTTAATATTTTTAAGAGTAATGTTTATTCTGCACGAGAAAAGTTCATCTGAGCATGTTACTTTACTCTTTCCTTAAGTATATTAATTGATAATTTAGCCCTCATAAAAAATACTGAGAAAGTCTATTGAAAATGTTTTTATTAGGTATGTGCTGTTGGCTATTTTGAAATTGACATAAATAGTCACTGAAATACATCAGAGCCCTGAAACTTAAAATTAGACTAGATGGTTTTGGTATTTGCTTTCTGCTTAGGATTGGAAAATATTGAGATTTCTGTTTGAGATAATAGTCATTATTCTCTCTTGCTACCTGTATGACCCAATGCTCTGTTCACTTTGTACTCCTGCTTATACCTTGTATATACCTGCTTAATGAAATGTTTAGAATGTAAATGCCCACCTAGCATAGGATATTGATGAATTTATGAGAAGAAAATGTGCAAAATATTTTCTATGTCTCTACTAGATCATGGGAATGTCTTTAGCTCATGCTAAAAGGATCATCTGTTAAAGATTGCAGGAATCGCTGTTAGCATGAGCTGAAAGCCATTTTGTACTTGGCAGCCATTTTAGTTAGCCATGTGCTCGCCATGTGCTTTCTCCCTCTTCCAGAGTCTTGCACATGCTCAGAGAGGCCTAGCTGGTAGAATGCACCTGCTCCTAGTATAGAACTGTCAGGCTATTCTTACTCATGTAAGCAGTTTAGTCTCCCTCCCACTTTGTGGAGCAAGCAAATTTTGTATACCCATATTAGTCAATAAGCATGCTTGTATGTGCTAGGACCTCCCTTGATTTTATGCTGACTATGTAACAATACATATATAAGGACCCTGTTCTCTGCACTCATTAGAATGCCTCCTACAGTGGCCTGCGGGTACCGTAAGATGCAATCTCCCTCATCTGAGGTTAATAAAACATGTTTTTTGATATTACAGCTTCTGTGCCAATCTCTTCCTTGTTGGTCTTAAGGACCAGATGTATCAGTGAACCCCTAAGAAGGTTTTTATTTCTACAACAGCGTTGTAAACGCTGTTTCCCGCTGCCAACCAGGGGAGTCAGTGTCCACAGCCATCACCAGAGACAGGCCTTCTCAGGGGATGCAGCCCGACACTCCTTCGCGGGCCCCGACGGCGCAGCCTCATCTGCCACCAGGGAGCCACAGCAATTCCTCTACCCAGCTAACCAGGCCTTCACAGACCACTCTACTTCAGGGTCTGGACACACCGCCGTAGCTCCACTCGCTGCGGTGGCCTCACCTTCACTCCGCCCAGCACCACGGCGCCACTTACAGTGGCTGGGGCCGCCACCACCGCACAGCCCCAAGCACAAGGTGCGGCACTGCCAACACAAACGCTGCACTGCCACTCCAGGCCTACCGACCTCCGGCAGGGTTTGCGGTCTTGCTAGCCCGAGCTGGCATCACAGCTCTGCTGTCACCACCGGCGTGGTCTCTCCAGGCTGGAGAGTGGCTCAACACCCCATGGGAGGAGACAGGAACCCACCACAACCGTCTCTACCCCCGCAGACAGGCTCCTTGTGTTGGATGCCAATGGATGTTACGGGGGCGGTGGCGGAGCTCAGAACTATGCGGCCGCCATCTTGGCCGCTAGCCATGCCCCCCAGCAGTCTTATTCTTTGGAAATCTAATAGGGCTATGGAAGAGCACACAGCCTGGACAGGTAGATTTCAGGGACAGAGGTAGACTGTCTGAAAAGTTAAAGAGATGATTTCCTGTCAGAAAGGTTATTTAAAAAGCTTGTGAGAATCTCATGGTATGCTGCTAGTGATATAAAAGATGCATAAATCCCACTACACTTATGAGTAGAGTTAGAGAAGAGATCGGCTAGCAGCAGCTACATCCCAAGTAGGGAGAGGGCGAGAAGAGAAGAATAAGAAATAGAAATGCGCAGAGGACAACATGTAGTGCGCTGAGTTGGGGAAACATCAGAGTACCAGCTTCGGGCCTGTCCGCATGTACATCAGTTAGGGGAAGCCAAGCACACAGTTTCAACCATTTCTAACACGTTGATAACCTTGCCATGCTCTGTGGCCCTCCAGTCACTATCCTGGCTACCCTTGGTCTGAGAGATCCAGATAGCAGTGACAGCAAGGTAAAGAGGGCTACATACGCCTTGTTTACAACATATTTTCACTCTTTGCTCCTCAGCAAGAAATAGGAGGCTTTTCAGGGATGAAGAGTGGAACAATGTATCAACACTGTGATGTCATTAGGTGTCAAAGGATCTGTGTTGTCACTTCTGCCACACCTGACATTTTAGGGAACTGTCATCCATGAGTTTGACAGTAGTAGTGTATATTTTGGCACATTCCTGGCCCTCCCTTCCATATGTTTCTTGAAGCCACTTCACTGATGAATCGCACCTGCGCACATCGACATGATGTAGCTTCGCCCATAGGTCCTGTCAAGTCTAGAGATACTAGAGTCCAGACCTAGGTTATTGGCCAGCGCTCAGGGTGGAAAGCACTGCTGCCATCAATGTACAGTGCATAGTTACCTACCACTATAAAATCTGGTTATCTGGTGGGCTTATGATTTCATGCGCTGTCTCTTCGTGTGTAATAACGTTTTCATCTTTAGGACTTTTAATATATTGATATTAGCAAGAAGTAATGCGGTTGCTATTTATGTAGAACCATCTGCTGTGGGTGCCTAGGAGCAGTTGAAATTAGCGTGTTGTGCTTGTTTACAAATAAAAATAAATACACATCAGTCAAGTCGGTGTTTCTGCCGCCTCTACTGTATCGTATATCGTCATTATCTGAGGAGGTGGTGTAAAGCTGAGATTCTGTGGTAGTTAATCTCTGTGTGAGAGGGGGTGTCACTCTTGCATTGCAGATCCCTATACTCCTGTGTGGGCGAAGGAAACTGACTTGGTTGCTACTAATGTATTACCAATCATCTGTATGCAAGACAAGCTTTCATGGCTGCCCCTCTAATTTATCTCTTTTGTATCACCTGCTATATGTTTGTTTTGCTGTTGCTGTACATGTTCAATGATTGAATGAAGTTGTCATTGCAGCTGCCTGTGCAGTACCTGTTCTCTGTGTGAATGACTCATGCAGTGCTGCCATCACAGCACCTCTCCTGTGAGTGAGGATGTTGTCTGCAGGGCCGGACTGGGAAAACAAACCATCCCTGGCAATTCAGTTGGACCCCCCCCCCCCCCGAAGGAGGGGTGGTGCTAGTGAGAAGCACCGCTCCCGCTTTTGTTACAGGGGGGCCAATCTTGCATCACTGCTGCAAAACCGGACCCCAGTAACAAAAACGGACCCCACCACTATAAAAACGGCCCCCACCCTTCCGGCCCACCGGGAAAACACCCGTTGCACGCAACGGACAGTCCGGCCCTGGTTGTGTATCACAATATCGAGCGCATATATATCGACGGACAAAAATATTGACAATTGAATATCGAAAGATATATCAACATGGTCCAGGAAATGGATTGGCAGTTCCCCACCCACAATTCACCAAGACTGGGTTGCCAGTAACTCTTGAGGTGGGTAAAATGCGTACATTATGAGCTGGACTGTCGGGCTCCACTGCAGGTGCTATTTCCCTGCCAATTTCTCATTTTGGCTGCTTTCTACAGACGAAATCTCTGGGTGAAAGTAAACAGATCTGCAGTGTTCCTGTGCATCTCAGAATTTCACTGAGGCTGGTAATCTTCATTACAGGCCTCATTAGAATGAATGTGCAACTTGTACTGAGTGCCATAGTTGCAGAGTTAAAAATCAAAAATCTATAAGATGCCTATATGTAGTGACCACCACAACATATAGTGGTAGTTGATATTGTGGAACCTCTTTTTGTAGGCCAATATTAAAAACTTGAGATTCCGGTAGTACACAGTGTGGGAAGTAGCTTGTCCCACATTGGCAGTACTGTGTATAATGGTAGAATATACCATTGCTGCCTATTAAGTACATTTTCTGTATGTTAGGGAAGCTTGTGCTGACGCTCTATTTGATTATATCTGCCCAACTAAGATTTTACATGCCCTTTCCCCATTGATTATTTCTACCCTCACTCTGCTCCTCAGTGCCTCTTTCTGTTACTTCAGGCATCACTCTCATTAGTTAGAAGACGAGTCTTGAAAAACCCTTACTGAGAAGCATACCGTTGACTCCAGGATTGAGAGAAATTATAGACCTATCTCTCCACTTTCCGCCCTTGCCAGACTGGGGGAGAAGTATCTGGCTCAATTACTCTAATCGCTTAGAAAAAGTGACGTACGATTTTGCATGGAGCCCTGGTCAGTTCATTGCCCAGATAAGGATACAGAAATGGCTCTCGTATCAGTAGGAAATTGTATGAGGATGAAATTGGGTGCCAGGAATCTCGCAGGGCTTACTTCTGCTGGAGATGTCCATCATATTCAACTAGGTCAACACTGCTATCTTGCTTAGGTTGGTTGTGGCTGGATTAGGTGTCTCCCCTCTCGGCTGGTTTTCATCTTTTCTAAAAGGGCGTAGCCAAAATGGTTGCTTTCCCCCCCTTTCAATCCAATTCTGTCTCAGGCAAATGTGGAGTCCCAGATGGATAACCTCTGTCAACAATTTTATTTAACACCTTTGTGAGGCTTTTGTAACATCACCAGCTCTTTTGGCCTGGGTTGTACGTCATATGGCGATGACACTCATCTCATCTTTAGACTTGACCATGCTCAGGAAGAGACCCTTCACACTGTTCAATCCTGTTTCTTGACCTTAAAAAAACCGAATGAGTGCTAATATGTTACTATGAATTCGGGTGTTTATATGAGGCCTGGACAATCTATGTGGTGCCAGTTTTTGGTTGAGTCAGCTGGGTGCTCTTCCTTGCCTTGTCAATATGATCAAGAACTTAGGCGTCTAACTTGGTAGGTCCTACTTTTAGAAAATCAGTCGTCTCTGTTTGTTTTTTCCAACTTAGACTTCTGAGAAAGATCCTGTCAATGATGCCTCATTAAATGAAAGCCATAGCCAAAGGTGAAGCAATTTTGTCCACACTGGATTTTTCTAACTTCTGTTACAATGATCTCCTTGCTAGAACATTGACAAACCTCAACTAATGCAGAATGTGGTGGTAGGAACTTTTTTTGACCAGTGCAGATATGATCAAGTAACAGAAGGCCGAAACAAGTTACACTTTTTGTCAGTGGAACAAAAAATTGTATTTAAATGTATATGCCTGGCTCATTGGGCATTATAAACCACACTTCATTTTGTAAAGTCCTGAAAACTCACCTTGCTTCAGTAGCACTGCTCTATTATTTACTATTTTTCGTTCACTCATTCATTCTGCCTGGTTTATGAGTGCAAATTGTAATTCTGCTGCTCGTCCTTTACATATTCTGGCCCAGATTTATGAAGCCTTTGCAGGAGCGATTAGCAAGACTTCTAGCTGCTGGAACCAGGACCAAGGTCTACTAGCACTCCTTCTCGGTGAAGGGCCATCACCCAGGGTGTCAAGACCACTTGCCCTGAGCCTAGAGCACCAGCATGCTGCCTGCCTGCCTGGCAAGACCAATGGACCACCTGAGGAGGAGTAGACTTCCTGGAGGAAGTGAGGTAATGGACCCTCAACATCGGGAGACAGGAATCCATGAAGAAATGCCTCGGTCCTTCTGCACTTGCCATCTGCCATCAGGTCGGGTAAGACTGTTAGAGACCATTAGGCCAGTGGCAGCCGGCAAGGATCAGGGGTGGGGGTGGGGGTGGGTGGCGGGTGGAAGGAGGGAGATGTAAAAAAAATTATATGTAAAACTTACCTTATCACCACCGCGTCTCTCCAGTCTCTCCTCTGCGTCAGAACTCGGCCGGAACAGGAACCAGGAAGCACCCAGGCTCCCCTGACCAATCACAACGAGATTGGCCTGAGCACCGTGGTTCGGCGCTCAGCCAGGGAATGGGGGCCTGGCCATGTTCTCCATGCACGCAGGCTGTAATGCAACCTGCGTGGAGAACATGTAAAGTGCAGATGAATGTTTGGCAGGCCCGAGAGGACCGGCCAAGCATTCATGCGCACTTGGAGTGGGCAAACCAATCCTCCCCTGCCCTGCTCTGAGAACAGAGCAGCCCCGCCGGCCCCGGATGCAAACAGCAGGAACAAATAAAATGATAATAACATTCTGCTATTATCATTTTATTTTTCCTTTAGTTACACTGCTTAAAAGCAGCGGGGTGACACTCCTCCGCCTTAGTGGAGGAGCCGCCACTGCATTAGGCCTTCCCTGAACTTGAACAAACCTTGCAGGTAGCTGCTCTAAAGTTGTCTCCTAGAGCCAAAGTTAGACTTTATCATGTGAGGACTAGTGTGGGCCACGTCTGAAAGTCTTCTCCATTATCGAACGTGGACTAAACAACCCCACTACAATAGGCCTGAGTGTATCAGAGATACCACGAGGATGACGGTAGTGCACCTAGCTTAAGAGATGGTGGATATTCTTTAGTGTGTTGTTTCTATGTTTTGTAAGCTTATATTAAAATACCACTTTTTAAAAAGAAACAAATATTTGACTGATTGATCAGCTTTTTGCAGTTACTAATTGTATTTTGAGGCTTTCGCCTATGTATGCTTCACACCTACCTTCTCCTCAAAGAGCCTTGAACTGCTGAACCAGCACTATCACTGAGAATCAAGTGCAAAAAGAGGTAGTACTTGGTCCAGTTATTCAGGACCCAAAGTAGGTTGGGACACATGGCAGCAGGAGTGAAAGGACACAACCCCAAGGACTGGGCTCAGTAACCCCTCCTTGCCTCGTGGCGCGGGCACAAATAGCACTTATGCAGTTAGCGCATGAACAAATACTGCCTACAGGGAAGCTTGCATCTGAAATGGAATTATATTAAGGTTTTAACCAGAACCAGACTAACCCTTCTGTGAAATATCACCAATGCCCTTTTACAAGGAATCCAGCCTTGCTGAGATGTTTCTGGTACTGTCCAATCACTTTGTAGCATTTCTACTGCTTCCATTTTCAAGGCATTGTATATTCGCAAGCAAAAGGGGTCATTTCTAACTCTCAATAGTGGCAAACTCCATCACAGAACTCTTCATATTGCCACGAAGTACATGGCTCCAGTTCAAGTACAGTAAACTCCCACTCGATCAAGATAGCTGCCATGACCTCATGTCGTTTTTTGAAATACAATTGGCTCAATCAGGAAAACATCTCACCATCAACCATGTCAGTTGTTGATCAACAAGCACTAGACTTGAACTGACAACCAATGAGGCTTGGGTTTACCTGGCTCAAATCTAAGAGCCTTATTTAGAATTTGGTGGATAGGTTGCTCGAAAACATGATGGATATTCCATCCTCCTTATTGCAAGTGCCGTAGGATATAGTGTGCTTAATAAGGTGGACGGGATATCAGTCAT
Organism: Calotriton arnoldi; assembly: GCA_963921515.1. Classification (NCBI taxonomy): domain Eukaryota; kingdom Metazoa; phylum Chordata; class Amphibia; order Caudata; family Salamandridae; genus Calotriton; species Calotriton arnoldi. The sequence goes on from CAWUFW010003908.1 coordinate 455,198, forward strand.
GCTTTGACGGACTAAGCCATCCACTAAACTCTAAATCAGGCCCTTAGTGTTTTATCATTAAGACAATGTGCTCAGTAACTTCACTGATTACCCTGCCCAATCTTTACTTTCTGAGTGTATAAATTGTATTCTTCTTCTCTGTCCAGAGGTTCCCTATTGTAGTGACACATTTAAAAGTCAAGCATTTCACCACAGTTGATCCCTGATTCAGGGCCTGATTCATTCTTTCCAGATGGAGTAGTGCCCATCAGGATGATGGAAGTAATTAACTCCGTAATTCTGATGATACTCTGTCTGTCAAATTTAGAGATGACCAGCGGCACTGGAAAGGAACCACCGTCACAGCGTTTCCCTTCAAGGTACAAAACAGCCACCATCATTCACCAAACTTTTATAATCTTTTATTGTTTTTCAGAAACATAATCCCAAAGCAGGAGCTTGTTTCTGGGAAAAAAAAAACTAATGAACTCCAAACCCTGGAAGTTCCCTGTTAGAATGTGGGGGAGCCATTATTTGCTTTTTCTGTCCCCATCTCCGGGTTTTACCTGGCACTGACAAACTGAAAAAGGACATTACAGCGTCCACCTTCAGTATGGTGGGCGACCTCCATCGGGCAATCAGAGGAAGCTTTCTGTCGAGGGAGCCAACTTGGGTTATGTCGATGGAAAGCTTACGTCTCTAAATGAGGTGGATGGACTGAGAGTTTGGCGGAGTAGATACTCTGCCACATTTGAGGTGGAGTACCCTGTCTGCCAAGCTCTACATCAGGCCCACAGTCTTTATTACTGAAGTGGTAGCAGATTCATCAGGCAGCAGGTTGGGACCGCTCTGCTCAGCAGCGATGGATGCGGTGGCAGTCACACGATTTACAGACCATCAGATGCAGGGTGGCGTAGAAGTTTAGGAACTGTAGGAAAGGTGCACGGCCGTGTGACTCGGAGAATGATCTCATACCTAATGACTCACTTATAAATGGGGAAAAGTCCTTTTTTTGGCAAAAGGAAAGGTGCTGCTCATAGGCTTGCAGTGACGTTTGTCACAGAAGAACAGTAGGTGGAATGATGATGAACAGCGGGGACACAGGTATGACTAGGACATAAGGTTGCAGAAGAACACAGAGCAGAATGGTTATGCGTGGTCAGGCATAAAGGCCTAGAAGATCAGAAGGGGAGAGGATGTGGCTTAATAGCTAGAGCGGTCGACCTCGCGGCTGGGAAACGGGGTTCGAGTCTCGGCAGGGCCGCTGAACAGCCTGTGATTCTGAGCAAATCACTTAATCTCCCTGTGCCTAACAAAATAATTGTGTCCATCTGTAACTCAACTGGTTCTCGTGTAAAGCCCTCAGGTCTTGTTCGCGCTATATAAAACTTACACAGGTTGCAACAATGGTGCACAGTTAGCCACCCTGGCTGTACAAGGACATCACATTGCAAAGAAAACAGGGTGCAACACTGTCGGCCACCCTGGCTGTACAAGGCCATGAAGATGCATCCAGAGGGCGTCACGGAGCAGCAGCAGAAGGGGAGCACATGGGCGCACATGGCGGCTGCGCCAATTACAGGAGAGGTACAAGTCACGCTAAAGACAAATAGCTGGCTCCCTTTCTGAGCAGACTTTACTCCTCGTGGCTAGATAGTCCAATGCTGAACCTGGTCTCTGAGCTGAACAGGTCAGATCCTCTACATGCAGTCCAGTGCACCCCTTTCTCTTCTCCATCATCACAAAATCTTATCATTCCAGTGGGTACAGCCCTTAAATCTAAAAAATCAGAAAGCAGAGAATTCTGTCTCTGATCGCCCCCTTCCCCAAGGCAGTAGAGCAGAGCTCCTTGCGTCAAAAGTGATTACTGAATTTGTCACAGAGACCAGCTAATTAACTGTCTTGGGCAGAGGGCCTGAATCCAACCATCCATTCAGACTCAAGGTTAGCCTTAAACATCTAGGGAGCAAAAAATCAAGACAGAGTGCATTTTAGGTACTCCGTGGCACCCAGTCACGGGTGGAACAATGACTTTTGTTTGTATATAGATTTCCATTTAACTCTCCGGGTAATCAGGTGCAGTTGCTGGAATCTCTCCCCAGCAGGACAGAACAAGCGATGTGAGGTCTAGGCAGGCAGTTTATCACCTTTGTATTTGGGGTGCAAACGTGGTCGTGCGTCTTGGCCACTCCACTGTTTAGATGTTGCTCCTGCCATCCCATAAACTGACATGCTTCGACTGCCTTGATCCTGAGCAACAAAAGATTTTTACTGCTCTATTTGCTAGATATGTATCAGAAAAAACACACACATTTGTCTTTGTAATGAATTCTAGAGGGAGGGTAACTCAGAAGAGCACTGCAGGTAAACACGCAGGGGTAAAGGAAGACAGCAGTGCTGACTGTGAACAAACACTGTGGGGCAGATTTACAAGAAACTGATGCATCTGTACAGATGCATCAGTTTCCCTGCACCTCCATGCGAAACCCTTGTGCCACCATGGATGCACCGTATTTACAATATGGTGCACCATGGCGCAAGGATTGACAGATGCATCAGAAATTCTGACGCATCTGTTGCCGCAAAAGTCACGCATTGCTGGAGTCGTGTTGAAGCACAACGCAACTCCAGCAATGCATGGGGAGGCCTATTCCCAATCCACTGCGTCACTCCTTACGCGTGCTCCAAGCAGGTGTAGGGTTTTGAAGCAGTGGCGTCCTAGAAGTGGCGCAACGAAATCTTGTAGATTTCACTGCGTCACTTCTATGAGGCTTTCCTGCATGGGAACACCCACCCTGCATACATTATACCTGACGCAGGTATAATGTGATGCAGGGCTTTACAAGATGACACATCTCCCTAGATGCGTCAGTTGTAAATTGGCCACAACGTGGCGCATTGTTTACACCGCCACTGCGTCACAAAAAGTGACGCAACAGAGGCGCAAAAGTGTTGCAAGGGACTTGTAAATCTGCCCCAAAAACTTAAAGAACAACACATATCTGGGGAGCACCGAGGCCAGTGGTTCCCATTAATAAAGTACTTTGAACTCCTCATGCTCATCAACATACAATCAAACGGAATTAGGGGCCACTCATGAAATATAATAAGTATTTTTCAGTGAGAGCCAGTGGGCACTTTTTCCCCCAGGATTCAGGAAAATAAGTCTATACTCCACTACTATAGTCAGCAGCCACCATGTATTACTAGTATCATGTGTCCTTTTCATTGGATGGTAGCCATGAATGTCAAAAGCAGTAGGTCATTGGCATATACCTCTATTGCCCAATAGAGTATAGAACTCTGCTGGTGAGCAGCATGCTAAAATTATGGTGGAGCACTTGTCAAGAGAATCATTACATTGGTCACCAGGAGAAGGATACCAACCGGATCAGCTACAACATTAGAATAGGGATACGATTGTCACATAGACACAGCAACAGGGACAGTGGACCCTAAAATGCCACATGTATGCTGACTATTGACATATCTGCTTCACACTGTAAGAGAGATCTGGGGTTCAAAATCAAACTGCATGAAAGTTGTCCAACATCGGAGGCAGAGCAATTTGTTGCTGTTTAACAGCCTGAAATCAGATCCTGTGACCCATCAATTTTCCTGCTTTTGTAGCCTGACTGTGTGGTGGTGATCCCACTGCCCCTCCCCCGTTAGTGCCAGTGCAGAAAGTACACAACTTGGTCATGCTTTTTAAAGTAACCTTTGTTTCAATCCTCACATAAATGCAACTTGTTTCCATCTACTACAAGCTCACAGGGGCAACTCCTCCGTTATGGGGGAGGAGCGTTGCCGCACTGTTGGAACCAGCAGACGCCAGTAAAATAAATGATAATAAAGCATTTAATATAATTGCTTTATTAATGTTTTATTTTACACCGGAGCTACAGCCGAGTCATGAGGGTGGGGTCTTCCTCTGAGGGACAGCAGCAGGAGGAGTGGTGTACACAGGGCACTGTATTTGAGCATGTCGACTTGGCCAGCCATCTTAGGACTATGCAAAAGAAACAATTGATGGACGGAATGCTGGACAATGCAAACATTCACCCCCCGTCACAAGGATCTGGGTTTAATCCATAATTCTTTTGCTCCCCACACCACCCCAGTTTGGACCCAGCCATATGCAAATCAGTCTTGACCCTGTTCCTTGTGGGAACAGTCCAGCCCGAACTGCCAAGCCAGGTCCTCCCTGGACCGGAAACAAGCATCCTGGGACCGGTTTCAGGGCATCACCCTTCATCAGCCAGGCTAGCTTGAATCCAGTGGTGTAGTGAGCACGGGACCCACCTCTGGGCATACCCTTCCCACTTAGGGTGACATATGTAAAAAGAAACAATTGATGGACGGAATGCTGGACAATGCAAACATTCACCCCCAGTCACAAGGATCTAGGTTTAATCCATCATTCTTTTGCTCACCACACCTCCCCAGTTTGGACCCAGCCATATGCAAATCAGTCTTGACCCTGTTCCTTGTGGGAACAGTCCAGCCCGAACTGCCAAGCCGGGTCCACCCTGGACCGGAAACAAGCATCCTGGGACCGGTTTCAGGGCATCACCCTTCATCAGCCAGGCTAGCTTGAATCCAGTGGTGTAGTCCGTATGGGACCCACGTCTGGGCATACCCTTCCCACTTAGGGTGACATATGCAAAAGAAACAATTGATGGATGGAATGCTGGACAATGCAAACATTCACCCCCAGTCACAAGGATCTGGGTTTAATCTATCATTCTTTTACTCACCACATCACCCCAGTTTGGATCCAGCTATTTTTTAATTAGTCTTGACCCTGTTCCTTGTGGGAACAGTCCAGCCCGAACTGCCAAGCCAGGTCCTCCCTGGTCCGGAAACAAGCATCCTGGGACTGTTTTCAATGCATCACCCTTCATCAGCCAGGCTAGCTTGAATCCAGTGGTGTAGTGAACACAGGACCCACGTCTAGGCATACCCTTCCCACTTAGGGTGACATATGCAAAAGAAACAATTGATGGACAGAATGCTGGACAATGCAAACATTCACCCCAGTCACAAGGATCTGGGTTTAATCCATCATTCGTTTGCTCACCACGCAACCCCAGTTTGGACCCAGCCATACGCAAATCAGTCTTGACCCTGTTCCTTGTGGGAACAGTCCAGCCCGAACTGCCAAGCCAGGTCCTACCTGGACCACGTCTCTGCTTTTTTGCATATGTTGCCCTAAGTGGGAAGGGCATTACCAGTGACTCTAAGCACCTCTTCACAACCTGATTGATGATTGAGGGGCTCTCGGTATACCCTTGAGGAACTCGGCACCATGCCAAAACATGGTCTCCAAACCGGAACGCAAACAGATATTGACTATCCCGATGCAAAGGTATCGAGAAAAATGCTTGACACAAATCAATCACTGTGAACCACTCCGCATTACATGGAGTTTGGTAAAGAATCACTGCAGGATTTGGCACTATTGGACAACAAGGTATTACTATCTGATTTATTTTCCTTAAATTCTGAACAATTCTTTATTTACCACTTGGTTTCTTAATTCCCATTATAGGTGAATTACAAGGACTGCTTAGTATTTCTTTTAAAATACCTTGTTCAATCAACATTTCAATCACAGGCGTCACTACTGCAATTGTCTCAGGACTCATTTTGTAAGGAGCAGTCTTTGGAAACTCTGCACCTTGTTTAACTATAATTTGAATAGGATCAACTCCTTTCATTAATCCAATATCTTTCCCTGAAAAGTCCCACACATCAGTCAGCACAGTGTCTCTCAACTCCACAGGCAAATCCTTCACTGTAAATAAAGGATACAAATCATTCACTTCTGTTCCTTGCCTTGCCATCTTTTTTTTTTTTAAGTTCAAGAAAGTTTTATTGAAAGAATAAGGGTGTCGAAATACAATATATAAAATTGAATACAAATCATTACATCAAATAATTACTCCAGCACAAATGTATGAATTGGATTAATGAGTGGAAACAATGAAAATACAGTAATAAAAAATAATGTAATACATATTCAAGTAGAAAATTAAGGAACATCTGGGGAATTCATGGAGGTTTAAGTACTTCTTGTTGAGAAGGCTGCAACGAGGAGGATTGCTTTGCACTAGCATCAAAGTACAGTGTAACAGGTAACCATAACTGGATACGTTTCGTAGCCATATGTATAGGGTAAACAAAGAATGTGTCTAACCTATGGTTATGGCAAATAGCATACCACCAAGCCTTATAAGAGATTTTTGTGAAATCTTTCCAATTCCTGGTAATTTGCTGGAAAGCAACCGCTATTAACAAATCAATAATTTTAACATTAAATGCAGAATTGCTCCAAATAGGTGAAAGACTTCCTAAAAATATATTAATAATGGAAAAAGAAACACTGGTCCCAAAAATTGAATTAATTTGAGACCATACACGTTTCCAGAAGCTTTGCACAAATGAACATGAAAATAACATATGGAACAAATCAGCATGTGGGGAAGAACAAGTCCAACAGGTATCTGGTACAGTAGAGAATTTTTTACTTAAAGAATTTGGGGATAACAGAAGCCTATTATATACAAAGAACAATGTTTGCGTTATATTAGCTGCTCTTGAAGATTTTCGTATCTTAATCCAGATGTTATTCCACATAGAGATTGACCATGATGTGTTAAAATCCTGCTCCCATGCAATCTCTATCTTCGATTTTTGTCTATTACTTTCAGTGCATTTAAAAAAATTATATATAGTTGATGCTTTAGGTAGGGTATGTAGCAAGGTAGATAGGCTTTGAGATGGAGCGGGAGTATGTGCATTAATGGTTGTAGTGGTAAATTGAGCGCATGCATCTAGCACAGCTTTCCTAAGAAGGTTGTATTTAGAGTTGAATGAAGCAGGTAGACAAAATAATTGCCTAAGTGTGGGAAAGGATATAAATTCCGCTTGTAAAAATAATTTATAAATCCATATTAAACCTTTTTGCCTCCACGTTTTCCAATAGAAGGGTTTATTACGTATTAACAAAAGCTTATTATGCCATATAGTAGAGCTGAGGAAGGAATCTAGAGTCTCGTGAGTTAAAGGATTAAGGGGCACATGCATCAAAGGTTTTTGCGATCGCAAACGGTGCGAATCGCAAAAATCGGCCGTTTGCGATCGCAAATTGGCCTTTGGAGATGCATGAAAGTGTTTCCTATGCGCAATTTAAGAATTCGCAATTAATTGCGAATTCTAAATTGCGATTGCATTAAGGAATCGCAATTTGCGATTCCTTAAATGCAATGCTAAGCACTTTCAAATAGCGATTTCAGCTATTTGGGACCGCAAATTACAGACAAATCAAACTTGTCTGTAATTTGCAAAACCTTCGAAAAATGCTCTAAAATGCATTTTTTAAGTTTTAGGTTACACACACACATGCCCATGGGGCATGTGTGTGCGCTACTATGGGTGCACATCACAATTTCAGGGGTGCAACAGGGTGTCATTTTGACACCCTGGCACCCTTGAATTTGCATTCTCAATTTGCGATTCTCTAATTGCGAATCGCTAATTGAGAATGTCTTCCCATTCATTCCTATGGGCCTCTAGGCCCATAGGAATTAATGGGAGGTATTCATTAATTGCGACTCGCAATTAGCGAGTCGCAATTAAGGAATGTTTAGGAATCGCTATTTTTATAGCGATTCCTACATGCATAGGCTTTTGCGATTCCTTAATTGCGATTCCTTAATAATCGCAATTAAGGAATCGCAAAAGCCTACCTTGATGCATGTGCCCCTAAGTGAATTAAGGAGTTTAGAAGTAAGCTTAATTATAGGAGTGGAAACGGACTGGGGTTTACGAGAGAAGGAGAGATATTCTTGAAAGGAAAAAGGGGATAAAAATGATTTTTCAACTGACGTCCATAAAGGACATTCTTCTGTGGAATCATGCAGCCAGTATGAAGCTTGACGTAATAGAAAAGCCTTTTGATAAACAGAGAAGTTGGGAAAATTAACCCCTCCCTCCATCTTAGGATGATTTCGTTTTGAGATAGACATACGGGATCTCTTCTTATTCCACAAGAAGGAGGAAAGTATGGAGTTAACTTTTTGAAACAGTTTAGCAGAGATATGCACTGGAATGTTGGAAATGGTGTATAATACTATAGGGGAGAGCATCATCTTTATAGTGTCAAGGCGGCCCCACCAAGACAAGTAAAGAGGATGCCATTTGGTTGTGAGCTCTGAAATTTTTTGAATACATTTGTTCATGCACAACGCCACTGTACCTGGAATCGAGGGCGTAAAATGCAACCCTAAATATTTAATATGATTGGGACTCCATGTGAAGCTAGAAAGGGCAAAATCCGCTTTGAAAGTAAACTTAGTCAGAGGCAAAATCTCGCATTTGTCGCTATTTAATTTGTAACCAGAGATTGAGGAAAAGGATGTACTTCCGCTAAAAAAGCAGGAATCGAATCACTAGGTCTTGATATAAAAAGCAAAATATCATCAGCATATGCAGCAAGTTTAATGTGGGATGTTGGTGTTTCAAAGCCATGTATATGTGAATTTTGACGAATTTTCGAAAGAAAAGGTTCTAGAGCCAAATTGAAAAGAAAAGGGGATAAGGGGCATCCTTGGCGCACTCCTCTACCTAAATCGAAAAATTGAGAAATGAGGCCATTAGCGCAGACAGCAGTGCGAGGATTAGAATACAGAAGGGAGATTAGGGAGATAAATTTAGGGCCGAAGCTAAACCATCTAAGAGTAAAAAATAGATAAGGCCATTCAACTCTATCAAACGCCTTTTCTGCGTCCAATGCTATTGCTGCAAGGGGGTGTTTTAGATGTGAGGTTTTGGATAGAATATTGAAAAAGAGTCGAGTGTTATCAGTGATAACTCGTCCCTTGACAAAACCGGATTGCTCCTTACCTAATATGTATGGTAAATGGGAGTCTAAACAAAGAGCTAGTGCTTTGGAAAAGATTTTATAATCAATATTAACAAGAGAGATGGGTCTATAATTTTTGCAATACCTTAAGTCTTTACCATCTTTGGGTATGAGGCATATGTGTGCTTCTGAAAAAGAACCAACAGAATTATTCATAGAGCAGAAGGAATTAATCAGGAAATGTAATTTGGGTAATAATAATTTAGAGAAATGAAGAAAAAATTCGACAGTGAAACCATCTGGCCCAGGTGCTTTATCTTTTTAAAGATGTTGGAGAGCATCCAAAAGTTCCTTTTGTGTTAGGTCAGACTCCAGGGAAGATAAATTAGGAGGAGTATGTTGAGATTTTTGGATGGTGGAGAAAAATTGTGATAATAAAAGATCTGTAGGGTTTGTGTCCGAGGAATACAATGATTTGTAAAACAAGGAAAATTCATTCAAAATTTCTGCATCTTTAAATTTTAAGACAGATTGTTCATCGTAAATAGACTCAATATTCAGTTTGTTGTTCCTAGTTTTTAAGTAATTGGCCAAAATTTTCCCTGCTTTATTTTTACCTCCATAAAATTTCGCACTAGATTTCAGCAGGTATAATGAGGCATTATCAGTAGATTCTTTATTAAACTGTAATTTTGCGTTTATGAGAGCGGTGAGAACATCCCTGGAATTAGACGTGTAATATGAGTGCTCTAGTCTCTTTATATCTTGAAAAAGAATATTGGTGCGATTGCGCGCAATTTTACGTTTCTTGGAGACATAGGGGCATATTAGCAATGCCTGGCGATAATTATCGCAAAGCGCAATTAGCGCTTGGATAATTATCGCCAGGCATCGCCGGTTTCTATCGCGGAGTTAGCGTGCAATCAGCAATGCTAATCTCCAAAGCGATAGAAACCTTGGAAGAAGCTAGTGTGAATATCGCATGAAAACAGGCGATATTCACACTGTTCCCCAGTTCTGCTTGCTGATAGTGCGAGGGGACTTAGCCATGTAATCCACCTCTCATTGGATTACATGGCTAAGTCAGGGTGGGACCAGGTGTTAGCAAACCAGCGCTAAACGTGTTTAGCGCTGGTTCGCTAATCACCGCCCCTGCCTCGCTGATAGGCATTAGCGACCTCAGCGACTGTTTCCAGTCGCTGTTAGGTGGGGAACGCCTACTTTGCATGCCATTAGCGATAAATATCGCTGGCATGCAAAGCGGCACCCAACCCGGTCGCTATCGCCTACAAGCTGTCGCTAACAGCAGTTAGCGACAGCTTGTTGATAAGGCGATAATATTATCGCCGCTTTAGCGGGAAAAGTCCCGCTAAAGTGGCGATAATCGCCTTGCTAATATGCCCCATAGTTTATAATGAAGTCTCTGGCCGAGGCCTTAAAGGCATCCCAAATAGTCGAGAAGGATAGAGAGTCGTTTTGGTTTAACAAAAAATATTCATTAAAGAAAGTGGTGAAGGAAGAGGTAAATGCCGGATCCAAAAGAAGAGTATTATTAAAACGCCATCTTCTGGGGGCATTAACCCTAGGTATTATGTCTAAACCAATGGAAATAGGGGCGTGATCTGACAGTAGTATAGGACCAATTTCTGCAATCGTAAGTGCTTGTGATATGTTGTGGGATACAAAAAAGTAATCAATTCGTGACTGAGTGTGATGAACAGGGGAGTAAAAAGTATATTCTCTTGTAACGGGGTTACATAATCTCCACGCATCTAGGAGTTTATGCTGGGTGATAGTATGAACAAAAGACTTGTGGGGTTTATTAGGGATGAAAGAAACTTTGGAATTTCGATCAATAAATGGGTCAAAAATCTGATTACAATCACCCGCCAATACAAAATTGTCTTCAATACATAGAGAAATTTGCTTAGTTAATGAGGACCACAAGGATGAGTCACCACCAGTGGGGGCATAGACATTAAGAAAAGAGACCAGAGCACCCCTCAGTAATAATTTAACATTGAGCCAACGACCAGCTGTATCAGACTCCTGTGATATGCATTTAACAGGGAGCGATTTACGACATAGTATCATAACTCCATTACGTTTACGATCACCTTGTGAAAAGAAAACTTCCCCCACCCATCCCTTTTTCAATTTTAATGATTCAACATCTGTAAGGTGAGTTTCTTGAAGAAACACTATGTCAGCTTCTAATTTAGCCATGTGGGTTAAGACTCTCTGTCTTTTGATAGGAGAATTTAATCCCCTATCGTTCCAGGAAACTAATTTCAACGGCATAACATGTCCAAAGGAGGAAAAAATAAGAAGGTGGAACAACAGTAATCCAATTCAACGTAGTAAGAATAGAAGGTATAGAAAAAGAGGAGTATCACATAAATGACCAATATAACTATAGAATAAAGAGAGAAAAGTAAAATAGTCAATAGATACGAACAAAAAAGTTGATAAGACAAGACAATTGGGTGATTTAATACATTAGGTGAGTTGTGAGTAAAGAGAAAAATAACGAAGAGGAAAGAAGAATAGAGGAGAGGAATATTGATGACACCTGTAGAGAAAAAGACAGAAAAAGGGTTTGGAAAGAGATAAGGAATAGAGAATAAAAAAGAAAAAAAGAGAATGTAAAAAACTAACATACCTACACGAAGAAGGTTCAGGGAAATATAGAGGGGAGGGAGGTGGAACCACATGGAACAGACGGTACATCCGGGTATGATCACACGGCGAAATGGGGAGGAACACGTCACAAAGATGAGACATCTGTGGAAGCGAAGAATAACAAGTATTAAGATGATTAATATAACTTACAATGAACAATGAACAATGGAACAATGAAACTAAACGAAACAGGGTGATCCAACAAACACAAAAACCTGACTAAAACGCTAGAATTTTGCTAAAGCCAGGGGAGAGCATATTAAATTCTAGAACCATCTAGATTTAAAGAATAGTAGTTCAGGATTGAACAATACTGCAAGAAAGAAAACAAATCATGTGAATCCGCAAGGAAATTGCATGTAGTTAAGCATTATGCAAGAACGAGGGTCCTGATAACTCCATGGCACCTGTCTTGCATGAGTTTATGAAGCTTTGTAGGCGCAGTGGATCTTCATATGTCGTCGTTCTGTTGTTGTATGTGACTTTAAAAAGACACGGGTGGAAGAGGCCGTAACGAGCTCCCATCGATCGAAGATCAGGCCTCATGTTGAGAAATGCCTTACGCCTATTTGCAGTGGCTTTGGCATAGTCCTGTGCAAAAAATAAAGTGGAGCCAGACCAAGTGATTTGTTGAGCCGATTTGACCGCTGACAAAACTTTTAACAGATCCGTGTACTCCAGAAAGTATAGGATGACTCCTCTTGGTCGTTGTGAAGATGAGGCAATGGAAGAAGGACGACCCAATCTATGAGCACGCTGGATATTGAGAGCTGTGTCCTCTGACATATGAAGTAATTTGGGGAGGAAGGATTTAAAGAAGGTGAGAGGATCTGTCCCCTCAACTCCCTCCGCCAATCCGTAGATGCGCAGGTTATTCCGCCTGTTGCGATTTTCAAGGTCCTCAACTTGCTTTTGAAGCAAAGAAACTTGAGACTTGAGTTGAGAAACATTGGCACTAGTTTCTCCTAATGAGGACACGCTGTGTTCAACTGTGGTGAGTCTTGTGTCAAGTTGAGACCATTGATCAGTAAGAATTTGTATTTTGGCGTTGGTTTCCTCCACAAAGGGTCGAAGTGCCCTTATTTCTTCTAACAACAGCTCCATGGAGACAGGCGAAACTGTTTTAGGAAGAGAGGGAGGGTTTTTTTTTAGGCGCTTAGTAAGTGCTTTCCCTGATGGTGCAAGATTAGAGTCCATTGTTGCCTCAGAACTCTGCGAAGAAAAAGCCAAAGAATCCTCCAACTTGGAAAATTCAGAGAAAATTTTTGAATTTTTAACAAAAATATGTTTTGGATTTGAATGCGAAGAAAGAGTTCCTTTCAGTCTGCCCATAGGTCATAAAAGAAGCACTGCACTTGACAATAATGAGCGCACAGCTACACTTGACAATGAAGAGCGTGCATCTACTTTGATATCATCCAAGTAGGGAGAATAAATACCAACTCAGCAGAGACGTATGTGAGGTAAAATGAGGGGTGAATAAAAGAAACAGAAAAGAGCAGCTGCAAAGATATTCAACCTCTCAGCGTAATGTGTTATAACAGTGTGGCCACAAAGAATAAAGAGAGCAGTCACAGATGCAGGTAACTAGGTAAGTATAGTGTTAAGTCCAGAGTCATGAGATAATCCAAAGGACTGTGAGGAATTGATCGAAGGCTTACCAAGTGGCGAAAGAAGAAGATTCACAAAATGGCTGTCGCAGCATTTCTCCTCAGCTACTTCAAACAATGGGGTAAACTGAGTGGTCAGAACATCCCCATGGAATATAGAGGAAAAACAATACCCTTAAGGATTCAGGATGCTGGGAAAGAATTAGGGGCATTTCCAAATAGGTAGCGCTTCAGATGGGAAGAGCCCCGTGACTCGGAGAACAAAAACAAAATGGCGGGCGCGATATCGCGTCGCAGCGAAAAAGGATTAGCTCACAGATAAATTCTTTCCGACAATGCAGGCGGGATCACCGGAGGTCGCATTCTATTCAGGAGACCTTCCGACGTGTCTAGAGCCTGGTGTCTTCGCGGTAAGTGCTTTGGCAACGCAAAACCTCAACGCGGCACCGGAGAGCCTCACCCGAAAGCCGTCATGCTCCTCGGGCGCCAAGCCATGCCCCCCTTGCCTTGCCATCTTAACCCTTTCAGTGCTCATGACGGAATGGTTCCGTCATGAGCACAAGTTCCAGTGTGCTCATGACGGAACCATTCCGTCATGAGCACATGCTCAGAAAATATCTCTGCTGCAGACAGCAGAGGGATTTCCCATTTTTTTTTTTTTCCTGGGGAGGTGAGGAAGAGCTTCCCTAACCTCCCCAGGCCTCTTTTTGAATTTCGTTGCAATGACGATTGCGCGCATGGCGCGCTATCGTCATTGCAACGAAAACGAAACTGAAACTTAGTTTCAGTTTCATTGCTCGTGGGGCTATCTCAGCCCCCCGAGCACCGAAAAAGATGGGAGAGGTATCGTTGGAAAAGGGAGAATCTCCCCCTCTTTCCAATGGTACCCTTCCCTAGTGGATCCCTGCTTGGGGATCACCCCAGGGGGGCGATCCCCAAGCAGGGATCCACCCACTATACACCAAGGAGGGGGGAGCGGCCCCTTGGACAAGGGCCTTTGCTCCCCCCATATTTGTTTGGGCACCACAGTCTTTCTGCCCCCCCTGGGGGCCAGATGGGGGCAGTAGCCCCCAATCTGCCACCCGGGGGGGCGCGGAAAGCCCACTAGAAGCCAGGGAATATTTTTTTTTATTGACGTTGGGGTGGGGGATGCCCAAAAAAGGCATGGCAATGCCCCTACCCCCCCCAGAGAGATGTGAGTCTTTCTGCCTCCCCTGGGGGGCAGATGGGGGCAGTAGCCCACAATCTGCCCCCCCGGGGGGCGGAAAGCCCACTAGAAGCCAGGGATTTTTTTTTTTATTGACGTTGGGTTGGGGGCTGCCCAAAAAGGGCATGGCACTGCCCCCCCAGAGAAATGTCAGTCTTTCTGCCCCCCAGGGGGCAGACGAGGGCAGTAGCCCCTAATCTGCCCCCCGTGGGGGCAGAAAGCCCACTAGAAACCGGGGATTTTTTTTTTTTATTGATGTTGGGGTGGGGGCTGCCCAAAAAGGGCATGGTAATGCCCCCACCCCTCCCCCCAGAGAAATGTCAGTCTTTCTGCCCCCCGGGGGGGCAGAAAGCATATTAGAAACCAGGGATTTTTTTTTATTGATGTTGGGGTGGGGGCTGCCCAAAAAGGGCATGATAATGCCCCGCCCCAAAAACAATTACCACAGTCTTTCTGCCCCTCCCCAGAGGCATATTGGGGCAATAGCAGAAAGCCCACTAGGCCTCAGGATTTTTTAAATTTTTATTCAGGGTTGAGGTCAGCCCAGAATGGGCATGCCAATGCCCACACCTCCCCAAAAAAGTGCCACAGTCCTTCTGCCCCCCCGAGGGGCAGATGGGGGCAGTGGCCCCTGATCTGCCCCCGGGGGGGCAGAAAGCCCACGAGGCGCCAGCGATTACGCTGGCTTTTTTTATGCGTTGGGGTGGGGGCTGCCCAGAATGGGCATACCAATGCCCCCACCCCTCCAAAATCATAGCCAGTCTTTATGCCCCCCTTGAGGGCATATCGGGGTAACCCCCCCGATTCCCCCTCAGGGCAGCAGAAAGCCCACTAGGCACAGACTTGTTTTTAGCAATGTGCCTACCTGTGGATTTTGGGCCCTAGCGCAGCCGGCACATAGGGAAACCTAGCAAACCTATACATTTTTGAAAACTAGACAATCAGGGGTATTCAGGATGGGGTGACTTGACTGGCTCTCACTAGGTTCTGTTACCCAGAATCCCTTGCAAACCTCAAAATTTGTTTTAAAAAAACACATTTTCCTCACATTTCTGTGGTGGAAAGTTCTGGAATCTGTGTGGATCCACAAAATTCCACCAACCCCGCATTCCCCAAAGTCTTCTGAGAAAAATGGTACCTCACTTGTGTGGGTGGGTCAGGTACCCAAGACAGGCAAGGGCCCAAAACCTATTGCGGCGACATCAAAATTACCTATCACAAAACAACCTGGTTTTGCAAGGGGTCCCATGAGTTTTGGCCCCGGGCTCAGCGGTCATCTAGGGAAACCTACTAAACTCACACACATTTCTGAAAGCTAGACACCCGGCACGAGTCCAGCAAGGCATGGCTTGCGTGGGTCCCCCAACATTTCCTACCAGAATCTCTGCAAACCTCAATCTTAGATGAAAAAATCACTTTTCCACATATTTTGTGTGGGAAAGTTGTGGCATCACTGGGCTGACACAAATTTCCTACCACCCAGCGTTCCCACAGGTCTCCCGAGAAAAATGGTGCCTCACTCGTGTGGGAGGCACAGTACGCAGCGAGGCAAGGGCTCAAAACGTATTGAGGCGACATCAAAATTGCCTATCACAAAACGACCTGGTTTTGCAAGGGGGATCACCTGGGTTTTGCCCTGTTCAGGCGGCCAGCTAGGAAACCTACCAAACCCACACATTTCTGAAAACTAGACACCGGGGGTTCCAGGAGGTATGGCTTGCATAGATCCCCCAATGCTTTTCTTACCCAGAATCCCTGCAAACCTCAATTTTAGCTGAAAAATCACTTTTTCCACAGATTTTGTGTGGGAAAGTTGTGGCATCACCGGGCTGACACAGATTTCCTACCACCCAGCGCTCCCCAGGTCTCCCGATAAAAATGGTGCCTGACTTGTGTGGAAGGCCCAAGTACCCACGACAGGCAAGGGCCCAAAACTTATTGAGGCGACATCAAAATTGCCTATCACAAAACGCACCTGGTTTTGTAATGGGGTCACCTGGATTTGGCCCCGTGCTCGGCGGCCAGCTAGGGAAACCTACCAAACCCACACATTTATGAAAACTAGACACCGGTGGGTTCCAGGGAGGTATGGCTTGCATGGATCCTCCAACGTTCTTACCCAGAATCTCCTGCAAACCTCAATTTGAGCTGAAAAATCACTTTTTCACACACATTTTTGTGCGAAAGTTGTGGCATCACAGGGCTGACACAATTTCCTACCACCCAGCGTTCCCCAGGTCTCCCGATAAAATGGTGCCTCACTCGTGTGGGAGGCCCAAGTACCAGCGACAGGCAGGGCCCAAAATGTATTGAGGCGACATCAAAATTGCCTATCACAAAACGACCTGGCTTTGCAAGGTGGGTCACCTGGGTTTTGGCCCGTGCTCGGCGGCCAGCAAGGAAACCTACTAAACCCACACATTTCTGAAAACCAGACACCCAGGGGTTTCCAGGGAGGTATGGCTTGCGTGGATCCCCAACGTTTTCTTACCCAGAATCCCCTGCAAACCTCAAATTCTGCTGAAAAATCACTTTTTCCACACATTTATGTGTGGGAAAGTTGTGGCATCACTGGGCTGACACAAATTTCCTACCACCCAGCGTTCCCCCAGGTCTCCCGATAAAAATGGTGCCTGACTCGTGTGGGAAGCCCAAGTACCCGCGACACGCAAGGGCCCAAAACATTTTGTGATAGGCAATTTTGATGTCGCCTCAATATGTTTTGGGCCTTTGCCTGTTGCGGGTACTTGGGCCTCCCACACGAGTGAGGCACCATTTTTATCAGGAGACCTGGGGGAATGCTGGGTGGTAGGAAATTTGTGTGAGCTCGGTGATGCCACAACTTTCCCACACAAAAATGTGTGGAAAAGTGATTTTTCCAGCTAAAATTGAGGTTTTCAGGGATTCTGGGTAAGAAAACGTTGGGGGTCCACGCAAGCCATACCTCCCTGGAACCCCCGGTGTCTAGTTTTCAGAAATGTGTGGGTTTGGTAGGTTTCCTAGCTGGCTGCCGAGCACGGGGCCAAAACTCAGGTGACCCCTTGCAAAACCAGGTCGTTTTGTGATAGGCAATTTTGATGTTGCATCAATACGTTTTGGGCCCTTGCCTGTTGCGGGTACTTGGGCCTCCCACATGAGTGAGGCACCATTTTTCTCGGGAGACCTGGGATAACGCTGGGTGGTAGGAAATTTGTGTCAGCCCTCTGATGCCACAACTTTCCCACTCAAAAATGTGTGGAAAAAGTGATTTGTTCAGCTAAAATTGAGGTTTGCAGGGGATTCTGGGTAAGAAAACGTTGGGGGATCCACGCAAGCCATACCTCCCTGGAACCCCCCCGGTGTCTAGTTTTCAGAAATGTGTGAGTTTGGTAGTTTTCCCTAGCTGGCCACCGAGCACGGGGCCAAAAACCCCAGTGACCCCCCTTGCAAAACCAGGTCGTATTGTGATAGGCAATTTTGATGTCGCCTCAATACGTTTTGGGCCTTTGCCTGTCGCGGGTACTTGGGCCTCCCACACGAGTGAGGCACCATTTTTATCGGGAGACCTGGGGGAATGCTGGGTGGTAGGAAATTTGTGTCAGCCCGGTGATGCCACAACTTTCCCACACAAAAATGTGCGGAAAAGGTGATTTTTTTAAGCTAAAATTGAGGTTTGCAGGGGATTCCGGGTAAGAAAACATTGGCGGATCCATGCAAGCCATACCTCCCTGGAACCCCACGGGTGTCTAGTTTTCAGAAATGTATGGGTTTGGTAGGTTTCCCTAGCTGGCCGCCGAGCAAGGGGCCAAAAACCCAGGTGACCCCCCTTGCAAAACCAGGTCATTTTGTGATAGGCAATTTGATGTCGCCTCAATACGTTCTGGGCCCTTGCCTATCGCGGGTACTTGGGCCTCCCACACAAGTGAGGCACCATTTTTATCGGGAGACCTGGGGGAACGCTGGGTGGTAGGAAATTTGTGTCAGCCCGGTGATGCCACAACTTTCCAACACAAAAATGTGTGGAAAAAGTGATTTTTTCAGCTAAAATTGAGGTTTGCAGGAGATTCTGGGTAAGAAAACATTGGGGAATCCACGCAAGCCATACCTCCCTGGAACCCCCCGGGTGTCTAGTTTTCAGAAATGTGTGGGTTTGGTAGGTTTCCCTAGCTGGCTGCCGAGCACGGGGCCAAAAACCCAGGTGACCTCCCTTGCAAAACCAGGTCGTTTTGTGATAGGCAATTTTGATGTCGCCTCAATATGTTTTGGGCCCTTGCCTGTCACGGGTACTTGGGCCTCCCACACGAGTGATGCACCATTTTTATCGGGAGACCTGGGGAAACGCTGGGTGGTAGGAAATTTGTGTCAGCCCGGTGATGCCACATCTTTCCCACACAAAAATGTGGGGAAAAACTGATTTTTTCAGCTAAAATTGAGGTTTGCAGGGGATTCTGGGTAAGAAAACGTTGGGGGATCCACACAAGCCATACCTCCCTGGAACCCCCCGAGAGTCTAGTTTTCAGAAATGTGTGGGTTTGGTAGGTTTCCCTAGTTGGCCGCCGAGCACGGGGCCAAAAACCCAGGTGACCCCCCATTGCAAAACCAGGTCGTTTTGTGATAGGCAATTTTGATGTCGCCTCAATACGTTTTGGGCCCTTGCCTGTCGCGGGTACTTGGGCCTCCCACACGAGTGAGGCACCATTTTAACGGGAGACCTGGGGGAACGCTGGGTGGTAGGAAATTTGAGTCAGCCCTGTGATGCCACAACTTTCCCACACAAAAATGTGCCGAAAAAGTGATTTTTTAAGCTAAAATTGAAGTTTGCAGGGGATTCTGGGTAAGAAAACGTTGGGGGATCCACGTAAGCCATACCTCCCTGGAACCCCCTGGGTGTCTAGTTTTCAGAAATGTGTGGGTTTGGTAGGTTTCCCTAGCTGGCCGCCGAGCACGGGGCCAAAAACCCAGGTGACTCCCCTTGGAAGACCAGGTCGTTTTGTAATAGGCAATTTTGATGTCGCCTCAATACGTTTTGGGCCCTTGCCTGTCGCGGGTAGTTGGGCCTCCCACACGAGTGAGGCACCATTTTTATCGAGAGACCTGGGGGAACGCTGGGTGGTAGGAAATTTGTGTCAGCCCGGTGATGCCACAACTTTCCCACACAAAAATGTGCGGAAAAAGTGATTTTGTTTCAGCTAAAATTGAGGTTTGCAGGGGATTCTGGGTAAGAAAACGTTGGGGTATCCACGCAAGCCATACCTCCCTGGAACCCTCCGGGTGTCTAGTTTTCAGAAATGTATAGGTTTGCTAGGTTTCCCTAGGTGCTGGCAGAGCTAGGATTCAAAAACTACAGCTAGGCACTTTGTAAAAAAAGGGTCATTTTTCACTGTGAAAATTTGGTGCGTCCACCTTGCGTTTTGGGCCGTTTCCTGTCGCTGGCGCTAGGCCTACCCACAGAAGTGAGGTACCATTTTTCTCTGAAGACTTTGGGGAATGCGGGGTGGGTGGAATTTTTGGGATCCACGCAGATTCCAGTACTTTCCGCCACAGAAAAGTGAGGAAAATGTGTTTTTTGGACACTTTTTTAGGTTTGCAAGGGATTCTGGGTAACAGAACCTGGTGAGAGCCAGTCAAGTCACCCCATCCTGGATTCCCCAGGGTGTCTAGTATTCAAAAATGTATATGATTGCTAGGTTTCCCTAGGTGCCGGCAGAGCTAGGGTTAAAAAACTACAGCTAGGCACTTTGCAAAAAAAGGGTCATATTTCACTGTGAAAATGTGGTGTGTCCACCTTGCGTTTTGGGCCGTTTCCTGTTGCGGGCAGTAGGCCTACCCACACAAGTGAGGTACCATTTTTCTCTGAAGACTTTGGGGAATGCGGGGTGGGTGGAATTTTTTGGATCCACGCAGATTCCAGTACTTTCCGCCACAGAAAAGTGAGGAAAATGTGTTTTTTGGACACTTTTTAGGTTTGCAAGGGATTCTGGGTAACAGAACCTGGTGAGAGCCAGTCAAGTCACCCCATCCTGGATTCCCCAGGGTGTCTAGTATTCAAAAATGTATATGATTGCTAGGTTTCCCTAGGTGCCGGCAGAGCTAGGGTTAAAAACTACAGCTAGGCACTTTGCAAAAAAAGGGTCATATTTCACTGTGAAAATGTGGGTGTCCACCTTGCGTTTTGGGCCGTTTCCTGTTGCGGGCAGTAGGCCTACCCACACAAGTGAGGTACCATTTTTCTCGGAAGACTTTGGGGAACGCGGGGTGGGTGGAATTTTGTGGATCCACGCAGATTCCAGTACTTTCCGCCACAGAAAAGTGAGGAAAATGTGTTTTTTGGACACTTTTTTAGGTTTGCAAGGGATTCTGGGTAACAGAACCTGGTGAGAGCCAGTCAAGTCACCCCATCCTGGATTCCCCAGGGTGTCTAGTATTCAAAAATGTATATGATTGCTAGGTTTCCCTAGGTGCCGGCAGAGCTAGGGTTAAAAAACTACAGCTAGGCACTTTGCAAAAAAAGGGTCATATTTCACTGTGAAAATGTGGTGTGTCCACCTTGCGTTTTGGGCCGTTTACTGTTGCGGGCAGTAGGCCTACCCACACAAGTGAGGTACCATTTTTCTCGGAAGACTTTGGGGAACGCGGGGTGGGTGGAATTTTGTGGATCCACGCAGATTCCAGAACTTTCCACCACAGAAATGTGAGGAAAATGTGTTTGTTTTGACAATTTTGAAGGTTTGCAAGGGATTCTGGGTAACAGAACCTGGTGAAAGCCAGTCAAGTCTCCCCATCCTGGATTCCCCTGGGTGTCTAGTTTTCAAAAATGTATAGGTTTTCTAGGTTTCCCTTGGTGCCGGCAGAGCTAGGGTTCAAAAACTACAGCTAGGCACTTTGCAAAAAAAGGGTCATTTTTCACTGTGAAAATGTGGTGTGTCCACCTTGCTTTTTGGGCCGTTTCCTGTCGCTGGCGCTAGGCCTACCCACAGAAGTGAGGTGCCATTTTTCTCTGAAGACTTTGGGGAACGCAGGGTGGGTGGAATTTTATGGATCCACGCAGATTCCTGTACTTTCCGCCACAGAAAATGAGGAAAATGTGTTTTTTGGACACTTTTTTAGGTTTGCAAGGGATTCTGGGTAACAGAACCTGGTGAGAGCCAGTCAAGTCACCCCATCCTGGATTCCCCAGGGTGTCTAGTATTCAAAAATGTATATGTTTGCTAGGTTTCCCTAGGTGCCGGCAGGGCTAGGGTTAAAAAACTACAGCTAGGCACTTTGCAAAAAAAGGGTCATTTTTCACTGTGAAAATGTGGTGTGTCCACCTTGCGTTTTGGGCCATTTCCTGTTGCGGGCACTAGGCCTACCCACACAAGTGAGGTACCATTTTTCTCGGAAGACTTTGGGGAACGCGGGGTGGGTGGAATTTTGTGGATCCACACAGATTCCAGAACTTTCCACCACAGAAATGTGAGGAAAATGTGTTTTTTTTGACAATTTTGAAGGTTTGCAAGGGATTCTGGGTAACAGAACCTGGTGAAAGCCAGTCAAGTCACCCCATCCTGGATTCCCCTGGGTGTCTAGTTTTCAAAAATGTATAGGTTTTCTAGGTTTCCCTTGGTGCCGGCAGAGCTAGGGTTCAAAAACGACAGCTAGGCACTTTGCAAAAAAAGGGTCATTTTTCACTGTGAAAATGTGGTGTGTCCACATTGCGTTTTGGGCCGTTTCCTGTCGCGGGCACTAGGCCTACCCACACAAGTGAGGTACCATTTTTCTCGGAAGACTTTGGGGAACGCGGGGTGGGTGGAATTTTGTGGATCCACACAGATTCCAGAACTTTCCACCACAGAAATGTGAGGAAAATTTGTTTTTTTTTTTACAATTTTTTAGGTTTGCAAGGGATTCTTGGTAACAGAACCTGGTGAGAGCCAGTCAAGACACCCCATCCTGGATTTCCCTGGGTATCTACTTTTCGAAAATGTATAGGTTTGATAGGTTTCCCTAGGTGCCGGCAGAGCTAGGGTTAAAAAACTACAGCTAGGCACTTTGCAAAATAAGGGTCATTTTTCACTGTGAAAATGTGGTGTGTCCACCTTGCGTTTTGGGCCGTTTCCTGTCGCGGGCACTAAGCCTACCCACACAAGTGAGGTACCATTTTTCTTGGAAGACTTTTGGGAACCCGGGGTGGGTGGAATCTTATGGATCCACGCAGATTCCAGAACTTTCCACCACAGAAATGTGAGGAAAATGTGTTTTTTGGGACAATTTTTTAAGTTTGCAAGGGATTCTGGGTAACAGAACCTGGTGAGAGCCAGTCAAGTCACCCCATCCTGGATTTCCCTGGGTGTCTAGGTTTCAAAAATGTATAGGTTTGCTAGGTTTCCATAGGTGCCGGCAGAGCTAGGGTTCAAAAACTACGGCTAGGCACTTTGCAAAAAAGGGTCATTTTTCATTGTGAAAATGTGGTGTGTCCACGTTGCGTTTTGAGCCGTTTCCTGTCGTGGGCACAAGTCCTACCCACACAAGTGAGGTACCATTTTTATCGGGAGACTTAGGGTAACACAGAATTGTAGAGCAACTGTTATTACCTATTGACTTTCGATGCATTTCTGCCTTCCAAATGAAAGACAATGTGTAAAAGAAGTCATTTTGAAAAATGACCTATAATTCTCATGCTAGTATGGGTACTCCCAATTTCGAAATGTGCAAATATCTACTGTTTCTAAACTCTATATTTTGTTCCCATTTCAGAAATATATAGGTGTCTTTCATACCGATTTTTCCATGTATACATTTTCCCAAATGAATTGCTATATACCCGGTACTTAATAAAAAACCATTGCAAGACACTGCTCAGTTATTGGCTCTGGGTTCGTCGGGTTCTTGGTGAACCTACAAGTCCTATATATCCCCACAACCAGAAAGATCTAGCAGATGTAATGTTATATTGCTTTCAAACAACTGTCATGATTAGAAGAAGTTACAGGTGAAAACGTTGACACAAATGGCTGTTTTTTTCAACTAATTTTCCATTTTTCCTATATTTAACTGTTAGTTTCTATGAAGAAACCTTGAAGGATCTACACAAATGACCCCTTGCTGAATTCAGAATTGTATCTACTTTTCTAAAATGTATAGCTTTCCTGGATCCATTATTGCTTTCATACCCATTTCTACCATTGACTGGAAAGAGGTTGAAAGCACAAAAAATAGCAAAAATAGGCTATGTCCCAGAAAAATGCCAAAACTGTGTAAAAAATGTTGGTTTTCTGACAAAAGTCTGCTTGTCTCTGAAATCTGGGAAGATTGTGATTTCAGCACCACAACCCCTTTTTGGATACCATTTGCAGGGGAAAAACTAGACGCTTTCATCTGTAACCCTTTTTTCCCATTTTTCCCAACAAAATTTTTTTTTTTGCTGTATTTTGGCTAATTTCTGGGTCCCCTCCAAGGAAATCCACAAACCCTGGGTACCTTTAGAATCCCCATGATGTTGGAAAAAAAGGACGCAAATGTGGCATGGATACCTTATGTGGTCAAAAAGTTACAGGGGCCTAAGCGCGAACTACCCCAAATAGCCCAAAAAAGGCTTAGCACAGGGGGGGAAAATGCCTAGCAGCAAAGGGGTTAAACACAACGGGCCCGATTAACAGAACTAATCTGAGACAAAATCCTAAACTTACTACTTTTGGTATTCACAGAAGGCATTTAGTAGTAGTAAAGTTAGGATTTTGTGTTAAGTTTGTCTTAAGTTTGTCTTAAGTCTGTTTTAAGTCTGTCTTAAGTCTGTCTTAAGTTTGTCTTAAGTCAAACTTAAGACAAAATCCTAACTTTACTACTACTAAATGCCTTCTGTGAATACCAAAAGTAGTAAGTTTAGGATTTTGTCTCAGATTAGTTCTGTGAATCGGCCCAACATCTTCATCTTTTGTATGAAATGCTATTCCATCTGATGTACAATAGATGGTGCAATTCATCTTACACAACAAATCTCTACCAAGAATGTTAACTGGACTTGTGTCACACCCCACAAAACAATGCAAATCTCGAAAGTCTCCAATCTGCACTTTCATTGGTTTAGTTACTGGAGTTTTGATCAATTGATTTGAAATGCCTACAACTTGGAAGTATCTCCAGAGAGGGTTAGGTTAGGAATTTCCACAGTTCTCACAGTGGAACGGGTAGCACCAGTGTCTACAAGGAATGTAATCACATTACCTTCTACTTCACCATCCACAAAAGGACCACACTGATCTACCTCTAGAGATGCGCCAAGCACGCACTCCTCCTCCCCCCTCAGGCACCATCATTGAGATGTATCTGAATCACTCCTTTGGCTCTGCAACCAATATTGTGAAGCCACTTATACATTTGTATTTACTGATTCATCTGTATGAAAACCCATATTCACACTGTATCTCTGTATTTGACCATTCACATTCTGATTTGGCATAGTAGCTTGAGGTATTTGTGTACCTTGTCCTCTCCCATCCTGTACCTGAGAATTCTGATTTTTCATCTGATTCATCTCATTTACACCAGCATCACCTGTGCTTACCAACAAACTCCTACACTCGCGTCTCCAATGCCCCAACTTACCGCAAGCATGACACAGATATTTCTTTTTCAAATCCTCTTTGTTAGCTCTACCTCTTCCACCACCTTTCGTAACAGTAGTAGCAGTATTCTGAACATCCTGAAGATTCTCACCTTTTCCGTGAAAACCTGTCTGTGTCTGAGGGAAATCTACAAAACCACCTTTCTGAGCCGCTTTCATCTGAGCCCACATTTATTTCTCTTTCAACTTTTTGTGTCTTGTTTCAATATCATCACTACAATACTTCGCATAACGCAGTATCTCATCAATAGTCTTACTCTGCCAACAGCTGTTGAATCACCATACTAATCTCTGGTCTCAATCCAAACACAAACCTATATATAAAATGACCCATATCTTTGTCAGTAATATTCTCAATACCACTATACTGTTTAAACACTTGGAGAAGTCTTTCATAGTATGCATGCACTGTCTCTTTTGTTTCTTCAGTAGTTCTATCCATTTTGACCCCATCTGTCTCTTTAGGTGAAATCTTCCCCTTCAGATAAGTGATAACCTGATTATATTTTTTCATCACTTCATCAGATGATGCTCCAGTCTTTGCATCTCTTGGATATTCTTCTATTGGACAATCTACAGCAATTTTACACTCAACCCACAAATCCACTGGAACTACAATATCAAAAACCATCTACGTCTTTCCATAAGACTTTAGAAACTTTCACAAACCTCTCTACCTGTTTGTACCACTCCACTGGTTTTTCTCTCAATGTGGGAAATTCATTTGTAAATGACAATATATCCTGTCTTGACCATGGGACATGAACATACCCACCTCCTGGCACTTCTCTCATTGGATATATCATTTCAGTCACCTCTGAACCTGTCTCTTTCACCGGATACAATGGCAAAGCCCCTGTATTCACAAGAGTTTCTTCCTTCTCTTTAGCCCATCTGCCTTTCCAACGATCAAACTCACACAGCGTCTCAAAGTGCTAATTAACTCCTTATTTTGCAATCATTTCCCTGAAGCATTCAAACTCTCCAGATCCTTGTCACTGAAATCCAATCTGTATGTTTTTTGTAATGCTTTCGACTTTTCTATATCCACACCATATGTCTGTGCAACTTCTGCAAACTTCTCATGTAGCTTCCTCGCTCTCTTTGTAATATTCTTACACATGAATAACAACTCTTTTTCCTGATACCTACTCAATCTCTCTGGACTAATTTACCTAATATCATTTCTTCCAAATCTGTTTCAATTTACTCACATCCATGCTCTTGTCAACTTTATTAGATGTAATTCCTCTAATCCACTCATCCAATTCCTCTGGCGAAGGACCTAATGACTCCCCTGAAGTAGGTGTCACTCCTTTTGTATTCTGCAACAATCTCCTTGGATCAATTTGTACACCACGTTTTGGAGTTTCCACCGACCTCTCTGAAATATCAATCAATGACTCTGATTCACTCCCACCATTACAAATCCTGTCAATTGCTATGGGAATTAAAGTCTTATCTAGAACTGTAGGAACTGTTAGAGCATGTACCTGTGAAATGCTCTGTCCATCATTATATAATGGAACTACAGGACCAATAGTCACTGGAACTGACAAAACATCTGCATTCAAATTCAGCTGATTAATTTTTTTCGTTAAGTCTTCTTTCGCCTGACTCACTACACTAGAATTCTTCCCTTGAGTTACTTCTATCTGAATCAATGGAGCACTTGGTGAAGGTCTCTCTTGTTCCTCCACATATGGTGGCGGTCTGTTCAACAATAATTCATCTAACAACTCACCATCAATCTCATTTGGATCCGTCTCTGTTTCTGATATATTCTTCTTCTTCTCTTTACACTTTCCTCCCTCTTGATTCTCCACCAAAACAACCAGTTACATCCCTTCACCCATAGCTATTACATCTCTTCTCCATTTCTTCATCTGTGCATCCCATTTTGCCTATGAGTACCTACTCACAGTGTTTCTGTATTTAATCTCAGTCAGATCTCTATCTCTTTTGTATGCCTCATGTTC
The DNA here is from genome assembly GCA_963921515.1 of Calotriton arnoldi. NCBI lineage: Eukaryota > Metazoa > Chordata > Amphibia > Caudata > Salamandridae > Calotriton > Calotriton arnoldi. The sequence goes on from CAWUFW010003908.1 coordinate 482,103, forward strand.
CCATTCCTCAAGCGCTTCATACTGCATACGTCTAGGACCTGGTCTCAACTCATTCATCTGATATCTCAAATTCTCTAAAATCCTAGTATTAAAAGTACCATAATCTGGAAACGCCAAATTACCATCTCTTCCTGTATTCTTCATTCAATTTTCCAACCAGGTACCCGTATGGTAACCCCTTTCTAATGACATAAATGAAGCAAGCGTACCCTCGGGAGCTACTGGTATTCCCTCTCTAATGGGTATAGGCCCATCCTTTCTAAACAAAGTTTTCAACAATTTTAACAACTTCATTTTGTCTTGATCGCTAAACCCCTATTCAAGAACTCCTTCCGCACTTCTAACAAATCAGATTCGTTCCCTCTGACCAATACCAGCGCGACTCACACCAACCAACCAATAACAACACACCTCTCTCCTGACGATTCACACCAGCTAACCAATGTCAGCGCGGCTCTCTGTGACGTCAGTATAACTCCAGCGACTGACCCTCCCTTTACAAAATTATCGGCAACAATTGAAAAGAACTTTTTAAAAACAAACAAGATTAGAACACATAAAACAATTCAGCTTGTCTGCTCCACTAAAAGAAGGATAGATACAATTCACTCTAAGAATTCTTCCGCTACTAGTAAAACCTCGACCAACGCGATTCTACTCTCAATCAAGTGAAAACTTTCGGGACTTCTCCAGACGCGCTTTCTAAAGGTACCCAAATAAATCTCCACTATGCAAACTTCAAAGTTCCCTGGCAATACTGACAATACGACCATTGCTCAGCACTGCATAAACAGCAGACAACACAATTCTACTTAGTGTACGCCACACTAAGACAAGCCCTTGGGCTTATTCCGGGTTTTTAGGCCTACTCCTGGACCTGCTAACTCAATTCCTTTAAGGTCAACCGGTCTGACAACAACATAAAACAAAGGTACGTAAACAATATTAAAACCAAATAATAATCTCCATCATAAATCAATTGCCAGTATAATCAATCTGAATACCATCCTAGCTCTGCTACCAAAAAACTGATGCAGCGGAAACGTGGGGAAAACTTATATTCACCACACGTAACCAAATTAATAACTGCTGGACATTTTCTCTTTTGTAACTAAATTTTGCCCATACCTATAACTGGTCCTCCGATGAACCTTTTGAGAGTTGACGGATTATACCCCTTTATAGGGACCTATGACAAAAGGAGTATTCTAAAACAATCTATACATTATATATACAAATCGCAATAATCTTGATCATCAATAAATGACAGACTCATTTTTGCTATTCACTTAGCTTTATCTAATTTCTTTGCAAGCAAATGAAAATTGTCATACAATGTCACAGTTTCGAAAAATAGACCATCATACAAGACAGTAATTCACAATAACATCTCATTTAGACGAGCATGAGAGAGTGGATAGGAAGAGAGACAAAAGAGCATTGTATCAAATCAATGCAAACAGGTTATTATACGAACCTAAGGAAATACTATAGCACAGTGTGCTAATAGTCTGCAGAGCTAACCCTCTGGCCGGAAGGGAAAGCTGGGGCAACCTCAAAAAGGTATGAGGAGCGAAGTTAAGAAGTTAGGTTCAGTCAGCTTCAGCCAATAGAGCTTAAGGAAGCAGCTCTCAGCTCACACGTCTGCCTAAGCCACACCGCGCACCGTCGCACCGTCGCACTCCAGAGTGGATTCTAACACAAATAATTATACCCTAAATGTTAAAGTCCATCCCTAAATTAGTAGCGAAGTCCAAGCAATTCACTGTTTTCATTGGTTCAGGAGCATGGGGTGTTCAGTGACACCACTTCCGTCGCACCTCACTTTCAAATGTTTTATGTTATGAGCCATGCGGGCATCTTCGTCCTTCAGCAGAGGAAATCACGATATTCCTCTTCCTTGACTCGCGCACATTTTAGACAAAATAGCAACATTTACATGAGTGGTTATCCATAAAACTAAACATTTTCCCCGGATAGTAGGAAGTGCCGTACGATACCCCAACCACGTAGCCGTTGACAAGAAATGAAAACAATAATCATAATGAAGGACAAATAATTTCCCTGCAGCAGCCTACGTTAAGAAGCAAATTAAATCCTAACAGTGGTTCGAGGCCTTCTCTGTAAAGCGTGCAGTTTCTCTAGGAGAAATAAACAGATTCAGTTATTTGTTCACATGTAAAGCTCCATTTCATAAATTCATTTTAGTCTTCATATTATTCTAATATTAAAACAAAAAATTTTCATCTATTACTCTAAGTAATTAATGTTACTCGTTTTAAACTCTGTTTGCCAACGCGCTTCATTCACGTTGCACCAGGGCTTTAAGTGGGCTGGGTCTCACCGGTGCTGAGCACCGGCAGTTTTGTAAAGGGGGCCTCGAAACATGTCTCTATCGGGCTCTGTTTTGTGCCCTGGCACAGGCGGTCTGTTTTTTTTCGGACTGCAGTGACAGCAGGCACATCATGTGCGTGTGCTTACACTGCTCACTTCTCACTAGTGGAGAAGTTACGTCATGTTGTCATGACAGGAGAGGGTTGTAGGGGAAAGGAAATCCTTTAAAGAGAGTCATTTTCTCTCTGGATTTCCCTTCTCTTTTTAAAACTCAGGAGCAGCAACATGGTCGTAGTGTCACCAGGGCTTTAAGTGGAAGCTTTTTCAATATTATATACAAGCCATAGTTGCTGCTTATTTATCTTATGCAACTAACAACCATTGACAAAGCCAATAGTCCTGACTTGTTGTAGGTATGATGTTACTTGCTGTATCATATATCTGGATGCAATGACAGAAACAGCAAAATACCAGCCAGGCGGCACACTATGCTAAACACAGATTTTTAGCTTGCGTGTTTTAAAGCTGCGCCCTTAATTACATTGGCCACGCCCCTTTGAGAGACCCCCAGTTTTTTCATCCCACTTAAAGCCCTGCGTTGCACATTACAAAAAACAAAACCTCTTTAACATTGTTCTCTGCTGTCTCTCATGCAGAAATCATTTGCAGCCTACACAAACTATTTGTCATTTTCCTGCACGTTTCTCGATTCTCTTCCCAAATACCCAATGTTAATATCTTCTCTGTTAATTTCACACCTTTTGTTAATGATTTCGCACAAACTGAGGTTTAATCTGAGCAGGTTTTATTTACGAAAATCCTGCTCCATCACTTCCAACACATCACAGACTTGAGGAAAACTAGCTGAACTTCCAAAGAAGACCCACCACTTCAACACTGCATACGACTAGTAGACTGACAGTCCCATCAAACCAACACACTTCTAAATGTACGACTTGTTTGCACTTCTTGACTTAATAACTACGTTCATTCTGCTGTTGAAAGGTATATCATTGTCTTGTCTTCCGCTGTCTAGTAGGCTTCACAGAATCTTACTAAGACACCATTGATTTCTATGGCTTGACCATCATCTCTACATACTTAGGCCTATGTATGGAATATTGACTTGCAAGTGCCCGATCTATAGGAACCTTCTAGGTGTTTTAACTGAATAACGTCTGTGTGCCCAGTCCTAAAACAAAGGGGCAGATTAGCAAGACCCACGTTAAAATTATCGTCGTTTTAGCGGCAGGAAACTGCCGCTAAAACGGCGATAATGGGCTTGCTAATATGCGTTATGGAATTCCAATAGAAGCCCAGGTTAGATGTCCTGCACATCTAACCTGGGCTTCTATTGGAATTCTATAACGCATATTAGCAAGCCCATTATCGCCGCTTTAGCGGCAGTTTCCTGCCGCTAAAACGGCGATAATTTTAACGTGGGTATTGCTAATATGCCCCAAAGTTTTGAATAAGCAAGCAACTCTTTAACTGAAGCAAAGAAATAAATCAAAACTGAGAAGAGCTGGTGCAGATCAAATGTATCCATATTATTCATAATCCAGGTGTGTGTGAGCGAGCGAGAGAGAGAGAGAGAGAGAGTGAGAGAGAGTATCTGTCTGTGTATGTGGCTGAATTTCTCTCAAGTATTGTATAGTATACTGATAAAACCATATTAGGATGTTCTGCAATTATTACAGGCCGTACCTAAAAACATAGGGGCATATTAGCAAGACCGGCGATAAAATTATCGCCGTTTTAGCGGCGACTGCCGCTAAAACGGCGATAACGGGCTTGCTAATATGCGTTATAGAATTCCAATAGAAGCCCAGGTTAGATGTCCTGCACATGTAACCTGGGCTTCTATTGGAATTCTATAGGGCATATTATCAAGCCCATTATCGCCGCTTTAGCGGCAGTTTCCTGCCGCTAAAACGGCGATAATTTTAACGTGGGTCTTGCTAATATGCCCCATAGGGGCATATTAGGGGCATATTAGCAAGACCCACGTTAAAATTATCGCCGTTTTAGCGGCAGGAAACTGCCGCTAAAACGGCGATAATGGGCTTGCTAATATGCGTTATGGAATTCCAATAGAAGCCCAGGTTAGATGTCCTGCACATCTAACATGGGCTTCTATTGGAATTCTATAACGCATATTAGCAAGCCCATTATCGCCGTTTTAGCGGCAGTTTCCTGCCGCTAAAACGGCGATAATTTTAACGTGGGTCTTGCTAATATGCCCCATAATCCTTAAAGTGACAGACTGCCAGCTACTTTCCCTGTTAGGCACCCAACGCTCTTATTTTGTCCCACATACACACACAAGCATACACATATATGCTCTCTCGCACATGGTGTAGGGAAAAGGTTAAATACTGGGTGACCTATGGATACAGGAAAATGTCTGCGGTGCAACTACTGTGTATCATGCAGCCACCAGTAGTCTGACAGCCACTCGTAGGCCGCCGTCGAGGCTACTGTCTGAGAGGACGAAAGTAGGAGCACTGTTAGACTTCTCAGACAGGCAGACTCTAACTCTACCGAGCAGCACACACGAGCTGGAGTCTGAGCGCCCCCTCGTTCAGAGACCAGCAAGTAAAGAATATCCAAAACGAGAGAACTTCAGGATGAAGAAACAAAAAGTCCCAGAATGCTTCATCGGTAAATGGGCGCACTAGACTTCCACCCTCACACCCCAGTGAGGTAAAGAGGGAGGTTACATTTACCGGGCGTTCACTCATTGCCCACTCTGAAGAGAGTAGCAACAAGTACCAGCAGCACACATAAACATCTAAAACAAATACACGCACAACAAACCTTAAGACTCATCGCGCAAATGCATTTTTATTTTAAAAAAAAGCTCGAGACCTCTAGACTTTGTGGTTGATTGTCTTCCCCTGCCAGAAAGAGATTTGATGCCTGTTCAAAAGATTCGCATTGCAAACACGTTCTTTTCCTGGAAATGGAAAATTACAGCAAGATAGATGCGTCATTATTACGGTTGAAACACATTTAAATGCATAGGGGCAGATTTACAATTAACTAACGCAGCACGGCGCAGCAAGTCATTTTGCTGCACCATGCTGCGTTAGTTTGGAAAGCACAGGGATGCGACATATTTACAAGAATATGTTGCATCCTTGTGCTTCCCCTGCGCTGGCGCACAAACTGCAGCCATGCGCCGGCGCAGGCACCCTTGCACCATGGTGCAAGGATGCTCTGCGTCGTGGGGAGATTGTTTTTGTGCAGGAAGGGGCACCTTCCTGCACAAAAACAATCACTACAACCATTTTCCTCTTTCAATGTGTGCTGCAGAATGCAGCACGCATTGAAAGAGGAAAACGAGGAGAAATTAAAACATTTCTCCTCGGTGCGCCTCGCTACGCCACCTCTAGGGTGGCGTAGCTTCAGACGCATCTCCAGAGTTACGATTTCTCGTAATTCTGGAGATGTGTCTTGTTCCATGAGTGTTGCGTGGGAACACCCACAGCAACACCCATGGAACGCCCCTTCACCGCAAAGTGCTGCGTGTGAATGGGCCGTATTTACAAGGAGAGGAAAAGTCACGCAGGGTGGCTTTTCCTCTCCTTGTAAATATGGAGCAGCCCCCTGCGCCACCAGTACGTCACGAAAAGTGACGTACTGGTGGCGCAGGGGGCTTGTAAATCTGCCCCATAATGTTCTACAATCTCTTCAATGTCAGACTTTTCAAAATCTTTTTTTTTAACCAGATTTCCTCCATGCAAGTGTGTGTCTTTTCACACGAACCGACTTCTTGCCGACTGGCAGGGTTTAAGTGGGATGAACAAAAGTGTGTGTGGTAGGGGGTCTCTAAAAGGGGCGTGGCCTTAGAAGCATTACTAGGAATCCTATGCAAGAGGAGTGGCCTAGATAATTTAAGGGCATAGCCTTTAAGACTAAACTAAAATCCTGTGCTTTCCATTGCTTGTCATTCGACCAGAATTTTGGTGCCTCTCTGTCAGCTTTTTGTTATTGCATCCAGGCGTATCACACAATAACAGACGTGCCCTAAATAAGCTTGGCCTATTAGTTTTGCCAATGCTTGTTAGCAGTATCACACATAAAAGTAACACCAATTTTGCTGTGAATAATTAGAACTGAAAATGTTTAATTCGGAAAATATCAGGCTGTGAATTAAACGTTACTGAGGTATGCTTAAAGGGTAGTGACCTTTAGAATGTCACATGATCACTTCTACTGTCCCATTCACACCGCTTTCCCCTGTGACATCTCTGTGAGACACACCCTTTTCTCCCATCTTTCTGAAATCCTCCATCTGCATATTTCACACCGCATCTCTTTCGTCTCTTTTACCCTCTTTTCACTCTCGCCTGCATTCACTTCCTTGCACCTCCTTCATTTCACCATCACCCTATATGAACAGCACACCTGTAAGCAAGGCATCATCATTTACTTTCGCACTGTAAGTAATGGGTCAGATGTGTACCTCTTTTAGACACTTTTGCCTAGAATCACAAGTATAATTGGCATTCCTGACCATTGTTCTGTGCGATCTGCAGACTCCAAGGACTGGATGGGCATGTATTCTGAACACCTTTAGCTCAACTGACAGCAGACCTGCCAACTCACACGGTGCCAGCGTGTGTCACACAATTTTGGCTCCCTTTACACGGTCCCCTGGATAGGAGCCGAAATCACACAGTGGCAGGGAAAACAAGCTGATAACAGTGGATTTCCAGCTTGATTTCAGAGGCAGTAACCAGCCGATGTCCATAAAAGGAGTGAAAACACCCCAGGACATCGGCGGCAGCCTCGATGACCCTGAGGGGCATATTAGCAAGACCGGCGATAAAATTATCGCCGTTTTAGCGGCAGGAAACTGCCGCTAAAGCGGCGATAATGGGCTTGCTAATATGCGTTATAGAATTCCAATAGAAGCCCAGGTTAGATGTGCAGGACATGTAACCTGGGCTTCTATTGAATTCTATAACGCATATTAGCAAGCCCATTATCGCCGCTTTAGCGGCAGTTTCCTGCCGCTAAAACGGCGATAATTTTATCGCCGGTCTTGCTAATATGCCCCTTTGTTTTTTGTTTTTTAGGACTATAGTAAACAAGTCAGTTTCGAGAAGGGGACTCGAGCCCCGCCCCTCATTTCCATTGGGTAGCGTCAGCGTTTATGGTAAAAGATGGCTTCCCATTGGAAAGGAGGATTTTTCGTTGCCTCCCTTTGGCTTTTTGGTGGACTGGCTCGCCTGCTTCACGGCTGTCGTGAAGACTTTTCTTATCTGCTTGTTTATTTAACAAGAAGATAAGAAAAGTCTTCACGAGAGCCGTGAAGGAGCATGCACCAGGCATCCTGCAACCAAGCTGGCTTCACGCCTGGAGCATGCGCCAGTCAGCTCTCTCATTGGTCTGTCGGTGTCCAGCTGCCAGAGGGCCCCACACAAGGAAGTGGCTACGTGTCTCAAAGGAGGATGCTCTGAGAAGGCGGGGCAGAGAACGCCGTGGAGTGGAGCTTCGGGTCTGTGCTGAGAGACCCACTTTGTGAGACCCAGCTGCTCTGCAGGCAAAAACGGAAAACACCGGCTTGTTCTTTTTTCTGCTCGTTTCCTTCCTTTTGTTTTTGCTCCGTCTCCCCTTCTTCCCTCGCTCCTTCTCTTCCTTCATCCCTTTCCTCTTGATTTTCTTTCTTTTTACCACTTCCTTTGTGCGTGCCTAGCTTTCATAGACACCACATGTTATCATTTTGTGATAGGGCTATAGTGACAGTGCTATATGCTCCAAGCATGACCAAGGCACCAACCAGATCGTACACGCCGCGCACGTGGGGCACAGGATGGCTGCTATGGGAACTCCCAGGCGCATTTGTCTTTCACGAACACAACTTTCAAATTCTGCAGGGACAACCCCGGCGTATTGGCAGGAAAAGCGTCAGGAAGCTTGCAAGCGTCAGAAAGCTTGCGCCTTTGACAGGGACATAAGAGGGAGCCTGGCGCATGACGCGGCGGCCAGACACTAGAACCTGTAAAACCACGTGGGCTGTAAGTAAACCATGGACACAAAGCACCACGGAATGGAAATCAAGAGGGGGGAGAAGAGACGGAGGGAAAGAGAGAGAGAAGGAAAGTGAGGGCGGAGACAAAGTCAGGAGAAGCGACAAACCCTGAGCAAGGAGGCGCGCTCCTGGTGGACGGTGCAGTCCACAAGCCACGGCAACAGACCATATATTCAAATAAAAAGAAGCGACTCAGGGAAAGAGAGCGGCAGTGCTTCATTTGAGCCGGTGGTTCGGGCTGGTTGGTGGGCTAGATTAAGGTGAGAAGGGACAGAGTGTGATCAAACCCTGCCAAGCCTGGTCCTGATCGCCTACAAATGTCCCCTCGCTCGTCGCAGGGTGCCAGCACCCTGTTGTCCGAGGCTACCCACAGCTTCATAAACTGCCCCCATGCCAATGCTTCCGTGCTCTCTATGATACCAGGCCCGCACCAATCTCTTCCACAAACGGCTGTTCACCTCTGGAGCCTTCAGGGTGAACCGGAAGCGCAAAGCTTAGCGAGGAGTGGTGTACCCTACGGGCCCAGCCCGTGCCCCATGCCTGGCACCCTGCCAGCCTCCCTCCTCCACCGCAGCCCGGGGCCTTGTTTTATTGCAGCTTCACGGTGCATAGTTCCGCCTGAACAGACCCACGCTGCACAGGGCGCACAGAGCCCTCTCCATACAACGCTGTCTGCATAAGGGTCATCACGGTGGGGCCGCAGACCGCCAACCTATAACCAACCCAGGCATCTGGGCGGGACAGGCCTTTTATTCCACCGGCATTTCCCCAGCCCTTGGGGCCGGCCGGTTTTACAAGCACAGTGCCACTCCTGGTGCCTCTGTCACGCTCCCCCGCTGCACGGGAAGGCTTCAGGAGAGAGAGGGGCGGAAGGGAAGGTAGAGAGAAAGCTATCAGAGATGTAGAAGAAAGACAGATGGGGAGAGAGTGGATGGATGGAGGAAAGAGAGAGATGGCGCGAGGAGGGGAAGGGAGCGGGGCTGGCTTCAGCATGTTTGCCAGGGTTGTTTTTGGTTTCCCCAGCCCTGCCAGGCATCCATTTTTGCCAACTCCGCGGATTTGGGCAGCAGAGTGGTACATTTTCAGCAACACTCCTGTCTACAGGTTTCCAAGTCTTGTGGGAGCGTGGTGTGTTTTACCTGCTGACCAGCGCTGCACATTCAAGTATACAAAAGTGCAGGTACTCACTGTCCCAGAGAGACAGTTTACTAACCAGAAGGGTCTGTACTCCCCCGCTCTAAACACTGAGCCCCTTTGAGGAGTGCAGGTGCACTCCCTTTCACACGGAAGAAGCGCAGACACTCAGTACCTGCCCATTTAAAGCCCGGCTCCCTAAGCAGTGAAGGTTTGCCAACACCCATTGTAGGCTAGCAGCGCCCAGAAGCACACGCCTTGCGGCGCTGCTGCAGTCACAGACACTGATAGCAGGAGACGGCTGCCCGCAGTGGTCACAATTCACTTCATCCCGCGATGTCACACACGTTCACTCCTCTGATCTGGGTCACATTTAACGTCACGTGACTGTCGAGCCAAAGGCGGTGAGATGTTACTTCCAGTGAAGTCACTGGGATGTTAATTAACGGGTTTCAAACCTCAAAGTCCTACTTGTGGTTGGCGACAAAACGTTGCTTTGTATGCCAGGTCAATGCCCAGTGGCACGCTACATTGGAGGCCTCGTTGGGCCCTCGCTGCGCGTGCTCACATCCCTCCTTGTGTCTTTCGTGTGTAGGACTCCTCCTGTGATGCACATCCTGACTCCTAGCCTGCCATATAAACAAAAGCTGGGCCCCGCCACATTAAAAATTTTTCTTTCCACCACACTTCAGAATTACTACAAAAAAAAAAATTGCTTCATTTGTGCTTTCCATGCTCTGAGATATCAGCACAGTTCATTTACAGACATTTAAATTTTGTTTTGTGTTAGAAAAAAAAATAACATTGGACAGCACACCCTGAGTAGCTAGCTAGAAAAAAAAACAAGCATTTGCAATGCAATAGGTCTCACATTTACGCAAGTTTAAGCTATTGGCATTGTAAATGACAATGCCTTTTATTTGTTTTAAAAACAAAAACAAAAATAAAAGGCGTTGTTATTTGCAATGTCAATAGCTCAAACTCGCGTAAATGCGAGACCTATTGCATTGCAAATGCTTGTTTTAGGGGGAGTGAGGTCAGAGTGTCTCTTAGTTCTCGGCACCAGGCCCGCACCCACCTCACAAGATGAAAATATGTTGTAAGTCAAAAGGTATGTGATAGGCGCGGTGAGAAACTCACAGGGCCTCATTTATGAGGTTTTGCCATAGGGCAGCACCGCAGGCCTTCCTGCTGCGCTGCTCTACGGCAAAAGAAAAGGGCAGGAATGCGCTGCGTATATCAGATACGGTGTATTCCTGTCCTTTTCCCCTGTGCCAACGCACAATGGACTGCCTTGCGCCAACACAGGCACCTTTGCACCATGGTGCAAGGGTGCCTGAGTTGTGGGGATGATTATTTATGTGCAGGAAGGGACACTTTCCAGCGCAAAAACAATCACAAGAGGCTTTTTCCTCTTTCTATGTGTGCTGCAGAGTGGAGGGCACTGTCATTGAGTTAACCCCATCCACTCTTTTAAGTGTGTGTGTCTGCTCCGAGCATGCTGCACACCGCAGATACTTAAGAAAGACACACACACACAGCAAACTGATGGGGCCCCCTTCATGTATAGAGGACTGTTCTCCCCCACACCGATGGGGCTGCAGTGGAGTCTGTTGCCCCCTGCATTGACTGCCAGCCTTTTGGCTTTGTCGATGCTTATTGTTTGCGTCATGGTTTTTAAAAACGTTATTATTGGGACAGCTGCCGGTACCTGATACATATAATTTTTTTTTTTTTACGAATCGGCAAATGTAAAAATTTATTTTTGGCTCAAAAAGCACACATTTCCATAGTGATCCCTCGCACTGAAGGAAACTACTTTGTGTCCAGGTGTTCCTTGTGAAAGGGCAGAATACCAAACTCAAAGTGAAGGTAGTCAATGGCTGAAGTGGGCTGTCCCACTGCCCAATGATGTATGCTGTAGTGGGCCGAAGAAAAGTTTAAGTGACATAACAACAGAAATATGGGTGAAGGGGTCTGGCAGAAAGTCCCTATAGTCAGAGCCACTGGAATTATGCTGCAATAGAGAACCAAATTATATGGATGATTTGACTAAATTATGTGGCAAGAAAAGGAAAATCTTTGCGGCACAAGGCAGCACATTTTCTCATAGTATTACTTCATTATTTCATCACTTTTACCCATGTTTACACTGTGTAAACAAAGGTTGACCTCATTAGTACACATTTAACACCAAAATATAGCTATAAACAGCAGAAAGTTGGCAACCTTTACGAAGGCCCTGAACTGCACAACAGCACGCATTGCTGCATTTTTGGTAACTTTTGATCCATTTGAGATTGATTTTTTTTTTTTGTTTTGTTAAAATCTTCAGATTATGCAGCAGAAGATGGGTTCTGTGGCAAATGTGTAAAATCCATAAATGTGCACAAAACGCTTTGGATGCAAAATCGCATAATTCCAGTGGCCCTGCCTATGGGTAAGTATATTAAGCAGGGCATTGGGGGGCGTGGCCAAGATGGCGACGGGAGCGGACGCAGCTTAGTGAAGCTCCGCTCCCGCCCCAAAATCCTACATTATCCTGTTCATCTGGCCCCCACGACTGGCGGAAGCATCGCCTTGTTGCGGGGGAGGTAGCGGTCATCAACCTGGTGGACTCCGTGGGACCTGCGGTGGTCCGGAGGGCACTTCAGCCGGTGCCTGGTGTGACACAGCGCGGGAGGCTGCGGGCCTCTCAGAACACCGCTGCCTGAAGCCCCTCTTCGCCTGTGCGTCTGGTCCCCCACGACTAGCGGAACCATTGCCTGGCTGCTGGGGAGGAGGAGAACGACTGTTGGGCGGCTTTGGTGGGGCTGGAGACGATCCGGAGGGCACATCAGCCGGTGCCTGGGGCGACGCGGCGCGGAGGGCCGCGGGCCCCGCAACACATCACAAACCCTGAAAGTTCTCCCTATCCTATGGATCTGGCCCCCATGACTGGCGGACCTATCACTTTGCAGTGAGGGAGGAGGCGGTCGTCTGCTGGGTGGATCATCTGGGGCCGGCGGCGGTCCCGAGGACATATAACCCGGTGCCTGGTGGGACGTGGTGCGAGAGGCCGCAGGCCCCTCGGAGCATCGCTGTGACCGAGAGGGCAGACTTCATCGGCGTGCGACTGCTACTGTGATTTTAGGGGACAAGAGGTTCATCATAGGCAGCGGCGGCGCCTCCTCCCTCCCCCTCCACATTTGCGGCAGCTCCGGACCCGCGGCCGGAGGGCCATCGTGGGCCTGGACATTGGAGGTGAGGTGGGGGTGAGGACAGTGACTGTGGACTAACTGTGGCCTGCCGGAGTCCCTTGCAGACTGCACGGACAAGACAGGCGTGTGGCTGTGGTCCCCCCCCAGCTGGCTGATACCTGGATAGCTGCTCTTCCCTGGCCGAGTGAAGATTGCTGCATGTAATGGGAGAGGGCACTTCAAAGTGCACCTAGTGGAGGAAGCTTGCGCTACAGCGAGGACTGTGGGGGCCGGACGGGTGGTCTTTTGCAGTCCTTGAAGCCACGTCCGGAGCTGCGAGGGGGGCACCTGCTATCCTTGTGGAAGTGCTTGGGAGGCTGGCTGGATTGGTGGTGGTTCCCCCCCCTTTTTGAGGACGCAGATACATGGAGAGGGGTGCCGCCAGGTGTGGAGATTCCTGTCGTCCCCCACCACCCCCTGGGGCGGCTGAGAGATACACGGTACGCTGAGCCGCGGGCACCGGCGCTGGCTTGATGCCCATGTGAGGAGAGGAGACTTCTTTGAGAGGGGGACGGTGAGGCCACCGGTATCGCTTATATTCGCCCTGGTGCGCGGCTGGTGACCCGCCGGTTGAGCTGGTCCTGGGGGGTGTCGGGCGGTCGAGGGAGCGTTGCGGGGGTCGCGGCCCTGCCCCCCCTTCTTCCCGCCTACCCCTACCCCCGGCGGATTAGCAGGAGGTGCCTGATTGATGACATACCGGGGGTTGCAGGTAACCATCTAGCATACCTGTGAGAGGGCCCGTTGTCTGGGTGGACAGGCGTCTTGGGCAGCTGACAGTGCCCCCCGCAGGAGTGTGCTATCCGCCCCCAGGTTCTGTGCTGACTCAAGTGGGACACCGGTCTGAGTCTTGGGGGACAGGCAGAGCGTTACAGTTGGCGATGGGAAAAGATCGATTACCCAAGGCTGTCCAACAAACGAAGATGGATAAATTTACAGCCCCAAATGTGCCCACGTGGACGGCTGAGATGCCTGGCACCGCGGCAGGGGGAGCGGCGGGCGCACTGAGCCTACTGGAACCCAGATTTTAGCTGCCATCGAAGCTTTGGTCCAGGAAAAAATCAACGCAGTCTTCCAGGGTGTGGGGCTCCTCAGGGCGGATCGGCGCGCTGTGGTGGAGCGGTCCCTGACCACGGTGCAGACGGTTAGTGAGCTGCGGGAGGAGATGTCAGCCCTGAAGGTGACCCTGACGGAACTCTCACACAAGACGGTGACCCTGGAACGTCGAGCAGAGGACACAGAAGGGAGGTCCCGTAGATGTAATCTGCATTTTGTGGGGTTCCCTGAGAAGGTGGAAGGGACTGCTCCAGAACTTTTCCTCGAAAAATGGATAAAGGAGGCGCTACCAACTGCTGAACTCTCATCTGTCTTTATTATAGAGTAGGTGCATCGGGCGCTTGCTGCGCCACCACCGCCCGGGGCCCCACCCAGGACACTCATTGCTCGGATTCTTAATTATAGGGATCCTCAGGACAGCGAGGCGTGCAGGAGGTCCGATATTCGAGAATCAGAAAATTCATATCTTCCCAGATTACACACGTCTGGTCCAGCAACAGAGAGCATCCTTCCTTGGAGTTAAGCAAAAAGCTGAAAGTTCTCCATGCAGACCGTGCGCATTTCTTTACAACGCCGGAGGAAGCGTGGGACTGGTTGGAAGTACATGGAGACGGTAGAGTGCTGCGGGGGGACGAGTGGTGGCAAGATCCGGGCCACATGCCTCGGGCGCAACTGGAGGTGGCCGCTCATGCAGACACAGAAAGAGCTCTAAGTCAGTTCAGCGAGTGGTGGGGCAGCAAGATGGTTCCTTGGACCTGGAGAGTGGCGGTGAGGGGGGCGAGGATAGGAGGTCCCCTAGAATCGACCTGGAGTCGCAACGGGCAGAGCAAGATGCGGCCGGGGCCCTGGTCGAGGTGGTGACAGCTACGGGTTCGGACACGAGTATGGGTGATGTGGTGGAGGACACCCCGCAACAGTCGGACCCTGCGTGATTAATCTATTCAAGGATGCCGGGATTGGTAGTCGATACCAGTGGGGGACTGCTGGGACATAAATATGTGCCTTCAGCCCTGTGGGGATACGTGATTGGGGGAATTTTTGTAGGGATGTTTGCTTTCCTTTGTTTCCTCCTTCCTCTCTTATCCTTGCTTACTGATTATATTCCGGTCAAGTGGGGTATCTGGATGACTTTGGCACACTATGCGGGTGGGCACCATCTTTGGCCCTCTCCCCCACGCTTTCCTCCCTTTATATCTCTCCTTGTTTTCTCTATATCTTCGCCTTATTCGTTTCTTCCATTGTTTCTTGATTCTTTTATATTTTCTTCTTTCTCCTCTCCCCTTTCTCTTGGGGAGTAGAGTTTTTTGTTGTTTGAGGGAGTTCTTGTTGGGATGTGAGGCTGTGTATGGTGGTGGTGTGTGTGGGAGTGATTGTTGATTGGGCTGGGGTCGTATTTTAGCTGATGGCTGTATCGGTGGCCCTGGCGGGACGTAACCTTGGTCCTGATCGTGGGAAAATTTGGTATGTTTATGGGCAGTGAATGTGTTTTGCATGTGGTAAGGGGTTTGAGTGGAAGAGGTGAAAGGCTTTGTCATTGTTGATATTGTGTTCTCTGTGAAGGGGGATTTTGTCAGGGTTACAACGTTATACAGTTGGGGTGGGGGGGTTGAGATGGAAGGTTATGTGGGGATGCACGCCGGTTTTAAGCAGTGTCTACCCAGGGGGTTGGGGGTTTCAGTTGTTGTTTTTTGGGGGGGGGGTGGTTTGTATGGACAGCGGCGACAGGCAGGCTAGATGTGCAGCGCAAGGGGATTTTGGGGATAGCGGTTGGTATGGGACACTATAAGACCATCACATGGAACGTGAGGGGGCTAAATTCATTTACAAAATGCTACAGGGTGCAGACATATCTGAGGCGGATGGGTGTACATGTGGCTATGCTTCAAGAGACTCACCTACGGGATACGGAAATACAGAAACTACAAAAATGGACAGGGCAAATGTTTGCATCTACTTTTTCCTCTTATGCAAGGGGGGTAGCCATATGGGTAGCCCCACAGGTCCCATTTTGGTTGCGTAGTTATGAAGCAGATGTAGTGGGTAGATATGTAATTGTACATGGAGACATGGACGGTATGGAGGTGTGTTTGGTCAACGTTTATGTCCCTAACCTGGACGATGCAGAATTCTTTGGGGATCTGGAAGACAGGTTGTTGCCATTCATTGGAATTCCCATGATATGGGCGGGGGACTTCAATTGTGTCTTAGATGGGGCACTAGATAGACACCCCCCCAGGCACCATACGAAACCTCTTATGACGGTGGCCCTGACCAGGGTGATGGATAGGCTGCAGTGTGTAGATGTATGGCGTGATACACATCCTGGAGAATGTCAGTTTACATGTTATACCCTGGCCTGTGCGGTATATAGCAGATTAGATAGGTTTCTGATATCACAGGAGCTGTGTAATGGTGTGGGTGGTGTTACCTTACTGAACTGTTTTCTATCGGATCATGCCCCGGTGTTGTTGGAGTGGGGACCTGAGAAGGTTAGACCTAGAGTCCCGATATGGCGGCTGCAGGCCCAGACACTAAAAGATCGCATTTTTAGAGAGGAACTAGGGAGAACAGTGACTGATTACTTTAGTGAGAACTGGTCCACTACTACGTCCAGGAGTACTGAATGGGACGCTTTCAAAGCGGTCACTAGGGGGGACTGCCTGGCTAAAGTGGGAGGCAGTAGGAGACGCTTAGAGGTGGAACTAGGGGAGGCGGAAGATGCACTGGCCCGGTTACAGAGTGGAGCGCATGCGCCCGACCACTCCTCTGAGGCCCTTTTACAGGCACAACGCATGGTGGGGGAGACTTGGGACAGGCTGGACTGTATGACCCGCAGGGAATTTCGACAATTATTACATAGGGAAGGAGATAGGTCCGGTAAACTACTAGCGTGGTTGTTAAAGCGTGAACGTCCCCTCCCGCTGATTCTCACGTTGCGTCGCCCCAAGGGTGGTTCTGCGAATACACAGGCCGGAATTAATGAGATCCTGTTCGATCACTTGGTGACCACGTATAGTGAAACTGCGGAAGACAATGACCCGGACGGGTGTGCTTTTCTCTGAGGACTCCCGCTCCCAAGGCTCTCAGACGACCAGCGGAGGGAGCTAGAAGCAGAGATAGGGTTGGACAACCTTCAGGAGGCCCTGGGAGAGATGGCCAGGTGTAAAGCGCCAGGGCCGGATGGGATCCCTGTCGAATTTTATCAGGCGTATGCCGATACCATCCTCCCACGACTTCTGGACACTCTGCGGGAAGCAAAGCAGGCAGGTATTCTTCCCCAATCAATGCGCGAGGCACAGATAGTTATGCTCCCTAAGCCCGATAGGGACCCTGAGGACCCTGCTGCATATAGGCCCTTGTCCATGCTGGGTGTGGACGCCAAGTTATTGGCTAAAGTTTTGGCCCTTATGCTACGGAGGGTGGTGAACTCCCTGGTCCACGAGGACCAATGTGGATTTATGCCCGGGAGGGGTACGCACATGAACCTGCGTAGATTGTCGCATGTCCTCCATTCGGTTGCCGACACGGACCTTAGGGTGGCGGTAGTCGCCCTAGATATCGAAAAAGCTTTCGATACTTTTAGATGGGCCTACCTTTGGGAAGTGTTGCGGAGAAGGGGGTTTGGAGTTGAGTACATAGCCTGGGTTAAGCTCTTATATCAGGTACCAATGGCTAGGGTGCGGTCTGGGAGACATGTGTCGGAGGCCATTAGGATCGGGAGGGGCACACGGCAGGGATGCCCATTGTCTCCGTTGCTGTTTGCCCTGGCCATGGAGCCTTTGGCGATACGCCTGCGCAGAGACATGGAGCCATGGGGTGTGAACGTGGATGGTCGCACGCATGTAGTTTCCCTATATGCAGATGACGCCCTCTTATATATATGTGAGCCAGAAAGGGCGATCCCCGTGGCGTGGGAAATATTACACCTTTTTGGAACTTCCTTGGGCCTCCGTATTAATGGTCAGAAGACTATCCTTTTCCCGCTCGCGGTTTTGGCACGGGGGGAAGTTCAGGATCTCCCGGAGGTTGGCATGGCCTGGAAGTGCGACCGCTTCCGGTATCTTGGACTGCAGATTGCACATAGTCCAGAGGCCCAATATGATCTGAATATGGGGCGGGTCTTGGATGGTCTAAAGGCGTCAATAGGGTTCTGGAATAGGTTACCGCTGTCGGTCATGGGGAGAGTAGCCTTGGCAAAAATGGTGCTGCTACCTCGTTGTCTCTATGTGCTCCAGAACTCCTTTTGCAGAATCCCGAAGTTGACGTTTGATACACTGAATAGCCTCCTGATATCCCTGGCCTGGGCTGGAAAGCGGAGTAAAGCCAAATTGGAATTACTGAAACTTGACATGAATGAGGGTGGCCTAGGGTTGCCAGACCTAAGATTATATTATATGGCGGGCCTGCTGCAGTATGCTGCCCAGTGGTGCATGGGAGAACGTACAGTTGAGACGGAATTACTGGGGAATTGGAATGAGGGGATGCAACTCCAGCGCTACCTAATGATGGGCTCGAGGGTTCCGAAGACGTGCCCCCATATAGTTCGCCAGGTTACCGAGGTCTGGGAGCAGGCGGTGACTTGGGTGATCAAAAAAGCCCCATATGCTAGCGCGCTACCGCTGCAATGGTTGCAGGGTTTTCGGAAGGCACAAGTTGTCATGGATCTTACAAAATGGTATGAGGGAGGCTGTGCGTGCGACGGCTGGAGATTTATACCAAAATGGAACGTTTATGACCTTCCAAAATGCGCAGGACTGGTTTCAGGTGCCACCAGGACACTTTTTACAGTACGCTAAGATATTGCGTACCGTCCGGGAGATGTGGACAACATTTCCTGACGAACCGGAAGAGACTAGTACACTGGTGACACTGATGGACCGAGGGTCCACTCGAGGGCTTATCTCCCGTTTATATAAGGCGTTGAAGACTGATTGGGGCTCGCATTTAGACGGGGTTAGGGCACGTTGGGAAGAGGACCTACCTGCCCCTCTGACGGATGGTGAGTGGAGGAGAGCATTAGCACAGGTGGCTGAAGCTACCAGTAATGCACAATTTAAGCTAATCCAATTTTATTATCTTCATCGCACTTATTTGACCCCCCCCAGCGTCGGGCTCGATTTACGCCAGGGGTATCTTCCGCATGCCCGCGATGTGGCACAAATCCGGCTACTTTTTTACATATGGTCTGGAGATGCCCCCGTCTTCAACGGTTCTGGCATCAAGTGGTGCAGTCTCTTGGCACAGTCACTGCGGTGCGCATGGAGATCTCCATAAAGCACTGCCTATTGGGAGTCCTTCCAATGCCCAAGAAAGGGATGAGGATGCGCTACAGGTTCGCCCTCTTGGGACTGGTTCTGGCAAAAAGACGAATAGCTATTCACTGGGTACAGCCTGGTCCACCTGCATGGACAAAACGGAGGGAGGACTTACGGGAATGGGGGGTAGCCGAGGAGTGTCGCCTTAAGATAGTGCAGACGGATGACAATACGGAGGCTGATCTCCTGGATTGGGGGCTGATGTTGACCGAATTATCTACAACAACGAATGAGAGCGAAACGGATGGTGAACATGGCACACAGGGCTCTGTGCTCGACTTGACGCACCCTGAAGAGTCACCGCCCCCCTGCACCTTCTCACAGCATGAACGTATAATTCACATACTAGTTATGAGTGCACCGCCAACTTTTCTACTAGATTATCTAGGTTGAGCCACCTGTCTGCCGCTGTCACGTGGGTGGGGGAGGGGGTTGGGTATTGGAGGGGGGACAGGGACTTACTCCCTAGTTGGGATGATTAGTAGTGTTGTTTATTTGTTATGCAGAGTCTAGGGCCTACGAACAAAAAATATAAATTGCATTTACACAGTTATAATGGATAAATAGTACACTCATGTGATGGTGATACCAAAATATGCTCTATGGATATCACAAACTGTACTCTGTCTATATGGACTCCATCTGTATGTGCATGTTTCATGTATTTGTCAAAGTGGAAGCAGTTTAATAAAAATAAGTTAAAAAAAAAAAAAGTATATTAAGCATATCATTTTAGTAAAATTAAAAGGTCTCGGTTAAGGCCAGACCCAAAATTATAAGAAAGGAGTGATAACAAAAGCGAGAGAGAGATATGTCAAGTTTCAGAGAAGTGAGAGCAGCGGAGCAATGAGACCTAACGGCCAGAACAGCCGTTGGAATTGGAGAGCCAGGTTCGAGACCCACCATCCTGTAATCATGGACAAATCAATATATGTGTAACATAATTTTGTTCTCATGTAACGTGCTCAAGTTTCTTTGGAAAAAATTTAAGCTACACAAAACTGTGAAAAAGCAGAGGACTAGGATGCTGACAAACTTATGGGTCAGCAGGACTTTAAGTGGAGTGGGTCCCTCTGCAGTCCGAGACCCGAAAGGAGTTAAAAACTGATGTCTAAATGGGTACCTATTGATCCCTATATCCTGCCACTAACTTTACAGAAAAAAACAGTGATTGGTTTCAGAACAATGGCTGTACAAACAGTTAAGACAATCCATGCCAGCAAAGTAGCTACTGTTTTACATTTCACATGTTTAACTTAATTTACTTTCCCAAGAGCATTTGCTTTATCCAGGATGCTGTTTTTGAGTAATTTTCTTTTCACGCAGCATATTACTCTATAATAGTGCCTACTAAGAAGCAGGTTACCTGTAGGTCTCTGTGTGAATCCGGCTGCGGGTAGGCGTTTATAACACTGTGGGGCATATGTACAAGCCCCTATCGCCACGGGAACGTCACTTTTGTGACGTTCCCGTGGCGATAGAGGCCTTGCTTATGTACAAGGCAGCGTTAAGCCACTTAACGTGGCTTAACGCTGCCTTGTACATAAGGCACCCTTTCACGCTATGTTTAGCGTGAAAGGGGCGTGCAGTGGGTGTTGTGGTGGGCGTTTCACTGCAACATCCATTGAATTTGACGCTGCCCCTATGTACAACGGTGGCATACATAGGAGGCAGCGCCAAAATTAAGACCAGGAAAACCCTGGTCTCAAGGTGGCGAAACGAGGAGAAATGCATTATTTCTCCTCGTTTTTGCTTATTCCATGTGTGCTGCCTTGCAGCACACATGGAAAAAGCAAAATGCCATGGTTTGTTTATGTACAGGAAGGTGTCCCTTCCTGTACATAAACAAACCTTTTTAAAAAATCCCATTTTGTAACTTTCATGTGTGCTGCTGCACATAAACAAACCTCCCCTGCACACAGACACCCTTGCACTCTGTGCAAAGGTGCCTGCGTTGGCGCTAAGTTGTTAAACTTAGCGCCATCGCAGGGGGAAACGCAAGGCTGCACCACATTCTTGTAAATATGGTGCAGCCTTGCGTTTCCGAAGTGGCAGAGCATGTCGTTAAGCCCAGGAGACTAACGACACGCTCCGCCACTTCATCGTACATATGGCCCTGTGCTTTATTTGTACATTTTACTGATGTTATAGTGCATTGAATTCATGCTGATCTTCCATCAAGATTTTATTCCATGCCCCCAATGGTTATATTTTCCAGTAACCATTATAGTTTTCTGTGAAGCTAAAGTGGCACGAGGGTTTTTGGGCCACATTCTAGAGCTCTGGAGTTGAGTCTAAAGACACTGTGGGCCTCACTTATGAGGCCCCTTGCACCCCCGGCACATCATTTTTTGTGACGTTTCATGGCGTAGGAGCCATATTTATGAGGCAGCACTAAGCCACTTTTTTGGGCTAAATGCTGCCCCGTAAATATCGTTCCCTTTAACACAGTTTTCAGCGTTAAAGGGGCGTGCAATGTGTGTTGCTGGGGGAAACAGCCAGAGGGAAGAGGCAAAACAGAACTGACTGGGGCAGCGGTAGGGCTGCCACCATTCCCCAGCAAAAAATGCCAGCCCTCTGTTAACTTTTTAACATTTTGTCTTTGTTTCCTTAAATCATCAATCAAGGGTTAGTAGGCTTCCTGAAGAACAGATTTTAATGCGTTTTCAAAAATACCAGCTTCGGGTGATTTTTCTAATTTTGGTACTGGCTGTGTCATTAAAATGCAGGCCATGCCAGTATAAAACCAGCTAGGTGGCAACCCTAGGCAGAGAATGTGTACAACTCCAGCAACAGGACCAGGATTCGGCTTGGAGGAAGTGGAGGGTACAAAATATAGCTAGTATGTTGAATGAGTGGTAAATGATGTGAAGGGGTGATTGCACATGGGTGATTATGGTGAGTGAGCGGTAAGGGAGTGGACCCCTTTCCACAAAAGCCTCTCCTCAATCACTGGCCACCTCTCCTCCAACACTGGCCTTTTTTTGTCAATGACTCCCATTGTTGTATCTTGCACAGCGATCTTGTTTTGTTAAAGGAATGCTGGAAGAGGACAGGGTACGCATTGTTTAACATGTTATGCATGCATGGTGTCCCCTGAAAATGAAATAAACCAAGGGGAGGTGTTGTGACGGGACATTTGATTTTTATTAATCTATGCAAATGCATTGTAATGGAAGCAGCATCTCTTTCACCTAATGGGAACCCCTCAACAGTATGTTACCCCAAACAGCAATTACCCATGCCTGTGTGGGCCTTCACATACATCTGCATTATTTTCTCTATGCATTTTTATTATATGCAGTGCTTAAAATACAACTAGGCAGACTCTCAGTGGCATCCTTAGAAGTGTATTTTTTTAATGGGGCACAAATTAGGCACCCCTAATTATGTATGTATTATGTATGTATGCATGTATGTATCAGTGGCGTAGCAAGGGGGTGGCAAATGCAGGATTCGTTCGACAGCAACCCGCCACACTCTTACGCTACAAAGGCTGGGACCGCCACTAGCTACGCTACTGGTATGTATGCATGTATGTATGCGACCCCTGACTGGTGGTAGGTCGCTCCCCCACCACACAGCTCCGGCTGTGTGCCCTGCTGCTGCCCCTGATTGTGCTCGTTTTTCCTTTCTGTGCCCCCTTGCTGCCCCTGATTGTGCTCGTTTTTTCCTTTCTGTGCCCCCCTTGCTGCCCCTGATTGTGCTCGTTTTTTCCTTTCTGTGCCCCCCTTGCTGCCCCTGATTGTGCTCGTTTTTTCCTTTCTGTGCCCCCCTTGCTGCCCCTGATTGTGCTCGTTTTTCCTTTCTGTGCCCCCTTGCTGCCCCTGATTGTGCTCGTTTTTTCCTTTCTGTGCCCCCTTGCTGCCCCTGATTGTGCTCGTTTTTCCTTTCTGTGCCCCCTTGCTGCCCCTCATTGTGCTAGTTTTTTCCTTTCTGTGCCCCCTTGCTGCCCCTGATTGTGCTAGTTTTTTTCCTTTCTGTGCCCCCTTGCTGCCCCTGATTGTGCTCGTTTTTCCTTTCTGTGCCCCCTTGCTGCCCCTGATTGTGCTCGTCTTTCCTTTCTCTGCCCCCCTTGCTGCCCCTGATTGTGCTCGTTTTTCCTTTCTGTGCCCCCTTGCTGCCCCTCATTGTGCTAGTTTTTTCCTTTCTGTGCCCCCTTGCTGCCCCTCATTGTGCTAGTTTTTTCCTTTCTGTGCCCCCTTGCTGCCCCTGATTGTGCTCGTTTTTTCCTTTCTGTGCCCCCTTGATGCCCTGATTGTGCTCGTTTTCCCTTCTGTGCCTGTTTCCCGCCGCTGCGCCCTGCGGCCCCGCCCTCTCACTGCCCATTCGCTGCCCCATTCCCTGCTCCTCCCTCCCACCTCCCCATTTATGGCGGCCGCTGCGTGGTGAAGAGAGCGACCCCTGACCTTGACTGGTAGGTCGCTCCCCACACACAGCTCCGTCTGTGTGCCCTGCTGCTGCCCCTGATTGTGCTCGTTTTTCCTTTCTGTGCCCCCTTGCTGCCCCTGATTGTGCTCGTTTTTCCTTTCTGTGCCCCCCTTGCTGCCCCTGATTGTGCTCGTTTTTTTTTCCTTTCTGTGCCCCCTTGCTGCCCCTGATTGTGCTCGTTTTTCCTTTCTGTGCCCCCTTCCTGCCCCTCATTGTGCTAGTATTTTCCTTTCTGTGCCCCCTTGCTGCCCCTCATTGTGCTAGTTTTTTCCTTTCTGTGCCCCCTTGCTGCCCCTCATTGTGCTAGTTTTTTCCTTTCTGTGCCCCCTTGCTGCCCCTCATTGTGCTAGTTTTTTTCCTTTCTGTGCCCCCTTGATGCCCTGATTGTGCTCGTTTTCCCTTCTGTGCCTGTATCCCGCCGCTGCGCCCCTGCGGCCCCGACCCCTCACTGCCCATTCGCTGCCCCATTCCCTGCTCCTCCCTCCCACCTCCCCATTTATGGCGGCCGCTGGGCGGCCGCGCAGCGGACGTGCGCAGTGGGCGCGCCGCTGGCGCGCCGAAGGCGCGCCTAAGGCAAGCCCGTCTGCGCCCGTCCGCGCCGTGACCGCGCCCAGCGCCAGACCCCCTGGTCCGGGCATCCCCCGCGCCCGCCACATCAACAGACGCCGATACGACGCCAGCACCCTCCACGCACTCAACCCCGGAAAAGATCACGCCTGCTACCAGGCCACCCCGAAGCGCACCCAAGGGCCCTTCACCTGCCGGAACTGCAGCTTCGCCAGCACCTGGCCCGCCAAACCACCGCCCAGGAAAGAACCCAACTACCTCAGATGCATCCTCCTCAACACCCGCTCCGCCCGCAAACACGCCATCAAACTCTGGGACCTTCTCGACTCAACCTCCCCAGACGTCACATTCCTGACGGAGACCTGGCTGAATCCCGCTTCAGCCCCCGACATCGCCATTGCCATCCCGGACGGATACAAGATCACCCGCAGGGACCGCACCAACGGAGTCGGAGGAGGCATCGTCATCGTCCACAGGAACACCCTCAGAGTCTCAACCAACACCGACGACACCCTCAGCACCGCCGAACACATGCACTTCCAGATCCACACCGATCCCAACACCACCCTCAGAGGAACCCTCATCTACAGACCCCCTGGACCCCGACCACAGTTCAGCGATTCCATCGCTGACTTCGTCAGCACACACGCCATCGCCTCCACGGACTACATCCTCCTCGGGGACCTGAACTTCCACCTCGAGAACAACAAGGACACCAACTCCACCACCCTGATCGACAACCTCGCCACCCTCGGACTCAGACAGCTCGTGACTACACCCACCCACGCCGCCGGCCACACGCTCGACTCCATCTTTTCCGCAAGCCCACACGTCTCCTTCAACCACACCTCCGAACCCCACTGGACTGACCACCACTGCATCCACTTCACCTACAGGAAGCCCACCACGCACCACCGCACCGAACAAATGCCTCGCCGCTGCTGGAGCAGAGTCACGGAAGACCAGCTAACCACAACCCTCGCCCTGAGCCCACCCGCCGAACCCTCCGACCCCGACACCGCCGCCCGCAACCTCAGACAGTGGATCGACGACTGCGCCAACACCCTCGCCCCGCTCAAGAATCCGCCCAACAGCCACACCAGCAAGAAATCCACCTGGTTCACCGAAGACCTCCAGGCCTCCAAACGAACATGCCGAAAACTGGAGAAGATCTGGCTCCACGAACGGACAGCGGACAGCTACGCCGCCCACAAGAGCGCCACCCGCAGTCACCATCACCTCATCAGATCCGCCAAAGGGCCTCACTCAAAGACCGCCTAGACAACAACGCACACAACAGCAAAGAGCTCTTCAACATCGTGAAGGAACTCTCCAACCCCAGCTCCAACACCAACGACATCCAGCCGTCGCGAGACCTGTGCGACTCACTGGCCACCTTCTTCCACCGCAAAATCGCCGACATCCACGACAGCTTCAACACCACGACCGCCCCGGCAACCACCGAGACCACTGCCCCCACAACCACCAACCGCCTGCTCTCCTGGACCAACATCAACGACGAGGACACCAGCGAGATCATGAACACCATCCACTCCGGTTCACTGCTAGACCCGTGCCCTCACCACATCTTCAACAAAGCCAGTACAGCCATCGCGCCCCATCTCCGGAAAATAATCAACATCTCCTTCGAGACAGCAACCTTCCCGGAAAGCTGGAAGCACGCCGAGATCACCGCCTTACTCAAGAAACCCAAGGCAGACCCCAAGGACCTCAAGAACTTCCGACCCATCTCTCTGCTCCCGTTCCCCGCGAAGGTCACCGAGAAAATCATCAACAAACAACTGACCCGCTACCTCGAGGAGAACAACATCCTGGACCCTTCCCAGTCCGGCTTCCGCAGCAACCACAGCACCGAAACCGCCCTCATCGCCGCCACCGATGACATCAGGACCCTGCTAGACAACGGAGAAACAGCAGCCCTCATCCTCCTGGACCTATCAGCCGCCTTCGACACGGTCTGCCACCACACACTACGAACACGCCTTCACGACGCCGGGATCCAAGAGAAGGCCCTGGACTGGACCACATCCTTCCTTTCCGGCAGAACACAAAGCGTCCGCCTCGCCCCCTTCCGATCCAAGGCCACCAAGATCATCTGCGGCGTACCCCAAGGCTCCTCCCTCAGCCCAACGCTGTTCAACATCTACATGGCACCCCTCGCCCACGTCGCCCGACAGCACAACCTCAACATCATCTCCTACGCCGACGACACCCAGCTGATCCTCTCCCTCACCAAAGACCCTCACACCGCCAAAGCCCACCTCCACGAAGGAATGAAGGCCGTCGCCGAATGGATGAGGACCAGCCGCCTGAAGCTGAACTCGGACAAGACGGAGGTCCTCATCCTTGGTTCCAACCCTTCAGCCTGGGACGACTCCTGGTGGCCAACATCACTGGGAACAGCCCCGCCACCCACCGACCACGTACGCAACCTAGGGGTCATCCTCGACCCCACCCTCCCCATGACTAAGCAGGTCAACGCCGTTTCCTCATCCTGCTTCAACATCCTCCGAATGCTCCGCAGGATCTTCAAGTGGATCCCCACCGAAACAAGAAAAACAGTCACCCAGGCCCTCGTCACCAGCAGGCTGGACTACGGAAACGCCCTCTACGCAGGAACGACGGCTAAGCTCCTGAGACGGCTGCAACGCATCCAGAACGCCTCTGCACATCTTATCCTCGACATCCCCCGACGCAGCCACATCACACCCCACCTGAGAGACCTGCACTGGCTCCCTGTCAACAAGAGGATAACCTTCAAGCTCCTCACCCACGCACACAAAGCACTCCACAACTCCGGACCAGCCTACCTCAACAGACGACTCAGCTTCTACACCCCCACCCGCCAGCTCCGCTCGACCAGCCTCGCCCTCGCCACAGTCCCCCGCATCCGGGAAACGACCGCCGGCGGCAGATCCTTCTCCCACCTCGCCGCCAAGACCTGGAACACCCTCCCCACCAACCTCCGACAGACCCAAGACCTACTGGCCTTCAGAAGACTCCTCAAGACCTGGCTCTTTGATCAGTAGCAGCACCACCCCCCTCTTCCCCCAGCGCCTTGAGACCCTCGCGGGTATGTAGTGCGCTTTACAAGTGACATGATTGATTGATTGATTGATTGTATGTATGAATAGATAGATAGAGAGATAGATAGATAGAGAGAGATAGAGAGATAGATAGGTAGGTAGGTAGGTAGATAGATAGATAGATAGATAGATAGATAGATAGATGATAGATAGATGATAGATAGATAGATAGATAGAGAGATAGATAGATAGATAGATAGATAGATAGATAGATCACAACTGTTTGTTCTAAAATAAAGGATACTTTAATTTTCACAGTTCATTGAGTGCCGCACCTTTTCTCTTTTATGAGATATATATTTAACTATGGATAAATAGTAGATAGATATTCACACACATAGACACACACCCATACACACACACACACACACACGTATATACTCAAACACACACACACACATACATGTTTGCTTAAAATGTTCAAATTTAATGTGCATATCAAGGTGCAATGTTTGCTTCTTCAGCTGGCACATTCATCAGCTGTGGTGGTGGGGCACAAGGGAGGACATGGGAAATAGCACTGGGGTATGGACCCTTTCTGGACACACTGGAGATGCCACTGAAGAGACTCTGGAGCAAATTAATATAACCTTCAGGACTGGGGGTTCAGTGCGAGTAGCAGGGAGAAGAAGGGCAATGACAGCTCAAGATGAGGGCTCTAGGCTCCAAGTCATTTATAGGCTACAATACAGCTGTGAAGAGAGCTGTACTGGAAAAGCCAGGATTTTCACCATTGGACCCAGTCTGTGCCAGATGGAGGGAGAGCATAGTGCTAGATGAGAAAACACTGTGACCACTAATCCAGGGGCATAGCTATCAGTAGTGTAGCTGTTGCAATGGCACCACACCCCAATGGCGAGAGGGGCGCCTGCTGTGGTTTATTTTAGAGACCATCCCTCCCATTAAGAACATTTTGTTCTTTGTATATGTCTAGGCCATGCTGCTTTAGGTTTAAACCTATAGTTACTGATGAAACCCCACTGAAAGGGAAACAGCCCTCATCTTTGAAAACATATAAACACTGATAAACACCTGCAGAACCACAAAATAAAATGCCATTCAAAGGAGTGTGAGAGAGAATGATTCATTTTAATTTCTTTCTGAATGGGCCAAAACAACTTAACTTTGTTATACAATGTAGCAGCAAGAAATACGGGTCTAAGATTATTCTGCTTGAGGTTTGTTGTTTAGGGATGTCACTAAATTACTGTTTCTTCTTTGTTTTTGTTTCCTTCAGTTTTGTGAGCCTGGAATAAAGGTACAGGGTTTAGAAGCATATTTAGGTCTGATCCAATAATTATTGTATACACTGTAGAGAATCTGGGAATATTAAAATCATATTTGATCTTTCCACAGTGCTTAATTCTTTCACTAGCTGGTGAAATGGCTGCCTTATAAGAACCTTGGCCAATATTCACTAGCATATTTACCCACAGACACAGAATAGGTAAAACTCTTTGATACATCAGTCCCCTTTCCTAACAAATCAGTATTGATAGCAGGTCACCTGTCAAACAACCCAGGATTTAAACACTCAATGCAGGGAGAAGTGACAGGTACCTGTGAAAACAGGGCTGTTACTATGCACATGGGATAGGGGTAAAAACATGACACAACTTACTGCGTTCCAACCTAATGCATACCTGCAAGTTTTCCCATTGTTATGTGTGATACCTTAGCCAGGATTACCCAACTGAAGTTTAAAGCTGGGCGTTTTGCGCCCATAGTTCCAATGTTAACAGCAAAATGTCAAGTCCCAGAAAACAATGTGGTGTCTGTTAAAAGGTCAGGACTAATTTGCATTGAGGCATTTACAGTGAGGCATTTGTCATGGGGACACTTGGCAGCTATGAATGTCCACGGATCAGCAGCACCACCTTAATGTGGTCAGGCAAAGAGTGTAGCAAAGCAGTGGCGAGCATTCTTAAAGCATCAAGTTTCAGGTGCTTTAGAATGCGGAGCTATAAATTAATCTGGTGTATTTCAAAAATGCTGTTGGCAGGGCTGACCTCCCCTACTATGTCATGGTATTCAGTAAGGAGGAGGTGAATGACCCTCAAGTGTCCATGAATTTTATTAAAACATTTAAAATAGAACTCTTACTTTTTAAATCCATTTAATAGTCCTACAGACCAGAGTCCTGACAGAGTGAGATGTGAGATGTGAGAGGAAATGAGATGTGAGAGGGAAATGAGATGTGAGTGTGAGTGAGAGTGCAATCCACCTACTTTCTATACTTAAACAGTCTAACATAAGTCCACTGGACACACTACCAATGGGAAGATGCTATATACCCTGCATTACTTCTCCTTTCAAATTAATATGTGCTTCATAACAATCACTGCAAAAAAAACAATATGTTTGGTAAACACTGCAAAAATACAGTTTTTGTCTATTTAGGCAGTTAGGCAGCTGAATAAACACTGAGAAGCAATGATTGCAGTAGGTTTGGAAAATACTGAGAAAATACTACTGAAATCCACAAACAATAAACACTGAAAGCAGGACAGCCTATAAAAGCCTTCTGCTTGGCTCTGTTGACTCTTTCTGGGTGGACAAGTGGAAAATAGTAATGGAGCACGAGAGATACATGGGCCCACGTAACCACTGAAAAAGCCAGAAACTATAGCAGAGGTGGTCAGACATCAAGACTCTGTATACAGAGAGGCAAGATGGCGGCCGCACTTGCGGTTGAGTAAGCTGGTTCTACCCCCTGATCAATCACCCCCCCACACCTTCCTGCTTGGACGGGCCCACGGCTGACTTTCTCCATGGCTGGCATGATCTGGAGGCTGTGTTTAAAGCGCTACGAGCTGCAGGCGACATCGCGGTTTTTCAACGCGGGTCTTTTGTTTTCCTGGACTTGATTGCTTCACGCAGCACTCCCGATGCCTCCGTAGACTGTGAGAGGCACAAAGAGTTGCAGACCGCTCACAGTGACGAGCACCATGAAGGCAACAGGAGCAGGGGCTGGAGTAGGAGCGGGAGCTCAGAGGGCGGCCGGTGGCGTGCCCCTTGACTCTGGAGAGCCGATCCTGAAAGCAGGCTCCTCCGCCCGCGGCAGGAAAATGGTGCTGGCACTCTTTCAAGCCCAGACGGCAAAGACTAGAAAGCTGCAGGCTGGCGATATGGAGGCTTACAGGATTGCAGCTAAGGCCTGAATGATGACTGAGGGGAGCCCCTCGCTGAACCTGGAAGTAACTCACCAGCCCACCTCTCCAATCTCTCTCTGTGGCAAAGAGGTGAGTGATGGAAGTGGGGTGACTGGGGATGAGTGCAGGGGGGCTCAGAGCATGGGGGAATCCATGACATTGATGGGGGATCTCTTATTGGAGGGGGGTCAGGGAATACTTTGCCAGTAATTCCCCGAAGGACCTCTCTGGAGAGTGAATGCTCGCAGGTACCCCAAGCAGAAATGGGGACCTTGGATAGATCCCCTGGTGGGAAAAGACCCAGGGGAAAAGCCAAATCGGGGAGCTCCAAATCCTCGATTTGGGGGGACCAAGCTTGTAGCTCGGACAATCCGGGACCCATAAAAGAGGTGGACTCTGGGTATAAGTTTTATTCAAAGTCTGACCCCTCTAACTCTTCAGGCGATGAGAGCCTGGGAAAGGACTGGACAAGAGAAGAACTCAGCCACAGTGACAGGAGTGACATAAGCAGCCTACATGTGGAAAAGGAGGATACAGATGGCAACCCCGCAACCAGCCCTTCAACTGTCTGAAAACAGAGAGATCACAGAGAGCAGCCCAGGACTAAGTCTAAGGGGCCCGTTGGCTCACTAGTATGGGACTGCTCCTTTTCCCCTAATCTAGGGGAAGGTAGAGATGTGGTTACTGTAGATGCGGCTACCGGGACTGGGACGGTGGAAAATCCAGAGGAAATTTCGCTCTCCATCATCGATCAGAGCATTGTTGCTCACAGGGAGGAGACTCGGACGGAGAGCCTAAGGACCCAAGGAGCGTGCCGCAAGCTGCAGAACTCTATCCGCAGAGTCACAAAGTCCTGCTCAGAACTGGCAGTAAGGATTGGGGAAGCAGAGGCCCGGATTTCAACTCTGGAGGACGAGCTTTTCATCCATAGAACCCTCACGGATTCTCTAAGAGCACAGAAGGAAAATACTATCTGGAAGTTAACTGACCTGGAAAATCATGCGAAAAGAAATAATCTGAGAGTCCTGGGTATTCCTGGAGGCATGAAGAAAACAGATGTTCGGAAATTTATTGTAGAGCTCTTTACAGAGGCATTCCCGGAACTTACACAGTGGGACTGAAAGTTGGAGGTTCAGAGGGCGCACAGATTCCCTTTCAACCAGCATAAGAGATCGGGACAGTCCATAACTAAACCCAGAGCTATCTTGATATATTTGAATAATTTGTTGGCTCCAGAAGCTATCTATGATCTAGCTAGACCAGATAGGAAAAGGGCAGGAAAGGGATCTGAATTTTTTTGAAGGCCCGATTTTTGTCATGCGACAGTGAAGAAAAGGTGGCAATTGTGGCAATTGATGCCAATGTTCCAGGCGAAGGGAGCGCAGGTATTTTGCTCAACCCAGCCAAACTAAAGGTTATCTGCAAGGGCCAAACGCAGTTTTTCCCCACCGAAGTCCAAGCAAAAGAATATCTGCAATCAATTTAGAATAGATAGGATAATGTATATATAGCTGTGGTTTGAATATTGATCTGGCTTAGTAGATATCTACTCTGGAAGGCCTGGTGTTTTTCTTTGCTTTTTCTAGGGGGGGGGACTTGGTTTTTTTGGCAGCTTCTCATCACTGAGGACCTTCGGTCCTTTGGCCTCATTAAGCGAGGGGAGGGGGAGGAGGGTGTCACGGAGGGTTGGGGGATGCTGGTATGGAGGTGCGAGGGGGTTCGGGGCAGAGGGGGGGTGGGTTTGTGGAGAAAGGGGGGGAAATAAAAGAGAAGACATGGTGGAAGAAGGTGGGGAATTGTGCACTGACTGGGCACGGAAAACAGGTGGGAAAATTGGAGAGAGAGCAAAATATGGTGGGCGAGAAGATCCAGATGGAGAAGGGGCTTGAGAGTATTTGGAGGGATAGCCTCTGCTTTGGGAATGGGTAAGATAAGTATATGTACCATCAATGTGGGGGGCTTAAATGATAGGATTAAACGAGCATGCGTCGCCGAGGTTCTTAGATCCCAAGGGTCTGATATAATTAGTCAGCAGGAAACACACATTCCATGGGGGAAGCAGGATATCTTGACAATCAAAGGCTATACCTTGGCAGCGTGTTCCACTCAAACCTCTCCCATAAGAGGGGTTGCTATTCATGTTAGAAATAGCATGGGTTCTGGCACACGGGTATTGGAGGATAAGTGGGGCAGATGGGCGATTGTGTCGTTACCCTTGGGACTGGCAGTCTGCACTATATATGGATCGAACCAGGATGACCCAAAAATCTTTAACGA
Source organism: Calotriton arnoldi (assembly GCA_963921515.1). NCBI lineage: Eukaryota > Metazoa > Chordata > Amphibia > Caudata > Salamandridae > Calotriton > Calotriton arnoldi. The sequence continues at coordinate 514,755 of CAWUFW010003908.1, forward strand.
CTTAGAAGTTGAGCTGGTATCCTGGCCAGAACCGTTAGTCATCAGTGGGGACCTGAATATAAATCCGGAGGTGAGCAGGGGTCTAATGTCTAAATACTATGGGAGGAAGCCATTAGTATATAAAGCTTTGGCTGCCCTAAAATCCAGCTATGATTTAGCGGATGTGTGAGCTGATAATAACCCCTGTGATCCGGGGTTTACTTATTTAACATATCCCCATAGTAAATGTGTTAGGTTAGATTATTTTTTGGTTTCGTCTTCTATGTGTAATGTTGTAGGAATCAAGAAGCTACCTAAACTGCTCTCGGACCATAACCCATTAATTTTAGACTGGGCAATACAACTGGATGTACGAGCTCAGTCTAAGTGTACATTTGACAGAAAATTGCTTTTCAAGGTTTCCTTCATACAACATATTAGGCAGTGGATTATACAATATTTTGATGCAAATCGGTATAGCACTTCTCGTGGTATGGTCTGGGATAGCTTTAAGGCTGGCTTGCAGGGGGAAGTCATTAGTTTTGTTGGGAAGAATAGGTGATTGGAAAAGGGTGAAATTGAGGGTTTGATTGGTAGACTTGCAGTCTTAGAAAAGGACCATACTCTAGCAATCAGCCAAAACCAACAGGCGATAGCATTGACTCTGCAGCAAGAAATAGTGATGACTAAAGCTGAGATTAGCAGTTATTATAATAGGAGGTGCGCAGCAGTGTATCAGGCACATAAAAAAGATAGCTATGAATATGGAGAATCTGTGGGTAAACTACTAGCGCTGCGCACAAAGCAGAAGTCAGCTAGGAATAATATTTCAGGAATTAAAGGGCAAGATGGACGGTATGTCACAAGCTTAAAAGATATTATTAAAGTATTCGAATGCTTCTATCAGGATTTATACCGGGAGGAGGACACTCGCCCTCCCTCTCCTAATTGGATTGATAGTATGGGGGACCCACGAGGGATTGATAATGAGATGCGACAGGAGTTAGAGGCAGAGATTACATTGGAGTAAGTTGTAAATGCCCTACATTCTATGGCCTCAGGAAAGGGGGCAGGTGCTAATAGAATCCCCTTAGAACTGTATAAGGTATTCCAGGCGGAGTTAGCTCCTTCACTCCTAGACTTGTTTATTGGGGTACAACATAGTGGGATTCCCCCGGGTTTCTTGGCAAAGGACGGACATAATCATCTTTTTAAAAAAAGATAAACCCTCAGATAATCCGGCTTCCTATCGGCCTATATCGCTCATCAATTCAGATGCCAAGCTTTATTCTAAAATGTTAGCGTTGCGGCTAAGTAGGATCATAACTCATCTAGTTTCTCCCTGGCAACATGGTTTTATACCTGGGAGGGGCACCACCAACCATATCAGGCGCACTATCGCTTTATTTAATGCAGAAGAAGTGCTAGGGCAGAAGATGGCCTTGATTCTCCTGGATGCAGAAAAGGCCTTTGACCGTGTGCCCTGGCAGTATTTATGGGGAATCTTGGCGTATAAGGGGTTTGGCCCGGGTCTTATCACAGCTACACGAGCAATGTATTCTAGACCTTACGCCAGGTTGCAAATCTTGGGCCAAGAGTCAGGTTGCATTCATGTTGCCAGGGGGACAAGGCAGGGCTGCCCCAGCTCTCCAATCTTATTTGTGTTATACATCGATCTGTTTATTCAGCAATTACTTCAAAATTGGTGTATAAAGCCACTATGCATCAATGGATTTGACACCAAGGTAATGGCATATGAGGATCATATCACCATTGTGAGCTCAGACCCTGAGATGGCGATGTTAGAAACGGGAAGAATGGCTGTGGAATATGGTAGGACATCAGGATACCTATTGAATGCAGGGAAAACGCAGATTGTCTGCAATTCCAATACTCCGTTTATGGATCCTCGCAGGCTGGACGTAGCAGTATATCTCGGGGTTAGGGTCAGCAGTAGGGTCAGTTCCATATGGTCAATAAATCTGAGCCCCATGCTTAATAAGATTAGTACAGATCTAAAATGTTTGGATAGGCTACATCTCACGATAATTGGAAGATGCAACATTCTCAAAATGATGATTTTCCCCAAGATTTTGTATTTGTTTCGCTCCATCCCTTTGGAGATTGAAGGGTATTTGTTAAAGAAATTAGACTCTAACTTTATCAATTTTATCTGGCGGTACAAGAAAACTCAGTGATCTTTAAAGTTATTAACTTTACCTCAAGATCGTAGAGGATGGGCATTCCCCAATATGCTTTGTTACTACTATGCGACCTTCTTACAGCAGATGGCGGAGTGTTCCTATCCAAAAATGCTGGTGTAAATATCAGGGGCCAGGAGTATGGTACAGCGATTCCCACTATCTATGAGTTGGCCATGGGCCGATCGGCCCGTGGTATGCTTCTTAGACAACTTGAGGTCAGCTACTACAAGAAAACCCGATTCAAGTGTGTGATCGCAGTATGGAAAGTGTGGTCTAAAGTGGTGACATTTATGAAGATACCCACCTATAATAGATATTCACTGCTGTGGCGTTCCTCTCTGTTTCCTGCAATGTCTTATGACGTGGTGGGTAAACAGTGGGAACAAAAAGGCATAATTAGAATTGGGGATTTATATCGGGCCAATCAAATTCGCTCGTTTTCTGACCTCTTGGAGGGGTATGGTGTAACTGCAGGATCATATATTAAATATATCCAGATTATCAATTATCTTTCCCAGGTCCGGATCGAACAACTCTCTTTAATTAAAATCCCGCTCCTGGAAGTGACTATGTGCGCCCGTTCTAGGATAAAAAAATTATAAAATCTTACTGGATAAAATCCCTGATGATTTAGAGAAGGTTGAGGTTAACTGGACTCAGAAGCTGGGAGATGGTGATGTCAATCTATATAGATCAATTGTACTAGGCTCTGAAACTTTTCATGCTGCTAACCTAAAAGCCCAGCACTATCAAACTATTTTCAACCTTTATTTCATGCTGGCTAAACTTTTTAGTTGGGGTAAGAGGGAGGACGATAAATGTCCTAGATGTGCTTACGGGCCAGCCGATCTGATGCATATGTTTTTTGTGTGTGGGAAATTGTCACTTCTAATAGAAGGGATTGAGGGGTTTCTGTATGAAGCATTGGGCAGGAGAGTCGGCATAACCCCATTACTGATGCTTTTGGCTTATGATAGTAGTGTGCAACTCGATAACCCACAGGGGAACTTTACTTTTATTGTGATCGCTGTTGCTTGGTTGCTCATCGCCACGCAGTGAAAAGATGTCGAGCCCCCTACCTACCAGGCTTGGTTAGGTCGCTTACTCGCTATTTATAATCTTGAAAGAACACTATATAATTGTAAGGGTAGCCGCACCAGCAAGAGAGGCCATAAATTCTGGGCTCCAATGAGCAAATGGCTCAGAAGGCGCAGAGGTGGCAGGGATTGGCTAGGTTCTGTTCTTTAAGAGAGGGCTGACTGATCTTGAAGTTCTGGTAGGAGCACTGTGAATAAGATCTAGGATAATAGTCATACTCATTATTTACAGTTTTGTTTGTACTCATTTGATGTTGTATGGTACCTTATCCATCTATTTTACTGTGTTGCCTTCTTCTTGTGTATATGAAATGTATAAGAAATGTATATCTTAGTTATGAAATTCCAGCATATATTAATTTGTGATGCCCCAATGTTTTGGTCTTTAATCAATAAAAAAAAAAAGACTGTATAGATTTGGCTTGGTTTCAAAAAGACAGTCAGACAGACAGACTTTTTTAGAGATACAAGAAGGAGGAACTAAAGTATAGAGAGTGGTAGATGAGGAAAAAAGAAAGGAAAATGGCAAGAAAGTGTAAAGGAGATACATACAGAGGGAAAGAGGTCATGAGGGGCTATAATGATGAGAACAGCTGGAAAGGTGCTAGAGAAGAGAGGGTGGGTATTAAAAGGAGAGAGAAAAAAGGAGGGAAGGAATAGAGAGAATGAGAAAATGGACCAAAGGGATAGGAACGATAAAGCATAAAGAAACAGCAGAGATAGCGAGAGGTCAAAGAAGATCGGAAAAGCATAATGGAAAGATAGGGATGCAGGAGCGGCCCGTGCAGGTAGGAGCGGTGGGACATGGGGCTGGGTGAGGGGACTCGATAAGACGAAGGAAAATTAAATATTTATTTAATTTTCCCTCGTCGCCGTCTGTCGAGTCCCCCCCCCACCCGCCGCTCATTCCTGCACGGGCCGCTCCTGTAGGGATAGGATTGCAGAGAAAAAGTTGAAAATATGAATGACAGAGAGACTGGAAAGAGAAGGAAATACTGAATATGCCTGGACTGTAAGCACTTAAAGGGCCACTCAGTGAATGATGTCACCATAGGTCTCAAAAACCAAGCAGACATCATTGAACAAAACAACATTCTGGAATGACCATTCCTGGCGAATGTTACAGATGAAGAACTGGATGACCCGTTACTGGAGAACATTGAAATGATACCATGTTGTGCGGAAGTGCTACTCCCATTTTCACCATGAGTGTGATCAAGAAAAGTATGTTTGATGTGTTTTCCTACTCCATGGATGGTACCGTATCCTCTTATTGACTCATCATAACATGTGATGCTCTCTCATCAAATCAAACTGAATGACCAGGTGCCAACCCAATGCCACCATATTTATAATCAAGCTACTGACAATTTTAAACTGAATGTTGCCTTTGCACGACTGCTACAGCCGCAAGCAGTAGGTCAATATTCACTCAAATTATGTCTTTCATCATTGGCTCCCGGTGCTCCTTGCCCCTGTGTGAGCTTAGTTTGAACCATCATGACTTTATGCTACTTTGCAGCTGTGACTAAGCAGCAGTCTGGTATGGTGATTGTTAGAAATGGGATCTCTAGTTGGCAAGGGCTTGCACCTTTGTCCAAGTAGGGACCCTTCTTCCTAGTCAGGGTAAGGGTTGTTACACTCGTGAAGTAACCCCTGCTCACCCTCGTGGTAGCTTGGCACGAGCAGTCAGGCTTAATTCAGAGGCAGTGTGTAAAGCATTTGCACATAACCAACAGTAATACAGTGTAAGCACTACAAACGGACACCACACCAGTTTAGAAAAATAACCAATATTTTATATACTCAAGACAAGACCAATTACGACAAAAATCCACAATACTGTACTTTACTGAATGAATACTTGATACGTTAACTTCTTCTTTGCAGGAATAGCACAAAAGCAAAGTTCGTACGAGTCGGTAGCTCCGTCCGAGCCTACCGTGATGCTGAAAACCACAGAGTCTACAGTTCCGGCCGACCGCGTCGATACGGGCCAGCAGAGTCATGAACAGACTCGGTTACAGTACCTTTCTCGTTGTGGCTGGTACGGAGTGTACGAGCCGGTCGGCGTTCGTCGCGGTTGTGGTGCAAGACGGAGCGATGCAAGGTGCGGTGTCCCTCGATGCGGTGCAGGCAGCGGCTCGATGAGCGTCGTGCAGACGGAGTCGGTGAGTCCAAGGCGTGCGATGCAGGGCGAGACGATGCTCGATGCGGTGCTGACAGGTTGCGATGCAGGCGACCAAGCCGGAGTGCGGGAGCTGGCGTCGGACAGCGGTGCGAGTCGGAGCGGTGCGTCGCAGACGTGCGAGCGGTGCCCCAAATGCGGTGCGGTCTCGACTCTTGAGCCAGTTGCAGCGACAGCGTCGGTCTGGTCCGGCTGGCCCAGTGAAGCGATGCGATGCGTACTGCGGTGCCCACAGGTCACGGTGCAAGCAGCGGCTCGATGTTGGCGGCGTCGGACGTCGCCCACGGTGAGACCAGGGTTGTGATGCGAAGCGGGGCGATGCGGTCTGCGGTGCAAACAGGTCACCGGCCAGGGATGGATTCGGTTGACGGAGTCGGTTGCAGTTCCCTTCCTCTGTGGCGACTGAAACAGCGTTCCAGAAGCGGTACCCAGAGGCTTGTGAAGTCTTTGTAGTCCCTGAGACTTCTTAACAGGAGGCCAGCTCGGTTCCTGGCCCTTGGAGATACTCAGCACAAGTTCGTAGAAAGTTCAGTCCAGTCCTTTCACTGCCCAAGACAGAAGCAGCAACTGCAGGCCAACCCAACAAAGCAACAACACAGCAAAGGGGCAGTACTCCTCCTGGCAGCTCTTCCAGCTCTTCGTCTTGGCAGGTTCCTTGATTCCAGCGAGATCTAAATTCATGGGGTCAGGGCCCCAATATTTATATCCCAAATTCCTTTGTTCTCTGAAGGCAGAGAGGCCTTTGCCTAGTCCAAACCAGTTCTGGAGCACTTTGTTGACAAGTCTCCGTCCCTTCTTTCAGTGAGTCGGCCAGGGACATCAGACGCACCACAGGAGGTGGAGCCAGCATTGTGGAGGGAAGGCACTGTCCTATTCAGGGCCCAGGTGCGACCCCTCCCACCCATCTACAGGTCGATCTGGCTATTCAGCCCTGCGCTGACTCACCCTGTCTCCTGGCATCCCCCAGCCCCTGTCACTCACACTCCAGACAAGGAATACACAACCTCGCAGAGGCAGGCTTGGATGGTTAGACAAGAAAATACCCACTTTCTAAAAGTGGTATTTTCAAACACAGAATGTTAAAACCAACTTCACTAAAAGATGCATTTTATCATTCTGAGTCCAGGCATACTAAACTCGAATTTCTACCATGTTCCCGGGGTCAGTTAGGATTATAAGCTGTAATAATCAAAACTGCCCGTTCTGGCCTAGGGGAACAGGTAGCCTTGCAATAGTGAAAAACGAACTAGGCTGTAATTCACTATCAGGACATGCCGCACACACCCGGGCATGTCCTACCTTTCGCGTACAACGCACCCTGCCCACAGGGGTACCTTGGGCCTACCTTAGGGGTGACTAACATGTAGCAAAGGGAAGGTTTAGGGACTTGCAAGTGTGTGCACTTGCCAAGTCAACATGGCAGCCCCAGGCTGCGCATGGGCTCTGCGATGGCAGGCCCGAGTTACACTTTACGGGCTGTTTGCGTGGGTGGCACAATCCAGTGCTGCAGCCCACCAACAGCATTTGGTCTATAGGCCCTGGCACTCGCAGTGCACTTTACAAGGGACTGACACATAAACCAAATAGGCCAATCATGGAAACACCAATCCATAACACATTTTATACAGGAGCACTTGCACTTTCCCACTGGACCGCAGTGAGGAAAGTGCGCAGAATCATTACACCAGCAAAAACAGAGTCAAAACCGGGAGGTCAGAAAGCAAAAAGTCAGGGGAAACACGCCAAAAGATGCCAAGTCTAACAGTGATATTATGCCTGTTTCCCTCACTTAAGCTGCAAGGACTTCCATGCACTAGTAAACAGCTTTACTGTACCCTGTCACCAGGGCATGTACCAGTAGAGTGCTCAATGGGCACTTCTCCATTGCCTTGCTTAACACAGGCAGAGAGCCAGTGCACATAAAATGCAGCCTTTTATCTTCCAGACGTCCTACTGGAGGTCAGTGTCAGACTGACGTTAGCATCAATCCTTCAGCTCATATTTCATTTCCCTGGCATCCATCCTTTTGTCTAACGAGGAGATTAATGCCTCCTTCTGATGATTCCTTTGTAGTGTCTGAGAATGATGTGGGCTGATCACCAGATGCTGAAGTGCAGATGCCAAGGAGGCTCCCTTCAAAGTCATGCACAAATTGCTACCTGGTCTTTGACAGCCTTACACTGCTGGTAAAGTTACTCCCAAATGGACACTATGCTTGTATATTGTTGGTTGGCATAGGAGGGCTGCTGGGTTTTCATCTTTGTCCTAGCGCGGGGACACTCCGTTCGGAGTAACCATAGCACTTTACAAGCTTCCTAATAATAATAATAACAATATTGTAATCAGCCGCCATTTTGAGAGGATCTTTTTTACTTCTAAATGAGAGGGATGAACACATATGTTTGATAGCTTTCAAGATGGCTTCCGCTGTGCTCGACACAGAGCTTCTGCTGTGCTCGACACAGACAGGAATCATGCTATGTCTGAAACTAATGCAGGGTAATGCATGCATAGGTGCAATACATGTCTGTACTTGGATGCAGCAGCAAGGATTTTAGACCAACTGACAAAAGACATTAGGCACATTTTGTAGAGATCATACATTTTTCAAATAAAGGAAATGCGTTTCTCTCATACATTTATTTAGATAGTCACTCATATTATGAAGAGCTACTTAACAATAAAAGAACTTTAACTTCACAGGGTGTATAGGCTCCTTGTATGATGTTCTTGCAGAAATGAGAAAGTGCTTTGTTGCTTCCTATAAAAAAATACTCATTCTCTAACTGTACAGCGGATGCATCTGTCACTATTAATACTGCTCTGGTAGACATCTTGAAAAGAGAACTTCCAAGCAGAATTATTGATGTAAGTTTTATACATTTGTGTATTTTACAATGGAATGTTATTTAATACATGCATATATTACATTACATATCATTAAGGCTGAAGACATCTCCATAAAAGATTGTGAGGCCCTTTTCACCGGATGCAATCCTACACCATCTTCCTCTTATAACTTCCCTCTCCTTTACAGACCTCCACTTCGCAAAGCAACATTCCCAGACACACTTCTAGACACAGTTTCAAACCTGATAACACTACACTCCAACCCATGCATTCTGGGGGACCTCAACATTTGTTATGACAAACCCAATATGCCCCATCCCAAAACAATCATCGCTGGCCTAGACGCACTAAACCTGCATCAGCTCATCAACAAACCCACACGCATCAATGGACACATCCTAGATGTCATTTTTGCAACTACAGAACTAGTTACCTTTCAAACAATGACTCCAGTCACATGGTCAGACCACAATTTGCTTGCTTTCCAACATAAAACAACACTAAACGTTGCAGCTAAAACCACCTTACATGCATCCACCCATCGACCGTGGAACAAACTCAAATTTGGAACACTTAGAAACACAACTAACATCTAGTAGAGATCTAGACACAATACATTCTGTTCAAAAACTATATGAGTGGCTACAGGAAGCTTTTGATATCCTGATACCACTAAAAACCACACAACAGAACAAAAGAAAACAAGCACCATGGAGAAATACAGAGATAAAACAGTAAATTAGAAAGCTGCAATGTGCCTGGCTCAAAACAACAAGCATTGGCATAGCCAATAGGTCTCGCCTTTGGGACCTTATGTGTTTAGCCAGAACTTTTGGCTATGTTGTAGAGCAATGTGGCTGCTGTGTATTATGTTGAAAAGTTATAATAAAAAGTGTTAGGCATTCTTGTTACCTTTATACAAACGAAGGCGACATTATATACAACTGAAAAACCTGATTAAAACAAGAGTTTAACATAAAAATTGTCTTCTAGTTTTTTTGTGCTTGCACTGCTGGCAACTTCTTCCTGACTGTTCTCATGCTTGTTTGTTATAATTGTTTTTGTTATGGGGGAGCGGGACATAAATAACGGGGGAGTGGAGGTTGGAAAACAGTAATTTAATTTGAACACGAGCAGCGGACGGACACTAGGGGAGAATCAACAGATGCCAGATTCCAAGGGCAGACTGACGTGATGCTTAGGTGGTGCGCTGATGCAAAATGGTGGTGGTGAATGATGTTTGGTGCTCAGGTGGTGACCCTATATGGTGTGGATTGGAGGTATGTTGTGGATTGTGGAGTTGAAATGTTGTTTGGTGTGTAATTATGCGGTGTGTATTGGAAATGTGTGGAGTTGAATTGTGTGGCCTGGAACTGTGGTGTTGAGTGAAATTATGCTTAGTGAAATTGTGTCATGGTGTGGAGTGCATGTATGTTGATTGGTGGTATGTGGTATAGAGTGCATTTATGTGGCGTGTATTTATGTTGCATTGAGTACAGTGCAATTATGTGGCGTGTAATTATGTGGCACTGAGTGGTATTATGTGGAGTGTATTTATGTTGCATTGAGTAGAGAGTAATTATGTGGCATGTAATTATGTGGTACTGAGTGGTATGTGGAGTGTATTTATGTTGCATTGAGTAGAGTGTAATTATGTGGCATGTAACTATGTTGCACTGAGTGGTGTTTTGTGGAGTGTATTTATTTTGCATTGAGTAGAGTGTAATTATGTGGTGTGTAATTATGTGGCACTGAGTAGTATTATTTGGAGTGTATGTTGCATTGAGTGCAGTGTAATTATGTAGCATATAATTATGTGGCAGTGAGTGGTATTGTGTGGAGTGTATGTTGTATTCAGTAGAGTGTAATTATGTGGTGTGTAATTATGTGGCACCTCCAGCAAATTTGTAAATGACTCCAAACCTTCATTTTCCTCCATTTTAACAACTAAAATTTCCATGTTTTATTTTTAAATCTTAATTGCCTTGATTTAAGCCTAGATTTCTGCCCAGGATTTTCTCATCAAAACTCATCTGCAGAGTTGGTGTTGTATCATTGTGGAACACAGCTTTGTTTTCACCTGCATTATTTTCAAAGTTTAACATTTGCAGTGGTGATAGGGCACAGAGAAACACAGCAATGTGTGTGCTCTGTGTAAAGAAGAGAGCGAAAGAGAAAGTTCTTGTGAGAAACAGGAGCTGAGAAAGAGAGGTATGTGAGCACGAAAAGGCATACAGTGTAAGGGAAGTTGTATGTGAGAAGTCAAAATAAGTGGGCTTTATGAAGGAAAAGAGCACATGAAAGAAATATACGTTTGTGAGATTAGCATTTAATTGAGAGATGAGGGTGTGTATGCATGTGATTGAGAATGAGGTGGTAAGAGATGTGTGAGACAGAAAAGAGGATCTTTGTCAGAAACTTGTGAGGCGAGACTGAAAATATGTGAAGGGAAGTTGTGATAAAGGAATGTATGAGGGAATAATGGGATGACAAGGAAGAGTACCGTTTATATGCGTGTTAAGCAAAATGACAATCCCCTCCATGCAAAATGCTGTTGGCTGACTTCGGAAACATAAAAATAAAATGTAATTACTCACCCTTTGCCTTTTTAGGTCTGGTGGTATCCAAGCTCTTTTGATTTTACTAAAATTATATCTGTAATTTAGTTGTAGGGGCTTTCAGCCAGCCTTCTTCATTCATTGTCCTGTTGTGTCATTAGAATGTTTCTTCCACCTATAAGAACCTGCAGCATATTGCATTTTATCAGCCACTGCTAACTTCACTCTAAGTGACTGCATCCTGCTCTTTCAGAAAGAACACATCCGCACAGAAAGTAGTTTCCTTCAGTGCCAGACATTTTTATGGCAGAATGTGCTTTTTTCAGAGCAAAATATTTTTGCTTTTAGCCACTTTTTAATAATATTTGCGAGGGGCAGTCCCCTCATTCAACAATTCATTTGTAGAAACTCCATAACAAAACAAAATAAGCATTGGCAAAGCTAAAAGGCTGGCATTCAAAGCAGACATATTGGCTCTACCAATACTTGTTTTCCTTTTAGGCAATTAAGGGTAAAACAGTTAAGCGGGTAAGAAGGTAGAAATAGCCTTTTACATGTAGAGGGGAGCATCATACTGCTAATGGGCTAACAATAACACTCCCTGGAAAAACAAACCTGCATGCTACATAGTCCTTATTTACCAGAACAATGCAAGTAGCAGAAGCTGAATGTGGCAGAAAAAACAACACAAATCTAAAACACAATGTGCTTGCACCCATCTTCCTGAGCCCATTCCTGGGCTAGGGGTTGGTATGATTTAGGTAGAGCTGCACAGTGCAACTCTAACTAAATAATTGGTTAGTCAGTGGCTTTAGTGCCTCTTGTCAGTAGTCTGTAAAATGCTCCTTGGCCAGTATGCCTTTGCTGATTTGTGTCTATAGCAAGGTTACATCAAAGAACTAGTTAGTAACTGCCATATTACAATCTTCATTTATGTCTATTTTTACTGTTCCCGTTTTTGGGGTCCTAGGAAATTGCAAAAAAACCAACTATATATATTCGCTCTGAGCAGTGACACAGCTGCGTGTCCTTGTGCAGGTGCAGACGAAATCACACGGCTTTGCACAAAAATGCCGACGTCGACGCCACTCGTGACACATGGCCTGATGTCTCAGTACAGTGTGTCTTTGTCCCAGTCAGGCTATACATCTGCAAAGTGTCCACCTCGCAATGTATCTACAGTTACAGCGCCATAATTGGATGACTGTCTATGACGATGCCTAGTAAGTTTGTGTAATATCGTCACTTTATGGAACTACTGAAACTGACCTTCCAAGTTTAAACAAACATTGGCAATGCCAATAGGCCCATTCTTTGTGACCAATTAGCAATGCAACGGTTTTTAGCCACGCTAAACTCCTCGATTCGGTGCAGCGTGGCTAAAGTTAAAAAGTAAAAAAAAAAACCTTCGACAACGCCGCCTGAGACAATTTGTAGCCGCATGCACCACTTATGAGCATGCCTACAGGACGACTCATGCGTTTTTTTTCCTTTGAAGTTACCGATCCAAATTGGATCGGTAACTAAGTAACTAAATCAAACTAAAATGTACAAAACCTTCGTAAAAAAAAAAAAAAGTCAGGCAAGATGCAACATGGAGGGTGCGGGTGCTGGGAAACAATGGGGAGAAGCACTTGGGCAAGTGCAACAGGGAGGGGAGCCGGTGACAGAGAGCAACGCCAGGGAAGATAAATACAAGAGGGCCAGCTCAAAAATACACGCACTCTCAGTGCTCCACACGAGAAACAAGACGCGCGGCCAAGAAACGCGCTCTCTGGTGAGGGAGGGGGAGGAGGGGTGAGGGAGGGGGAGGAAAAGCAGATGGCGCCTTGCCAGCGATGCGAGGAATGGATGCCAGCTGTGCGCGTGCACGCCAACGTGAACGCAAGCTGGTCGCCAGCCGAAAGCCAGTGGGTTTGCACTTCCAAAACCCGCTTACTAAAACTCTCGGCCAGACCAGCGCAAGCGCTGGTGCAGGCCGAGACCTAAAAACCAATCAAGACAAACTTACCTACAGAAAATTAACAGATTATACAAGTCAGCTATCAAAAAAGGAAAGAAAAGATACTATTCAGACAGAATTCAAAATGCTAAATGTGCAAATAAAAAATTCTATAAAATACTCAATGAATTTCGTAAACCAAATTACCTAGAAAGAGTTCATCCCGTTACTCAAGATTTCACAGACAAACTGGCAAATCATTACATGGCCAAAGCAGACGCGTTGGACTCATACTTAAAACAAAGACAAAGCACAAGTGCTGACCCTTTTCCAACACAACAATCCAAGAATACTCTAACTCAGCCTCTCCTTCCAACACATTTCACATGATGAATTTATGGACCTGGTTAAACCAAACAGGCCAGCCAGCAGCCCTTCTGACCCGTGTCCACTTAAAGACAATTCTTCTGACATCATCTGCTGCCACTCCAGTAAGAAAAATCATCAACAATTCCTTAACTACAGGAATATTTTCAGAAGAACTCAAAAAGTCCTACATACGCCCATTACTGCCCATTTCTAAAGAAAACAAACTTGGACCCGCTGAACCCTGACAACTGCAGACTGATTACAAATGAACCTTTCCTAAGCAAACTGATAGAAAGAGCAGCGTTTGCCCAGATGTCACAATTCATTGAAGATAATGCCATACTTTCAGACTTCCAAACGGGATTCCGTCCAGGAAGAGGCACAGAATCTGCCCTCCTTGCCATCTGGCATGACCTGAAGAACACAGTTGACCGCAACGGGGGTGCTGCGCTACTTCTCTTGGACCTCTCGGCTCCCTTTGACACGGTTGACCATGGCACTCTGATACAAAGACTCTAGGAAGCCGGCAAGGAGGGAACTGCTCTAGACTGGATCACATCCTACCTTCGCAACCGAACTAATGTCATCCTTACCCCCCTTTCTCGTCCAAACCGTACTTCACAAAAGCAGGGGTCCCTCAAGGCTCTATCATCTCGCCCATGCTTTTCAACATCTACATAAAGTCATTACCGGCACTGATCAGTCAATTTCACCTCAAGTGCCATAACTATGCAGATGACATGCAAATACTCCTTCAACTGGAATGCCCCAAAGACATTAGAAACTCGCCAATTTTCAGTTGTCTCAGAGCCGTGGATCAATGGAGGACGTGGAGTTATCTCAAATTGAATGCTTCCAAAATGGAAATACTCACGTATGGCGATTGGAAACATTATGAACCGCTCGCCGCATGGCCTGATGATCTGGGAACACTCCTAAAGTATCGAAGGAAGTAAGAAACCTCGGAATGACCATGGACTCAAAGCTATCAATGAATGCCCAAGTGACCAAACTAGCAAGATCAAGCTTTGATACTATAAAAACGCTGTGAAAAATCTTCCCCCATTTGGAATTTCCACACAATGTCCAGGCTACCATCTCCCTTGTTCTGTCCAAACTCGATTACGCCAATAGCCTCTACCACGGATCACCTTTAACAACTATGAAAAGACTACAACGGATTCAGAACTCGACTGCCAGACTACTCTTAAATATAAAATCGCAAGACCACATCTCTCATGCCTTGAAAGCCCTGCATTGGTTACCGGTTGCCAGAAGATCCACGTTCAAGCTGCTTTGTATCACCCACAAAGCGATATATGAAACGGGACCGCTGTTCATCAGGAATAAAATCACCATACACATTCAATAAAGGAACCTCCGCTCTAGAGTGGCACCTCGCCTTAACATCCCAATGTACAAGAAAAAAAACATGCGTGGCACATCCTTCTCTGTTCAAGCAGCCAAACTATGGAACTCTCTACCCCCAACATAAGATCCACGGATAACCACCTTATCTTCAGAAAACTACTCAAGAATTAGATCTTCCCAACATAACCACTATACGTAAACAGAAATATACAGCATATCCCTCTGCATATAAGCATTTAATTGTACTATAGATATGTACCTATATATGTGTAGTACTTTGTATAAACGTGTAGAATAATTATGTTTTTAAAAACATAGATAATCATTAGTTCTGCTTAACAAATGTACATATTACTGATAGTTACATTATTCTATGTTTTTAACATTTATATAAGTGACTGCATTAATAAGTAAATCTTTCATTATAACTATTTATCTACAATTGCTTCACTATTGAATTACAAAAAAACATAAATAAATAACGAGGTTAGGATGTTGGAGAGGATGTAGCCTTACGGCTAGAGCGGTCGACCTCGAAGCAGGGGAACTGGGTTCGAGTCTCGGCAACGACGCTCAGCATCCTGTGATTCTGGGCAAATCACTTAATCTCCAGTGCCTAACAAAAATGAATGTGTCCATCTGTAATGAAACTGGTGCTCATGTAAAGCGCTCTGATATCCGATGTCTCGGGTCTAGTTCGTGCTATATAAAACTTAAAAAAACATAAATAATTAATTTAAAGACAATACTTGAAAGACGGAGTTTATTTAATGCATCTTTAATCTACATATACTACATTCCTTCATGCATCTATATACCTTCCATTTACTTATGGATCTATATATTTATTACTTTTCTTCTAATTCAGCAGATCCAATGCACTACCCTATTTCTCACCCTATACTGCTCTCAACATATCCTTTACCTCAACTCTCTGACTCTTCTCAAACCTCTTTCTACTACTCTTTCCAATGTACTACCATATTTCTCGTCCTATACCTCTATCAATATATCCTCTACCTCCACTCTCTCATTCATCCCAAACCCTACTATGATTCCCAAAATAACCCTTTCTAGACTCTTCTCTACTCTACCCCTCCTTACATCATCTCATACCTCTTTTACTATTCTGATCCCCCAAAACAAGCCTTTCTAAACCCTTCCCCATGACTCTTCCCCCTCCACCTTCCTTTTACTCATCCCAAGCCTCCTCCTACTGCTATGAACTCAAAAACATCCTTCCACTATCCTTTTCAATCCAAATAACAGACTAACTTGTCCACCACTCAAATTAATTTCATATTTCACTATACTAATCTGCCACTAATCCTTTATGGGTTCCGGAGTAGCTTGCTTCTCGCTGAAAAAGCCCTTCAACACCTCATTAGGGGTAGCAAGCGCTATATAAATGCAAACCTTTTTCCATCTTCTATCTCTCCACTATCCTTCTCAATCCAAATACCTGACCAACATATCCACCACTCAAATTACTTTCATATTTCACTATACTAATTCACCACTAATCCTTTATGGGCTCCGGAGTAGCGTGCTACTCAACGAAAAAACACTTTGACGCATTGTCAGGGGTAGTAAGCGCTATACAAATGCAATTACAATATAATACAACATCAATTCTTAAGGGGATTGATTGTGTGTATTAAATGGATTTGTCATCACAAATAAATGTATGTTTGATCTAAAATGAATGAGGTCACAGGAAGGATGGTTAAACTCTGTATGCCAATCCACTTGTCAGTTGTCAAGTGGTTATTCTGCTTGCCTTCTTTGAAGAAAATGTTGGTACACCTGTGCCACAGTTGCTTAGTGACAATAACAGATACTGATGTTCAGACAGCGAACTAAAGATTAGACAAGTTCTTTGCAAACTTGTACTTCTGCAAAGGTATGGTCGAGCATGCCAAATGCCATCACTTTTGGGGATCAAACACCGGGCCTTTATTTTATGCTGAATGATGTTATTTTTAACCTCCTAATAAACAACGTTTCATTTTTGGCTGATGTGTTGGAATGGAAATCTGTATGCTTTTTGCCACTCTTACTTTGATTGTCCACCAGTCACCTACTGTTATAGGTTACATTGTAGGAACTTTAAGGTAAATCTCTATAGAGAAGTCTCTGAACATTCAGCATGCCTATATTTGTGCGCTGACAGTAGAGTTTGTTCTGTATTAGGCATTGTGGATAGAAACAAGTCCAAAGTAGTTTGGGGTTCAGCCCCCAAAATTATATTTGAGCATAATATATCTTTGAATATAGAAATACCACCATGAACCAATCACAGTAATCTGTAGCACTTTTAAAGTACTTGATCTATCTTCGCTGTAGTAAGAATGACCTAAGTGAGTTAGAGTTCCAATCTAAAGCTAAATATTACGTTATAGAGTTTACACACGTTTGGTTGATTGACAAAAACAGTCAATCAGTTGAGGTTTCCCCTTTGCAAATATAAACTCTGGGGCATATTTACAAGGCCCCTGCCTCACCAGAGCATCACTTTTTTTGTTGCTCCGGTGGCGCACAATGCTGAACCATATTTACAAGGACACGCAAAGCCACCCTGCGTGGCTTTTCAAGGCCTTGTGAATATGGCCCCCTTTCACGCATTACTCTGAATGAAAGGAGTGTTCCTTGGGTGTTGTTGTGGGTATTCCAATGCAACACCCATGGATTCTGACGCATTCCCAGATTTACAAGGTTTGGTAAACCTGAGAATGCACTATCTCAATGTATCCATCCAGAGTTGCGCTCTAGAAATCAAAAAAATCCTTACTTGGCAAACACCGCAGATTGCAGAAAGGACAAGAAATCCTTTTGTAATTTAACCCTCACACACCCTATTGGTGTCATGCTTCATCGTCGGGTTCACCCTGACTCCTAAAGGTCAGGGTGGGCTCAACCATATTTCAGAGAGCTCTTAGGAGATGTAGGCCAGGGGGACTTAAAGATAAAAATCCTACTCCGTTCCCCAGGTATCCCTTTTATTCATGGGGACGTAGTGGATATTAAAAACAGTAAAATACCCGGGTCTTTTTTGGAGTAATGGTCCTATGACCCTAATAATCTGCCAACATGTTTCAGCCCACAAAAACTTGGCCTTAAAGGTCCCGGTCTTTCATCAGGGCTCAAATGGTTCCCTCCCTGGCGTTGACAGTGATTCACTCTATATATACTAATTGAAGGAACAGATAGCTGTAGCCTTCGTGCTCAATAATAGAGAGGGAATACTTATCTCGCTTCTTCAGGAAACGAGAAAAATTCCGTCAGTAAGGGAAACAAAACAGACAACAGCACAAACAAACTAGGGGTCACTACACATATTACTTATGCCAGACCTGTCTAGACCAGACCAATAAACAGGCTTGTGGAGGGTATCCACCATGTGGGGTATAGTCCTACTACCCGGGTACGTTTTCTGGGTCCCCTTATTTAGTATTATTCCCATCCGTCGTGAAGTATTCCTTACATGACCTTTAATCGTGGCCCAGTAGTATTTGAGAGCGTAATACCCATACACTTTAGCAAAACACGCATTGGGAACTACATTACCCATGAGTACATTCAGTTTCTGTAGTCCAGTCTACCAACGCGCAGCGTATGACGCCTTTGAGCGCCTCCGCCCCTTACACGCGCCGACTTCCGGGAATCAGACAGAACAGCAAGCACATTTAAGCAAGCCCCCATACAGGCGCATTGCAAAAGCCCGGATTGACGGAGACCAAATAGGTGAACTGTGGGTTAGGACCTTTGATGCAGTAAGTCGACCCTCTGCCACCATGCTGAACTAAGGTAATGCGCAAACTACATGTTGATTTTCAGCGGGAGCCTAACGCTGTAGTTTCATTCATTTCCCCTACAGACTACAAGGCTGCCCACTCCGCTATCCTTGAAATAGCAGCCATTCCCCCGATTTGGGTAAGGGTGTTCGAGCGCCTATGATAAACACTGATTAGTATTAAGGTGCCCAGTGTCACAGTAATAGCCGCGATGCCAGTTAATTACGTGTGTATGTTTATTGTCCGCCCGCCACCCTAGCGGTGCTGGGACCGGCCGCCAGCGGTGCGGCGGTCCAGCACCACCAATTAGGATGCGACCGCCACGTGGCGGTCGCATCCCGCATCTCTAACATTGCGGCAGGTGCTGCTGTAAGGAGCACCCTCCGCAATGCCAAAGAGGCATGTTGTGCATTGCCATGCACAACGTGACAGGCACCGCGCAGTGCCTGCCACCTTGAGCATGGTAATGTAGGGGGGTACTATAGGTACCCCCCAAGTGCAGCCCCCCAACCCCCCCACCCCCCCGGGGGCCCACAACGGGCCCCCACAGCAATTCCCGCCAGCCCTCTCATGGTGGCATCGCCGCCATGAAAGGGCCGGAACCACCAGGCATCATAATGGAAGGCACCATATTGAGCCCGAGTTCCGCCCAGCCGGCAATCGTGACGATTGCCGACCGGCGGATAAGCGGCGGACAGACTTTCCGTCCGCCGCGGTACCCCCCGCCATAGTAATATGGCGGGGGGTGATTTGTGTTGTGATGGCGGGCGGATCGCCACCACCGGCCGGGCGCTGGCGATCCACCCGCCATCATAATGACCCCCTTATTGTAGCTATCAGACATAATACTGAGAATTTTGATGAATAGTTGCTGTTCAAACAACTTCCAATATGCATGCCCCAAAGCTTTTTTGAAAAGGTGGAATCTAGAATAGATCATTTTATCTGGAACAATAAGACTCCAAGAATTGCATGAAAAATATGAGCATGTAAACTGGAAGAAGGAGGAAAAGACGAATTTCCTTACCTCCACAAATCTTATTGGGGATCTAAAACATATGGGATACAATATTTACTAGCATCTGCAATATGCAAAAACTTAGAATAGAAATGTTTGTATGGTGTAATACATCTTGCATCACTTCGAAGCAATCTAATGACATATAACCATTCCAAATACTTTACAAAATACACAGTGGGACATTCAGAGGAAATTTAACACACACATAATTAATTATCAGGCAAGCAGCGCTCTGCAATTACCAGGATCTATCTGCTTTAACAAATTGCTATGATCCCAAATTTTAAAAAAATCATATAATTTGCATAGAGTACACAATAGATGTAGAGGGGGAAAATCAAAATTTGGATACATTAAAACCAAAAAACAACCCAAACCCAACTGATGATAAAACATCTCAAGATAAAAAAGGATATTTGTAGCACTTAAACATCTTTTGATGGACGCAATATATAAAGCTAGATAGACTAAAACCGTCTTGTCTCAATGCTACGAAAGACTGGATGAATCATTACAAGTAAAGGTTGCTGATGATACATTGATGAACATATTGAGAAATACAACAAAACAACCTTGCATGGCTGCCAAATGTCTCCACAACATTTAGCTACAACCCACCATATGTATTATACTCGTAAGAAACTACACCAGATATACCTCCGGAAAAAATACACTTCTCCACAATGCAGAATTATTAATGCAGATCATAAACATATGTTTTTTGCTACCACTTGTTTTAAACATTTTGGGAGAATGTGTTTCTTTTTTGCAGTAGCAATACAAAGTTAAACATAACTAAGTTATCGCAAATTGCACTATTTGGAATACTTGACTCCAATATATCCACCAGTTAGAGTAAGCAAATGATAATATGCTTTGGTATGGGTGTAGCTAAGGGATGGAAAGACCAAGAGCTGCATAATAATATTTTTAAATGATAATGAGAGGCCTTGTGGGTAGCAAAAACAAAGAACAAAATGGAAGAAAACTGAAATATGGACCGAGAGGACGCAAGCTGTGCCAGATAGAGCCAGCAGCAGATAAACTACTGTAGATGTTGGGTCAATAAAATCTTGAAAATTCACTTTTTTTCATTCCTGCACAATTTTTTAATCTACCAGCAATAGCAACTATTTTGCTGTGTTCTCTTAAAAAAATATTTCTGTTTTTATCATCACCTACTAACACCAGAAGGTACTGTCCCTCTATATTATTACACATCTGTTGGACTTGGCCCTTTCTGCAGGGTCATCCCCAAACTTTTTGTCTTCACCTTCCTCTTTTCTGAACCTGTTTTTGTTGGCTTATAGGACTCTGCACACTTTACAACTGCTAACCAGTGATGAAGTGTTTGTGCTCTTTTCTTTAAACATGGTGAAATTGGCTTAGACCCAACTGGCATATTTAATTTTCCTCTAAGTCTCTAGTAAAGTCGTACTGCATGTACCCAGAGCTTGTAAATTAAATGTTACTAGTGGGCCTGCAGCACAAATTGTGCAAGCCACTGAAGTGGCCCTTTAAACATTTCTCAGGCCTGCCATTGCAGCCTATGTGGGCAGTTTTGAACTGCCACTTTGACCTGGCAAAATAAACCTTTTGCCAGACCTAAACCTTCCTTTTTAATACATATGAGTCACACCTAAGGTAGGCCCTAAGCAGCCCATAGGGCAGGGTGCAGTGTATTTAAAAAGTTGAAAATGCACTATTAACTTTTACATTTCCTGGTTGTGAAAAACTCTTAAATTCATTTTTGCCACTACTGCAAGGCCTACCTCCCCCATAGCATAACATTGGGTTACCATGTTACATTTAATAAGTGCTAAGGTCCAATTCAGAGTGCGAAGGAATGTTGCGTTTGGTATCTATAGGATGTAATTTAAAACCCTCTTGAATGGTTAAGTAGGATTTTAAGTGACAATTCTGAATATGCCCCCTTTAGAAAGTTGGCCTTTTCTTGTCCTAAACATTTGGTGCCTGCAGCCTGTATCCTGGGTCACATGACTAGTGATACAAACGGGGAATAGGTGTTGGCAGGATGGGCCATCCCTAACTTGATAAGGGACAGGAGCTGTTATCTACCACACTTGCCCATCACAAAGCCTCTGCCTGAGCACACTCACAAAGGGTTTGACACTAGTCTATTGTGTCCCCAGCTCTGGGAGGTAGGAAATTCCAAGCAGCTCTGGCGGCAGAAACCACCAGAACCATTGCCTACTTCAAAGTGGGCACCAGGAATAAATATTGGACCCTCAGACCCAACTCTTCAGCACACCTCTAGACCTATGGAAGAATCAGAGGAACTGCTGTGCTGCTCTGCAAGAAGGACTGCTACTCTGTGGCCCTGCTGCCTGAGTGAGAAGGACTGGACATGCATCTTTAAACCAGGACCACATGAGTGACTCCAAGAGCTAGTTGGATGACCTCCTGATCCGAGCCTCAGGGACAGAAAAGGCTCCAACTACCTCAAACCCAGCATCTGGACTCTATCTGCTGTGAGTCTTGCCCCATAAGTGTTGCCACCCCAGACCTGGACCCTGGGGATTGGGCCTGAAGGTGCTCTGCCAGCCCAGCTGTGGTCCTATGAACAGCATCGATACAGCAGAATGATATATCTCCTTGCAGCCACCTCAGAACCGTTGCTGGGCAAAGCCACACCGATGCAGGCCATCTCCTTGCAAGCCACTCGTCAACAGCATCCTCAATGACAATGCTGGACTTCGCACTGCAGTTCCATATCCTCTTTGGAACTGCCGATGCGCAATGCATCCTCAATGCCGGACTTTGCATTGCAAGCCCTTCGTCAATGGCATCCTCGATGATGATGCTGGACTCTGCAACGCAGTACTGAAATTCCTCAGAACCGCTTCTGCACAATGCATCCACAACGCGGGATCTTACAGCGCTCCTCAACCATGATTTAAGGTACTTTGTTTAGTGGGCCTAACTTGGTCCCTGTATCCAGTCCGTGCTCCCTTGCAGTTGGCCTGAATTTGTGTCTTTGTCCCGGTCCGGCAAGACCAGATAACCAAGTTGGTACTTAGTGCTTCTAGGCACTATTTTCACTCTAATCTCTAAAATTGCATATCTACTATTGTACTGGTTGGATTTTTGTCATTTTGATCGCAAATAATTTATTACATTTTACTCTACTTTTTCTAAATTGCTGTGGGATTTTATCCGGCTTGCGATTTCACTGTATTACTGTTTGAAGTACTGCATAACTACTGTACCCATTGCCTCTAAGGTAAGCCTGACTGCGTTTGTGCCAAGTTACCAGACGGTTAAGCACAGTTTAATTTGGGGTTGCTTGTGTTTCACCATGACAGAGATTATGGTTGATGCTTGAGTAGAGTGTCACCCCCTCAATCAGTAACCCAATTTCTTACACCATCCACACATGCCTAAAAATATATTTATCTATCTTTGATTGATGTGACTAACATTGGGCCAGTAGCAGAAAGCCTTACAGAAATGCAGCTCCTGATGTGCTGTAAGAGGATTTAAAAAAAGACAATGTTGGTCTATAATAAAAAAAAACATACAAGTATTCCCAGGCATGGATCTAAATCTTCACACCTACTTTTATGTTTTGTTAGTGAAAAGGCCAAAGTGTATAAAAATAATCTGCGAGATTAAGGATTTCAAGAAGGCAAAATGCAGAGCATAAATTTGAAGCCTGCCACACTGGATGAGCAAGCTTTTATAAGCTAAGGTAATAACGAGAGTAGTTTTCCTTGATGCTGCAATAATAAACCTCAAACCTTCATGTTCTGAAAACTTCTTACATAAAGGGGTAGAGAGGCCTTTCCTAAACAAAACCTCCCTAATCTGTTGTGGTATGAGTCACAATATAATATTGGTGATGTAAGATCTTTCCATCTGTATCCCTTAAGATGGTTTTACTTGACTGTACCATCAAAGTGCTAATCCAGCTTGTACCATCTCAGATGTATCTCGCTCCCTTAAAACTAGCGCTGGTTTTCCTTGTGACTGTGTACTAGGGCTGTATAAATGGCCTTTTTTGTCTCACTGGGACCTATGAAGACAGACTGCTGTATTGTGCCCTGAGCTACCTTTTGCCTCTCTTGTTGCATGGTGCCTGAAAATAATTACATCCTTCGCTTGAGCTGCCAAACAAATCTGCCACTCTTCGCACAAGTGAGGGGTAAGAAGAAGAAACTCTGGAGGCTGGAATGGAAGACCTGCAAAGAAGTACCCAATGGAAAACAATATGCACTTCTGGATTGTGTCATATCAGTTTATTGCAGGAACTGTGGTCATCTGGTGATCAGAAAAAAAGATATGCTCTAAGAGGAACATCTGCATGTTTTAAAGCCCAGCAGGTGAAGAACCCCTGCAAAAATAAATCTTACAATTTTTAGATTTTTGTTAGAGAGAAGAGGACTGTGCTTGCCTTAAATTTCATTACAATGTAGTCAATTCAACTTCATCTCTTGCTTTGCCCATCTCTTGCTTTGCCAGCTCTCCACAAGCCCAAATTTGGATTTAATTACGAGCGGTCCATTAAAATCTTTGTTGTTTTCTAGTTCCAGAATTACTGCTATTGGAGGTTCTGGTAATTCCATGGTCTGGGAAATAAAGTGGATTAGCAATTTTAGGGGCACAACATGCGGGATTGAATATTTCCATGCTGATTCCTGCATGTTTTTCATTGGTGTTTCACACAGAGATTTTGGTTGATTTCCATGTGAAAATCATGGGCATATTAGCAAGACCCACGTTAAATTATCGCCGCTTTAGCGGCAGGAAACTGCCGCTAAAACGGCGATAATGGGCTTGCTAATATGCGTTATAGAATTCCAATAGAAGCCCAGGTTAGATGTGCAGGACATCTAACATGGGCTTCTATTGAATTCCATAACGCATATTAGCAGCTTCATCATCGCCGTTTTAGCGGCAGTTTCCTGCCGCTAAAACGGCGATAACTTTAACGTGGGTCTTGCTAATATGCCCCCAAATCTTTTATTTCCCATGGACCCAGTAACTCCTGTTATCAGACCCATTGGAATTTACAGTCTACTTGTAATGAGGGCCTAAGTGCATCTAACATTGTAGACCCATTTCATAAACCTCTTTGAGGCAACCATTGATAGAATTGACACTGTTTCACAAAACAAAAACAAAGTGTGAAGGTCCTACCTTCATGCTAGAGACTGTGTAGATCCACTAGTGAACCAGTCAGCCTTGAGGTCTCTGTCCTACAAAAGAGAACTTTTAAGCATGTTTGTCATTTTTTTCCTAAATTGTGCACACTTTGGGGTCGATTCCGATCCCGGTCGGAGGCAAACCTAATACCATCTGGCCGGGAAAAAAGCCAAGCGAATGCCTGTTTCCCGACCAATTCGCACATACGTCCGAACGAGCAAGTACGATGCGCACAACTGCCCAAATCCCGACCCAGTCGTACTCACCCAATACAGGTCCTGTTCTCCGACCGAGGCGGATCCGGAAACGCAGGATCGAGTCGCACGGAAGCCAAAATGCAGCCCCGTCCGGCCGGACAAGTACGATGCGCTTTCCGTACGCGCCGAACCCGTCGCTACACACGGCACGTCAAAGCATCCGGGAGAGGCGCACATAAGCTCCGATTCGCGCCACAAGACGCTCCACGGCTACGAGACGAACACGCCAGCGACGAGGACGAGGCGAAGCAAAGAGAAAGACGAACGAGACGAACCAACCATGAATCCCATCGTGCCGATCCTACCAATATTCTACATCTATTACCGGAACAGGCACGGACGCGTACGGCGCAGAAGGTAAGTCAGACACCAACAACAAAAACAAACTACACGTACCCGACATATCACACACACACAGAGGGATGCAGAAATTACTAACACCAGCAACAGCAGCACCATTGGGGCGGGATGGCCATCACCAATGCCACATATACACATAGGGGCCTGGATGCCCACCACCACTACCACCCCTACTCAGGGGTGCCAGATGCCTACCACTACTACCACCTCTACCCATGGGGGCTGGATGCCCACCACCACTACCACCCCTACTCAGGGAGTGCCAGATGCCTACCACTACTACCACCTCTACCCATGGGGGCTGGATGCCCACCACCACTACCACCCCTACTCAGGGGGTGCCAGATGCCTGTCACTACTACCACCTCTACCCCTGGGGGCTGGATGCCTACCACTACTACCACCTCTACCCATGGGGGCTGGATGCCCACCACCACTACCACCCCTACTCAGGGGTGCCAGATGCCTACCACTACTACCACCTCTACCCATGGGGGCTGGATGCCTGTCACTACTACCACCTCTACCCATGGGGGGCTGGATGCCTACCACCACTACCACCCCTACTCAGGGGTGCCAGATGCCTACCACTACCACCACCCCTACCCAGGGGGTGCTAGATGCCTGTCACTACTACCACCTCTACCCATGGGGGCTGGATGCCCACCACCACTACCACCCCTACTCAGGGGTGCCAGATGCCTGTCACTACTACCACCTCTACCCCTGTGGGGCTGGATGCCTGTCACTACTACCACCCCTACTCAGGGGGTGCTGGATGCCTGTCACTACTACCACCTCTACCCAGGGGGGGGGCTGGATGCCTACCACCACTACCACCCCTACTCAGGGGGTGCCAGATGCCTACCACTACCCCTACCCAGGGGGTGCTAGATGCCTGTCACTACTACCACCTCTACCCATGGGGGGCTGGATGCCCACCACCACTACCACACCTACTCAGGGGTGCCAGATGCCTGTCACTACTACCACCTCTACCCATGGGGGTCTGGATGCCTGTCACTACTACCACCTCTACCCCTGGGGGCTGGATGCCTGTCACTACTACCACCTCTACCCATGGGGGCTGGATGCCTACAACCACTACCACCCCTACTCAGGGGGTGCCAGATGCCTACCACTACTACCACCTCTACCCATGGGGGGCTGGATGCCTACCACCACTACCACCCCTACTCTGGGGGTGCCAGATGCCTGTCACTACTACCACCTCTACCCATGGGGGGCTGGATGCCCACCACCACGACCACCCCTACTCAGGGGGTGCCAGATGCCTGTCACTACTACCACCTCTACCCATGGGGGAAGGATGCCTACCACCAATAGCACCCCCACTCACAGGATGGCTAATGCATGACACAACAAGCACACACCAACATAAGGAATGCAACAAAAAGACATCCCCCCCAACACCATGACAAGCGTGTGTAGACTGTGTCAAATGCCTAAAACACTGAGCATGACTTTGAACATACAATGTGACCCCCTATCACATGTTTCACACATAAATGTGTGTGGCCCCCACAATGCAAGCAGACCATGACCACTGTGGCAATGGGGTCTAAGCCCCCATCATCACAGTGACCAAAAGGTAAGTGTGGGGTCCATAGCTGAAGCACATTTTGCACATTGTGGCAATGGGGTCTAAGCCCCCATCATCACAGTGACCAAAAGGTAAGTGTGGGGTCCATAGCTGAAGCACATTTTGCACATTGTGGCAATGGGGTCTAAGCCCCCATCATCACAGTGACCAAAAGGTAAGTGTGGGGTCCATAGCTGAAGCACCTTTTGAACATTGTGGCAATGGGGTCTAAGCCCCCATCA
This sequence comes from Calotriton arnoldi, assembly GCA_963921515.1. Lineage (NCBI taxonomy): Eukaryota > Metazoa > Chordata > Amphibia > Caudata > Salamandridae > Calotriton > Calotriton arnoldi. Next base: position 541,756 of record CAWUFW010003908.1, read on the forward strand.
TCACAGTGACCAAAAGGTAAGTGTTGACATAGAAAAAGCTGCAACTGCCAAACTGCATGGATGATTCCTGGTCACAGAACAACAAACACATCAGTGGCAAAGTAGTGCCTGTGTCCCATAGCAACATAGATTGGGTGAGGCAAACAGTGCAGTGCAAATAAGACATACCTTTGGCCATGTGCAGACAAACATCACCCATGGGGGCTGACACTGTCAACATCCATCAATGACACAATGACAGAAGTGACCATCATAATGCAGACCCACATATTCACACCAATGGGCACACAAATGTAGATACCCTGTGGAGACTGTAGATGTGAGGTGAACAAATAACATACCATGGCAGCAATGGGACACACAAACAATGATCATTGTGCTGACTGATGACCCAGGAGTCCCAGGGACAGCAGGTCAAACCCACCAAACAACATACAGCCAATAGCACACTAAAGATATGCCAATGCAGTGGTACAGATGCACAAACAGGCAGACCCACACTGCACAACAAACACAACAGGTGAGGGGGGGGGGGGTGCCAGTGTCCCCAGGCAACCACACAACACATGATGAGGCCTGAATACCAATTACACAGATGCACATACAGTGCCACACAAAAGTAACTCATGGATCCAAATCCCCTATGTGGGCAATCAGGCATTGTTAGATGAGAGGGAGCACAAATTACACGTCACACAAGCATGTAGGAACTGCAACTAACACAGCAAGAGACAGACCCACCACAGCACTACCCCCAGGGACCCCATATTGTGCTGACACTAGCCTGCATGATAATCCCACTGTGATGACAATGTCAGATGTCGGTCACACTGTGAAACCCAGCCATGTGTCCTGAGCAACTAACTACCATCACACCTACACAAGCTCCAACCAATCAGCACGGCCTGCCAGCCAAGGCCAATATGGAGGTAGGGGTCTGGCCGTGCAACAACTCACTTCTGCACACACTCAACACCACACACCCTGATCTCCACCAATGTGCAGCAGTGAAGCTCACATGGGCAGGTGACATTGCACATGCACCCATGACAATACCAGGGGTGGTGGTGGGAACCAAGGTGCAGAAACCCATCACACATGGCCAGTCAACAAGACCTGTCAATGTCTGACACACAGCACAGTATGCTGTAGATGGGCATGATGTGAAATCCACCACAATCAATGGGATCCTGGCCATAGTCACACACCAATGAAGGAGCCAAGGTGACACACGAAGAACACACGTACACAACTACCAACATTGCAGCTCTGACCCTGAGGAGTGGCAGCAGTCACACACACAACGTGTCACAATCACTGTAAGCTAACACAAACTGTAAATCACATTACTCGTGTAAACAACAAGTGCCAAGGGAATCCTGAATGTGTCCCATCTGCGTTTGCCCACATCCCCAGCACTGACAACAAAGACAACCTGGGATGACAACCTCATGAACATTAGTTTGCCATGCACCCACATCACAGAGAAACCAAGTCCAAGATGCTGGATGAACACAGAACAACTCAGCAAGCATCACAAACAGGAACATCCCTAGGGACACAGCCTGTGTAGGAAAAGGCAAGGGAACACGCACAGACATGCTTACACAACACAGGCCCAAGCAATGTCACCAGATTACACACTGCCATGAGGGCACAACACTCCTGTGGAAGGTCCGCTGTGCCAAACCTTGTCTGTGCACGACCCAAACATGTCAGCAGAACACTCCGTCAGTGAGTCAACAACCACAACACACAGAAGGCTCTGCTCACATCAGCCTGGGTACGGGGTGTCACGCCAGTCATCTGCACACACACCAAACACGTGTCAAGCAAGTTGCACTGTATGCACAGATGAGTCCTTCGACATTGATGTGCAAAACTGCATGTCCAGTGGAGCTGGGCACACAGTCAGGGAAATAGGAACATTGAACAGTGCTAAGCCCACCAGATGTGCATCAGTGTATGACAAAGATGTTCATTTACAAATGCTAAAAGGACATCCCTGTGTCAAATGCTGAACATTACACCCTCAGACTGTAGCAAAGGATGCCATAGATCCAGAATACAACAGGACACATGTTCCATGGACCACATGGAGTCCATCACTGCAACACTTCATCGTCCTGATGTGAACACTATTACAACTGCAAATGCAGGATGCTACTCATCCACATCATGTACATCAAAAGAAAACCCAAAAGTAAAAAAAAAGAGGCTTTATTCAGCAAATGTCAGGGTAAAAACGGAAGTCCAAAAGAAACTAAGGCCAATGGCCAGTCCAAAATAACAGTACCAACGGGGTGAGAAGTGACAACTGGTCACACATTGCTTGCCTGCACTGGTACGGTTGGGGAACATCCCCTTGGAGGGGCATACAAGGGGCAGGCCAGGCACCGCAGGGACAGGATCAGGGGATGGCAGAGTGAGGCAGTGAAGGGGTGGTGGGTGCAGGAGTGTCACCGGCAACTGCAGTGGAGGTGTCTGACTCAGGGGGGGCCGGCACCACCGTGGTACACAAGTCAGTTGGTGTGGGTGACGCAACCACTGCAGTGGGCTTGACTGATGTAGTGGACTGGGTACCCACTGCAGTGCCCGAGTCAGACGTGGTGGTTGTGGACTCCACTGCAGTGCATGACTCCAAGGAAGTGGAAGGGTGGGCAGATGAGGTGGGCAGGACAGAGGGGGGACCCGGTCACAACAACAGTGCCACTAACAGGCAGAGCGTCTGGGTTGGGGGTGGAAGAGCAAGTGGCAGGGGGAGGGCCTAAGCAGTCTGGGGATGCGGTATCGGTGTGTGGGGAACCTGGGGCAGGGTGTGGCGGGGGAACCTGTGCAGTGGTGGCCTGGGGGATGGAGGAGAGAGACTGGGCGCTGGAGCTGCGTGGTGGTGGTGGTGGGGTCTTGCTCTTCCTGCTCCGGGGGACTTCCGAATGGGCTCCTGTGTCTGCCTGCGCCTGGGGGAGGGTGTCCGGGGGCGAGGGGCACTCCTCTCTGTGTGGTGGACTTCCTCTTCCCCTGGTGTGCTGGGTCAGCAGGAATGGTGGGGAAGAGGCCGAGGTCACACAGGAAGACCTGCTGTGTGTGTGTGGTAGCAGGCGAGGCAAGGGAAGGGGTCTTGGAGGGAGAGGATTTGGAGGACTGCGGAGTGAATGTGGATGCCTGTGTGTGTGTGTGTGTTCCTCATCACCTGTGTCTGTGGTATCAGTCCCCTGAGGATGCTTGTGTGCACATCTTGCCTTACTCTTGGGTGTGTCTGTGCTGCTTGTGTCTGTGTGTATGGATGACTGTGCAGGCGTGCATGTGCTTTGGACAGGTAGGGGTCAGGAAGTGTGGATGGGGCAGAGGTGGGAGGGGTGAGGGACTGTTGGAGGAGGGACACTGCTGCCGTCAGGGAGGAGTCCATGGACCTATTGCTCTCTGTAGGGCAGACATACCTGTCGAGATGCCCTCCATGAACGACACCAGCTGTGTCAACAGAGTGGTGTGTGCATGGAGGACACTCAGCATTGCTGTCTGCCCTACATAGAGCTGCCGAAGGAGGTACACAGACTCCTCACTCAGGGCTGCAGGGGACACAGGGGGTAGGGGCTGCGGTGCCTGGCACGAAGGAGACACGCTCCCGAGCACGGGAGCCTCCACGGACCTCAGGAATGGGAGCCGATGGGAGGGCGGTGGTGGTGGTGGTGGTGGTGGCGGGGCCAGACAGACTAGCTGGCCTTTGGTGGCTGCCGAGACCCGCCTCCACAAGGGAGTCATCCTCCGAGCTGCTGTGGTCCCCAGCTGAGGTGGATGGTGCTGAGGACTCCTCGGTGTGGGTCCCTCGCCCTCCGTGCCACTGGGTCCCTCTGACCACTCGTCCGATGCTGACCCAGTCTGGCTCCGCTGCTCCTCCTGGTCCGTGGAGCTGTCCCCTCCTGTGGCCGTGGATGTATCTGCAAACAATTAGGGAAACAGACAAACATCAGTCACCTGCACTGACCGCACACACCACAGTAAGTACAGCACATTACAGAGCAAGCCCTGGCATCCTTAGTTGAACATTGCCTAAAGTCCTCGCACAGATTCGGGAAGCCAATTGTCAGTCTGATGGTCAACCATGGGACTCACACCCCTCCTGCCCTTGCACCCATCTGCTGGTGCCTGTCTGATGGTAAGACCCCAGTGTGGACACATGCACCACCTACACAGTTGTTGGACATTGCAGGGAACACGGTGAAGCATGTGAACATGCACACATCACATCTCTTGCCACTGAGTCAGTGCAGGTGTCCGGATAAAGGGATGGCCAGATTCTAATTAGAAATGCATGTGATGCATACCAGCACCAGACACCATGATGCACCCATGTCCGGATAGTCAATGCCACAATGGGGTGCATGTTGCACATGTACCTCCCCTGCAGGATCAGTCCCAGGAAGTTGAATGCCATGACACAGGAATGCATGCAAAGTCATACATTACTGTCTCAAGTCACATGGCCATGGCAGCCAGACAACAACAGTCTGCACTGTGTCTCAATCCGAGGGCATGGGGAATGCAAGTTATGTGACTGACAAGTGCACATGTCCATCCCCCAGAAACCACATCATCTGTACTACTATTTGACCACGTCATACCAACTGGACATATGGGGGACATGATACACAACTCCCTGAACATGAGCACCTCACAGTGTGCAGTGAATGAAAATACAGCTTCCTGAAAGTCACAGTCGCAAACACCTGTGTGCACAGTCAAGTGATCAGACACCTATAAGTCACAGAAGTATCGTCTCATCATGGTCACATCTCAGATGGCATGCTGAGCCCCAAACGATGAACATACCAGTAGTCCTGACAACGAAGACACAGCACAATGAGACAGAGGCAGACACCTGAGGGTACATTTCACTGACCACGACATGCCAGATGATACACGGGAATGGGAGTACAGAGTGTATTGTATGCACTGGAGTAGGCATGACTGTCCAGCTCCACCTGTAAGAGGGATGAGTCCTGGACAGTAGGCAGGTGGCTAAGCATGTGTGACACACAGGCTACACATACTCCTGAGGCCCAAATATTGTTCACACCAGCAGCATGGGTGTCTGCCACATTCCCCACGGACATGTGGTGAGTCAGAGCAGCAAGCGGACCACATATCAAAGTTACACGCAGATCACATGTCAGAACTTAGGCACTGTGTAGGCAATTGACCCACCCATGAATCGCACAACATAGTCACGGGAACAAATGCTGTTCCCCACCTTGAGCAAAGCAAAATGCAATGACACAGTCCCCAAATGACACAGTTTCCTGACTATAAGGGCCACACATATGCGTATCAGAGGAGAAGTGGGCATGTAACAAATGAGGGACATGGGTCCTGGACCACATGACTGATGTACTGTGGAAGTTTAACCAGGCCAGAGGAGGGCACATAGCATGTCAGACAAAGGGCACAGTGCAGTCATGGACTCACCCCTCCTTGCTGCTGTCTGTCCCTCAGCTGCCCATCCAGGTCAGGGAAGACCACCGCCAGGATCCGGAGCATGTGGGGGGTCAGGGTCCGGTGTCCGCCCCTCCTGCGAGGAGGCGACAGCTTCAGCTGGACCCTTGCGATCCTCCGGGTCCAGCCACGAAGGTCCTGCCACCCCTTTTGGCAGTTGTGGATCCTGCGCCTGTAGACCCCCACGGATCTTACTTTCCGTGCGATGGTCAGCCAGATTTCCTGCTTCTGGTGGGCATCAACCTGTGAGGATGACAACGTGAAAAGGCCATTACTACACATGCAACATATCCGTGCATCACACAGTTGGATATACATGCCTCAATTACAGGGGCATATGATGTACACAGGCAGTGCAACAATGGCTATGAACAGTTTGCCAGCAGTCACTACATGGTATCATTGCATGGGAAGTAAACCTAGTTGGAATGCACTGTTACTGCACTGTACCGGTTCAGTGCATGTAACTACACACTTTGGGGTGTGACAACTACTCAGTGGGCATGCTAGCCGGTGGTGTGCACAGTGAAAGTCCTGCTAGTCAGACAACATGCACAATTAGTGATGCAGTGGACAGCACACTCACCTGCTCCCCTGGTTTCCCATACAGCTTGCTGTACTGTGGAAGGAGGCTGTCCAGCAGGGCCTGGTTCTCCTCAAGGCTGAAGGCTGGGGCTCTCTCCACAGTACGTGCCATTGCAGGAGCCAGAGGATGCATAAACAGCAGCAGTGTTGGTGGCAGATGTCGCCCTGGAGCATGTAGTACAGGCAAGTGAGCTCTCAGGGGAACAGCCAGCATTATATGTGTGCTGCAGAGGCAGATACTGTCCCATGTGTCCAAAGTGATAGGTCCAAGTCGCTTGCATCTTCTAAATCTGACCAATCCATGGTATAGCAGCACTAATACACGCCCACAGCATCCTTCAAATCTTCAACTTCATGACACCCATGATTTTGCAACATTGTTGTGGCTGGCCAACTGAATTCACTGCATCAGACTCGTTGGAGCTTCGAAAATGCGTCCGTTGCCATGCCAGGCCCCAGCCAATGTGTGCGCACCGATCGGTCCATTGCTGTACAACGCATACTCGCGATACAATGCGTACCCGCTCACATACGATGCAATGGCCGGGCACACCGATCGGTCCATTGCTGTTCAACGCGTACCCACGATACAACGCGTACCCGCTCACATACGATGCAATGGGCCGGCCGGGCACACCGATCGGTCCATTGCTGTACAACGCGTACCAGGCATACAACGCGTACCCGCTCACATGCGATGCAATGGGCTGGCCGGGCACACCGATCGGTCCATTGCTGTTAAACGCGTACTCAGGCATACAACGCGTACCCGCCACATACGATGCAATGGGCCGGCCGGGCACACCGATCGGTCCATTGCTGTTAAACGCTGTACTCAGGCATACAACGCGTACCCGCTCACATACGATGCAATGGGCCGGCCGGGCACACCGATCGGTCCATTGCTGTGCAACGTGTACCAGGCATACAACGCGTACCCGCTCACATACGATGCAATGGGCCGGCCGGGTACACCGATCGGTCCATTGCTGTTAAACGCGTACCAGGCATACAACTCGTACCCGCTCACATACGATGCAATAGGCCAGCCGGGCACACCGATCGGTCCATTGCTGTGCAACGCGTACCCGCGATACAACGCGTACCCGCTCACATTGAATGCAATGGGCCGACCGGGCACACCGATCGGTCCATTGCTGTACAACACGTCCCTGGACAAGTCACTGGCATATGTCACCATGCCTGTCACAGGTGAACATATGCTAGCCACATATACTTCCCAGGGAGTGAGGGGCACACCTACAACACCACAGCCTGTCCACACTGTATCCTAAGGCATGTAAGGCTGCATTACCTATTCCGTGTATGGGGGTGAACATGTTGTTCTGTGGGTGTCACTTCGGGGCAGCCACTCCCAGGCTGTGCACGTGTTCATGGGGACAGGATCCTTGGTGTGTCGTGCACATGACCACTGTGATGTGCAACTGTTCATTCCTGAGCATGTGGCATGGTCACATTTCACGGTGGTGTATGTGTATGTCATGTCACATACCCCCTGAGTCCTATGTGGGACGGTATGTACGTCCCAGGGTGACCCATTGGCACAATAGTGATGGTCCTCCACAGTCTGTGTGCATGTTGTGTTTACAATGTCTCTGATTCCATGTGCACAATGGGAGACAGTCTCCACATCCACGTTGTTTGTGCATGAACTTTGATGTTGTGCGTGTGTGTGTCACAGACATCCATGTCTGTCCTGACGAGGCAACAGGGACCACTACCTGTGGGGGTCATGGTTGTTTTGCTGTGGTGTATTCATGATGCACCATGTCATGCCAGTGTCCATGTGGCAATACAGGGTCCCTGGGAATCTACCTGTCGATGAGCTGTGATGCCTGGGGCACATCTGTCCACACATGTCACTGTGGGGGGTGTTTGGAACGTGGCAGCAGTAGATGGGAACTGTGACACGGCCTCATGATATCCCATGGCACAACATGGGACTTGTTGATGCCACTTGTTGAACTGTGATGTTAGATGTTGGCCATGTAGGTGCCATACATGTCCTCACGGAACTGCACACATCATGTACTTGTGTCTCATAATGAAGTATCATGTGATATTGTGTATGGTCAATGCCACGTATGTGGGGTGACTGACATTCTTTCTTTCTTCACCTATGCACTGCAGGGCACCAGCTGTCCATAGACCATTCCCTGACCTTGCATCCATGGTGGAACGGGACTGCATCCGACGGTACCTCTTCACCAGGCCGCTGATTGAGGAATTGACGGTGCGCTTGGCCCCACATTTGCAACCTGGCCGGACATACCCCACATCGCTGACCCCCAAGGTGAAGGTGATGGCAGCCCTACACTTCTTTGCCACCGGTACCTTTCAACACACTGTGGCGTCTGCTGGTGGGATGTCACAGACCATGTTCAGCCGTGTGCTCCGCGATGTTTTGGAGGCTATGTTGAGATACCTGAACCAGTACATCTATTTCCCTAGACCTCAACAACTCACTGACGTGAAGAGTGACTTCTATGCCCTGGGGAGGATGCCGCATGTCATTGGCTCCATTGATGGGACACATGTGGCTTTGATACCATCACAGGAACATGAGCAGGCATACAGAAACCGCAAACATTACCATTCGGTCAATGCACTGGTGGTATGTCTTGCAGATATGAGCATCTCACACGTGTGTGCCCGTTTCCCTGGTTCTGCACACGATGCCTACGTGATGAGTAGTCGCATCCCGAGGATGATGTCACAGATGCGGAACCAGCGTGCCTGGCTTGTCGGTGTGTACTGACTTTGTACCATTGTGTGTGTTCTGCGATGTAGTATTCCACCCTCTTTTCCAAATCAGCTAATGTGCAATTGTCCATATGTAGGTGACTTCGGATACCCCAACATGCCGTGGTTGCTGACGCCCCTCAGGAACCATGTGACACCAGCCCAGATGCGCTACAATGAGGCACATGGTCGGACCAGGAGAGTGATTGAGCGGACATTTGGTCTCCTGAAGAGCCGCTTCCGCTGCCTGGACAAGACAGGAGGGGCCCTCCCATATGCTCCAGCAAAGGTGTGCAAGATTGTCATCGTCTGCTGCATGCTACACAACCTGGCTGTGCGGAAGGAGTTGCCTCTCTTCCTGGATGACGATGATCAACATCCGCCACCTGTGGAGGATCCTGGCCTGGACCACGATGCCAGTGATGATGATGATGATGGTGATGTCCGCACACAGCTCATCACCAACTTCTTCAGCTGAATGTGAGTATCCGGAGATGTCATGTCAGTGATGTGAGTATGCATGATATGTGTTGGTGGTGCTCTGGTGCTGTTTGAGTGTGGCCATGTGCTACATGACTGTATGCGTGTAGCGATGTGTCCTTACAGGTAGTCTGTACTCCCCAACAGTGTTGACATGCTAACTTGGTTCTGGGTGGGTATCTTGTGACATGTATTGGGCATGAGTATTGCAGTTCTGTCCTGTTCTTCAGTGCTTTTGACTGTGTGTCATTTCTGTCCTTCACAGGGTACTTTCAGTGTTGTTTGGTCAACTGTGATCCCCCAACACCGTGATTCAACTTCCAGGGTGGTAGTTGTCGTGTCCCTACAGGTGATGTGCGCCACACCCATGGACTTCCTTCCTTCTACACTTGTTGACTGTGTGCCCACTGCCAGGTGGGATTACCTTGCATCTGTAGTGGTTACAACATGTTGCAAATGTGTAATAAACCTGTGCTTCACTTTGTGATGTGCGTTGTCTGTGGTCACACATCTGACTGACATTTGCTTACTGCACCAGTGGGCTAGTTGACAAAGACTGTGAATAGGTGTTGTGTCTGTGCATTGCACCGTATTTCCTGGCAACATCAGTGTAGGCGATGAGTCAGGTGGCCTTGGTGTGTATATGTTGTGTAGCCCTGGTGGTGTGTCTCCCTCATATGTGTCACGTTGCCATGACTCACATGCCTGTGTTGTACTTGCTGTAGCAGTTAGCATGCACAGTGTAATTTCGCAGGTCATCATCTCCATGACAGAAACCACGTTGGAATCACGACAGAGGCAGGTATGGTGTATTAGTGTGTTTATTGTCATACATGTGTGAGTATAGTGCACAGGATGGTGGGTGCTGTACATTGTGATTGTAATCCAAAGTTCCTAGATGATTTGGAAGTCCTGGTAGCAGAAATGTCCTGAGTAAAGTCCACAGTCATCTGATACATTGGTCCAACTTGTACTCCCCATGTCATGTGGGGGAGTTGTGTTGCATTCAACAGGGTGAACAATTTGCGCACAAAGGTGATTATCCAGAACAGGTTTTGGCTTCCTGGGGGTTGCTCATGGCCATCGGCCTCTCAGTTGCCCTTCCTCGGACGACCTGTAGAAATAAAAACCTTCTTAGGGGTTCACTGATACACCTGGTCCTTAAGACCAACAAAGAAGAGATTGGCACGGAAGCTGTAATATCAAAAAACATGTTTTAATAACCTCAGATGAGGGAGATTGCGTCTTACGGTACCCGCAGGCCACTGTAGGAGGCATTCTAATGAGTGCAGAGAACAGGGTCCTTATATATGCATTTGTTACATAGTCAGCAATAAATCAAGGGAGGTCCTAGCACATACAAGCATGCTTATTGACTAATATGGGTATACAAAATTTGCTTGCTCCACAAAGTGGGAGGGGAGGCTAAACTGCTTACATCAGTAAGAATAGCCTGACAGTTCTATACTAGGAGCAGGTGCATTCTACCAGCTAGGCCTTTCTGAGCATGTGCAAGACTCTGGAAGAGGGAGAAAGCACATGGCGAGCACATGGCTGACTAAAATGGCTGCCAAGTACAAAATGGCTTTCAGCTCATGCTAACAGCGATTCCTGCAATCTTTAACAGATGATCCTTTTAGCATGAGCTAAAGACATTCCCATGATCTAGTAGAGACATAGAAAATATTTTGCACATTTTCTTTTCATAAATTCATCAATATCCTATGCTAGGTGGGCATTTACATTCTAAACATTTCATTAAGCGGGTATATATAAGGTATAAGCAGGAGTACAAAGGGAACAGAGCATTGGGTCATACAGGTAGCAGGAGAGAATAATGACTATTATCTCAAACAGAAATCTCAATATTTTTCCAACCCTAAGCAGAAAGCAAATACCAAAACCATCTAGTCTAATTCTAAGTTTCAGGGCTCTGATGTATTTCAGTGACTATCTATTTCAATTTCAGAATAGCCAACAGCACATACCTAATAAAAACATTTTCAATAGACTTTTTCAGTATTTCTTTTATGAGGGCTAAAGTATCAATTAATATATTCAAGGAAAGAGTAAAGTAACATTTGTCAACTGTTCAGGAAAACGTTTTTCGTGTAGAATAAACATGATAAGTAATGCAGATATCAGGGAAGTCAGACAGATTATTACAAAAACAATCCTGGCTCCGGGGGACCAGGAGGACCACACAGGGCCATAGGAATTAGGACGAGGAGCCGTAAAGGGCTGCTCCTCCTCAAAAATGGGACGACCAAAGGGGTACATTACTAACAAAAAAAAGAGTCCTTGGGAAATTGTAGTACAACCAGCCAGAGGGGAGTCTTCTCCCTGTGTCCGTTTGAGCCTCACAGGCAGGCTCTTGTTGTTCCCACGGTGGAGCTGCACAACTCGCAACTCAAGAATCACGGCCCAGTTTGAGAAGAAAAAGTCTTTCTTTCAGGATAGGGCAATCACCCCCCCAGGGCAAATACCCTCAATGATCCTGTCCAGTGTCTCAAGCAGTGCACCAGTTTTCTTCACTTTAATCTAACAGGCACCAAGGGCACAGCACATGTACCCTAAACTCAAGTCCTTCCCTAACTCCTGTATTGTTCCGCTGGCGCACTGCTCTTTTGTTGGGGCCACAAATTGTAGCCAATATGCTCAGGCATCCCTTGATCAACAAACAAAGGCGCAGACTTGCATTCACTTGGGATCAGGACTCAAAAGGCCTGATGCTGGGATATGTGAAGCAACCCTTGTTTCAAAGGGGGTCACCTCAAGCAAAAGCCTCCTTGCCGTCTTTGTCGGTCTGTGACTCTCTCAGCTGGGCATCAAAAACTGGATCCACACAAAGATTTCTCCATCCTGATTTGTGACCCCGTCTTTCGCCCAAGACAGTGGCAGGGGTACACACTTCACGTCCCAGTGCTTCCGCCTTCACTGAGGTCCTAGTTGCCAGCAACGCCTGTGCTGGTTCCTTTTGTTTTGACTCCAAGCTGGACTGGCGCTGACTCCCAGGCTGGATCTGATGTCCAGGCCCCTCTGGCAATGGTTGTAAGGCAGCAAATATCTATTGGTGGACAGAACAAGAGGTCTTTAGACAAGGCACAGAAATAATCTAACAACAGAGAGGATAGTCTCAGAATACTTCCTTAGTCTTGGGGCGCCCCATACATTAGCAAGGCACCCAAGAACCACTTCATCTATCTGAGAGTAGAAAACCCTGGACCTATTGGCAAGTATAAAAGGAACTTTTTGGTGAACTGACAAGAGTAATACGTCACCCAATCCCAAGCAGCCAAGGAAGTCTGTGTTCATTTACTAAATTCTGAGGAAAAGAGAAAAACAATACAGACATACTCCAAATACTTACATTGGTGTATTCCTATATTACTAATCTGAAGAACCCTCAAGAAAAAGGAAATGTTCTACACTTTTACTCATAGATTTTACATTACTTGTACAGGACTGCAGACACTTGTAAAATAATTTCTCTTACATGTTATGCTTAGGACCATGCTCTCATGTTATAGGCGCAGCAGGAAAATCTAAAACTGCTAATTTAACAGGGATTCTTATTGCAAAAAGAACTAAACTTCAACATAGTGGGTACATTTTCTCCAGCAGAACATGTTATGACAAACAAACTCCTATAAAACAATATTTTCCTTCAAAATGTTTTCTAAGGATCACATGGGCGTCTTTCCTGCATTCTACTTTTCACGATCCGGACTATGCAACATCATTTGCAAAAGGAAAAAACCCTATCTCCAGCTCTAATAAGGGCTGTCAGCTTATTTACACAGACTAGCTAATAAAAGACTAGCAATGCCCTTGCAAAACTGTATAGAACATGAGAATAACATAAACAATAATAGTGTTGCCACCTGAGATTTTTGAACAGAAACCCCCACTATACAGTTCCCCTTAAAGATCAAATAAGGGAACATCAATCTGTTCTACTCATTCTTTCATACAGGATGGGCAGTAACATAGCATATATTTTCATCATTTTATTAATTCTAACAATTTTAAAACAGTATTACTGAATAGCCAATTAAATGTTCAACACTGTATGCTGTAATACGACTTCCTCCATCACTGATGTTTTTTTTTTCACCCAATAGTACAAGAAGACTTTGACACAGCTAAGGCTTTCAGGTCAACTACTGGCCCAGGTTTTTTCAGAAGCCTTGACAGCTTAGACAGACTCAAGAGAGAGTGAGAAAAAGAAGAGAGAAAACATAATTTTGCCTACCCTTAATTTGTAGAGGAGCTAGCCTCCTTCCCCCATTATGACAGTAGGAAACCTGAAACAGGTTTCACTTCTGTCAACACTTTCAACCCCTATTTGTAGCAACTGGGCACAAACAAACTTGTAGGAGATATCTTAGAAAGTGGCTATTCTCTGATTCAGCCTAACACAAGCACATTGAGTACTGTGGAAAGCGTTAGTAACCAATTTACCAATTCCTTGAGCAATTGTACTAGATTAACATGAGGGCGCATGAATGCAAACTAAAATCCATTTCCTCCTTATCTGAGCCCCTACACAGTAATCTTTAAACTGAAACCATTATTTTTATATACATGGCAGATCTATGCTCTACTCAAGGCTGCTTTTCCTTCGTTTCATATGACTGCGCAAAACGTGTGTTTGCCAAAAATAGGAAGCAAAGCTTCTCTTCCTCTCTCTGCGCTGTCATCTCGTCTTTCAAAAACTTGTCGGAGGTCGAAGTGTCCAAGCAAACCTTACCCTTCACCCTGCTAAGTTGCTAAATGCAGAACTCCGACCTTTGACCCGTTCAGCAGCTGTCCATTTTTTTTTGTGCAAGGCTTTCCATGCGGTTTTTGCAATTCAAAGCAACTCTGGAGAATCACGGCTGAAAGGCAGTCCTGTCCGGTCTGTTTGCCAATAATTTAAAGGTAGGATAATAACGTCTGCTGGTTTCTGTATACTTATTTTCATTTGTGTACAGTGTGTGGTGTGCAGTCTAGTAATACAGAGGTCAGCTGTTTGTTCTATACTGGCATGTGTACACGCTCTAGCTTGAGATCAGTTTGAAACCTGCCCTGAGTGGTAGAACTGCTTGTAAAATTGTGAATTTTGCTCAATTTCGACTTTGGTGGTAGGGGCACTTAAAAATGAATATCCTACAATATTTTTGCATAATAGGAACCCCAGAGTGTTCTCTAGATAGCCCAGGAATGGGAAATCAGAAATGTATAAGGTATACCCTTATAAAAATGAGTTTTGTACGGCTGGGTAAAGTGACATTTCACATTTAAGTTTCCTGCTATTGCGGTACAGCACTGCTTAAATCCAACTTTGATGCTAGGAATTCACAGCATGATGATTGGGCTTTATAAAGATGAAAAACGAATTTAAAGCATTTATTTTTAATAATATATATTTTTTTCATATAATTTTTTTTTTTTTTTTTTAATAAAACCAACCATTTTGATGATTCCACATTTGAAAAGCAAGCTTCATTCGTAGCCTATCATATTTAAATGCATTCATTTATAACCCTAAGCACAGAAGCCTTACTTGAAACATGAAAAGTCTGCGCCACTTTTTAAAGGACAGTTATTATTTAACATCAGAACCACAGATGTACTTATGTAAAAAGGCATTAAGAAAGGAAATCCCTACTTTCAATTTTGTTCTCTGTTATCCAAAATAATGAAACTGGTTTTTTGAAACTTTTAAAATAATGCAGGCCTTTATACCAGTTTTACACTGACTTAAAATTTCGCTGACTCAGCATTCCTGTCTGTGGCCGTGATCAGGAATAGCCATATGCTATTTATGCAGCTGTTGTTTGTCAGCAGGCGTCAAATTTTCACGCCTTTCTCAGGAAAAAAAAACCCTTTGTTATTTGTAATACCCTGACAGAGTTAAATTCCCATTTGCTGTGTCAAACAGCTTTTTTTTCAGTTAGTCAGTTTAAACACAGCTGATGGAAAGCTTTTTTTCTCTGGTGCTGAAAGAAAGCATGTCACAGTCTATTTAAAAACTGAGGCATTTCAATGCAGTCAAATCTATCTTTCTATAATGTGTATTTAGTTCAGCAATGACCAAATTCACTCAGATGATGTGAATGCCTTTTAATGTCTAATACAATGTATCTAAGGAAAATGCTGTAACATTTTGTATTTTAGTCTATTCATTGCAAAACACACAATTTCGTTTTTCTTCCTCTGTGTGAGGCGTATTTTAATCCTATTGAATACGAATTCTAATTTTATCTTTAGCATTGTGGCAATTTGCACACATGTATAGTGTCTTACTCTGTCAATTTAATAGTAACATGCAGCTGTTTAGCATATGTTATATAATTCATTTCTGGATTTTTATTTAATATGTAAGTAACTAAATGACATTTTGCATAACAGAATGATGACAGCAAAAAATATAAACAAACTCATTGAGCTCATTCCAGACATTTACAGAAGGGGGTCATACACTCAGAACACACAATACAGCGCGCTTAAAGCTAGCCATTCTTACACAAAGAGCGCAATCGCTATTTACTCACACAAGTATCACCAATGTCAAACCACAAACCACATAGACATTTAAACACACTTTTAACCCACAAATCAACACTTAGGACAGCTTACAAACTGTACGCAAAACCAAACTATTTGTAAATACTAATTGTAAGTCATATTTACAAGAAGAGCTCTCAAAAGTAGCCCAAAAGACTGTTCCATGTTCAAGAAGCCAAAATACACCAAATTCGCCAGTTTTGGCTGGTAGAACACTCAAAAAGCGCTCTGCATATCACCACTTATGAATGTTACTAAGTGCGCAGATCCGGATCCGTTTTATGTACATATTTAGTTCCATGGGGTACTTAGTCACCAAGGAAGAAATATCTTTTTACTATACCTAAACCTATTTAGGTATCCCCTCTGAGGGGAGTCAGCTGAGTACTTCCTAAATCCATATTGGTACCTCCAAGACAGCAACACTTTCCACGAAGTGTGCTAGAAGCAGGCATGTCAAGAATATTATAGCATATATAATATTATACTCCAAGTGACACTTAACACAATGTGTGCCGTTCAAGTTTTCAAAGTTAGAGAAAAATCTCCTCATTACCTGCCTTCATTTGCTGCAGCAAACAAACAAACAAACCAAAATCTTGGCCAAGTCATTCCAAACAAAAGTGTTGCTACAGCAACCTTACCAAACCAAAGTCTCCAGCTTCCAACTGCCAAGTTCTGAGTGACCTAACGGTCGTTTTAAAATACTCACGCCAAAGAAGTTCTCAGTCGGGAGCGGCAAACACTTGGAGGATCAGATCAGGAAGACCAGAAATATACTGGGCTGGAAGACAAACAATCTCCGTGCACAGGGTACCTCCTCAGTAGATTCCTGTCCTGTACTCCTCAGTAGATTCCTGTCTCCCTTCAAGACCACTCCCTTGGATAGCCGCTTCACCGATGAGGTCCACTTTCGGGCGCCATTTGTAGAAATAAAAACCTTCTTAGGGGTTCACTGATACACCTGGTCCTTAAGACCAACAAAGAAGAGATTGGCACGGAAGCTGTAATATCAAAAAACATGTTTTAATAACCTCAGATGAGGGAGATTGCGTCTTACGGTACCCGCAGGCCACTGTAGGAGGCATTCTAATGAGTGCAGAGAACAGGGTC
This sequence comes from Calotriton arnoldi, assembly GCA_963921515.1. Lineage (NCBI taxonomy): Eukaryota > Metazoa > Chordata > Amphibia > Caudata > Salamandridae > Calotriton > Calotriton arnoldi. The sequence continues at coordinate 558,739 of CAWUFW010003908.1, forward strand.
CTTATATATGCATTTGTTACATAGTCAGCAATAAATCAAGGGAGGTCCTAGCACATACAAGCATGCTTATTGACTAATATGGGTATACAAAATTTGCTTGCTCCACAAAGTGGGAGGGAGACTAAACTGCTTACATCAGTAAGAATAGCCTGACAGTTCTATACTAGGAGCAGGTGCATTCTACCAGCTAGGCCTTTCTGAGCATGTGCAAGACTCTGGAAGAGGGAGAAAGCACATGGCGAGCACATGGCTAACTAAAATGGCTGCCAAGTACAAAATGGCTTTCAGCTCATGCTAACAGCGATTCCTGCAATCTTTAACAGACCCCTCTTCTTTGGGAGGGACCCTCAAGTGCCGGCTGCTGCGATGCAGGGGACTCTCCCTCCCTGTGGCAGTTGCAGTTGTTTCAGCACCAGATGTTGTGGGCACACAGGGAGGTGTTGACGTGTTGCTGCTCATCTGGTGGAGGCATTGTAATATGTCCCTATGCACCGCCGTCATCTCTTACAGTGTGTCCCACTTGGACTCCATGCGGGACATGTGTAAGTCCAAGCGTGCATGATTGGCAGCCTGCTGCTGTCGTATGTCCCTGAGGATCCCCACTACCTGGCTGAGCTCTCCGGTGCTGGTCTGGTACGCATCGGCTATGCGTACCAGTTGTGGGTCATCATGCAGTCCAGACCCCTCTGCGAGCAGCGACCTATGTCTACCACCCCTCCCACCACCCCTGGCGACACGTGCAGTACCTGAGGTGGCACGCACAGGTGACCCTGGGCCCCCTTGGGGGTTGTTGGTGGTGTTGGTGTCCATAGCCCCACGTTGGGCAAGGGTCCGTGTGCTGGTGGTGGTGGTGGTCCTTGGTCTGTCCGTGTCGGCAGGGGTGGTTTGTGTGTTGTCAGTCGTTGGAGGGGTGGGTGCAGGGGTGCAGCTGGTGGTCCTGCTGGTGCTGCATGATGACTCGCTCCGGAGGTGCCAGGTAGGTCATCGTCATCCGAGGAGGGCAGAGGCTGTTCCACACCAGTGAGCTCCGTTTCCCCTGGATCCTGGGACAGGGACTCCTCAGCGTCTGCTGCTGTGTCCCCATCATCACCTGTTTTTGGGAGACACACACAATGTATGTTATGTTTCTGCAGGCATCAATGGTTGACACACCTGACAGTTGTGACTGTACCTCTGGATGCGGGCCTGTACATTGCATTGTCCTAAGTTGTCACAGTCAGAGGTTGATATTGGTGTAGCACATTGTCCTGCATACTTTGAGCATTTCAATTTGAATGTTGGGGTGTGTACATGGTCTGCATTGGTTGTATTTGGTTGACATCCAGCCCTCCTTCTCCCCCAGCCCAGTTATCCCACCATGAAGCATGCCACCCTTGCAGTGGGTTCAGGTTGACTCTCAGGATGTCAGTGAGTGGTGTCCTGCTGTTGGTGGTGCCCAGTTCCCAGCAGGGCCTTGTGCTCCCCACAGCAGTACCCAGTGTCAGCCATCTTGTCAGTTCTTTTCCACTCCCTGTGATGTGCGCATGGTTCAGGGTGGTGTTGATGGGACAGTTGTGAGGGTGAACAATATCTGTGACTACCACTCGCATCATGCTATTGCCTCCACCCCCCTTCCCAACATGCCCATACTTCCTTCATTTTGAGTGTACTTCACTGTGTGTGAGTGTGACAGCAATGGCAAGATGGCTGACAGTGGTGTCCTGCTGTTGGTTGGTGCCCAGTTCCCAGCAGGGCCTTGTGCTCCCACAACATAGCACCAGTGTCAGACATCTTTGATGTGGCTTTTCACTACCTGGTAGGTGTGCATGCTTTAGTGTGAGCTTGCTGGGCCATGCGGGTGGGGGATGTTGAGCTGTGACTACCACTCCCATCATGCTATTGCCTCCACCGCCCTTCCCAGCATGCCCATACTTCCTTCATTTTGAGTGTACTTCACTGTGAGTGAGTGTGACAGCAATGGCAAGATGGCTGACAGTGGTGTCCTGCTGTTGGTTGGTGCCCAGTTCCCTGCAGGGCCTTGTGCTCCCCACAACATAGCACCAGTGTCAGACATCTTTGATGTGGCTTTTCACTACCTGGTAGGTGTGCATGCTTTAGTGTGAGCTTGCTGGGCCATGCGGGTGGGGGATGTTGGGCTGTGACTACCACTCCCATCATGCTATTGCCTCCACCCCCTTCCCAGCATGCCCATGCTTCCTTCCTTTTGACTCTGCTTCCCTGTGGGGTTGTGTGCCTGTGCTGACAAGATGGCTGACAGTGTTATCCTGGGGTTAGTTTTTCTACAAGTCCCATGTGTGTCCCTGTGCTTCACACAGCATGACCCAGGGTTGTGGTTCTTTGTGGGATATTTGATTAGAGTGTGAGGCAATGCATTCTCCCAGGTGAGTTGTGTGGAGTTTGTGTTAGGGGTGTGTGTGAGTGGAGCTGCTGGTAACTATGGTCAGTGCTGTCAGTCCTCCTTCCCACCCAGCCAGATATCCCACCATGGAACGTGCTTCCATTGCAGGGAGTGCAGGTTGTCTTTCAGGATGTCAGTCAGTGGTGTCCTGCTGTTGGTTGGTGCACAGTTCCCAGCAGGGCCTTGTGCTCCCCACAGCAGTACCCAGTGTCAGCCATCTTGTCAGTTCTTTGCCACTCCCTGTGATGTGCGCATGGTTCAGGGTGGTGTTGATGGGACAGTTGTGAGGGTGAACAATATCTGTGACTACCACTACCATCATGCTATTGCCTCCACCCCTTCCCAGCATGCCCATACTTCCTTCATTTTGAGTGTACTTCACTGTGTGTGAGTGTGACAGCAATGGCAAGATGGCTGACAGTGGTGTCCTGCTGTTGGTTGGTGCCCAGTTCCCAGCAGGGCCTTGTGCTCCCCACAACATAGCACCAGTGTCAGACATCTTTGATGTGGCTTTTCACTACCTGGTAGGTGTGCATGCTTCAGTGTGAGCTTGCTGGGCCATGCGGGTGGGGGATGTTGAGCTGTGACTACCACTCCCATCATGCTATTGCCTCCACCGCCCTTCCCAGCATGCCCATACTTCCTTCATTTTGAGTGTACTTCACTGTGTGTGAGTGTGACAGCAATGGCAAGATGACTGACAGTGGTGTCCTGCTGTTGGTTGGTGCCCAGTTCCCTGCAGGGCCTTGTGCTCCCCACAACATAGCACCAGTGTCAGACATCTTTGATGTGGCTTTTCACTACCTGGTAGGTGTGCATGCTTTAGTGTGAGCTTGATGGGCCATGCGGGTGGGGGATGTTGGGCTGTGACTACCACTCCCATCATGCTATTGCCTCCACCCCCCTTCCCAGCATGCCCATGCTTCCTTCCTTTTGACTCTGCTTCCCTGTGGGGTTGTGTGTCTGTGCTGACAAGATGGCTGACAGTGTTATCCTGGGGTTAGTTTTGCTACAAGTCCCATGTATGTCCCTGTGCTTCACACAGCATGACCCAGGGTTGTGGTTCTTTGTGGGATATTTGATTAGAGTGTGAGGCAATGCATTCTCCCAGGTGAGTTGTGTGGAGTTTGTGTTAGGGGTGTGTGTGAGTGGAGCTGCTGGTAACTATGGTCAGTGCTGTCAGTCCTCCTTCCCACCCAGCCAGATTTTCCACCATGGAACGTGCTTCCGTTGCAGGGAGTGCAAGTTGTCTTTCAGGATGTCAGTCAGTGGTGTCCTGCTGTTGGTTGGTGCACAGTTGCCAGCAGGAACTTGTGCTCCCCACAGCAGTAGCCAGTGTCAGCCATCTTGTCAGTTGTTTTCCACTCCCTGTGATGTGAGCATGGTTCATGGTGGTGTTGATGTGCGCATTGTGAGGGTGGGCAATATCTGTGACTACGACTCCCATGATGCTATTGGCTACACTGACTTGCCCAGCATACACAGGATTCCTTCCTTTCAGTGGGCTTCACTGTGAGGTGGTGTTGTAGTGGTGGCTACATGTCTGGATGTGTTTGTTAGTTATATTTGTGCCACTGCCTAGCTGTAGTTGTAGTTGTGTTTGTACATGTGATGATACAGTTACATATCACTATGAGATGGCATGTGTTGTGTTTATCTGACTGACATACACATTTTGGGATGATTCTGTTTTGGTTGCTGTGGATTTGCTAAGGGTGCATGGTTTGACTCTCCCCTTGACAGTGATGTGTGTGTATTGTCGCACAATATTGTGTACATTTGTTGTGTACTCACCAGGCTCTGGGATGTTTTCTAGTCCATATACGCTCACTGGTGGTAGGATGGCCCGCACCTTCTCCTCCCAGGGCCTGAAGTATACTGGTTTGGCAGGAGGGCCACTGCCGGTGTGTTGGCTCAAGAGGTAGTCCTTCTTCAACAGCTCCCTGACCCTCCTGCGCACGTCATACCACCTGTTCTGGATGTCTCCCTTTGTGCGCAAACATGGTGATTGTGCGTTCACCCTGTCGACAATCCTCTCCCACATCTTGGTTTTCTGCGACATGGGTGTCTGTTGGACCAGTGTACCAAACAGCTGTGGCTCTACCCTGAGGATCTCATCTACCAGGACTTCCAATTCACTATCTTGGAACTTTTGATTCTTCTTTGGGAGCATGGTGATGGGTGGTGATGGTGAGTGATGTGTGTGTTGGTGTGCAAGTGAGGGTGTGTGAGTGTGTGTTTTGCTGGGTGTATGTGAGGGTGCTATTTGTTGAGGTGCTGCTGGTGTGTGGCTTGTGTGATGGATGAGCTGTGAGTGTGTGTGTGTGGTTGCTGTCTGTTGGTGTTGAGTGCTGGCAGGTAATTTGAATTTGCAAAGGATCATGGTAGGGATTTGTGTCCTTTATATGGGTGGAGTTGTGGGTGTGTCTTTGTTCCCTGTTTCCCCCCCCCAGTATTTATTGGCTTTGTAATTGCTTGTTTGGCCTTTTTTGTGTGTTTTTTCCTTAGTACTTTTTGTGCATGTAGGAGACGTTCTTCTGACCGAGTCGGACCCTGCAGTTGTCTCGTGCGAGCTTCTCCGAGTCGTTCACGCTGTGTTTGTGCTGTTTTCTGTGCTGCGTACGCGTCGGTCGCAGTATATTGGGTTGCTTCGGCACGCAGTTTTGTATGCGTGTCGGTCGTACGGCTTGGGCTCCGTGCGACTCGGTCGTGTTTTCCACGCGTTGCATCGTACTTGGCGGGTCGGAGTTCGCGGGTACGTTTCGTTCGGGATTCTTCCTGGTGCGTGTCGGTCGGTTCGATTCGCGTGGTTTCCGGCCAGATAGCTGTTTTCCGCGCGGTTCGGTCGTTCGGCTTGTGTTCCGTACGAGTCGGTCGGATTTTGCACGCTTCTCATTGTACTTTGCGGGTCGGGCTGCACCGGTACGTGTCGGTCGGAATGAATTCCGGCTCCGAGTCGGTCGGTACGTTTTCCGGCCCGAATCGGAATCGGCCCCTTTATGTTAAATGATTACATTGTTGATCTTTGTGAGTTTCTTATTTCATCCTGCCTACATTTTTAGTAGGGTTTGTCATTTGTTATGACTAAAAGGTATTTTTTCCTAAATATATTGAGTGATGCTTTCTGTACCATAACCTTTAACTTGATAATGTTTGTGGTGGTTGATTCTGTTTGCCCAGCACCTCTAGTTAAATTCTGCCTTTTCTATGCAGATGCTACATATGGTCACTCAAACACTATGCCAATGAGGACTACTGGATTTCCTATGTCTCCAAGCCTCTCTCTTTCGGTATGATGGGAGCATCACTGAATCTTCTTAAACATCTAGCTAATCTTCCACTTCTGCTTTACCAGATGGATTCTTACACTCTTGTCAGTGTTCTGGATCTTGGCATAATGCTGACTTTACATTTACTTACCGGCAAAACCAACCAGTCCAGTTTTCATATAGTGAACTGGACAAACCAAACACAATGCGACAATGGTACAATTCATGAGACTGACCTCCCACGATACATGCATGTTTCAAACCAATACCAATCCAAACTTGTACAGTGGATTAGCATCATCACCATTGTATATTATGTTCAGTTATTTCCCAAAAATAGCCAAATTTGAAGTTATTGAATCTAGAAACTGGACTACCCACCATGCACTAAGAGGGTTGCGGAAGGAGTTGGGACTCAGTTGTAGCAAATGTTCAAGATAATACTGCAGAGCTACAGGTGGCACGGAAGCTAAACAATCTGAAACTGAGACAAAGACCTGCCCGCAGTCCAGAAGAACCAAGGACATGAGATAAATAGGAGGGGAATTCAGTAGAGCCTAACAAACTGACTGGCTCCAACAACCTGTACAAGGCTAGCAGTATGGCCAGTTCCAGGAGGATGCCCAACTGGGAACTGAACTATTGTAAATGGATGAGAGAAGACTGTCTGTTGAAGAACCAGCCTGACCTTCCAGGCCCAGAAAGTCTTTCTAAATTAGGAAATGACCAAAGAGAATGGAATGGGCAGAGAAAAGCAGGGCAGTAAAGAAAGTGTAGTGCAAGCAATGATTAACTAAATAACCAGTTGTGTCATAAAATGGAGTTGAAGAAACTCGAGCCTGCAGTGCAAAAGAAACATCAACAGCCAGCAGAGGCATGAGCATAGTGGGAGGCTCGTCCTTTATGGCACAATTCTGGCCCTGAAACCATAAAAAAATATTGACAGGCAGTGAGAAGGGGTAGATTTAACTGGCCTTCCACCACAAAGTTCTCCATCCCAATCTTGACCCCACCAACCGAATAGATATCATAGACCACTGTCCACACTCCACCAGCTTCCTCCCCATTTCAGCCTCCTCTTGTACACGTTGGTGCAAACAATCCTTTAGATCTCCTCATTACAAACCCACAGGCCTCTCGAAATTCCCTCATAAACCTCTGCAACCCAAAAACCTCGCCCTAACCTGCCCCCCTCCACGAGCACAGCCTTCAATTCGATCTCTGTGAACTTGGATGGAACTAGGACAGAAAATAGGCTTAGGCACCAAAATAAAAGTGACCTCATTAATGAAACAGATAGTTAAAAAGTGGCCCAGATCGTGGCAACTTTGAACTTGTAACAACACGCCGTATAGGTATTTTGCAAGGTATGCAAGACAACATGAATTTTTGCTTACAGCGGGCAATGTTTGTGGTAACATCAGGAAATTAAAAAGTTAAAACGGACCCACAATACCACAAAACAGCCGGCAAGCAGCCAAAAATGTCCCTCAGATTAGTGCAAGCCACGAAAATGCCCCATTTGACTGCTGTTGGGGTAGTAAAATACATCTACTAACAGGGTTCAATGGGCCCCTCAGGGATCCAGGCCCTGGTGTCGCTCCACCTTCTGCACCAATTGTATCAATGCCCAGGGCCACTGGAATTATGCGATTGTGTGTCCATGGTGATTTTTGCTTAATTGTAGATTTGCTGAATTTGCCACATAATCCATCATTTGCCGCATAATCTGCATATTTTACCCCAAAAGCAATTTTGTTTCTAGCTGAAACTGTTCAAAAGTTACTAATAATGCAGCGTGTTGTCGCACAGTGGAAGGACCTTTGCAAAGGATGACTGCCCACCTTTATGTAGCTTATTGCAATATTTGGGTGTTAAACTGGTACTAATGAGGTCCACTAATGCCCAGACAGTGATAACACGTTGAAAAATGAGAAAGCAATGAAGTAATAATAATAAAAAATGCTGCATAAATCAGCATAATTTGCCTTTTCTTGCTGCATAATTTACTCCACCCTGCCACATAATTTAGCCCTCAACTGCTTCAAAATTCCAGTGGCCTTGACAATGCCCCCTGCTTTGTACAATAAAGACGTATATTTTGTTGTCGCATTTATATAGCGCTTTACGCCCAAATGTAGGATGTCGAAGTGCATTATGGAACAGGTAGAACGCTACAAGATGAGGAGGTTTGAGGGGGTTGGTGGGGATGGGGGTGATTGTCAGTGTTATATCTATTGTGGATGTATAGAGAGTCCTAGAGGGAAGGGAATGTGTGGGGCGAGTGAGAGTACGAGACGTGAAAGGGTGAGTCGAGAAGAGATGAAAGGAAGGAATCCCAAGAAGGGGAAACGAAAAAGTAGAGAGGGAATGAGTGAAGGGAGAGGCACAGACAAACAGTTCGATGCATAATTTAATGCTCTTGCCCCTTACTTTCAATGGGGGGGGGGGGGGGTCACTAAACCCTAATGCATTTGTCTGATTTTGAAGATTTGGGGCTCGGCCATTTTCTCATGGCTGGCCTAATCTCTCGCTACCGAGGCGGCAGTGTGGGATGGGTGGCAAGAAGAGGCACCATGAATGGAAGAAAGGGAGAGGGGGGTCGAAATATGTCGGAGATAGGAATTCAGCAAACCAGAAATCGTAAAGAATGGGAAATCGAGAGGCAGACGCAGTTGAATAGGCGCCCTGGCAGGCTCGGAGCTGCCCCTCCCCCCGCGGCCGTGTAATCGGAACGGAAATACGTGGAGCATCCGCGCTAACAATCTCTTAAGAGAGCAAAAAGGAGCAGGGAAATTATCTCCACTCTCGCAGATTGCTTTTAAATGACTGAGAGCTCCGGCCCGCCTGCTGAGCAATCGAGAAGGAGGCCGCCGAGCCGGGGTGTGAGATGCAGAACTGTCAGGGTCTGTGCACGACCAGAGTAGATGTCAGGCGCGAGATCCTGAGACACTTGAGGGGAGAGGGGGCAGATTTACAAGCCCCTTGCGCCTCCTTGCGCCGCCATTGCGTCACTTTTTTTGACGCAACGGCAGCGCAAACTATGGGGCTTATTTACAAGGCCCTTGCGCCACTTTTGCGTCATTTTTAACATGGGAAAAGTGACGCAAAAGTGGCGCAAGGGGCTTGTAAATCTGCCCCTATGCGTCCTATTTATAACGTGACGCATCTAGGGAGATGCGTCACGTTGTAAAGCCCTGCGTTACATTATACCTGCGTCAGGTATAATGTATGCAGGGTGGGCGTTTCCACGCAGGAAGGTCTCGTAAAAGTGACGCAGTGAAATCTACAAGATTTCACTGCGCCACTTTTAGGACGCCACTGCGTCAAAACCTTACGCCTGCTTCAAGCAGGCGTAAGGAGTGATGCAGTACAGTAGGTATATGCCAAGGAGTGATGCAGTACAGTAGGTATATGCCTCAAAATACATTGCTGGAGTTGCGTCGTGCTTGCGACACAACTCCAGCAATGCGTGACTTTTGGGCCAACAGATGCGTCAGAATTTCTGACGCATCTGTTAATCCTTGCGCCATGGAGCACTGTATTGTAAATACAGCGCATCCATGACGGCGCAAGGACATTTGACTCTGGCGCAAGGAAACTGACGCATCTATGCAGATGCGACAGTTCCTTGTAAATCTGCCCCGTGGCATTTACTAAATGTGACGCAACGCAGCACATCAATCACTGTTGCTGTGCTGCGAGAGTGAAAGGGGCTTATTTACAAGCCCCTTGCGCCGCCGGTGCGCCACTTTTAATATGGGAAAAAGTGACTCACCGGCGGCGCAAGGGGCTTGTAAATAAGCCCCAAAATCTCTCTAGCAGCACACGCGCACTTTGGGCTGCAATGTGCCAATGCGCACACCCTTGTGCCACACTGCAAGAGTGTGTGCATTCCGCAAGCATTGGTTTTGAACTGGGAGGGGAGCATCCCAGAGCAAAAACTACACTTTAATAAATTCACACTTTGGGGCATATTTACAATGGCATTGCGCCACCGGAGCTCACTTTTGTGAACGCTTCGGTGGTGCAATGCCCTGCTCCATATTTACAAAGCATCGTTAAGCCACTATGCATGGCTCAATGCTGCTTTGTAAATATCGTACCCTTCCGCGCAGGTATCTGTGTGCAAGGGGCATGCCTTGCGTGAAAGGGGCGTGTAATGGGTGTTGCTGTGGGCGTTTCATTTCAACACCCATTGCATTTTGTCGCTGCCCCAGATTTACAAGGATGTGTAGATTTGAGGCAGCGCCAAAAACTAATGCCACTGAATAGCAGGAATTAGATTGACACAACAAGGAGAAATACTTTTATTTCATCTTGTTTTTGCTTTTTATATGTGTGCTGCATTCTACAGCACACATAGAAGGTGCAAATCGCCTTTAAAGGTTGTTTATGAGCAGGAAGGTGTCTCTTCCTGCACATAAACAATCATCCCTGCAACTCAGGCACCCTTGCACCCTGGTGCAAGGGTGTCTATGTTGACTCTAGACAGGGTTTTTTAGGGCCAGCGCAAGGGAAAACACAGGGGTGCGCCATATTCTTGTAAATACGGCACATCCCTGCGTTTTTGAGATGGCGCAACTAAATTGCTTGCAGTGCCGCGCTGCGCCATTTCTTTATAAATATACCCCTTTGTGTGAGTGCTCTACAATGCAGCACATATACAAAGTTTAAAAAGTATGCAGAAATTAAAACATTTTTCTTCAGTGACACCTGCCTCAAGATGGTCTAAGGTTTTGATGCAAATCTTATTCTACCATGTTACAAGATAAGGATTTGCATTAAAACCCATGGGTGGTTGCATGAGAGCGCTTATGTATCACCCATGGAACACCCCTTCGATGCAAACTAGAGCAAAGTAGTACATAGCACCTCTTCATGTTACTTTGGCCAATGCAAATCTTGATTTGTGTTGAAAAGGAAACAGCACCAAAACACTTTGCGCTGGGTTTGCGTAGCAAAAGTAACACTTACCCAGCACAAAGTGTTAGTTGGGCCTAGGACTCTTAGCACCTAAGCAAGGTGGGTTACTGAGCCTGGTGTTAGATGCAGAACTCTCAGGGTCTGTTCACAATCTGGGTAATTATCAGGTAAGCTACCCTGAGACACTTGGACTGTTATTGACTGCAGTGAGCTCCGTGACAGCTCACGAGGAAAGAAGTGGTTGAGTCGGAGTGTGAGATACATAACTGTCAGGCTATCTGCGCAATTCGTAACATATAGGAAGAACCTCTAAACACTCAGGGGCTTATTCATGAGCCCTTGCGTCACTTTTGCGCCGCCGGTGCGTCACTTTTTGTGACGCACCAACAGGGTAAAAAATGCGTCATGTTGCGTCATATTTACAAAGTGACGCATCTAGGTAGATGCGTCACTTTGTAAACCCCTGAAACACATTATACCTGCGCCAGGTATAATGTATGCAGGGTGGGCGTTCCGACGCAAGTAAGCCTCGTAGAAGTGACGCAGTGAAATCTATGAGATTTCACTGCGTCACTTCTAGGACGCAAATGCGTCAATATCTTACGCCTGCCTCACAGCAGGCGTAAGACTGACGCAGGCACATTTGAAATGGGACTTGCCCATGTGAAATGACCCATTGATGGAGTTGCGTCACTTTCATGACACACTCCAGCAATGCGTCATTTTTGCGCCTACAGATACGTCAGAAATACTGACGTATCTGTAACTCCTTGCGACATGATGCGTCATACTGTAAATATGAGCATCCAGCATGTCGCAAGGAGGGCGCAATGAAAAGTGACGCATCGCTGTTTTCACGCAGCGATGCGCCACTTTTCATAAATGAGGCCCTCAGATTTATTAATACACATTTTTTTATGGAGTGGTTAGCTGCACACCATAAGTTAGATATTAGCTGGCATATACGTTAACCGATTTGCTTTATGTCATCCAAAATACAAAAAAAACCATATCTAGTGATTCTTTTCTGTTTATCAATTTTTATATTCATGTGCATACTTTTGACATCCAGCAACAGCCAGGAAGTGTTTTGTGCACAGGGAGCACCTTAGGCAGGATGAAAAAGGAAAGAAAGAGCTAGGGGTCTCTAAAAGGACCGTGGTCCAAGAAGTATAACTAGGAACCATTTCCAAAAGGTGTGGCCTATGTGATAAAGGGCGTGGCTTAAAACATGCAAACTAAATTTCTGGGGTTCACCCAGCATGCCACCTGACTAGTATTTGGGTGCCTCTCTGTAGGCTTTCTGTCACTGCATCCAGATATGTCACACAGCAGCAAACAAATATACCTAAAACAAGCCAACGTATTCATTTTAAGTGCTAATTAGGAGTATCGAATAAATTAATAATAACATTGATTTTGTTGTGAACAATTTCAATTGAAAATGTTTCAATTCTGCAAACATTAGTCTATGAATTAAAAATTTCTAGGGTCTGTGGAGGGGATAGTGCCCTTCGGAGTGTATTGGATACTTTTGTTCTCCACTTGACACTACTTCCTTCTGCAGCCTCACACTGTTTGAAACTGATGCTATTCTTCCCAGATCTTTGTGTAATGTTCCATTTGCATATCTCACACTTTGTCTCAATTGCAACTGGCACATATGTAACGTAGGCTCTGTGCTCTCTGCACAGGCCAAAGATTGGATGTGCATGTAGATGTGCAGACCTTTATGACCCACTGACAGACCCTGTTAGGACAGGAACTCAAACTGCCTTTGGCCTTCTCTTCAGAACCCTCAATCATATGTTCTTGTAAACACCCATACACAACCAGAATTCACCAAGACACCTGGAGGCAACGCATTTTAAAGCATGCACTACACAAGAGTCATAAGTTACAAGAAAAAAAACTACAGAGCACACATCTTGAAAACAGCAAACACTTTTAGGGAATGCAAGGCAAAGTAAAAGGTGAAATGTAAACAGAGATTGTGTCACTGACATGGACTACCTTAAAGCAGCAGACCCCCACTGAATCATTACAGTAATCTGGGGACCTCCTCTGCCTCATCATTGGAAGCCAGGGTTCCCCGGTCTAAGCATTTTCTATGATTTGGACCTCAAAAAAATACACAAAAATACAAAAACAAGTATACATCAAACAAATGCTCAAATATTTGAATTCACACTATTCAAAATCTAGAAACACTTTTCAATTGTTCAATGTTGCTTCCTTCTTTGTATATACTTCATTAATTTTAATGTATTAATTTAAATTTTATTTAGTTTTGTTAAATAGCAGCAGACCTCCTGAATAGATCTCTCAAACCCCCAGGTGTGCCTGTACCACAGTTTAAGAACCACTTGCCTTAAAGGTCTTTAGAGTCATTGTTGTTGAGAAATTAGTCAGTGTTTTTGTCAGTTAAGTTTGTCATATAAATATTTGTCATATATATACAGGGACCAGTTTCAAAGTTTCTTATATGACTGCCGGGTCAGGAACCCGCCTTACTTAAAGCCCTGGACACAGGAGGTTTCCAAGGATTAACGGATAAATTTGGGGTAAACGTTATTGGTAAATCAGTTCTATGGTAGTAGAGTACAGTACTATGTCGATGGAAAGAGAGATCGGTTGCTCTTAACCAGTATGTAAGTTTCTAATATAGAAAAGGCACATTTTAAGTAAGCATCTGCGTTTGTCCCATAGCTGAAATATTTCTAAGTGTTATGAGCATTTGCCAGTTAACTAGTTCACATGCACACCTATCATATTCAGTATTATGTGGGTATGCATGTCCGGTTGGTACCGTTATGGACAGTTCTCAGTGTCTGCAAGCGTATAAAGATGGCACTACCTGCCTTCTTACTCTTACTCTTACTTTTACTCTAACTCCTACTCTAACTCTGACCCCTATTCTTGCTATAACTCTCGGTCTTACTTATACTCTCACTTTTAATCTTACTCCTGTTGCTACTCTTACTCTTACTCATACTCTTACTCTAACTCTGACCCTTATTCTTACATTTACTCTTAGTCTAGTTCTTACTCTTTCTCTTATTCTTACAGTAACTTTTACTGTAACTCTTCTAACTTTGACTCTTACTCTTAGTTTAACTATCACTCTTACTCTTACTTTAATTCTTAGTCTAACTCTGACCCTTACTCTTATTCTTCTTTTAGTTTCAGATGACTACAAAATATGGGGGCAAAACAATGTATGCATTTGGCTTTGGCATATACCACCCCACCCGCCTCAGTGATGCAATCTGTATCCTGTGTAATAATGAATTATGCTAGTCAGTTCTTTACATTGGTGTACTTCAAATCTTATCACATTCATCTGGAGAAGATAACCAACATCAAAGTTATTTTTTAAACCTAGTTATGATTTACATATACCCCATGGTTTACATCATTCTCTATTAATAAATAAATGGCAAACTCATGAAGCTTTGTTACATGCACAGGACACATTAGTTACCTGTATTTACTCAACTACTCCATAACAATAATAAATGTGCTTTCCTTATCACTCGTGACTAGTTTCATAGAGAATTCTCCATTGTTTTTCTCGGACACTCATAATGATGCTTATTTTAGTATGGACTTACCCAAATTATTTTCAATGTCACAACCCCCAGTGACAACTCCTGTGAGGTTAACAACTATATGCCAACTTCGCTAAATTTGGAATTTAGCAATAACTGCTATGTTCAGACTAAGGGCCCGATTACGATGCGGTTAGGAACGCATTCCCACCGAATCTGTTTGGGAATGGTTTCCGACTGACTCGGATCGGGAGAGTCCAACCGATTGATTACGATGCATCCGGATGCTTCCAGATACGACTGGGTCGGACTCCCATTGACTTCAATGGAAGCCTATGTTCCGACCGAATGCATAGGCTCCCATTGAAGAAAGGGGTGGCTAGGGAAAATCGGGCTCCCTGTGGCGGGCACCCCCTGGTACCTGCCACACTGTGCATGGCTGGTAAGGGGAGACCCATGGGTACCCCCACGGGCCCGATTGGGAAGGCTCTGGGTGCAGGGGAGCCCGCTACGGGCCCCCAAAGTCTGATTCCGACTGCTGATTCGAGTCGGATGGCATGATTCGGAAAGACTGTCTGAATCCAGCATCGTAATCGGTCGTTCGGAAACGTGGCCCGTAGAGACGTACGATTCTGCTCCATACTGCTCGGTCATTTGAAATGCCGTTGGGTTCGGATTGGGATATTCCTAACGCCTAACTCGCATCGTAATCAGTCGGTCGGAAACCTTTCCGATTCGGTCGGAAAGACACGTTCCCGATCCGATTCGGACAGAGCAAATGCTGTTAGGAGGCCTTCCTAACCGCATTGTAATCGGGCCCTTAATAGTTCTTCTGAATTGCTGACTATTCTATATCAAACATACTGTAGGTCAGTCACCTATGTCATTTCATGGTCTATTCTGGATATAGATATATCTATTTCATCCTAAAACACCTACTTTCAGCCATGCACATTCTTTAGTAATCACACGCTGACTGACTTTCTATCTTCAGCTCTTCATGCAATGATGCAGTCTTTTATTCTCATTCACTCAAAGACCATAAGTTGTGTTGAAGTGTCAAGATCAATGAAATCTCGCTATCTCTGTCCTCAGCCAAAGGGAAAACGTTCTACAATAGAATTACAAAGACAGTCATTTAAAAGTTTTTTAGCAACATTTAGTCCCACGACCTCTGCCATATATCATCTTTCTTAAATTTCTCGTTTTTTTCACCTGCCTTTTTGTCATCTTCAAGGAAGTACACATTTCCTACTAACCCCTTTGAAACCGTGAAGCTGGAGCAGCTCTGATGCTGAAAAATTTGCTGTGAATTCAGAGTACATTGCTTGTGTTTGTCCTGTGAAACTGTCTGATGTCCATCAGTTTCCGTTTGTTTTTTAACAGACAGCTGTATCAAAACAGAATGCACTAAAATATAAGCAGACTTTCTCCATCCATTTTATCTTTAGTAGACCCTGATAACAATGGTAATGCAATAAACTATGAAAACACATCCTAGTTTCAGAGTTAATCTCTCCTATTATAAACCCTCTGACCTCTCACAATTTCACGTCAGTCCATATACTCTCATCTCCAGAATAAAAATACATTACAGCACCATCCTAGACTATCAATTCGAAACCAAGTTCATGTCCACCGATCTCCTTAAATGGACAACGTTCAACTTCCGCCATCTTCTTTACTCTTTCACCAGCCTGTCAACATTAATAAATCGCAGGTTCCATCTAAGTGGTCAAGATGCAAATGTTCACCCACCTGCGGAGATGGAGGAAATCTTGTAACCAGGAACAATTGGACTTGCATCACTAGTCACCACCACAATAATCGCAGAAGTAAATTCAGACAATCCTCATACTACACAGATCTTTCTTCTTCAATAACAATATCCATAACCATACACATACCCATAACCATAACCATAGCCAAAGCCATAACCATAACTATTACAGCTCTTCACCCCTGAAACTCTCCTTCACCTAAAACTCTCACCTCTCTCCGGCACTACCACAACTAACCTCACTTCAAATTACTTCTACTTCTCCTTCCCCTCTGAAATAGCCACAGTGAGAACAGCGGCGGCAGGCACAGATCGGGAGTGACAAGGCAAAGGAAGGGGGGGAAAGAAATAAAAAATAAAATACACTTACCTAACCGCGTCTCTCCTCCGCAATCTCTCCGCTTCTCTCCCGGCCAGAATGGAAGCAGGAAACACACAGGCTCCCCTAAGCCAATCACAACCCTGCAATGCAGCGTTGTGATTGGTCTGAGCACCGTGATTTGGTGCTCAGTTAGGCAGTGGGAGCCTGTGCATGTTCCTGACAACATGCAAAGTGCGCATGAATGTTTGGTCGACCCAAGACGGCCTTCCCAAACCGTCATGCGCACTCACAATGTGGCCACCACTCCTCCCTCTGCTCCTCTGTGAGCAGAGCAGCCCGACCCGCCCCGCAAAGCTGATTCAACAGGGAAAACTAAAATGATAATAACATCGAGTTATCATCATTTTATTTTTTCCTTTTTTACACTGCTGAAAAGCAGTGGGACGACGCATCTCAGCCTTAGCGGTGGAGCCGCCACTGAATGAGAAACAAACTCAACTCTCTCCTCAGCAGCCCCCTGCCCTCTAACTCCGCACCTCCAACCGTCACCGCCACTAGCCAACATCCTCTCCCATGACTTCCACAGTGGAACTGATCTCCATAATCGGCTATGCAAACCCAACTTGCACTCCTTCCCATCCTTTTTTCCCGGAAATGCAAGCCTTTTCAGCGCTAACATGCCTTATTTTTATATCAAAGCTTTATTAAACTTTCTACAGTGTCATACAAAGTTTATGTCATAACAAAAGACAGTTCTTTGTCACCATTTAGGAACACAAGAAAACTATTGTGTATGCTACCCTGGTTCCAAACTTCACGCGCTGCACACCGCCTTTTTTTTGCCACAAAGGCTAAACTACAACCAACACCTTTTGAAATATACACCGGAAGGGCGTCCAGGAACACACTGACAACTAGACCACGTCTGTGACCTCATCAGGAGCTGTATAAATGTACATTGGAGTAGCTACTTACCCAACAATAAGGAATTATTGTTAGGCCTTCCAGGGGGTAAGTAAAGCAATAAAATCCAACACAGAATATTTTTAAAATCTGCATTACACATATCCATCTTTCATCAAAGCTGTAGAATCAACAGGTCCATTTAACATCAGATTACATCCTCTTAAAGGAGCATATATCATAAATTAATAATCTGTTTACAATTAAATATATGACAGAGGAATAGGGAAGGAACACCTGAAGTATTATCTCCTCATGCACTCCTTCATAAATGGCATTTATCTGCTGTGCTTCAAATCGGCTTCTGTCCTCTTCCTGCTAAAATAAATGACCGCAAACTATGTATTTCCAGCAAACTGTTGTTCGAGTCCTCTATCACGTTTTACTCTGTGAAATTAAAAATGCTGCCGCCTAACTATAGTAACTCATAACTGCCATGTCGTGTGCTCATGCTAAATCTGTTTAGAAGCTGTGCCCGAGGCATTGCGTCATGCGCCTGGCACCCACAGACGTGCATTTTTCAAATCAGCTTGCTCAGCTCAACCAATTACATTGTTGTTACTTGTTACTAATTAGGGCCATTTACCAGCTCTCGCGTGACCTCAGCTAGGCAACATTTCGTGATGTAAGTGTGAATGTAGTCATGCAATCGAAACCTTGGTCGGATTGGAACAAAAATAGCCCCGCGCACCAAAATAAAAGTGGCCCAGGTTGGCGAACCATATAGTTAATGAAGTGGTAATATTAGGGAATTCAGCTGTAAAAAGTGGTCCACCTGGCCATAAAGCCGGCCCAAAAGTGCTAAAGAAGTGTCCCACACACTGATTTGTTAGACCATGGGTACTCACAAACATTTTCCCGGGGGCCGCAAAGTTTGGTCTTTGGTGTGACCGAGGGCCGCACTGATGCCAGCGGGGGATGTAAAGTCGGTGTAGGGGAAGCAAAGCATGAATATTTAGTGGCTGAACTCAAATGCGCAATGTGAAACCAGAAAACCTGGGATGAATCCCAGCTTCTCCACTTGACCAAATTGTGTGTCCCTGGATAATTGTTTTATTTTAATTTCCTTCCTTTTTCTTCATTATCACATATAAGCGGAACTCGAAATACAAGACTTCAGGATGCATGCTGTTCAAAACCCTCCCCTGTGCTTGGATTTAATCACTGATGGCATTGTTGTCAGGGTGGGAGGGGGGAAGCATGAACGTTTCTAAATTCATGTTTGAAAACCATCACTTTAAGAAAAATAGTTCTAATTGCACTATAATAATTAGATTAAATGGTTCTAAAGGTAAAAAATGAAGGTGTTCCTTAAGTTAAGGGCCTAGTTACTTCCTTCCCAAACTGCAATTAACCTTTAAACAAAATGCTTGCTGTATATTTAAAAAAAAACTTAATGTTAGTGCTGAGTAAAGGAAACAGCAGCCCAATGCTGCTGCTGCCCAGGGGTCCGCATGTAAAGGTCAGGAGGGCTGCATGCGCCCCCCGGGCCGTACTTTGAGCATCACTGTGTTTGACCAAACCATCAGGCACTGCCTGTTTGCCCTAGGGGCCAGTCCAACCTTACTTGAAACTAAAGCCTGTTTGTGATAATGTTTATATTTGCGTCCTGCCTTCTCTCTGGGAGCTGGTCTAAAATGCTGGCATTATGGGATCCCTTTTTTGTACCCTCTGAGACCCACTGCCAACTCATCTTTGCAATAAGCACTTTTCAAACTCAACCCAAACATGGGGCAGGCTTTTCTTTGGCAACTCCAAACTCTTGGGTGGATATTGTTCACCCAACTTATCCACTATCTTCCCTATGTCAACATACTCAGCCCTCTACAATGGGGTTTCTGAAAAATTACCAACACTAGCCTCTTGATTGGTTCTCATCCTACCTTTCCAAACATTTGTTCTTAGTCTCCTGGTTCTGCTTAACCTTTCAGCCACTCTTCCTGATTGGTACCCCCCAAGGACAAGTACAAGAACAAGGACAAGGACAAGGAAAAGGGCTCATCCTTTCTGCTCAAGCCACTCCAACAGCGTGGATCGCATAATTTCCTTCTTCAGGTTCTTGTATCATTCAGAGTATATATGGAGGATACCCAGATCTTTCTCCCTTCCATATTCACTTCTCTCCTAATACCTTACCATGAACAACAATAGCCAAAATCCTTGGTGTACAATACAAAGCTGAAATCGGTCAACTCATGCACCGTAACAGCAGTCAAAATCAACTTCCACAGTATCAGGAAACTCTGGTGGTAACCCTCCTACACCCCGCCAGTTACATGCTGGAAAGTTCCTGATCAACGCATATATTTCAAGAAACTGGACTATGCCACCAAACTACCCATGTCACTTCTTCTGTATGCTTTATCTGCCTTTAAAAAGAGTGCACATTTCACCAAACAGACACTCATAATCTGGAAAGAGACAACCACCTCATCACACTTACACATGGCTGGGTGCCTGTCTCCAGTCACAATACAACTTTGTTACCCCTGTCTTTAAAGCAATGCATTGGTAGCATAATTTCATCCCTGTATACCTATCACATGCGACTTCCCGCATTTCTACCTGCTCCCAGCCAGATTTCACCACCTTGTGGTGCCCCACCCCCTGTAGGCCATCAAAATGTAGCCAAATTTCTTAAATTAATGATACTCTTCTCTGACAACCTCTCACACTCCTGCACAGAGTCAACCTCTTATCTCTGGGGTTAAATGTGAACTCCAATCTCACCTACTGACCCTAGAATGACCAAACTTCGGGGACTTCATAAACTCACTCGACAATCACCTTTAAACAATATAAATAGAAATATATCCATAAATATGGAAACGTCATTATGAAATTGTCTTGAACTTTGTGTTCTAGAATCACCCAACAGTCTTAATCTTCTACCACACTTTCTTTTTGTCGCCCACCCAATCTCTAATCTTTTTTTATGTGCCGCCATTGTAACATTTTACAGCACTTCTCAGAGAAGCGGGATCGGATTTTAGAAGACATATAATCCCCAAAAATACAAAAACCTAAGTCACAATTGTTGGATTTAGACTGCGCTGCTCTTAATACGTCAACCCACAGTCTTCAAGTGATGATCATTCCTTGTGGAATTTTTATAGGGAAAACATGAACGTTACCTCAGCTATTCTATTACAAATAGGACAGTCTTACCTGCACTGTCCATTGTACAAGATGTCTGGAGCCTGCCTGGCATTTTCCTTTTAAGCCTGGCATTCATCACAGGCAGGACTTTTTCCTAAACTGTGCCCCAGTGGCAGCTGGCACAGGTAAATGCGGTGGGGCAGTGGGGTGGGAGGGGTGGAAGTCGATGGTGGAATAGGTGTAATTAAATAAATAAACAAACCTGTTCCGTCGTCTGCCGGATTCCTCCCGCCGCGCCCTACCTCGCCCCCCCCCCCCGCACTTACCTGTGCCGGCCGCTGCTTCTGTGCCCTATAAACAGAGGGTCTCTTTGACACTGTCCTATATTCACCAGGAACAAAGGCTCCATCTTTCAGTAGATTGGAGTCTTTGAGAATAAAGGTTTCATCTCACAACGCATTGAATTCTAGGGGCATAAGGGGCTGATCTCACTATTAATTAAATACAGTTGCCATGAAAAATATGATTCATTTTCTAACATTCGCATATGTTGGTATTCAGTGAAAGCTGCAAGGGAGCTATGAAGTGCCATTGATGTACACATCACGGTGCAAGTCATGGCCTACATTTTTTAGCAAATGCCAACCTCCTAATTGTTACTAGAAAAATAGATGATCAATGATCCAGCTCAGGAGTCTTTGGAAGGAATGGAGATTTTATTGAAAGACAGTGAGTTGAAGGTGGTACATTGATGATCTTGTGGATGTTGGCCATGAGAACAATAGGGGAGAAGAATAGAAGGTATATGCCATCAATAAATATATTCCCTATCCTGTTTGTTAAATACTGTGGTTGTGTGAAGTTGCAAAATTGGGCGTCCAATAATTTTGAAAACGTGTTTCTCAAACAACGTCACCTTTGAGAAGCGCAAAGCTAGAGAAGTTAAAAAAGGCAGCTGCCTCTGTGAGTTGCATCACTTTGAACGGCAGATAAGGCAACTTTAATTTCCAAACAAAAATTGAGAGATGCTGCATTGGTAATGAAAAAGAGCGGTGTGGTTGGCCCAGAAAGGGTGTCAGGAATCATATCAGATTGATATGGAATGGAGAAGTACTGGTTTGACTCATGTTTAATGTATCCTTAATCTATGGCAGAAATAAATATGAAGCAATGAGTTGAGTAGTGTGTTTACTATATTTATTAATTACTTTGTATAGCACTGGTGTGTGACCAGAAGACTATTTACACCACTGGAATGTTGACTGGCCTTCAGTTCACATTGCAGATCTCTTCTTATAAAAGTGGTAAATATTGGGATGCCTAGATAGAGACATCTTTGCTTGCCCAGAGAAGTGCTTCAGTGATGGATGGGCTGCATTTGATGGGTTACACTGTCTCACAGGAAGGAAGGTGCTTCCATTTGTGTTAGGAAGATAATTAAAAGCCTCTACAAAGAGACTTAGATTCAGATTTCTTGGATGGCTAAATTCCTCAGCTCAGTATATATTGAGTTGTGTAGCCCACCACTTAAAACATTTTGCCCCCCATGAACCTACAAGTTAAATCTGGTTTGTCTGATTAAGTTTTCTCTGCTTCTTTTTGGGTTTCATCTGTGAATGTGATTCAGTGTCAATTTCTGGAGGTAACTGGGGCCAGGCCATGTGCAAATTCTGAAAACTAAGTGCCTGGTTTAGAGTTCTGCAGACACGTTACTCCATGGCAAATGTGACGGATATCCTGCCAGCCATTTTACAAATGTTATTGGATGGAATGCACTTGTAATACTGTGGACAGGGTATGCGTCACGTTTATGAGGGAGTAACCTATCAGCGCCTAAATCAGGGCCTATATTCTTTGAGCCAGTAGATGTCACTGGAGATCTTTAACAACTGGGGAGAGGTGTGATGATTCCTTCAGATTTAGGAATAATCTGGGTGGGTGTGTATATATTATTTGAAGATTTGAAATATCTTTCTCAGGAGGTGCGGCACAGATTGTGCTCCTATGGTCTATCTGTGGTATTGGTGATTGGACGCACACGAGTGTGTTCTCTCACTCGCGTCGTTCGGTCCCCTATCTTTCAATGCAGCTATTGAAATTGCAAAGTCTATTGAAGATTCAGAAAAATTTGCAAAGGAAATCAGGGAGAATGGAAAGAATGAAGTTCTTATTGTACAAAAAAATGGAGAGGAAAAATTCTGGAAAATGGCAGGGCAGAAAGCAGACACGAGGTACATGTGGCAGAAACCCGAGGGACACAAGAATCAAGTGAGACCCACTTGGAAAAGGGTTGAAGGGGAAAAAGGGGAAGCAATGTGCTATAGATGTGGCAGCAAATCACATTTGGGTAATTCTAATTTTTGCCCAGCCGTTGATAAGAATTGCTCAGTGTGTGGGAAGAAAGGACATTTTAGCAGGGTTTGTAGATCGTCCTTTAGAAAAGTAAATGTGATTCAACCTTTGATCACGGAAGAAGATGAACATGATGAGTGGGAACCATGTCCAAACACCATTCTTAACATTAGCGATGGGAAAAGTATAACAAAATTTCCAACCTTGTAAGTCTGATTTTGATGGTTTGTCAATCCCAGTTTTGGTTGACTCGTGTGCATGGTACACTATTTTAGCTGATGAGGTGGTAAAGGAGAAATGGGCAAATAGAAAATTATTCTTGCTTGATGTAACTCCTGGTGGATACACTGGACATAAAATAGATTTAGTGAAATTCTTCTGGAGCAATTTAGAATTTTCTGGCAGACACACACGTGGCAAAGTGTGTGTTGCTTGGAACCGACAGTCTTTGTTAGGGTGGCCTCATCAGGAGGAAATGGGCATTACACTAAATCCCAGAGCAGATCCTCCAGTTTATATTGTGAAGAACAGTGGTGAGGAGGAGGGAGAAGTGAAAATGGATGGGGCTAGTATGTTCATCAAAAAATTAGAAATGGAATATCCAAATGTGTTCAGTGACAGACTCGGGGAATTCAAGGTATTCAAGCACTGTATCAAGTTACGAGATGATGCAGTACCCATGGGGCATAGGGTAAGGAATGTACCTCTTACTTTCAGGGACAAGTTGAAAGTTTTACTGAAGAGTCTAAGTGAGAAAAATATTATTGAACCAGTGGAGTCTTCACCTTGGGTTTCTCCTGTTGTTATATCAGTTAAATCTTCAGGTGAATTGAGGCTCTGTGTGGACTTGCGCAGCCTCAATAGTGCAATATGGGTGGATGCTCATCCTTTGCCCAATCTCCATGAAATGGTGGCTACTTTTGCAGGTGCATGTGTATTTTCAAGC
This sequence comes from Calotriton arnoldi, assembly GCA_963921515.1. Lineage (NCBI taxonomy): Eukaryota > Metazoa > Chordata > Amphibia > Caudata > Salamandridae > Calotriton > Calotriton arnoldi. The sequence continues at coordinate 582,345 of CAWUFW010003908.1, forward strand.
ATAGATTTGGCCAGTGCATACCACCAAGTTTGTTTGGATTAGAGTTCAAAAGATCTTACTGCTTTCATTACTCCTGAAGGATTATTTAGATTTTTCAGGATGCCTTTTGGTTTGGCCAGTGCTGCTTCAGTATTCCAAAGGTTGATGAAGGAGACCTTAGAAGGAGTTGTGGGGGCGGCTGCTTTTCAAGATGACATTTTGGTTTTCGGTAAAAATGAAGAGGAACATGATAACAGTTTGAGGAGTGTGCTGTCTGCTTTATCTTCCAAAGGACTAACTTTACAAGTTGAGAAATGTTAGTTAAGAGGAAGGAGGTGGAGTACTTTGGGCATAGTATCAGCGGTGCAGGAATCAAACCTAAACGCATCAACGTAGAAAATATCATAAAGGCATCTATTCTTAACTCAAAGGAGCAACTGGTGGCATTTTTAGGTCTCATGGAATTTTACTCTAAGTTTATTCCTACTTTCGCTTCCAAGGTAGATCCTTTTAGAGGTCTTTTTAAAAAAAAGGTGAAATTCGTATGGACAGAAGCATTGTCCACTGCGTTTAGTGTCCTCAAGGAAATGGTGGTAGGAGCTCCATGCCTTAAACCATTTGTCATTGGGAAGGAGTGTGTTGTTATAGTTGACATGAGTAGTTGTGACTTGGGAGGAGTTTAGATGCAACGTGACTGTGGAAAAGAGTGGATTGTAGCGTATGTGTCCCGTGCATTGCGTGATGCAGAGAAGAACTATTCGGTTATTGAAAGAGAGCTGTTATCTTGTGTTTGGGGGGCAGAGCATTTCAGGAGTTTTCTTTGGGGCACGAAGTTCATTTTAAAACGAACCAAAAAACATTGGTTAATATAATGGCACCTGGTGGAGGACGTACTATGTCAGCGAGGTTAGCTATATTAGCATCTAGGTTACAGAATTTCCAATATAGCATTGAGTATGTACTAGGGAAATGCAATGTGCATGCAGACTGTTTGTCCAGACATCCACTTCCGTGTGAAGGGCAGTATGAGATGGAGAAAGATGAGTGCAAAGTTGCTTTCACGTTTGAAAATGTAAATTTGGTAGGGGACAGTTCTAGCATCCCAGAGGCCAAGTGGAAAGCGGAACTGTCTAATGATCAGGTATTGTGTAAAGTTATACAGTATATTAGAAGTAAATGGCAAGAGGAACGGAAGGTATCAAGTGAATTATTGAGCTACTTTAAGGTGCATGAAGAGTTAGCAGTGGAGAATGGCATTGTTGTCAGAGGTGACAAGTTTGCACCACCTTTCAATTTAAGAAGTATGATTGTAGACATTGCTCATGAAGGCCATTTAGGTATTTCATGCAGCAGAAGAAGGGTCAGGGAGAACTTCTGGTAGCCAGAGGTGGATTTGTTTGTGGAACATCATGTCAGGAATTGTACCAAGTGTTCTGTAAGTGATAAAACTGCAAAACCTATACCTTCTGATCCTATTCCTGTTGAATTACCGTGTGGGCCATGAAGGAAGTTGGGGGTGGACATTATTGGTCCATTTGCGGTTTTACCTGGGCAGGAAGCATCTGATATAGTAATGGTTGATTATTTCTCTAAATGGCCGGAGATCAAGATGGTGAAGAAAGTCATGTCAGGAAGTGTGGTAGAATTTATGGATGAGGTATTTTGTAGGGAAGGGATTCCTCAAGAAGTGGTAACTGACAATGGTCCTCAGTTTGTAAGTGAGTACATGAGGGGGTATCTAGAAAAGTGTGGTATTGCGCATAGGTGCATTGCGGTATTCCATTCTGAAGCCAATGGTCAGGTGGAGCGCTTTAACCACGTGATCAAGGAAGCTATACAATTGTCAGTGAAGGGGGATTGAATTGGAGGAAAACCTTGCAGTCTATGTTATTGTCTTACAGAACTACACCACATTCTGTGACTTCAGTAAATCCTTTAGAACTACTCAGGGGACGTAAGCCCAGTACCAGATTAGTTCCTTGGTGGTTAAAGAGCCAGAGGAAGCATTGGGATGACATAGCTGACATTGACATTAAGGCTATTTATGATAAGGTGGAAAAATATAAGAACAAAATGAGCGATATCTTAGGAAAGGGTAAAGACAAGATTGTGGGAGGTAGACAGAGAGTTGTTGTGGGAGACATCGTACGTGTGAAAAAGGGAAGAGTTGGCATCAAAGGGTCCTTCATGTGGTCAGACCCAATCAAGTTTGTTGAAGTATTCAAGAATGCTGCACGGGTGGAAGGTTGCAATGTTTGGAATTTTGGATGAGTGTCATTATTTAAAGGGGGTAAATTCATCCAGAGGGATAGCCAGGACAATGTGTTTTTTGGATGTTGGTGAGGTGGAGTGAACTCAGTATGTTCAAGAACCCAGAATTGCATCTTTTTTAAAAAAAGGGGAAGATGTGTGGTATTGGTGATTGAACGCACACAATTGTGTTCTCGCACTCGCGTCGTTCGGTCCCGGTGCTCCCACGCACACAGTGACATGAGTGCATGGTTTCCCGTGCTCATGTCCTGTGTGTGTGTTATGATTTGAAATGGACTGTGTGTGAGGTGTGTGTGGCTGGTGGACGGCTCATGCGTTGTGGACTTTTGATTGAGGGTGGAATAGATAAAAGGGTGGCAGTTTGCCGTTGGGGGGATTCAGAAGCTGGGAAGCAACTTGTACGATGTCATGTGCATTGGTGGATTAAAGAAGAAGGAAAATTAACCACTTGTTTCTGCGCATAATTTGCCATAACTTAACACTAACATTGACGGCAAAGAGCCGTTTTAAGTTTAATGATGCTTCTTAACTAAAGAACACATAGAAGAACCCTTCTGGACATCAGAAACTGGTAATTAGTGTTTTTAGGTCGAGCCTGAGCCAGCGCGCAAGCGCTGTCTGGGGATGTTCTGTTGTAGTTCAGTACGGGAGAGAAGCCCCGCCCACTCCCCCGCCCATATTTTTCATTGCCTTGTGTCTTTGTCCTTCATAAATGCTGTCTTCTGATTCCTAAATAGGCTTGTTAGTCCCTCCTTAGTACAGCCATGTCTTCATTTGTAACCTCCCATGGTTACTGGCCCCTTTACATGGTTGCTACACAGTACGTGTACTATTTTATTTATTGAGTTTTTCCTACGTTAGGCACGACGACGTGCTTTGCTTACGTTCAGCGGGCCATGCCCGCTTTCACTTTTGAAGCAGCCGGGACAATGGCGGCCGTTTCTTTGCAATGCCATAGGTCTCGCATTTAAATGCGAGACCTATAGCATTGCAAATATTTTTTCTCTTTCTGTGACTCTGTGCTGCCATGGTGATAGCCACTGCTTTCCCAAAGACCCAACATGCTTCACGGCACACCCGTACCTCCAGTATCCCGGCGTGTGTTCGATTCCAGACCCGGCTGTGACTCTACAGTTTTTGATTGTAGCTTCCTGCGGCTCTAGCCTTCTGAGTGACTGAAAGATCATGGCTCTTAATATTTACCACTCGGTGTCAGTTTGCTAGAATGGCCAATCGGCGGGTGGAATACGGAGAGCGTCTGACACTAAGATCCAATATGCTTTGTCCATGGGCGGCTCGGCAGAGAAGTGTGACCGGTGGCTTTCGGTTTGTTTTCGGCAGTGTCCGGGGTCCAGCTACAGCTACAACCATGGTGAGTGAGAGGGAATGACCAGTGTGAAGAGAATGACTGAGCACCACCGAGTGTGGGTTGGAGCGGAGGCAACGGCAAAAAGTAGCTTAAAGCGCTAAAGTGAAGGGGATGAGTGAGCACCACGGAGTGTGGGGTTGAGGCAGTGGGTTAAGATGCATGACTCGTGCGAAGCTTCAAAGGGAGTATCGTGTTTTGTGGAATCAGCAATTTCAGTGTCCATGGTCGGCAGCTTCACATACGGGAGTTTGGGGGGGGGGTTAAAAGGATGGGAAGAAAAAAACTTCACCATGGCCAGCAAGACAAAACTGGTCAGCAGATGTGGCATGGAAAGCAAGAGAGAGGTATGTGGCGTGGGACACTATTCAGGGCAGATTGTCGTGGATATTCCCACAAAGCACATCAGCCAATGGATGTCCTGAAAACTGGTCATGGCTGAACTGTCCATTGGCCGGTGTTGGACAATCGGGTGACCTAATGCAGTCTGAGTAAAGAGGAATATGGAAACTTGTTGGAGCGGAAAAACTATAATTTTTCGATCTGGAAGTAACGTGACCGACATATCCCTGCAAAGTTTTCCGGCTGAAGTAGTGTGACATTTTTGTAATGTGCCTGTGTCTTATATTTGACCATTTGAGTTACGCTGTATTGCAAGCAGAAATGTAGTGCAATTCTGAGCTTGTAAGTCTTCTGTGTGCGTTCAGGGGCATGCAGTTTAGTGTTTTGTAATGAAAACATAAGCTTTATAACTACCATGCTGTTGCAATTGAAAACAAAAGGACTGGAGATGAACTACGTGTCATGTCGCGAGGACACTAGAACCATGCAAGAGAAAGTCCTCCCATGTAAATAGGCCAGGGTACAGGGCACCACTTCCTGCCCCAGGGACTGGAGAGGGTGTGTGGTAAGACCATGGCAATCCAGGCATGGGCTGCATGCATTATTGCACTTCCTCATCGTATACAACATTAGTAAATGTGTGTCAGCATCTGGGAGTCCATACGAAATTAGAGCTGGGTGAGCGTTGTATATGGTCCTGCGGGGCTGTTGAAATGGTTTACTGGAGCCCACGGTGGGGCGTGGGTTGAATATTGAGCATACAGAGATATAACACGTCTGAGCTGTTGCTAATTCAAAAGTAGTCTTCTGAGGAGTTGCCGAAGCACAAGTTCATATTGTGCTAATTTTGCATTGAGATAAGATTCGTGTGAGATTCATGTGGAAGCCATTTCTTTTCTTTCACTCTCGATGCCTGCTTTATACATTTGGAACAGGTTGAAAGTGAGACTGGTCCCTGAGCCTCAGATCTCGTGCAGTGAAATATTGTCAAGATGTTATTGTGTTTATTTGACTTCCGACAAAATGTTTCCACCATTCCTGAAGTGGGGGATCCTGCCTGAGCTGCCTGAGCTGCCTCTGCAGTGTGTTGTGAAAGTGGTGTACTCAGGGCCGGCTCTAGGGCGGTGCGATCGGTGCGACTGCACCGGGCGTTGACGTGGGGTGGGGGTGTAATTTTTGAAAAAGTATACTATCATTTTAAAAGCACCTGCTGCCGCGTTCCTGGCTGCCAGCAACTTTCAGACATCAATTAAAATGTCAAGAGAAGTCCGGTGATTAATCGTCTTTCTGGAAAGAGACCGGAGGTTTGTCTAGTGGAAGTTTTGACACATCCTAAGGTAGCGCAGAGGGTTAAAATGCCTGGTGCTAAGAACATGTACCATAAAGATAACGAAGTGCATATAATGTAAATAGGTCAGTGGGTTACTGCTTCTGTAAGAGAGCTCCTTTTGTTACTTGTCGTTTATTAGTCAAAAATACTAATATAGAACATTGAGCTATTAACTGTCACCCTAGAGCTGCTGCAAACTGCAAGATATATGTTAGAGCTATATGTTTTTTTGCCCAGTCTTTCATTATCCTAATCTTGTGAAAAGGGTTCATTTGGGTAGAAAACAATTCTTATTATGAAAGAGAACCCCTAGCAATGATGTTACGTTTTAAATTCTGAATTTGTGCCTTTCCTGAATAAGAACTTTAACTATATTGCCTACCAGCATCGATGACATGTCACTCCTACACTACACCGTGTAGTACTGTCTGATGTAACATTTCCTATACACTGATTTACACACATATGACTGTCTCTGTGCAATGTGTGTGTGGTGTAAAGTGCTCTGACACCTTACACTGGTATGAGTGGTGCTATAAAACTAAATGAATCTGAGAGACAGTAGTTATGGAGACTTGAGAGGCACTGTTAAGGGGTGCTAGTGAGGGAATCCTTGGCAGAGGTGGTCATTGGGGGGGCGCCAACAGACATTGTCGCACAGGGCGGCACCAGCGCTAAAGCCGGCCCTGGGTGTGCTCAAACAGAATATAGTAATTGAACTACGGCCCAGCAGATGAGAGAGAAAAGGAAGAGGTAATGACCATGGGCAACAGAGAATCTAGAAGAAAGGAAGAAGACAGACATGTGAAATAAAGAGAGAAAAATACGTGTATTTGTGGATATGTTGGAGGGATAAATATATATTGGTTTGAGAGAAGGAGAGAAAAAGAAGTTGGAACAGATACAAGTGAAATGAGACTGCAGAGAAGGGAAGATATGTATCAGGCAGGTAGACAAGAAAGACTGTGATTAGAGAGACCAAAATAGAGTGTTGTGACAGGACTGACAAAGGTGATAAAGAGCCAGCTAATAGTGTAAAACATGCATTTGCAATGCAATAGGTCTCGCATTGTAAATGACAATCCCTTTTATTTATGTTTTGGGTTTTAAAACATAAATAAAAGGCATTGTCATTTACAATAGTAATAGCTTAAACTCTCGCAAATGCGAGATCTATTGCATTGCAAATGCTTGTTTTTACTACTACTGACATTTGATGAGCAAGCGAGTTCGCTTGCTTAAGGTATGGTTGGTTTGATCGCTAGATTCATTTTGCCTTATGAAAAGTACGCTGTTAGCCAGAGCAGACCACTGATTATAAGAATTTCGACCTCCCAGCAACTGAGACAAAGGTGAATCTCCTTAATCGAGAAGGCTATATGTTTCAAACAAGTTTCTTTGATGTTTTTGGGTCGCTGTAATTGCCTCTTCAGATATGTAGTTCAATATCTTGCGTTTGGAACCGTATGAAAACGTTTTATATTTCTTAAAGGGCTCCATAAAAACCCTCTATGTCGGAATGATTAAAATCGTATTTACTAAATTCCTTGTGAAATGCCTGCAAGCTTGGCTTGAGGTTGAAAAGATTATGTGTAGGCTTCAAAGTTGGAACTCGATAGAAATCATGCATCCTTAGCTAGGAGCATCTGCCACTGACCGGGGCAGTGCATCTGTTTACACCACAAAAGTGCACTTCTCTGAGTGCAGGCATGATCTCTGACAGTTCATGCCGGCTGCGAAGAGAGCGCATTACTGAAGACGCGCCATGGTCTGAAAAATGCAGCCCTGTCTTTCACTCACGGTGGATCAGCACTCACTCAGCAGGCAGGTGCATTGTGGTATTGCATTTACCTGCAGAGGGATGCCTGTGTGTCTCTCCATCACTGTACCCCGCCCTCCTGCCCCTATTGCTGCCCTAGGGCTGGCACATTGATGGCGAGCTACCTTTGTGTGCACACATTCTTTGCACCTCCAGACATCTTCTTTGCCTCTGTGTCTGCATCTGTAATATGGTATGGGCACCAAGACAAAGGGGGAGATTTACAAAAAATTCACGCAGTGCTGCGTTGCGCGACAGGGAGGGAGCAGGAGAGCACCATATCTTTAGAGATATGGCTCTCTCCTCCCCTTTCCCTTGCACCGGTGCTGATTACAGCTGCCGTGCGCCACACATACACCTTAGCACCATAGCGCTAGGGTGTGTGCATTAGTCCAGCATAGGTTTTGTACAGGAAGGGTATCCTTCCTGTACAAAATACGATGCCCAGACACAATGCAAAGTTTTTCCCACTTTGCATGCGTGCTGCACTGCAGCACGCATGCAAAGTCGGAAAAGGAAGGAGAAATAAAAGCATTTCTCCTTCCGTGCGCCTACTTGAAAAGGGCGCAAGTTTTCTCATGCTAAAACCAATCTACTTCATTTAGTAAATTGGGTTTAGCGTGAGAAACCTTGGGTGGTTGCATGGGAACGCCCATGCTCCACCCTTGGTACGCCCCCATGGCGCAAAGTAATGCAAAGCAGTGCTTTGCGTTTTTCGCATTATTTTTCCGTTATTTACAGCGCTAAACAAGTTTAGCGCTGGAAAGTAAATAGTGAAAAAAAAAGATTTTGCGCAGATTTGCATCACTTTTGTGACGCAAACAAGGCGCAAAATCTTAGTAAATCTCCCCCGAAGTGTTCAATCATTTGAAATGGAACACACCATTCCGGCAAATGAAGGTATGCCCTATTGAAGTCCTGCTGGCGCAAAATGAAGATGTTTTTTAAGGGCAGCATTTAGACTAATGGTACTTTCAACTGACCATACATAGAGCAAAAGGGCTGTTGCCTACAAGGTTTGGTTTGGAGGTAGGACTATAGTTAGAAAATGGCTCCAAATAGGGGTGCATTTTATCATTCACGTTATTTAGCATTTTCTTAGCAGATGTACCCATTGGGATTACTCGTTAAGTGTGCTTCTTACCTAATATTTGTTTTCTTGATGCAAATCTGTTGTGTATGTAGGTGATGGTAACCTGCTTTCTGAAAAGGCAAATGATGTGCACGAAAGATTTTTTAAAACTTTTTAAGCATGGAGCTTTGTTATATAATCTTTATTTTAGTTTACAATAGCATACACCCCTTTTTTGTTACAGATTTGTCATGTCAAACATTTATTTTCTATTTTTTTCAATAAACAGTTTTCCTACTACCTCCCTTCCCCTCTGCTCTTGATAGTATTCGCATACATTGGTTGGGCTGTGCTCCCCGTTAATGAGTGGTTTACATCATTCAATCAGCTCTGTGTCTACACTACTCAAAGGCAGGCTAGCCCATGGGGCAATACCTGTACACCCTCCATTCCCAGCCACTCACAGAGGTGTCAAGCAGTCATCACATCTCAGGGGCTGCACCACCAGTCCATGCACTATGTCACTGATACAGTTCTCACCTCTTAACCCTTACCTTAACTGGCATCCAGAGGGTTCTTCAACTCCGCCAGCATAGCTGCCAAGTCCAGCAAGTCATCCACCAACTTCAAATCCCTTCTCGTGTGTTTCATGTGTATTTCCTCCACCACCGCCCATTCCGATATGTCTCTAAGCCAGTACCTAATGTCCGGGGGCTCAGGTGCCAACCACTTAATAGTGACATGGCGTTTAACCAGCAGCAGGCCATTGAGCAAAAAACTCCTATTCAGTTTTCTTTTCTTTGGAGATGGAGGTATGCCCAACAGGACCTACCTGACAGTGGGCTGGACAGTGCAACCAGTGGCCTTGCCAAGCCGCGCCAACACCGGCTGCCAATAAGGTGCAAGCATCCTGCACAACCAGGCAACATGCAGGTAGTCCGCTTCAGGCTCTCCACACCGAACACAGCACGCCGCTTGGGTTTTGTATATAATATGCAGTATTTTGGGCATAAAGTAGGTCTGGTGAACATAGTTATACTGTATCAGTTTAAATCGGGCATTTGAGGACACATTCCATACCCTATCATGCACCTTCTTCCAGTCTATGACAGTAAAATGCTCCGCTACCAACCTGTCTCATTTAACTTGTAATTTTAGAGGCAGCACTGGGAGGTTATCTCATAATGTCCTATATATATTGGATATCAATCATCGCCCTCCTGCCATTGCCAGCATTGCTGTCAACAATTGGAAGGGAGACAGCACCACCAGAAAGCAAGGCCATGTCTCATGCGCAGTGGCAGGCATTTTCGCATATTGAAGGTATTGCCAAGCGAGAAAGACATATTAGCATCTTCCTTCATAATAAAAATATTAATAGGGTATAGATCACCCAGTGTATCACTGCCTCCACTCACCCATTTTTCGACCGACATAGCCTTAGCCATTTTCACGAATGGTTACAGGGACCAAAGAGGCATATCAGCTGCAAACAGGGCACATCGGATCACTTTTTACTGCTAGTTCCAGGTTCTACAAACCTGTCAAGCTACATACGGCTTGTCCAGTAGGTACTCTCCCACCCCTTATCAGCAGGGTAGGTAGCGGCTCCACTCCACAAGAGCCCCGTAAGAGTCTTTTTTCTCAGTTATTCTCTATATCCAACCTGTGTATAGCATGCTGTAAGTGGGTTGCCATGCAATATAGCTCCAAATCAGGGATCTCCATTCCCTCCCTCCGCCATTTTCTTTTGAGCATAGAGAGCCCAATTTGCCATTGTTTATTCACCCATAGCAACATTATAATGAGTGTATCTATTTTGAGAAAGTAGTAATGGGGGATCTCCTGCAAGGCATTCAGGCAATGTGGTAACAATAACATTTTGACCAATGTGATTTTGCCCATCAAGGACAGGGGCAACTCCTTCCAGCCGGTCGCAGTCCCTCTGCCACCCTGCCAATATCAAGGTCTAGAAAAGGCCTGCCCCTCATGGGCGACCCTCACACAAAGTTATCGTACGCTCTCTGTCTCCCAGGGCAGTCCCACCACAGGCAACCTTTCAACTCGGGGTACCCACCAGAGCCCCCAGCGGTAAGTTCTACTTACTACGGTTGACATAGAGGCCTGGTATTTCCCCTTAATTTGAACATTGCACTCAGCAGAATGTGCACTAAGTACTCTGGCTGCCGCAGGTAGACCAGGGCATCATCTGCATAGAGGGAATCACATGAATGGTCTCCATTGTGATTCCCCAGGGGCCCAGCACCCGGCACAGCATGCCAGCCACTGGTTCCATCACGGGAGCAAATAAGAGCAGCAACAGAGAGCACCCTTGTCGTGTGTCCCTATACAATGGGAAACTTTCCAAGACCATCCCTCCCGTCCGCACCCTTGCTCTCGGATTCGTACTATACAGTAGTTTCACCCACTGTACGTATTGTGGACAAAGAACTTTTTCAAGAGCCAACCAAAGACAATTCCATTCAACTGAATCCTAAGCTTGTTTTATATCTAAAAACGCAAAGGCATAGGCGTCTCTAGCCAAGTGGGGGGCATCGTACTCATGCGAAAGGTGTTGCAAGTTACAAAGGGTATTCAGTTTCGGGATGAACCTGCATTGGTATGTGTGTATTAATGTCGGGAGGTGACCCAGTAGACAAGTAGCTAGTATCTTACTCAGGACCTTCACGTCCATATTCAGCAAGAAGGGGGTCTATAAGAGGAGGCCTCTGTCGGGTCCGTATCCCGTTTAGATATCATGACCACAATTCCCACGCTGCCCCAATTCTCCTCAAAATAGTGGTTCAAGGTCTCATCCACTACTGCCGCAAAAACTGGGTCTGCTAATGCTTCCCACCAAGCCTCCAGAATGGAATTACCAGTTTTCTGCAACCCATCACAAAGCCCACCAAGAGAAGGTAGTGGTCAGATAGGTTCCCGGCCAGGTACGAGATCTCCCTGACCTCCTGCGCCACTATATCAGAAATGAAACAATTGTCTAAGCGACTGTATGTCCATGCAGCAGGTGTGTAACATGAGTAAATCTCACCCCCGGGTATCTCTCTCTCCAAATGTCCACCAACCCCCTCAGTATATCCTGAAGAGCCCCCGTCATTACAGGTTTCGTGTTGAGTTTGTCGGGGTTCGCGGTCAATCACACCATTCATAACACAGTTCAAATCACCTGCTAGTATAATGTCTACAGCCAAATACTCTGGAGCTGTGGCTATAACACGTCCATATAATCCGGGCAATCATTATAAGGTGCATACATATTCAGCAGACAAATATCTCTACCATCCAGCATCCCAAAGAGTATCATATACAATCCTTCAGCATCTATCACATGGCCTTTGTGGCAGAATGGGACCCGTGGTGCCACCCAGATCCTTGCTCCTTTGCGTATCCGTAATAGGAAGTGGCATATAAATATCCCCTCCACCTCGTCCGCAGTTGCTACATGCAGTCCACCCAGACATGGATTTCCTGCAGGAAATCTATAGCTACTCCATATCTTTTTAGGTAGGCATATACCCTGCATCTTTTCTCCAAACTGCCCAGCCCCCTAACATTCCATGTCATCAGTTTGATAATTTTACCCGCTATTCCCTTTCATGCTTTGTGCAGTTCATCCCATCCCCTCCCATAGGCACCCCCTTCAAGTTGCCCACTTAGTGATATATGGAGCAAAAACAAATGGTGCATTACTCAAGAGCATTTTAACTTTCCCCAAAACCTTGAACTAATTTCAATGTAAGTTTCCCACAACTCCCCCACCGTCTTGAGCAGCACATCCAAACAACCCAGCACTGCAACGAGCAGGCTAGGAATTAGCATCCACCACCCCATTCCCTTATGCAAGAAAGGTTAAACCCCTCCTACAATTAGAACTTGTGCTTCACAAGAGGGCCACCATCCAGTAAGAGCCATGAGGCACTAAAACTGCTCCCCCAAGACCACAGGCTTCACTCCTTCCTCCTCCAGCATAATAAGCAATTTACACAGCATGTCCTCAATATGCAAAACATAAGGCTCTCCCCTCAACAGTAATTAATCAAGAACAAGCATTTTACTCTAAATTTGGAAGTATTTTTTCTTATGGCTCAGAAAGGTAAGTTTGGTCATGTTCCCTGGGCCTTCATTGATGACCCTTGAGGTTCTCCCCTCCAGGTCTCTGCTTAATTCTAGGCCAGTCCAGTGCAGATTTAAGGTGGCACCTCATCAGTACTGTCACTGTCAGTCCCAGGATCGCTTCTCCGTCTCAAGAATGATTCCCTAGTGTCGTTCATATCCATGAGGATGCTACAATGTGTTCTGCCTGCTGCAAGCTGTCAAGGCTGTTGGCACACATGGTCCATCCATTTAGATTTCCACTGCTTACTCGGTACCACCAAGTCACAATTAGTGGCTGTCCGATGCAGAGCCTCTGCAAGTGTGTTCACCTAGTCGCTCACTTCATCTGATGTAAAGAAAATCGTCACTTTTCCCCCATGTAGCACTCGCAACTTAGTAGGGTACATCAGGCTGTACTTCAAGTTAAGGTCCTTCAGTCGTTTTTTGACTGATAAAAATGTCTTGCGTAGCTCCTGTACCTTTTTTATGTAGTCCAGAAAAATGGATAAGGTCTTGCCCTCAAACTGAGTTGGGCTCTGTACTCGAGTGTGTTATAGGATGGCACAAAAATCCTGAAAGTTGAACAAGCATGATATAAGAGCCATGGTAGGGGGGGGGGGTGCCCCAGACCTTGGCAGAGGGGTCAAAGCTTGAGGGCCCGTTCAGTTGTAAAGAATTTCGGCAGTCGTTTTGGGTGCAGGGTACTGACAATCTAGTTCCCCAGGAACAATCCTGCTAATTGTCCCTCCGCCTTCTCTGGGAACCCAATGAACCGTAGGTTATTCTTTCTGGACCTCCCCACCGAATCTTTGAGCCTTTCTTACAGGCGGTTTGTCATATTGTGCAGAGTAGTCACTGGTTCCGTCAACAGTCTCACTTCTTGCTGCAGTACCAACATATTCTCCTCTGCAGTGGTGGCCCAATCTGCCACCTTCTGCTCTCAGGAGATTTACTTGTATTGCCACGGGGTCTATTTTTAACACATATTCTTCTCGAGAGCCCTGCATTGCAGCCATCAGGTTTGTGAGGTCAGGTCCGGATCTGCAGGTGCTTCCTATTGTCCCCCCCCGGATCCTGCGCCGCCTCCTCCGAGTGCAGCAAGCGGGTATAGTTTACGATCTTGTTTGCTTGTGCAGGTTTTGCAGTTTTAAACTTCCCCATAATGAGCTGCAGGACTAGCCATTTCACTCCCCACCAGTCCGCACTGTCAGCCAAGGCCCCTCTGCCACTCTATCGAAAAGCGCACCGCACCCTCTGCACTACTCTTCAGGCGCATCTCAGTGAAAAATAAGTAGAAGCCCCCATCAGTTCCAACAGCCAGGGCACCACAGACTAATAACATCACATCTCCTCCAACACTGTTTGTTCAGTTCCAGTATCTGGGTACAGAAGTCCACACAGAAAAGGAGGGGCTCCCCAGGCCCTGCCACTCCTCTCCCAGTGTCTGCGCAGCCTCTCATCCCAGGTTCAAGGCACTTGGGATCACCATTCTGTCCACCAGGTCCACTCTCTGGCACCTCCTTACTACTGGTCATGGCCTCTCCTCTGTCTCTCCAATGCCCCGGCAGGGCCTACCTCGTCTGTGCTATGATGTGTCATCTGGCTCTGGGGCCTTTCCCCCGCCACCTGTAGGGCTATGTCAAGCCTGCCGACCCAGGGGCCCGCATCCACTGCCCGATGGGGCTGCTTCCACTCTCAGAGACCCAGCCGGCCAACCGCCCAAGATGCAGGCTGGGGTGCCGACACGATCCCTGGCAGAGATCGTGGCTTAGGTGCTGCGATCGGCACACAGCCGTCACACGGCCAGCCCGGTCCCCAGCAGGCTCACTCTCACAGGTCTCGGTCTCATGTCACGCAGAGCCAGAGCCTTGTAGCAGGCAATCTGACCCAGAGGCCAGTGCTCCCCAGGTACGAATATGAGGCCGTACCTCTACTCCAGGCGGGCTCCCAACAGCTCTCAGCTGCGAGTATAGAAGGACAGGGCCTGCCACGACAGCAGCCCTGCAGCCCCTCTCAGTGTCCTGCAGCTGTCTGGTCGTGAACTAACATCATCGACCCCAGCTAATGAGGTATCAGTAGGGGAGTGCTGGCACCAAGAGCCATTGATGCCCCAGTATTCAGGCAGAATAGTTTAGCTGCTGGCGTGAGCTTTGCAAGGAGCGACTAGTCGCCCATATTGCTTGGCCATGCCCTAAGCATGGAGGTAATAAGATGTTGTTGATAAGGTCGCCTGTTACTTAAATAATGATCTTCGGAAGAATTGGGATAACCTGAATTTCTAAGTCACGTGGGAATCCCTCACAATTCCATGGTCCCTACACCCCTTGTCCATATACCCTAAAAGAACGTTAAGATAAGGGCCTTTCGCCCAATCATGTTGACTTTATTATCATTATTTTCCCCCCTATAATTTCAGTGGTGCTTGACATACTTCATTTACATTTTCTTGAGTTTGCCCTAAATTCCAGTATGGTTTAGGCCCCACGAGTACTTAGCCTAGTGGATGTGGAAGAATTACTGGGTAAACAGTGAGTCTAGGTACCTTGACCATGACAGCCCTTTTTGAGCTGTAGGAGGCCCCTTGATGTTTCTAAACACTGAAAATTATCAATTTTATCCTAACCATTTGTCCTTTATCTATTTTGAATTTGTATAGCCTGCTTTCACCTGTAGGTCTCAAGATGCCATGGACAGTGTTTAGCTTTAGCAAACACTTTGGTAAAGAATCAGGTTTTCAGCAGTCATTTAAAGTGCAAAAATTGGTCACATTCCTCAAACACTCTGGCAAAGAGTTGCAAAGCTCTGGAGCTGTGACTGAAAAAGAGTGATCACCGCTTCTATCTTATAAAGAGAGATCTGGAGTAGTCTCTCCTTGGAAGATCTCAGAAACCTCACGGGGATGTATCTTGAGATGAGGTCCTGCAATAAAGTAGGGGCTATGTTCCGTATCACTTTATGAACTGTGCACTGGATCTTGAACTCAATTTGCTGCTTGATGGGTTGCCAATGAAATTAGGCCAGCAGATTTTGTGCATGACTATATTACCATGCACTAACGCCAAAGTGGGCAGTAGCATTTTGTATGACATGAAGTTTAGCTAATAATTAGGTTGAAGCTGAGAATCGAACTGAGTTGGTGCAGGCAAGTCTGTAGTCAATCGGTGCGTGAGGAACCAGACGTCTTCTGTCCATGTCCAAGTAACCTGCCAGTTTGCATAAAATTCGCAGATGGTAACTGCACAAGATGACAATAGCAGATTTTTTCATCATTGTCAGGTTTTCATCTATTCTCACTCCCAAACTTTTCACTACTGGCTTGGCTGCTGGGATTTCACCCAGATCCAGAGGCAATGGTTGCACGGCCAGAGATCGCTGCGGTTGTTGACCACCAGATCTTCTGTTTACCTTTGACTTAATATTACAAAAGGGGAGCAAAAGAGGGATAGTGAACCAGGACGCCCTCCACTCAAAAATCTCCAAAAACAAAGACCTGGTTACAGACTGCACATACAAGTCCAATTTTCAAGGGAGCGTCACACCATATCTTATACCCAAATTCCTGTTGCTCCTTGACAATCTTAAATGAAGTGGGTCCTGTGATTGATTTCTTTGATGGTTTATGCTTTGATTTGAGGTATTTTCTAGAAGCAATTGGTAAACGTCAGTAACTGACTTGCGGCCTCCCTATTAACCACTGAGTTTCTCCGCTCCGTCAAAATGACTGATGGAAAACATAGAGGTATCTTGAGAGAGTACCCATTGAGAAAGTTCTCTATCTTACGTTGTGATGTGACTTGTTGGAAAGTGTTGAATCTGCAGAAGGGGTAGAAATTAAATTGTCTGTCATTACTAAAAGTGTGTGGAGGTGGGAATCCCTGCTTGATCAGCATGGCGACCTAGCCATAATTAGGATCCATTTGTGCAATATGGTTTTCTAGATGTGAGTTTTGTAACACTTGTAGGGAGATACTATTTTATAAGGAACATGTGGTGATCTTCAGGATAATGATGATGATGATGCTGCTGCTGATGATGATTATGATGATGATGATTGTTATTATTTCTGGTACTACAATTATTATGACAGCATTACCCAAGTATAAATGATAGCATGGATTATGCAACATATAATGCTATGAAGGCTAGAATACATATTAGCATGAATGATCTTTGCATAACTGATGCCAGGAACTGTGCGATAAACGAAGACATACAATAAAATACATTAGGATATGAACCCTGGTATCGAGAGTGACAGGTATTGCCTCTGTCCAATTGATGGCATGGGCACTGGCATAAATGATGGCATGATGTCTGAAATCATGGCATGAACACTACACAAACAGTGGTGTGATGCCTGGGACAAACGATGGCACGGACGCTGCACAAACGGCAACACAAACACTGCTATAATGAAGAATGAAGTCCAGCATAACTAACAGAAATGCATCCTGCCATTATTGATGACTGTGCAGCCTCTCACTCCTGATGGTAATGCCTTCCTGCATTAATGCCTCAGAGTACTCTGACGCGATTGCACTTGACGTGCATTATGCCAATTGCCCCTGACATAATTGAGGATAATACAATCTTACCCAGATGAGGACAACACCTTTTTTCTTCAATATGTGGATTGCCTTTGTCTTACATAATGCTCTTGTGCTGCCATGCAGAACCCATAATGCAACATTCACCATCCCAGGGTCTCAGATGAGACCCTTCCCAGTACAAAAATTCCAGTGCAATATCTGCCTTTTTTATGTTAGGTCATCTGTTAACTCCCAAATTTTGGATCTTTATCCAATGGTAAAAGTGTAACAAAACCTAGTTAAACTGTGACAGTTTTGAGAGGGACAGGAACAGATGCTCAGAGAGAGTTGGGGCTCTTTAAAAAAGAAAACTGTTGCAATGCCTGCTAGGTCACTAGGAACACAAGCGCAATAATTACATTCTATCTGTAGCAAGTGCAACAACAAAATAAAAAGAGAAATGCTTTAAATGAAACAAAGGAAAGTAGTGGGACAGTAAAAATATAATAGAACTATTTAACAGTGATAGCAGTGAAAAGCAATTCACATTAGTTGTGATTGTCCTATATCTCTGTCTATGACCAAGAGGTTGATATTTATGCGTCGAAACAGATATGTACCCTCAGGTGATTTCTTGAATTGCGAATAGCCTGAGGCATTAATGATATATCAGCTCTCTGGAAAGTGGCTAAATATAAGTTTGACTGGCGACTGTTGCTTGAAACTATATCATTTTTGCTACATGTGCATGTGCACTGTGACCCACTGGGCTTACATATTGCTCCATTTAAACTAAAATCTCACATTTCCTGGTGCCCAAAGACTGAGTGGCTAATTAGGAGTTTGGTCTACTGGGAACTCTGCACCTTGTCCAACATACTCGTAGTTTTCCTGCTCAATTTAGATTCAGGGAGACTGCCCTGTTTCTGTCAGTGTGGCCCCTGCTCACTACACTGGCAGAAACTTTTGACCGACACGTCTAACTTGGGAGAGAGAGGAATTTACGGCTCAACGCCCTCGACCAATCCAGGACTGCTCACTTGCTGTTAACCAGCATGTGAGGAGTGGCCTGATTGGTGGGATCAGCCTCTGTCGCCGCTCCTGAGGGTACTGGGTGACTGCACTTGCTCTCAACCTAGCTGGGTTTAAAGTGTGCATGTGTGGCTGGCTATCTCAAAACGGCCGGCCAAAGACACATGCGCAAGTGCAAAAGGCAGCCCTCTGCCCAACACTCCTCCCTGGTCACTGAGCAGTCCCCGTCCCCTCCTGACGCTCGGTTCAGGACCGTACGATAAAAAATAAAATGGCAATTAATTACCATTTTATTTTTTATCTCTGGGGCTTTGGGGGGCATATAAGTGGGGCGACGCTCCAATGGAGGAGCTGCCCCTGCTGCTTGAAAGTTATTTCCTTTCCGAAAAGGATCTTCTATAATGCTTAAATAAATCCTTTTGCCAGGTTCGTCTTCTATACTTGCCCAACATCATTTCATACTCTTTTCCCAGTTGTTTATTGCAGGCTATCGTGTATAGCTGCCAACATACTTTTTTATGTTGTCAGAAAGAGAGACCTCAGCTCTAATTCATCCTATCTTTCATTGCTTCCATCTAAATTTGGAAGCAGCAATAAGTTGAAAAGGAAAATGAAGGTTTTGACTGGTGCATCTATAGATGTGATGATTTTATCATCTCTGGCCTAGTTTTTGCTGGATTGTCCCATAGGTTGTGCTGGGATAGGACTCAAGTTGTACCTCACTGAATAGGCCCATATAGACTGAAACCAATCTGGGGTTGTTTGTGTTGAAATTTAGAAAGGACCAAGCTCAGCTGTTCCGTCTGGACTGTTCTTATTGAGGCAGTACCAAGTTTGCTTTGCATAAGGTGGTCCCTGTCTGCTGTGGTATACTGGGCGAAAAAGGACGGACGGGAATAGGGCTTGAGTGATTGCTAGTGACTGAGGGGCATATTCACAAGGACCTACCGCCGATTTATCTCCACCTTAACCCATCAAAAGTGGAGATAGATTGAACACCCCATTCACAAGCGGGTGCAAACTGCAGACAACGCCAGTATTCCCGCGATAACTGCCCCAAAATTTATCTCCACGGTGGACACCACCAACTAACCCTAATGAGATGCAGAGTAGGCATTCCCGTGCAAAAACACACGAAAAAACCACAACACCACTTTCACAACGAACTGCCAGATCTGCGAAGCGAACCAAAAACAGGCGATAAGCCGCGGTAGCAGCAGGGATTTAACACCTGCCTTATGCTGGTGTTAAGCAGGACGACTCCCTGCAGCACGAAAGGGAGCCCAGCCCAGAGCCACATCGGAAGACCCACAGATGCCATGGAGACAATGAACATGCTGCTCGGAGACCCAAGAGGGCCACAACACCCACCGCCACCACTCCCAGCCCCCCCCCCCGGACAAACCCAAGAGCCACAAAAAGCGCATGATGTCGCACAATGACAAAATAAAACACACATGTGTGTCCAGAAGAACGAGAAACAGTCACACATCACTGAAGTAACAACAAAAAACTTTATTGAAATACAACACAAAACACCAATGCGGAAGACTCCTGTCGGGACCGTCCGAGACAATCTCGATATCACAGCCTGGAAAATAAAGCACAAAATCAGAACGTGTGTCATGCGCACATCAAAGGAGCGAGACACAGAGAAACAGAGAATGAAAGAAAGGCAGAGAGAGAAAGAGAGAGAAGGAAAGGAAAGGAAGGGAGAGAGAGAGGGAGAGAGGGAAGGAAGGGAGAGGGAGAGAGAGAGGGAGAGAGGGAAGGAAGGGAGAGAGAGAGAGAGAGAGAGGGAGAGAGGGAAGGAAAGTAAGGGAGAGAGGTAGAGAGGGAAGGAAGGGAGAGAGAGAGAGGGAGAGAGGGAAGGAAGGGAGAGAAAGAGAGAAGGAGAGAGGGAAGGAAGGGAGAGAGAGAGAGAGAGGGAGAGAGGGAAGGAAGGGAGAGAGAGAGAGTGAGGGAGAGAGGGAAGGAAGGGAGAGAGAGAGAGAGAGAGGGAGAGAGGGAAGGAAGGGAGAGAGAGAGGGAGAGAGGGAAGGAAAGTAAGGGAGAGAGAGAGACACCCCCGCCCGCGCACCCAGTCCCCACTGTTCACCTGCTGCCACCGGTGTGTCTCCAACCACGTGCCGTGATACACTGCAAGCCACCAGGTCTGCAATCTGTAATTGAGGCCAGAGTCAATCATGGCAGAGTCCATCACACTGCACACGGCAACAACTACTGTCCGTCCCTGCGCACGCATGCAGCCGCACCCTACCCCCTCCCGCCGGCCAGCGCTGGCTGTCCGCACTTGCGCACCCCGGGCCCACTGCTCACCTGCCGCCAACGGTGTGTCCACCAGTGGGCACACCACGTGCCCGTGCAAGCTCCAGGCCTCGGTCCCACCACCATGGCATGGTTCACATCATGCGGACCCGCCCCGCAGCCCAGCAGGTCCCACACATGACGCTGAGTCCTGAGGCCTCAATGGCAGAGACCACATCAGTGCACACGTCATCATCGCAGGCTGCACACCCGCTCGGCGATTTCGGTGCCACTAACCCTGTGCAACCCCAGTCAGCGCCACGTGGTGGTAGGCTCGTGACGGGCGCAAGGCTCCGGGTGCCACTAACCCTGTGCAACCCCAGTCAGCGCCACGTGGTGGTAGGCCCGTGACGGGCGCAAGGCTCTGGGTGCCACTAACCCTGTGCAACCCCAATCAGCGCCACGTGGTGGTAGGCCCATGACGGGTGCAAGGCTTTGGGTGCGACCAACCCTGTGCATAGCAACTCATGGGCCCTTTATGATTGAGAACCGTGGAGCGACCGTCATCCAGTCAACACCGGCAGTGGGGAATGTGACGTCGTCGGCCCCTTATATTGGTGGGGTCACATGGCCTGTGACGCCTGTGCCGGATGGGTGTGGTGTCTGTGCAAACCTGCCCTCAGGGAGTTGCCGTGACATGCTGACAACTAGACCGGTGACCTGCATACCACCAGCGTGTACGCCTGCGACATGTAGCTATGTGGGCCCCCCCTCTGAGCGTAAGCAGAGTGGTCTGGCCTTGCGTACGCCGGACGAGCGCAGGGTCTGCAACAATGACTCGGGGGCTCTGGGCGTGGTGCAGTCCATGTCCGGACAAGGAAGTGACTAATGCATGTGTCCCTGTTGTCGTGTCTACGGCACCCGGAACACAATTGGCAATGTAGCACACTGTGACTGGCATCCCACTAGATGAGCATCATTGACGTAATGGAAATCACTGTCCCTACATTCATCCACACATTCATACATGAATGATGACAGACATGACACAGCAGTGCATTTCTGGATGTTTAATGCACATCCAGTGGAGTTTTGCAGCTGGAGCAGTACAGGGCCATGCCAAGCCCACTGCACAATATGGGCCCATGGAGGGCCAGCCAGAGTCCATCCGGGGATGACAAGTACTGCGGAAGAGGAAGGGTACAGTCCGCAGTCTGTTCGCCGTGTCATTGGTCATCAAACAGGATATGGCAGTCCATGTCGCGGTCCAAGGTGAGTGCAGCGGAGTGTATCGGGGGTCAGTGGAAAGTCATGGGGCCACGTGCGGCACCAAGCAGAAACAGGCAAGGTGGCGAAAATGAATGCTAGTGCCTCCTTCTGATCTCAATCCCATCCACGTCCTCGTCCTCGGATGTGTGCTCTGCCCCACCTGTGGGTGTTGAAGTGCCGGCTGCGGCACTGTATGCCACTGACACAGCAGGGGCCGGAGGAGGATTGTCGGCCGCACTGTGTGGCAGTGGCACATCAGGTGCCGGAGTGGACATGCCTGCCATACTGGGAGGCACTGACACACCAGGGGGCGGAGATGTGGATGGAGTGGGGGCAGCAGCATTCATCGCCACGCCTTGTGGCAGCAATGCCATGATGAGGATCTGCAGGGCATGGTAGATCCCAGCTACATTTCGCTGATGTGCAGCGGTGGCTGCCATCCTTTCCGCCTCCATCCGCACCATGTCCTCCATGAGCCTCCGCATGTGTGCCAGCTCACGGCTGGGTTCGCTGGAGCCACTCTGGGCAGACAGGTGTTCTTGTCTCCGAGTCATGACTCCAACGATGTCAGCCAGGGCTCGTTGGAGACCATGGAGCGGGCCGTGGGTGTCCGTTAGGGACTGGAGCTGGTCCCTGATGGGACCTAGACACCCATGGATGGCGTCCAGTTTGGTAGCCATGAGGTCGAACCCCACCCGCACCTGCTCAGCCGTCTCCCTCTGGCCCTCCAGCACACTGCGTTGGAAGGCCATGTGTTGTTCGTGGGGGTCTTGGGAGACTGCCGGGGTTGTGGGTGCCTCCTGCTGGGTTGTTTGGGTAGTGGGTGGGGTCTCCTCAATGCAGCTGGGCTGCCCTGATCCTGGAGGTGAGTTGCGGATGATGTCAATGATGTCTTGGAGGGCTTGGGTGTCGATGCTGGGGGTGTCCTCCTCGTCATCAGTGAAGAGTGGCTGGGACTGCTCTGCAGGAGGTGTTGACGGTGACCCTGCAATATGAAGGGGAGATGGTGTATTACGTGTCCACATGTATGTAGCCGCATGGTACATGTTCACATTCAGACAGCATGGCATTGTACATTGTGACAGTCTGTGGATCAGGGCCATGATCCAGAGTCATTGTGGGTGTGCACTGTGCTCTGCTTGAATGTGCATGTGTGCCATTGTGGCCATCTCCACCCGTCCCCCCAGTACCTGGTGGTTACTCACCCTGTTGCGGTTGTGTTGTGTCCTGTCGAGCAGTGTCCGGTCCCCCGACTCCGGCCACAGTCTCCACACTGATGACTGTCGACACCAGCTCCTCCATGTCATCCAGCTCCAGCTGTGGTGCTGGGCTCCCACCTCCAGTCTGCATTGCTGCCTTCTGGTTGGCTGCGAGTTTCTCCTTGGTCTTGCGCTTGATGTCAATCCATGCCTCTTGGCCTCGTTCTTTGACCTCTTGTGCTCTCCGACGGCATTCACCTTGTCCACGATGTCCCGCTATATTCCATTTTTGGTGCCCAATGACACGTTGGAGGAGACGAACAGTTGTTGATGGTGTTCCATCACCTCCGTGACCAGGATCCTGTTTTCCTGCGGACTGAACTTTGTCTTCCTCTTCTTCTTGTCCGTGCCCTTCCCTGTCCCCGAGGTCCGGGCTGGTCGTCCGGGGTACTTGTGGGGTTGAGCTCGCCCTCTGCGCCTGCTCCGGCTGCCTCCGTGGTGCTTGGGTGTTGGTTATTTTGTGTTTGTGTGTTTTTTCTACTTTTATGGTGATTTTTCCCGCCTCACGAAATTGTGACACGCCGTTTACGTGTCACAGAAGAGCGGAGTGCATAAAGAGTGTATGCACGCCAAACTAGAGAAAAGAACGATGAACTTAAATTTATGTAAAAAAACGGGTGTGCTTCAGACCTATTTAAATGGATTTTTCCCGCCTGCCATGTGTGTTTTGTCGGCCTGGCGCTGCTTATCGCTGATTTCCTCATCGCGCTTTGGCCCATCGCATGTTTTTTTGCGTTGAGGTTTGTATTTTTATCACCGTCACGGTTGTTGTATCCCGGACATAGTCCGCGGTTTCGGGAGGCTATCGCATGGTGCCGCCGTGTTGTGAATTCCACGTTAACACTGGGTTATTTTCCCGCAATAGGCTGCGATGTGTGGAGTTGCGTTAAAATGTTTGGAGATGTTTAGCACACATTCTTGTGAATATACCCCTGAATCTTTTGCAATGGTAAAGGCCCCCAGCATGTTTCAAGACAGTGTGTGCCTCTGCCTTGAGATCCCCAAAGGGACTCTGTAGTTTGGAAAGCACCTTCACGAGCACCACTCCTTTCCAGAGTGTGACTACTGTCAGTTCATTAAACTGTGGAGGACTGACAGCGGTGGCATTGACTGATTATACCAGGAGAAGAGGCATTTTAACCTGTTGTCTACACAGGGCGAGTTGTTTACGGGTCTCTTTTGTTTAAAATTGTCTGTCGATTCCCTACTGGGTCCGGCGTTCAATCCATGTGGAGCCCAGATATGACATGTTTGTTTACACTATGTGTGTATACCCAGTTGAACTTGGAGTGTGTGTGTGCTGTACTTGACGGTTGCAGCCCAGGAATCCATTTTGGGTCTAATGTGTATGAGTGGTACACAAGATGGATGTTGGAGGGAGCCTACCAGACAGCAATGTAAGTTTCTGGACTTTTCCAAATCATTCTTGAAGACCTTTGAAATTAGACCGATTTGAGGGTGTGGAGGTAGAAGACAGTAGGCCTTTTTGAAGTAAAGAGGTAGACGTTGCCCCTTCCTTCTCCATTCTTCTCTAGAGGTGTTATCCCTAAAAGGTTGGGAGGTAACTGAGTGAGGACGTATTTTCCTCTTTTTGTGTCTTTGTTTTGGGCCTCCCTCACAGGGAGCTCAAAATCCCACCCCTCCTTCCAGTGGAGACAAAGAAATACATTTGAGCTCCAGTATTGTATTCACTGGGAGCCAACTCCTTTTTTACAGGTTCAGGGTCAGGAACCTGGAAGTTCTGCAAGCAGCTAGGAGAAGTTGTTTCAAACCTTATTGAGGCAAGGATTAAAATGACTGCTGTAGAGTGGTACAGGGGAAAGATGAAGTGATTATGAGGGACAGACTGTGTGAGGAAACCCCTACCGTGGCTTGAAACTACAGAAATTGTTTCCTCATTCAGTGCTTTATCTATACAAAATTCAACAATATCACCCGTGGTGGGCTTTTCATTTGTTTGGGTGGTTGGTCTAAGCGTTTGGCCCAAGAAAGACCCATTAAAGAAGAGTTTTCGCCCTTGGCATGGCAAGGTGCAGCTGTTGTGTACTTGTTCCAGTGCTGCCCCTCTTTTTCTGCATTAGAAAAGCATACTGATGCTGCACCACACTCCATAGGATCTCACCTGAGACAGCAGGGCAGAGGCCACTTTAGGTGTTGCTGCGCCTCAGCGACAATGTGCTGGCACACATTCCAACATGCATAGTGCCATAGGCACAGATGGCAACACAACACTGAAGGCACCCGCGCACCAGAGTTCATAGGTAAGGTGGCTACCAAGAAATTGTAATAGGTAGGCTGTGGAGCCAAGAAACTTTGACTGACACCATGGCAGTTATAACAGTCACCTAGAGACAACCTAGAGAGTACTAGATTAATTATCAACTAACTACTAATATAAAGTGGAAGTGAAAGGCAATCGTACCCCACTATCTCTCGGTGACAATGATTGCATTTTGCGTTTTACACTGATATTGTAAGAATCTGGTAGTAAACTCAAAGTACTTACACCCCAGTGATAACTGTGTTTGATATTCCTCTTTTTGCCCATATCATTGTGTATATATATATATATATATATATATATATATATATATATATATATATTATCTACTGGCGGTCGCCAGTAGATAGTTATAGTTACAACCTATTATCCATAGGAAATCCGCGACATTCTATTTGAAATAACTCTCTTGCCGGTTGACGTATCTTCGCAAAATTTTCAAACTTTGTGGCCCGCTCCGGTCCGCTCCTACCCTGAAAGTCTCGGGGGATTCGTCAAGCGGGGGCCGAGAAAAAGGGGGTCCCAAAACGCGTTTTCCCCATGCAATTTTCCATAGGAAACTTTAGACACGGCTACAGCCCGAACTGCTGAACGGAATTACACCAAATTTGGCAAAGAGGTAGTTCTTGGTTCAGAAAGAACCCTTTTTGTTAAATGGTGTAAATCCGTTCAGTAGTTGCTGAGAAAATCAAAAGTAAAAAGATAGTGATATCTATGGCCGCGTCGGATTCGCGCACCCTCCCGATCACGAGCTGCATGCTAATTGGCTGTCAACACTCCAAATCAGGAAGTGTTGGCAGCCATTTTGTCCCTCGGTAGAACCGAGGGACAGAAACAAGTGCGCAAAGCGCACAAAGGGGGCAGGGTAGAAGCACCCTGACCCCTAGGTCTGCTCAGGGGTCCCACAAGGACCCCCTGGGCAAAAAAAAAAAAAAAAAAAAAATCGGCAGGATGCGCGAATCCTGCCGAAAAAAATCGAAGCGCGGTCTCCCGCGCTCGATGCTAACTGGCCCCCGGGTGGGCCAAGTCCCGGGGGCATGCTGGGGGGGTTAATTTTATGTGTGGGGGCCTCTAAGGGTCCCCAAGCCCCGGGGACCACCACCCCCGGGGCTTTATGTAGAATGGTGCGGGAGGGCTCTGAGCCCTCCCGCAGCCCCGGGGACCGCCACCTCCCCGGGGCTTCTTTTTTTATTTTTGAAAAACCTGTGTGGGGGGCTCCAGCTCCCCACACGCCCGAGGACCACCACCTCCCCGGGGCTTTCAAAATGTAAGGAGGGGGCCGCGCGGCCCCCTCCTGGAGCCTGTGGTGGCCCTGGGGACCGCCACCCCCAGGGCCGGCTCCTGCAGTGTCCCGGGGTGCCTACCCCGGGACACTGCTGTTTGCAATGACAGGACGGGAGCCTCGCGGCTCCCGTCCTGTCATTGCAAACTGCTTTGGATATTGGAAGAGAGCAGGAAACCTGCTCTCTCTTCCAATATCCAAAGCTGATTGCTTTTCCACATGGGGAGCAGCATGTTAGCTGCTCCCCATGTGTAAGCAATGCCGGCTCCCGTAGGACACGGGGAGCCGGCGGGACTGTGGGGGTTTGGGGACCCCCCACAGTCCCCAACGAGAGGCCAGGCCCCGGGGGATGGGGTCCCCGGGGCCATAAGTGGCCACGGAGGGGGGCCACGCAGCCCCCCTCCCCAAAGGAAAAAAAAAAAAAAGTGCTAGGCCGGCCCCGGGGGATGGGGTCCCCGGGGCCTTAAATGGCCTGAGGAGGGGGGCCACGCAGCCCCCCTCCAAATAAAAAAAAAAGAGGCCATGCCCCGGGGGATGGGGTCCCCGGGGCCAATACAGGCCCAGGGAAGGGGGGGCCATGCGGCCCCCTTCCCGTTTTTTTTTTTTTAATTTTAATTTTAAAAAAAGGGGTAAGGCCCTGGGGGATGGGGTCCCCAGGGCCTAAAAATAGGAAAAAGGAAGGGGGCCACACAGCCCCCCTTCAGGGGGAAACGATCGGGCCCGCAGGCCCCGCCCCCTTCCTTCACCACTCTGCAAACGCGCCCCTGGCGCGTTTGCAGAGAGGGAACGAATCCCCTTGAATACTGGGGTCCCTGGGGGCAAACTAGCCCACCAGGAACCTCCAGTATGTGCCAGGGGCTGCCTTGCAGAGAGGTGTACAGAGGCCACGCCCCTTTTACACCTCTCTGCAACGCAGCTCTGTGGCGCTTTTTGGAGGTATATGGTGGGCTAGTTGCACCCCAGGGACCCTCAGGATTCAAGGGAGTTAATCCCCCGACTTAAAACGCGCCACGGGGCGCGTTTGCACAGTGGTGAAGGGAGGGCGGGGCTTCAGGTGACATGTGTGCAAACAGGCCCCGTGGCGCGTTTTAAGATGGGGAATTAAATCCCCTTCAATCCTGAGGGTCCCTGGGGGCCAACTAGCCCAACAGGTACGTCCAGAAAGCGCCACAGAGCTGCGTTGCAGAGAGGTGTAAAAGGGGTGTGGCCTCTGTACATGTCTCTGCAACGCAGCCCCTGGCGCATACTGGAGGTTCCTGGTGGGCTAGTTGGCCCGTAGGGACCCTCATGATTCAAGGGGACTTAATCCCCCTACTTAAAACGCGCCACGGGGCGCGTTTGCACAGATGTCACCTCAGGCCCCGCCCCCCTTCACCATTGTGCAAATATTCCTCTAAAATCAGCCGAAATACGAATTCTGATTTACTCACCTGTTATCAGGAGAGACCTCAGTGCTGCATCTTTCAGCCCAGTACTAATCCTGAAAAGTAATTTTAACCGTACTTACCAGTAACTTGAATTTCCTTCCATAGGCTAACATTGACTGGTTTCACTTGGAAATTCTTCTAAGTGTGGAGTTTTGGAACTTTAAAATATTCCTCTAAAATCAGCCGAAATACGAATTCCGATTTACTCACCTGTTATCAGGAGAGACCTCAGTGCTGTATCTTTCAGCCCAGTACTGGTCCTGAAAAGTAATTTTAACCGTACTTACCAGTAACTTGAATTTCCTTCCATAGGCTAACATTGACTGGTTTCACTTGGAAATTCTTCTAAGTGTGGAGTTTTGGAACTTTAAAATATTCCTCTAAAATCAGCCGAAATACGAATTCCGATTTACTCACCTGATATCAGGAGAGACCTCAGTGCTGCATCTTTCAGCCCAGTACTGATCCTCAAAAGTAATTTTAACCGTACTTACCAGTAACTTGAATTTCCTTCCATAGGATATAATTGCCTGCTTTTTGCTGAAAAAGTTTCTAAGTGTTGATTTTTGAAACATACAAATATTCCTCTAAAATCAGCCGAAATACGAATTCCGATTTACTCACCTGTTATACGGAGAGACCTCAGTGCTGTATCTTTCAGCCCAGTACTGGTCCTGAAAAGTAATTTTAACCGTACTTACCAGTAACTTGAATTTCCTTCCATAGGCTAACATTGACTGGTTTCACTTGGAAATTCTTCTAAGTGTGGAGTTTTGGAACTTTAAAATATTCCTCTAAAATCAGCCGAAATACGAATTCCGATTTACTCACCTGTTATCAGGAGAGACCTCAGTGCTGCATCTTTCAGCCCAGTACTGATCCTCAAAAGTAATTTTAACCGTACTTACCAGTAACTTGAATTTCCTTCCATAGGATATAATTGCCTGCTTTTTGCTGAAAAAGTTTCTAAGTGTTGATTTTTGAAACATACAAATATTCCTCTAAAATCAGCCGAAATACGAATTCCGATTTACTCACCTGTTATCAGGAGAGAACCCAGTACTGCATCTTTTAGCCCAGCACTGACCCTGAAAAGTAATTTTAACCGTACTTACCAGTAACTTATCTTTTCTTCCATAGGAATCCATTGTCTGGTTTTCAGCAGAAAAGTTTCAAAGTGTCAATTTTCACAAACTACAAATATTCCTTAAAAATCGCCTGTATGACTTAAACGCATTTTTTCAACTGTTTACAGGAGATGCACCAGTGCTGGATCCAGGATCCAACACTGAGTAAGAAAAAGTAACGATAACAGTTTTTACCTGCTAAGTGAATTTCCTTCCGTAGGATAACATTGGTGATTCTATGAGGAAAAGTTTCTAAGTGTCAACTTTTAAAATACAATAATATTCCTTAAAAATCACGACTGTAACCAAAACGCTTTTACTCAACTGTTTACAGGAGATGTCCCAGGACTGAATCTAGGATCCAGTCCTGTGGTTAGAAAAGTAATCCATAAAGTAACTAATTGCATTTAACTAGAAATTCACATTGAGCTGAATGTTGCATTGTGTTTGAAAATGTGTTGCCCATTGCAACAACTGTAACTACTGTACTTAAAAGTCTATTGCCTATGTGCTAAGTATTTAAACTAAAGTAATTCATTCTGAGAAAGTATTTTTTGTAATGTAATGTATAATGTAATTACAATGTAATTTAAAAAATAAAATATGTAAAAGAAATTGTTTCTAAAAATGTAGTAAATCAGTATGAAAAAAAATAATATAAAAATTAATACATTTAAAAAACCTTTGAAATTCACTGAAAAAACCGTAGGTTTCAGGCACGTTATAGTTACAAATTAGCATTTAAAAAACCTTAGAAATTCACTGAAAAAACGATAGGTTTCAGACACGTTATAGTTAGAAATTAGCATTTAAAAAACCTTTGAAATTCACTGAAAAAACCATAGGTTTTAGGGACAGTTATAGTTACAAATTAGCATTTAAAAAACCTTTGAAATTCACTGAAAAAACCATAGGTTTCAGATATGTTATAGTTACAAATTAGCATTTAAAAAACCTTTGAAATTCACTGCAAAAACCATAGGTTTTAGGGACAGTTATAGTTAGTTGGACATTTCACTCGTACAAAACCCGTGAAATTCCCCCGTTATAGTTAGTTCAGCTAACTATAACTCGCGCCCCGCAATGCACTGCTGATGACGTCACATATTACATCACTCATGACATGGTCAGTGACATCACTGATGACATCACTGATGACATCTCAAATGACATCACTGATGACATCATCCACGTGATAATCTGATGCAGCTCCTCACACCCTAATATAACCTTTGATACACCCAATCTAAATTACAGACTGCCATTCGCAAAACTATAGACACTCCAACACCAATAACTACATACCCATTCACTGATTCTTAGGTCTACACACACACATCCACTCACTCACCCGTACAGTCACTCATACTTATGGTCACTCAGTACAGGACTATCATATGCACTCTTACTCCTATATAGACACTCAAACACCGCCACTCATCCAAAGAGGTACTCACACACCTAGTCAGTCATGCAAATAATTAAACACACTGCCATTTACTCACCTATACAGTTATACACACACCAGCTCACTTAATCATACAAATACTAGCACATTGTTACGCTCTTATACAATCACTGATACAAGCACACACTCATCCATACAGCCACTATCACAATCACTCACTCTTGCTTATAGCTATTTATATACTCCAACACACATATATACTGGCTTTCACATATGTAGTTACTCACACATGTACCACTGGGACATACATTCACTCACTAACACACTCTTACACACACTTACCCACCCATACAGTCTATCACAGATGCAGTCTTGAAACCATCCACCCAGTGAATCACCCACTCACACATCTATGCACAGTGTCGCACACACCCCACCCACACAAACACTCAGGCACCCATACAGATACTCAGACAACCAATCAATAACTCATATAGACACTCATGTAGCTATTCACAAACCCATGCAGCCACTTACACAGCAACAGACAGACGGATACAGACATTCACCCAGTTTAGTCACTAACCCATGCATTCAGTAAGATACGTTAAATCACTCACTTATAGAGTCAGTCACGCACCTACTAAATCATCCATACAGACACTTACACACCCACTCATTCTTCAATACGTCTTTTCCTATATATATTAAAAATATTTAAACTTTACAGAAACACACAGTCACTGGATGATGTCATCAGTGATGTCATTTGAGATGTCATCAGTGATGTCATCAGTGATGTCACTGACCATGTCATGAGTGATGTAATATGTGACGTCATCAGCAGTGCATTGCGGGGCGCGAGTTATAGTTAGCTGAACTAACTATAACGGGGGAATTTCACGGGTTTTGTACGAGTGAAATGTCCAACTAACTATAACTGTCCCTAAAACCTATGGTTTTTTCAGTGAATATATATATATATATATATATATATATATATATATAAACAATCCTCCTTTAACCTTAAAAAAGAGTCCTGTCACTCAAGGAGGGGTGGGGCTGAGAACTTTATTGACATCTGTTCCCCAGAGACGCGTTTCAACTTTAACAGCCTTTCTCAATCTGGACAGAAACGTGATTGTTCATAGTTCAAAATTGCAGGTAAAGTTTCATTTGTGTAAAAATGAAAACAGCACTCCTCGTTATTTTTGGCATGCTGGTGTCCTGGTCGACATTTAATCACCCAGCCTGCACGGTGAGTGTTGTGATAATGTTCGTTGTGCATAACAAACACGCTTTCAGTTCTCAATTTTAAAACAGCGCAAAAAAGATTTTCCTGTTCTCCTCTTTTCTGGAGTTGCCACTCACCCCCTCTTCTCTGCTTTAAGAACAGAGCCCTGCTCCGAAATCCTTCCAAAACGAGCAGGCTCAGAAGGGGGCTTTGTTGCAAGGTGCCTGCCTATCACGCTGGTGAGTTGTCCTCATGATGCCATGGCGAGCACCTTTCACCTCCTCCTGTATGCATGCCACAGTGTTAGGTACGGGGGCTAAACGGTTAGCTGCTCCACTTTCCATCAATTTCGCGGTCTGCCGTCTAGCGCCAAAACGCAGGTGGTGCTCAGGAAGACGTATATATATATATATATATAAACACCACATCCGATTCCTCACAATTAAAACCGGACACCGACACAGGGGGATTTAGGAATTTAAAAGTCTTTATTCCTCCATTACGCTGCGACGCGTTTCGGCATTCACTGCCTTGATCACACAGTGATCACTTCCTGTATTACGTGCATAAATTAAAATTCAGCAGAGTGCCCCGATCACATGACCAGCAAGTTTTTCATGAAGCAGGAAAACAGACTATCATACAGGTACATTTTACCAAGTTTCTATCACTTGGTTAATAAAGTTTTTTACACATTTCTTTAATGCACTCCATGTTTCTTGGATAGTATCTCCAATTCATTGCAATTAAGGCTTCATAATTTAAATTACTTGAATACAATTATATATCAGAGTATGCATGTGGCCATTGTAAAACATCATTGGAATTCAATAAAGTGCAAGTGCAAGTAAATAAATAAATAAATACATACATATATATTCATACATATATATATATGTGTATAGATATACACACAAATAATGGGCCAGTGCCCCATATTAGTCTTCACAAACGGGTCCTTTTCTGTAATCTATTGTGCACCATAATAGGTATAACAATTATTACATGCCCATTACATTACCATTTGAACATCATAAATCATCATACAACACTATATTCATTGAAAAATTAAATAAAAAAACAAACTTATCTAAAAAGCCCCAATGTGTGACTACTCCATACTCTGATAAATCCAAAGCAAAGGGGAGGGTTTTTATCCCCCCTCACCCTATATTTTGTGTTCTCCTTCCTTTTACCTGCTTATGACATATCCACTTACCAAATATTGGAAGGGAGTTATTTGTCTTTTCTCCATATGTACTAAGTACACAAAAATTTAATGAAGATAATTTGTGTGAATATTCTTAGGAGTTCTTTTGGGGTTAGACTTTTTCTTTTTATCTATGACGAGAAATTCTTGTAGTTGTGCAGGTTCTAATTGCTGGTGTAAACATGACCACAACAACGTTAATGCCCATTGCCACATTAAAGTGCTATTGTAAATAAGTTTTTGTTTATATTAATATTTTTATCAATATGAACATTTCATTGTAAATGCAATTTACTATTGTGTTATCATATTGATAAAGTGCAAAATAGCTTTCTAATATAAAGTGCAAATGCATTACAGTACTTATTTATTTAAAAAAACACACTTATTTTTGGCTAATACGTGAAATAAACACAACACTCATCCAAACTAATCTAACTAATTTATCCAAAATCTGATCCAAAAGAATAATAAATCCAACTATACCACATCAGTTAATAATGTACATTCAATCAGTTTCTTATGTCATTAAAATTGAGTCACAAGTATTGAATATCCTTAAAAAATTGATTTTTCTGCATCTGAAACACAACACTTAACTCTGCATTACAAAACTAAAATTTGGAGAAACGCCATACTGGATCAACATAAATGGACATGCAAATCTTCTTCAATATTTAATCCATTCGGCATCTTTGTATTGAACATCATAATGTATTTGGACTCTAATTTACGAAGTTTTCCCTCTCTATCCCCTCCTCTTTTCGATTTGGGTACTTGATCAATGGCAAAATAGGATAACTCGTCCAGGTTTCCTTTATGTATTTCATTTAAATGTCTAGCCACCACATAGTTCTTATCATTATTCTTAACAGCTCGCATATGCTGTAAAATGCGAACATGAACCATATGGATAGTGCTTCCTATGTACAGCTTAGGACATGTACATTGCAAAATATAGACAACGTAATCACTTTTACAGTTCAAAAATTGTCTAATTTTCCATGGACTATGCATAAGTGGAGACGTTACTTGCTTTTCATTGCGTCCAATTTTGCACGCCTTACATTTCAGACATCTATGGAAGCCCGGTACACTCTGCAACCAACCAGATTTTTTGTTTACTTCAGGATTGTTGACTACCAATTCTGCCCTCATGGATTTGGCTTTATTAAAAGTGATCATGGGTTTGTGGGATACCATTCCACTCAATATTGGATCTCGTCGAATCAGGTGCCAGTGCCTACACAGACTATCTCTCACTTTAGTCTGGTAGGCACTGTAACCTGTAATCATTCTTATTTGACTCCCTGCATCAGTTTTCTTTTTAAGACCTTCTCACAGTCTGGTTTTAGTAAAGTGCCTCTATCCACAACAGACACTCTACTTCTAACTTGCTCTAGGGTACTAGGATTGTATCCTCTCTCTACAAATCTCTCTGTGAGGGACTCCTGTGCTTCCGCCAGGGCCTGGTCCTTACTACAATTCCGTTTCATCCTCAAATGCTCCGCATAGGGAATACTCATTTTGAGCCTCTGAGGATGGAAACTCCCCGCATGTAGGATTGTATTCCCTGCTGTTGGCTTCCTGAAAGTTCTAGTTTGTATCAAGCCATCCTCTAGATATACCTCCAGATCTAGAAATGTCACTACATATTTACTGATGTTAACTGTAAATCCTAAATTCAACTCATAGACATTTATATCATGCACAAACTTATTAGCTGATTCCATGGACCCATTCCAGATCACAAATAAGTCATCTATAAAGCGGGTCCATGTCACAATGTTGTTATTCCATTCGTCGGCAAACTGAATCTTGAGCACCTGCTCCTCCCACCAGCCCATATGCAAATTAGCATAGCTGGGGGCGAAGCAGGTGCCCATCGCCGTACCCTGAAGCTGTCTATATGTCTCACCTCCAAACATAAAATGATTATTGGTCAGACATAACCTACACATTTCCATCAGCATTCCAGTGTGTTGGTATAGGCTAATGGAACGTCTATTTAAGAAATGTCGAGTTGCATTGAGGCCATCCTCATGAGTTATACTCGTATATAAACTCGTGACATCTAATGTCATCAATAGGAACGTTTCCTTCCAACACACCTCAGAGACCTTATTTAAAAAATCTCTGGTATCCTGAATATACGCTGGAAGGGTTTTAACAAAGGGTTGTAGAAAGGAATCTAAGTACCTCGAAGTTGGCTCAAATAAGCTTCCTATTGCCGATATAATTGGCCTTCCCGGTGGAGTCTCACTATTGTTGTGAATTTTCGGAATTAAATAGAGGATGGGAGTAACAGGATGTTCTACTTTCATGAAGAGGTATTCTGATTGTGATAACAATCCCATTCCTCTCCACCGAGCAAGGTCCTTCCAAAATTTAACTTTTATCTCATCTAGATTACTCATTGGCACTTTCATATAGCAGTGACGGTCTCTTAATTGCAATTTCGCCTCAATGTTATAAGCTTCTAATGGCCAGAGAACTACGTTCCCACCCTTGTCCGCTTGCCGGACTACCACATCATCCTCGCTTTTATTTTGTTTATGATCATATGATACTCTTTTTCAAATTGACCATATTCTTTAGGGAAGGATTTACTGGAGGTGATAGCTAGCTCTTTAAAATCTTCAATCACTCTGTCCGAAAACATATCAATTGCATCCCTTGGGGTATTTGGGGTAAAAGTGGATTTCGGTCTAAAATTTGACGTTTCATTTTCAAAAACATTAAGACCCATCAAATCCACAGTTTCTCTTACACTAGCTTCACTGGTTAAACCCTCTCCCTCCCAAGCAAGGTTCTGTAATGCACACAATACCTCCATGTCACCACATTCTAAACCACCTTCTTTGTGTAAATCATCTTTGCACCTCTGTGGAGCTTGTCTCTTGTTATAAAATAATTTTCTGAGTTTCAACTTCCTGGTATATTTAAAGAAATCAATCCTAGTTTGTGTGTAATTAAAGTTTGTTCGAATACAAAAAGTTAGTCCCAATGATAAAATTCGTTTTTCTTCTTCTGTAAGTGCAAGGTCCGTAAGATTTATGATGGTCTTGTCTGCTTCAGTTACCGACGTTGATATGCTTCCCTCGCTTTTGTTTTGGATCTCAATTCCATGCCCATGCCGCCGATTTTTTCTCCTCCTATATTGTCTTTTTCTTCTTTTTTCTGTTCTGTGGGTTCGGCCTGACATTTTGCGTTCGGTCCACATACAAAAAACCAAACTCCTCAATGATTGATGGTCGTTCCTGTTGCCTCAAGCCACTACTGGTTTGATCTAACCAGTTGCAGTTTCTGCATCAGAGCTCACTGCAGAGCTTGCCTCCGAGCTCAGATCTGTGGATTGCTCATCATTTCTCACCACATTAGTATTGACGGCTTTCGACATCCTCTGCCTTCTAATATTATCAAATCTACGCGCAAATGTGTAAATCTGTCCACGTGAGTAATCCAACCTATCTCTCTGAAACTTAGTGGCTTTTCTTTCCAGTTATGACTTGTTCGTGTTTCTTTAGGCGGGCATACATTTCAACTTCAAACTTCTTTATTGCATCTTCCTTTAGTAATTGCTTTAGTTCACTTTCAATTTCTTTAATCTCCTCCAGAATTTTATCACGGTCCTTACTGGCATATTTCACCAGAATTTTCATCATATTTTGCGATGCCATGTTGTTATTCTTGTCCCATTCACAAAGCATTTCCGGATCCGGATTTTCATAGGTGGGGGCTGTAAGAACTCTCAACCCACGAGGCACTCTGCCCACATCTAAATATTTGGTTAAAGATTTCACCTCCCACCACTTAGACACTTCGTTACGCTTTAGCTTTTCTAGTTTCCGCATGAGCGTGGTAGCATCACTCTCTATCACGGCTGAATGTGTCTCTTGCGAACCTCTTACAAGTTCTTCCGGTCCCTCTTTAAACACTGAATCTGCTGCCTCCTCTCTTTCTTTCATCCAGTTGTCCATCTCTCCAATGTCACTTCAACACCTGGCGCGATCACCCCCACGCATTTCAAAGCGCACAGGAATAAACGAATTAACTTGCCTTTATCCCCCGCCGGGAAAGTTTTCTCAGCTCCTCTCCCTGTTTATGGTTACTTTGACGTACCGCACTGTCCGATGTTCCAGCCTCTGGGTCACCGCGTCTAACAGGCGCCGTCCTCCGAAGAGCCTACCCACCGAGCGGTCACATTCGATCTCCTCCTCACACAGGGGGGCTTCACGTTATGCTTCACGCATCATACCACCTCCGCTGGATAACCGATTGAAGCTCCAAATCGAGGTTGTGTCGGCGCTACCGCTCATCCAGCCACAGCGGTTAAACACAAACACCACATCCGATTCCTCACAATTAAAACCGGACACCGACACAGGGGGATTTAGGAATTTAAAAGTCTTTATTCCTCCATTACGCTGCGACGCGTTTCGGCATTCACTGCCTTGATCACACAGTGATCACTTCCTGTATTACGTGCATAAATTAAAATTCAGCAGAGTGCCCCGATCACATGACCGGCAAGTTTTTCATGAAGCAGGAAAACAGACTATCATACAGGTACATTTTACCAAGTTTCTATCACTTGGTTAATAAAGTTTTTTACACATTTCTTTAATGCACTCCATGTTTCTTGGATAGTATCTCCAATTCATTGCAATTAAGGCTTCATAATTTAAATTACTTGAATACAATTATATATCAGAGTATGCATGTGGCCATTGTAAAACATCATTGGAATTCAATAAAGTGCAAGTGCAAGTAAATAAATAAATAAATACATACATATATATTCATACATATATATATATGTGTATAGATATACACACAAATAATGGGCAGTATTCTGCTATGTTCTGTGAATTAATTAGGCTTTCTTTGAAGTAAAATACTAGACGGAAATGTAATTATTAATGGCTACTAGCTGCTTACCTGGTCTGTGAGTCTCTAGTCTCTGTCCTGCACCACCTCCATGAATAAGTCTTGGCATTTTTTTGCCTAGCGACCCTGAGGGTCAAGTGCTAATAGGGTCTATTGGATGATGAGTTTTGGGTTCAATTGTAAGGTAAGCCTCATGACTCAGAGGTAAAAGTCTCTCACTGTCACAATTTGAGCCCAATAATCCCTTATTGCCTGAGATTCCTGACAATGTTCCCAGAATTCCCAGCTAGACATTAACCAGTCTGGAGTTGCCTCTTCTGTTCAAAAAGGGCCTGCCCTGGCAGTTTGGACTAGGCTGCTGTTATTGGAACAGGACCAAGTCTGATTGGCTTAAAATGATCGCCGTCTGAAGTGTCATAGGGGTGAAAAACGTTGGACTGGAATGTGGTCCCAGAAAATTGCCACTAAGTGAGACTTTTGCAAGCATTCCACTCATCTCATTTGTGTTGAAGCCAGGTCTTTGGAATCAAAGAGGGCGCCAAGTTGGACTCACAAAGTTAGCAGATTGAGTGATTAATTTGTGCCAGTGGTTGCAGGTGTTAACTACCAGCACTAATTTTGGGGAATGGGACTTATTCTCCACAATCAGATTTTTACCCAAAACAAGAGATAAAAAGTGAGAAAGAAGGAGGAAAAAGAGAATGAGGAATACAGTGACAAAGGACAAACGTGGAGTGATGTAAAAGACAGTTGGTTTTGGGCAGTGAAAGAAAGAGGTATGAGGGGGTGGCAATACTAGGCACACTTAGTATTCAGTAATTGAAGGATTTAGTGGTGCTGATGTTGAGCTACTAAGAAAGCCTTTGGGCCCCAGAACCTTATTAAAAATTAAGCACTGGCATAATGTATCCTATCATACCTGGTTGGCCTGGGTAACCTATCACCGAAGTACACATATCAACCAATCTCATACCAGAGGCTGCCCGGCCTTCTCTTAGGGTATTATGCTTGACATTTTTATTTGCGACCCTCCCGACGAAAGGGAAATCCCGCAACCCCCTACCGACCACTAATTCTTATTCCTACTCTTATCATATCTGAATCTCAGATCCCGCCTGCATACAGAATCACATGACTCCCCCCTCTCCTTCCTGCCCTCCTACCCCCCCTTTTTTCTATCTTTTTAAATTATTATAACACTAGGACATTCGCGAAAGGTGTACATCTGACTGTTCCACTTGTTTCACTTCATCCATTTGATGCACATAGCCAGGTGTCAAATGCTTCTGTCGATTCTTATGTACTGGACTTATGTCTGTTATTATCTCATGCCTTTATCATCAGTATCTGTACATACCACATTATTGTACCCATTATTCAACTGTCGGATGCCGGAGGTTGAATCTTTTTCTTCTCCCTCCTCAATTCCTCTATATTACTTTTCATTACAAAAACTAATAAAATGTATTGAAAAAAAATTAACCACTGGCAGAAGGTGTGGCTAAGAAGCCGTATATGCATCATGTGGTGGCAACGTCATAACCCTTAAAAGCAGGGCTGTTTCAAGAGCCCCATATGAGCCTCTCTTTTCCTTAGTTTGGCCAATGTCGCCATGCAAGGAGCCCTCCTGCCTTGGAAGCCTCTCATAAGCTGCCCTGAAATAGAGCTACCTGTAGAAGACGTGTAGTCGGATCTGCCCTCATACCCACGGAAGCCCTGGAAAACACGATGTTGGAATTGGATGGAGTCCTCAAAGTGTTTGAAAGTGCGGGTACGCTATCTGGGCATTTCTTGCCAGAATAGTGTCAGAAGAGTCGCCTGGAAGGTGTAGTGCTCCATCTTGTATGGTATGCTTCATCCGGGCAGGTTTACTCCAGCAGCAGGGCACGGAGACTGCTCTCCTGACAGTAGTAGAGGAAGCAAGGAAAATCCTTGACAGCGGAGGCTGCGCTGCCCTTATTCTGTTAGACCTCAGCGCAGCCTTCGATACGGTGAACCATCAATTGATGAGTCAAAGACTCAGGGACGTGGGAGTGACTGGAACAGCACTGAAATGGCTGCAGTCCTTCCTAGAAAACAGATCCTTCATAGTCTTTGAAGATGAAATTATCTCAAAGCAAATTGTTATACCTGCTGTTCAGCCTGTGTGGAATGTTGGTGAGAGAGTGCATGATAGAATGTTAGGTGTGTGACAGAGAGTCAGTTGGAGTAGGGCTGGAGTAGGGCTGAGCAGCAGGGAGGCTGCTCCTGGTGGGGTTCTCCTCTACATGTCTTCTATACTTAAATAAATACTTGGAATGACTATCATACAACATGGAATGGACTTTCTTTCCTTTACAACACAAATGCCCCTGACTTGGGAGGTTCCTCAGGGATCTTCCCTAAGCCCCACCCTTTTTAATATATATATGAGTTCCCTGGCAGAAATTGTACTTCCGTTCGGGGTACAGATTGTCACGTATGCCGACGACACCCAGTTGGTTGTCTCTCTTAATCAGCAGGATAACTCTGGACCTGGCCTAGCCTCGTGCCTCGAAAAGGTATCCAGATGGATGGACAGCTCATATTTGAAGCTTAATGGGGTAAAAACTGAGCTTATGTTTCTCGGTAACTCTGCCCCCGTAAACATAGATGCCCCCCTAAACATAGATCCATTCTGGCCCAGTTGCCTGGGCCCATCTCCTGCTCTGAAAAAACAGATTACGAGCTTGGGCGTTTGGCTCGACTGTAACCTGGATTTTCATGAACAAGCTCTGAAAGTCGCAGCCAGCTGTTATGGTCTTCTGAGGATGATTAGAAAGATCCTTCCCCTATTACCTTTTGTTGCCAGACGGCTGCTAGTTCAAGCACTAATTTTGTCACGGCTGGACTATGCCAATGCCGTTTACCTAGGAGCCCCTCATTTTACGACCAAAAGACTACAAACTGTGCAAAACTGTGCAGTCCGCCTGCTACTGAACATCTCCAAACGCCTCTCGGCTAAACCCGCTCTTGCCACTTTGCACTGGCTTCCAATACAGGAGAGAATTCATTTTAAGGCGATGTGCATTGCACATAAAGCACTTTCCGGAAAAGGCTCGCCAATGATTCGCTCTATGATTCAGCCCTATCCAGGGCCGGACTGGGCACCGAAACCGGCCCTGGCAAACTGCTCGGCCGGTCCCCCTGGGGGAGAAGGGGGGGCGCGGGCGAGCTGTTTGCTAGGGCCGGTTTCGGCCGATTTTGTTAAAGGGGGCCGATATTGCCGGCCCCCAGTAACAAAAACGGCCCCCACCCTGGCGGCCCACCGGGGAAACGCCCGGTGCCCACTACGGCCAGTCCGGCCCTGGCCCTATCGACCCAACAGGGCTTTGAGATCCGAAAACAAGTGTCTGGTAGTAGTCCCGAGAATCAGACGGACACAAAGTGGAGGCCGCCTGTTCTCATATAACTTGGCTAAGCTTTGGAACCATCTTCCTCATCACATTCGCCTTCAGCCAAATTACTTGAACTTCCGAAAACAACTGAAAACTTTTCTCTTCCCTTGCTCTGCTTGAAGTCTATTGGGGCACTACAGCTAGCGCTGGGATGCCCTCGGGTAACCACGCGCTTTAGAAATGTTTCTTCATTCATTCATTCATTGTGAAATTTAGTGGGAATTACACAAAGTCACACGATTGGCTCGAAATGTGGTTTGCCTGTATCTCTTGCGAAATTTTCCTGTAAGAGCATACCTTGCATAAAACAAAACATGGAAGATACCAGCAGAGACAATTTATTGTTGAACCAGAGTTCCACAAGCAAACACTGATGCAAAATTGCACAATATAAAATATTGTGAATTTCAGAATTTTGCTTAATGCAAAATTCATAAATTTCACATGTTACAAAATTCACGGATTTCGCAAAAACTCCAGATCATCATAAAAATTTTGCACCGGTCTGTTCCGAACCTTATTAAAATGAACTTGGCTACAACCAAAAGGTGCAACCACAGAACTGTTAAAATGAATAATGCATCAAATTTGACAGAATGATGATGTTGGACGCTGAAAGAAATGGCTTCAAGGTTAAGGTAGAGTAAGACATTCATCACCATTGTTGCCCATGGTCCTGATTTTCTTCCTTTGAATTCTTTGCTGTTTTGCGGGATCATATATTTAGAATATTTATTGGTATTTGAACTGTGATGTGACTTTTAATTCCTTTTATTGTGTGATCTTTTAATGTAACTATTTATCTATATATATTTTAAGTAATATTCTGGTAATAAGCCCTAATTTATTTATCACTGAAATACTTTGTACATAGCGTCTTAATTCACCCTACTGTACCCTGCAGCGCCCTGGCGTTCGTGAGTCACCCTGATTCGAAAAGTGAACCAAAAAAGCTTAGAAAAAATGATTTTCTGCAGAAGACATGGGGGCATATTTACAATCCCCTATCGTCACAGAAACGTCACTTTTAACGTCGTTCCTGTGGGGATAGGGGCTTCCCCTTATTTACAAGGTGGCGTTAAGCCACGTTTAACGCCGCCTTGTAAATAAGGCACCCTTTCATGCCCTACTTAGAGTGAAAGGGGTGGGCAATGGGTGTTGTGGTGGACGTTCCACCGCAACACCGATTGATTTTGATGCTGCCCCCTATTTCCAAGGGGGGCGTAAATAGGAGGCAGCGCGAAACGATGAGCAGCACACATAGAAACAGAAAAACGCCATGAATGATTGTTTATGTGGACGAAGGTGTCCCTTCCTGCACATAAACAATCATTACAAAAAAATGACGATTTGGAACTTCTATGTGTGCTGCACATGTGCTGTATCTTTGGAAATACAGCTCATCCTTGCGTTTTCGGAATGGCGGAGCGTGGCGTTAGCATTTTATGCTTAACAACATGCTCCACCATTCCATTGTAAATATGCTCCATAGGTTCTTACTCCGAGTAGCCTGATTATGCCGATTTGAGTGTAAATGGGGTTTTGCATACATATAGTCATTCAAGATGGGTTTAATTGTGCACTGACCCAGGAATATTTTTCGCACAACTTTCGCAAGGTAACAGTACCTGCTGTAATGTGTGCAGGGAAAAAAGGTTACATATTTTGCAGCTCAGTAGGGCAGAAAAGTGGTATTTCTGCGTTAACCATCAATCCAACCTATGGGACACATAATAGGGAAATAATAGTGCACTAGGGGAACAGCACCTTGAAGTATTGTTATTTCCCCACAAGGTCCAATGTCCTGGTGATACTCCGTAGCATGGACTGAAGCTCCTAGCTGGAACAACGTATACTTGCAGTGGAAACCTGGGGAGAATCACTGGAACATCTGATGGGATGTTCATTACATGCATGTACAAAGGATATTTGCAGAAATGTAAATATTAATGAGATTGTCCATTGCACAGGCAATCAGATGACACAAACCTGATGAGGCAATCCCTTGACGTCTGAGGAGGTGCTCACCTTCATTGTTGTTCTTACATCACTGGCAATATTTCCAGATGCCCATTGGCAGAGCCATTGCGAAACGAGATTAGGTACCACAGTTTGTGAGATGGGTTACTGGCATGGCCGGACTGGGAACGCAAACCAGCCCTGTCAGTTAAGTCAGACCGGCCGCGGGGGGAGGGTGGGGCGGAGGGTGCTGGTGGGAAACACTGTTGCTGCTTTTGGTACAGGGTGCCGATATTGCAGCACTGTTGCAAAACCGACTCCCCTCTACCAAAAACGGCCCCCATTGGTCCAAAACTGCTCCCACCCTTCCGGCCCGCTGAGAAAATGCCCGGTGCCCGCTACGGCCAGTCTGGCCCTGGTTACTGGCCCAGAAATTATGTTGAACAAATTCACTGGTAAAGAAATTTTACTGCAATGGGAATTGTCATTGCATACTCGCTCGCACATAAACGTTGCTGAGATATTTACTACCACGGTAATTGGGATGTGGTGTTTACTGTAGCAGAACATTTGGTACAACTATAATTATCTGGTGTGTTGGGACTCATAATGTCAGATGGGTGTCATTACTTAGGTATATGTAGAAAGGGGTTAAGATACAAGTGCTGGTTGTTGAGCTGAAGCATGGATAATAACCACTGGCAAAGCCAATAGGTCTCTCCTATGAGAGCTATTTCTTTATGTCATTTGTAAAGCGCATTGCTTTCT
This sequence comes from Calotriton arnoldi, assembly GCA_963921515.1. Classification (NCBI taxonomy): domain Eukaryota; kingdom Metazoa; phylum Chordata; class Amphibia; order Caudata; family Salamandridae; genus Calotriton; species Calotriton arnoldi. The sequence goes on from CAWUFW010003908.1 coordinate 625,975, forward strand.
AAAAAAGGTCCCAGCGGTAGCATCCTCACTGAACCCACCAGAATTACTGAAGCCGAGTTCTTATAAAGGGGGTATGGAATCTGTGCAATTAATGCACATTTGCCATGATTTGTAATTAAGCTACTTTGCAAACAGATAAAAATGGTACAAGACAGCACTACCAATAATTGTTGGTCTGGCACTTAAAAAATATAGGTTGTTACTTCACAGGTTCTCATTTCCGAAGTCCTTATATCGAAGTAATTACCTTGGGAGTACCTTTACATCACTAGTTACTACATCAGGAGTATTTTACTTCACAAGGAAGGTGAGTTTAAGTCATTTACAGCAATTAAAAACTGTTAATGAAAAGATGAGAACAGCCACATGTGTACCAGTACACCAAAGGTCTCAAGTACAAAGGCCCTATTTTGAAAAGACATTAATGCATATAGCATAAGGCTTTAAATTGAACCCAACGTTCAATTGGCAACCAGTGAAGGGTGTGTAACATACTGGCTGATGAAGTAAATCTGGGTGGATGGAGAAGGAGCTGTGTGTGGTCTGAAACCGTTTAAGCAGAGAAGTAGCAGCACCCAAATATAGAACATTTCCATAGTCCAGTCTGGACATTGCAAGGCCCTGGACTACTGTTCTATGAGCAGGGGACAGAAAACACACAAAGATTTTCCTTACTCATTTAAGGATGCAAAACAGATGGCTGCTACTTTGTTGATCTGATGGTTTATAGACAGCTTGTCATCAAGCCATACTCCCAGATTTTCTACTATCTGGACTGGTGTTGGAGGAGTGCCCATAGCAGATGGCCACAGATGAGGGCCCCAGAGGTGGATTTGGTTGCCCACCAGCAAAACCTCTGTCTTGTCCCCATTCAGTTTTAATACATTTCCATTAATCCAAGATGAAACTTGGGCAAGACAGCTGTTAAGAGATTCTGCCTTGTGGTTATCCTGAGATGATAAGGATTTGGGTATCATCTGCATACGAGAATAATGTCGGCCCATGGGATTCTACAATCTCCACTAAAGGTCTCACATACAGGTTGAAAATAGGGGGTTCAGGGTCGAGTCCTGTGGCACCCTAGAAGCTAGGTGGTGTGGGCTAGAGCTATGATGATTTGAATGCACCTGAAAGGTGTGGTCTTGTAAGAAAGAGCTCAGCCACGCCATGGCTGCGCCTTGCACACCCATGTCTCCTAGCCAGGTCACTAAAGTGGAATGGTTCACAGTGTCAAAAGTGATACTGAGATCTAGAAGGATCAGTGCTGCTGCACCCCCTTTATCTAGCTGGCAGCGAAGATATTCAGTGACACCAAGGAGGGCTGATTCCGTACTGAGACCAGGACTGAATCCTGATTGTGGAGAATGTAAGAGAAAATTTAGTTCAATGTAGGATGACACCTATAGATTAACATGTTTCTCCAACACCTTAGCCAATGTGGGTAGGAGTGATATAGGCCAATAGTTTGACCATACTAGATGGTTGCATATACGAGCACCTTCAATTTCCCCAGTTCACATTCCCATAATGCCACAAAGTGCCCCAAAGTCAACAATTTTTAAAAAATCCTTAAAAGATGAAAAAATTATATGAAGGATCAGAAAGTTGACCTGGTGGTCGTGAGGGGAGCCAGAATCCACCGCACCACGGCCGCGTTTAATAGTGCAGGCCGGGAGCAGCTGATAGTCTAAAAGCATTATGATATAATGGGGTAACCCAATAATGTCCACGGACCTTGGTATCAATGTGCACCTTGAGAAAATCGTTTAACAAGAATTCTTGGAACTCTACATGAGGGACAGGCCTAATTGTGAACTGGTGTCATTCTAAACCATAGCCAGTTTGCTCATAGATAACGAAGCATTAACTAATTGTGTGTTTTTTGAGATATCCAGAGTTGATTCCCTTCCTTCATATCTGTCCTATTCACGAGCACAATTTTTCTCTCCCTTTTTCACACTCCCTTTGGAGCAACCTTTCTGTTGAGAGTATTTATCTACTGTGATCTGTTAAAAAAACTATTGAAAAGAATAAAATTATCACCCCTATTGATATATCGGATGCCTTTTTGTGTCATTTGAGGATGTACAGATTTACAAATTAAAGAATTCGATTTGTATCAATGACCCTATACTAATCATATGCGTATGTGTTGTTTTGAATTATGAATGTTTTTTCTTAAACTAAAGTATAACGAACAATAAGTTTGGGACCATTGTTTTCCTATACCGATAGTCTAAAAGCAGCTAGAGCGCTAAGCGCTCTTCACTACTGGCCGAACAATGGCCTCCTACCAACAAATTCCACCGCAAAAACGAGCACCTTCAATTTACCTTCAATTCCCCCCATTCACATTCCCATAGTGCCCCATGGTGCCCCAAATTCCAAAATTTTAAAAAATCCTTAAAAGATAAAAAAATTATATAGTAAGGCTCAGAAAGCAGACCTGGTATCCATGAGGGGAGCCAGAATCTGCCACCCGACGGCCGCATTTAATAGTGCGGGCCGGGAGAAGCTAACAGGATAAAAACAACTAGAGCGCTAACCGCTCTTCACTATTTACCCAACAATGGCTGCCTCCCAACAAGGTCCCCCGCAAATATAAGCACTTTAAATTCACCTTCAGTTCCTCCACTTTACATTCCCATAGTGCCCCCACAGTGCCCCAAGTTCAACAATTAAAAAAAATCGTATTGACTTTGTTAATGCGTTTTTAACCATGTTGTATAGCAGAATCGCTGCTGTGCTGTATGGCTGAAAGTAACAAGAAACAAGCGCTATGACATGGCCAGAGCTGGGAGCGTCATAATGCTTTTAAAAAAAAATTCTGATGTGGCAGGATGGCGATGCTTGAAGCAAGACAGATGAGATGGAGTGCATGTGTGGGGGAAACACAGAGAAAAAGTAAAAAAGTGTTTGTTTTTGTTTTGCTGTGTGGGAGGAAAAACAAACAGAGGGAGGGGGCAATAGGCAACAAGGAGAGAGAGAGAGGGGCGGGAGTCGAAACAGAGAGCCGGATAGCATGTGGAAGGGGCTGGGAGCAAGCAGATGACACAAACACATGCACTAGCATTGAGTACTTCCAGAAAAAGAAACCGGGGGGCTTATTTACAAGACCCTTGCGTTACTTTTTGTGACGCACCGGCGGCGCATTTTTCTGCCTCATATTTACAAGGACACGTAACGCCACCTTGTGTGACTTTTAGTGTCCATGTAAATATGGCCCCGTTACACGCAGTAATTTGCGTGAAAGGGACGTTCCATGGGTGTTGCTGTGGGTGTTCCCGAGCAACACCCATGGAACCTGACACATTTCCAGATTTCCGAGAAATTGTAAACCTGGAAATGCGTCTGAATGCTATGCTTCCCCAGGGGAGGCGTTGGCAGGTGCAACGAGGAGAAATGTATTCATTATTCCTCGTTTTTTTCCTCTTTCTATGCCTGCTGCATTCTACAGCACACATTGAATGAGGAAATCACCTCTTTTGATTGTTTATGTGCAGGAAGTTGTCCCTTCCTGGACATAAACAATCATTTAAAAAAATGACGTTTTCCACCTTCTATGTGTGCTAATGCAGCACACACAGAAGTTTCAAAACGCCATTTCAGATTGTTTTTGTGCAGAAAGGGACACCTTCCTGGTGCCTGTGTCAGCGCATGGTAGCTAATTGTGCGCAAACGCAGGGAAGAGCAAAGGGATCCGTCATATCGTTGTAGATATGACGCATCCCTGTGCATCAGAATTAACGCAGCGCGGCGCAGTGAAATGGGTTGCGGTTCCACGCTGCGTTGATTCTTTGTAAATAAGGCCCAAAGTGTCCCGGGCCCCATGTCACAGGTTCTACGTCAGGGTACAAGCCCATTCGTATCCCAGGACAAGTCACAAAGGTTGTGGGGGTTCTAGGGCCGGGTACTGAGACTGAGATGGTCACAAGTGCTCTGGTGTGAGGGATAGAGGGTATGAGGACACTGCATGTATTCAGACGCTACGAATCTCAAAGGGGGGAATGCAGAAGGCATCAAGATACCTGATGTTTATTCAGGGCCCATGATGGGGGTGACCAGCCTTGTTAAACGAGATACACAATGCAAACATATTGGTATTCAGATACATACACAATTACAGCGTATCATTCTTGCAGCGTTTTTGAACAGTTAAATATTGCATCCGGGAATGAGAAATTGAATTGCTGACACCCAGAACGCAGATGTGAGACCAGATCAAGCACCATGGAAAGGACATGGCAAGGACTAAGTATTGATCAACGAATATGCGTGTGCTTTATAAGGATTAAACATTTAAATCATGTTTTATGGTTATGCTCATATTACAGTAAATCATACAAAAACATCAGATTTTATATCTCAAAGGTTTGCTGCAGACACTGTCAAAGCAAAGACTTAGAATTCTACGTACTACTTGCACAGGAAAAACTCTTAGCTGTTAGAACTTCCAAAAATGTAATGTATAAATTAAAAGTTAAATTAGTACAAAAAATGAAACTATTCAATAGGTTTTATGTGTGTGTTTTATATCTTCTGTGGATGCATATTATAAACCTCTAGGAGCTATAAAAAATATAGGCTTTTGAAGGAAAGGTGTAGGGCATATTCTGGGCACCCAGGTATGCAGCTTTCGCTGGTAACGGGAGTTACTGACTGACTGGAATTACAAGATTCGATGTAACTCCGTGTATCTGCAGTGTTTTATCTGGATACTCTACCTGCTGAAGGCTGGTGGAGTCACTGGCCGAAACAGTGGCGGAAAATGATTACTGATTGATTTACTGATTCCTCTGGTAATTCCTTATGTCTAATTAAACCATTAAGGTCCTACTTGCAATCTTTGGTAATTCCCCCCCCTGGAGTCACCAGTGCCCCTGGCATCAGTAACTCCAGAAAGGAAGATTAAGGGGACCTGGAAACAAGGCCTGTAGAAGGTTTAGATTCCTAGATATGGCCATAAAGTTGGAAGGAATAGAGAAAGAATATGTAATGAACCCACAGCTGTGTAAAGAGAGCATGAGCAACCTCGAACTACATTCCAATTGGAAACACGAACATCCCTAATCTCTATGCATACAGAAGGACTTGAACAAAGTTCATCTGCTTAAACAGAGTTGTTGCATTTGCTGTGCACTTCGATTGGACTCATCAGGGCTGTGCTGCTGCTGTATTTGTAACTTTACATTTTTGATTCACTTGTCTTACTCTTACAGCCTTCCTACCCACTGACGACCCGATAGTCTCCTTGTTTAAGACATAACCAACAACCCATTCCTATCTGTAGAGCACAACTTCTAGTCCTTTGCAGACTGTAACTGAATTAATTGATCCAAACAACACAGGCTTGCAACAAGATGAAACCAATGTCAAGGTCAATGCAAGGACATTACTTCTTCTGCCCTTTACTCATGTGAAAGGACTGACAACTTATGTAAAATCCTACTTTTCCAAGTTTGTACCCTAACTAAAGACTACTATGGGACCTATGTATGTATGTAGTGCATGGTACATCTTCCTCCAATGGGACAACCCAATCTATCAACACAAAAAGGGAAAGTAATATAATTACCTACAGAATAACAGAGAAAAGCCCATACATGGAAAACCATATAGGTAGCTAAAATTGTCCTCACCCTCTAAATAGTGGCATACATCATCATAAGGCTGCTGACACACCGTGGTGCAGCCCAATGCTCAGGGTGGCGAGCTGTTTTTTTTTAGTTTAAGAGGGATCCTATATGCAGAAAAAGAAAATATTAAACCTGTCTAAGAGGGTACTTTCTCAATTTTATTATGGGCCCCTCCTGGCAGGGTTACAATCGTGAAAATGGGGTGTACCGAGGAAACAAGATCCCCATCACCCTCTCTACTGTTATTGACATCTTTCAGCCATCAGTTTGCCACTGAGGGTAATTGGCCTTCCTCAGGATAAAGATCCCTTTGTAAAGTGCCTCCTTGTCAATGACTGTATGGAGGTAATGCATTAGTGTAAGGCCATACTTGCCAATTGTAGAAACACACCCGGAGTTGTCCGAGTTTCATTGCTTGCATTCCAAAGCCGGGGAAAGAGTGGGAACGTCGCCCTATAGTCACACTTTCTTCAAGGTCCGACGCCTCCTGAACTAAGGCCACTCTTGTCACTCTTATCGCTCCAAAGAGGGATAAGCATGGTCTTAGTTCAAGAGACGTCGGCTAGACGTGTCTTCTAGACGTGTGACTATAGGGTGACGATCCCACTCTTTCCCCTTGACAACTCCGGGTGTTTTTCCACAATTGGCAAGTTGTCTGTATCGGGAGTAATGCTGAGTCATGATTTTGAGTCATTATGAGTGATACAATGAGGAATATTGTGATGTGTTGAGGCATTGTGTAGTGGTAATGTGGTCTTGAGTTGCAATGGTGATTTGACCAACTTTGGGTACGTATCTGAGTCTGATCAGCTCATATGTATGCCAGCGTGCAGGCTCGTGCTCACGGTTAGGTGGTTATTTAATCATTTCCCTCGCAGACAGACAGTTGTTGACAGTGACAAGAAGAGATTCTCTGTAACTGCACAAGGTGAGCTTATCGGCCGAGATTGCCACATTCAGAAAGATACAGGTTGCAATGTGGGTTGCCGGCTTGAAAGTTTACGTGACTGCCGGTTTTTAGTTTTGCATGCCTGACGGACCTTACATTGTTTCTAGGGCCCTATGTATTTAACTCATGACAGGCGGATGCGGGCATTGGGTTTCGTTTGAGAAACTGAATTCTATCCATTTTCTGTAAGGATAAGTTTACAAAGTTACCCCTGCAGACATTTTAGACCTCCAACTTCATTTAAGGTGAGCCTTAGTAGTAACTTAAGCCTTTTGATTTTCAGTCTTTATATCAGCCTAAGTAGTGATGGCGTTCATTTGCTGTTGTGTTTTTAGGTGGATCAACACTGCCATGTATGGATGAGCCTTTTGGCCTTCTACATTCTTTTGAAATTGTGAATTGTCTAATCCCATATGGATGACAAATGGGTCCAGGTGAGGGAGTAATGGTTTATAAATAGAGATGCATTAGACAACACACTTCTTTTTTTAACTTTTTTTATTTATCAAACACTATCCCCTCTTTATCTAGGTTGCCCTTTCTCACTCACCTTGTCCTGTTGAAGACCCTCTGTTGAGGCATTTTTGGCCCTTTGCTTTGTGCCGGGTCGAAACGTCGACATCCAATTAAAGCCTGGATTTTTTAGATGTTTCACATGGTGACAATTTCTGTCTAATAACTGTGCCACCTCTCGATAAAATCAAATAGTGTCTCTGTATTTCCATATGAAATAGTATGGTATAAGTAATGGGTCCATACCCCACATTTTTTTTAAAACGCCTTAGTAAGGTTTATAGTTCAGAACAGAGAAAAAATACAATTTAACATCACATTACCATTTTCATGCATAGTACAGTCATGTGCAGCATTAATGTCTCAATCAGCAGGCAGTAGTTTCAGTCTGGTTATCATTATGGCTCGTTGCATCAATTCGGGTCCACTTTATTACCATATGCAATTTCAGCTCTGCAGCTGCTCCCCCACCATCGTTCCGTTATCTTCAGATGTTTCGGCCTTTGCAGTTCTTGGATCTAGGTACTCACCCCCTAGTGGCTTGCATCTCCTCATTCCCTCCCCATTCTCTATCCCACATTTATGGACACCCCCCATGTGTCCTACGAGGTGGTGCCCGATGCAATTGGGTGCTCTATCCATACCCCACTTTTCCCTCGTCACTTTCAATTCTCACAAGCACCTTCTCTGAGCACCCATCCTATCACTAAGAATTTCTCTTTGGAGCTAAGAGTTAAATAAGTATATGCATTATAAAAACTGTGTGAATACTGTGGTTACTACAAATATATAAAAAATGCAGGGGCATATGTACAAGCCCCTATCGCCACCAGAACGTCACTTTTAGCGACGTTGTGGTGGCGATAGGGGCTGCACCTTATGTACAAGGCAGCGTTAAGCCACTTAACGTGGCTTAACTCTGCCTTGTACCTGAGGCCCTCTTTCACGCTATGGTTAGCGTGAAAGGGGTGGGCAGTGGGTCTTGCGGTGGGCGTTCCACCGCAACACCCATTCATTTTGACGCTGCCCCCTGTGTACAAGAGTAGCGTACATAGGAGGTAGCGCCAACATTAAGACCAGGTAAATTCTGGTTTTAAGTTGGCAAAACGAGGAGAAATGCATTATTTCTCCTCGTTTTTGCTTTTTCCATGTGTGCTGCCTTGTGCAGCACACATAGAAAAAGCAAAATGCCACGGTTTGTTTATGTACAGGAAGGTGTCCCTTCCTGTACATAAACAAACCTTTAAAAAAAATGCAATTTTGTCACTTTTATGTGTGCTGCATGAAGCAGCACACATGAAAGTGACAGAATGGCATTTTAGGATTGTTTATGTGTAGGAAGGGACACCTTCCTACACATAAACAATCCTCCCCTGCACGCAGACACCCTTGCACTATGGTGCAAGGGTGCCTGCGTTGGCGTTAAGCTGCTAAATATAGCGCCATCGCAGGGAGAAACGCAAGGCTGCACCACATTCTTGTAAATATGGTGCAGCCTTGCGTTTCAGAAGTGGTGGCGCGTGCCGTTAAGCCAAGGAGGCTAACGCCGCTCTCCGCCACTTCCTTGTACATATCCCCCTGGGTTTTGAATTACATTTTCTGTGTGTGTGTCTGATTCCTTTTTTAGGTCTCGCGCCTAGCGTTGCAGTGCGCAGACTGCTCGCGCAGCGCGAGACCTCTTGTATGGGGTTCTGAAAGCTGACCACACGCTCGTGCGTGTGCTCAGGCTTTCGCCGGCAGGCACTGGCTTTCGCATGTTTTTTTGTAAAAAAAAAGGCCCGCGATTGGGCAAAGGCGGGCGCATGTCCCGCCTTTGCAACGCCCATTCCCGTCCGTGGCTAGCACGCGCAGCAGCGCGCGTTCGCCTCGCTGCCGCTGCCGCGCTCCCTCGCCCCCGCACCTCTGTGGTGCGCACGCACCGCTGGTTTTTTCCAGATAGTATCTGAAATAAGTTTCGCAGCTGCTTTTAAACGTGTTGAAGTATTGAAGTATTATGCATTGCACTATCTTCACACAGTATAAAAATGTCTGCCCCATCTTTAGGCTGCTCCTCGGACTTCTGTGAGGCAGAACTCCCGTGTTTTCTGCTGACTGTCTTTGGCGTGGATGTACGGAGGAATGTTTGATTACAGTGTAACAGGTTTGGTGGCGAACTCCAGATAAATGTACACCACGCACGCAAAATGTTCCTTTGGGCATTCAGTTCAGCTACTTGCAGCGGTGGAGGGCTCTGCTCTTCGATGTACTTCCTGACAGACTGCTAAGTTTGAAGTGCCTGTTGGGCACAGGTTGCTCTTTTGAAACTTTCTTAGATTTTTCACTGAGGAATGGTGCCGATGCCAACAATGAGAATAGCACTGATGATCCCAATGGGACTAGTGCCGATGCCAACAATGAGAATAGCACTGATAACCATGGGACTAGTGCCCATGACAACAATGAGAATAGCACTGATGATACCAATGGGACTAAGGCCGATGCCAACAATGAGAATAGCACTGATAACCATGGGACTAGTGCCCATGACAACAATGAGAATAGCGCTGATGATACCAATGGGACTAGTGCCGATGCCAACAATGAGAATAGCACTGATGGTACCAATGGGACTAGTGCCGATGCCAACAATGAGAATAGCACTGATGATACCAATGGGACTAGTGCCCATGACAACAATGAGAATAGCACTGATGATACCAATGGGACTAGTGCCGATGCCAACAATGAGAATAGCACTGATAACCATGGGACTAGTGCCCATGACAACAATGAGAATAGCGCTGATGATACCAATGGGACTAGTGCCCATGACAACAATGAGAATAGCGCTGATGATACCAATGGGACTAGTGCCGATGCCAACAATGAGAATAGCACTGATGATACCAATGGGACTAGTGCCGATGCCAACAATGAGAATAGCACTGATAACCATGGGACTAGTGCCCATGACAACAATGAGAATAGCGCTGATGATACCAATGGGACTAGTGCCCATGACAACAATGAGAATAGCGATGCTGATACCAATGGGACTAGTGCTGATGCCAACAATGAGAATAGCACTGATGATAACAATGGGACTAGTGCCGATGCCAACAATGAGAATAGCACTGATGATAAGAATGGGACTAGTGCCGACGCAAACAATGAGAATAGCACTGATGATAACAATGGAACTAGTGCCCATGACAACAATGAGAATGGCACTGATGATAACAATGGGACTAGTGCCGATGCCAACAATGAGAATAGCACTGATGATAACAATGGGACTAGTGCCGATGCCAACAATGAGAATAGCACTGATGATAACAATGGGACTAGTGCCCATGACAACAATGAGAATAGCACTGATGATAACAATGGGACTAGTGCCGATGCCAACAATGAGAATAGCACTCATGATAACAATGGGACTAGTGCCGATGCCAACAATGAGAATAGCACTGATAACCATGGGACTAGTGCCCATGACAACAATGAGAATAGCGCTGATGATACCAATGGGACTAGTGCTCCTGACAACAATGAGAATAGCACTGATGATAACAATGGGACTAGTGGCGATGCCAACAATGAGAATAGCACATACCAATGGGACTAGTGCCGATGCCAACAATGAGAATAGCACTGATAACCATGGGACTAGTGCCCTTGACAACAATGAGAATAGCGCTGATGATATCAATGGGACTAGTGCCGATGCCAACAATGAGAATAGCACTGATGATAACAATGGGACTAGTGCCGATGCCAACAATGAGAATAGCACTGATGATAAGAATGGTACTAGTGCCGACGCAAACAATGAGAATAGCACTGATGATAACAATGGAACTAGTGCCCATGACAACAATGAGAATAGCACTGATGATAACAATGGGACTAGTGCCGATGCCAACAATGAGAATAGCACTGATGATAACAATGGGACTAGTGCCGATGCCAACAATGAGAATAGCACTGATGATACCAATGGGACTAGTGCTCCTGACAACAATGAGAATAGCACTGATGATAACAATGGGACTAGTGCTGATGCCAACAATGAGAATAGCACATACCAATGGGACTAGTGCCGATGCCAACAATGAGAATAGCACTGATAACCATGGGACTAGTGCCCATGACAACATTGACAATAGCGCTGATGATACCAATGGGACTAGTGCCCATGACAACAATGAGAATAGCGATGATGATACCAATGGGACTAGTGCCGATGCCAACAATAAGAATAGCACCGATGATAAGAATGGGACTAGTGCCAACGCAAACAATGAGAATAGCACTGATGATAACAATGGAACTAGTGCCCATGACAACATTGAGAATAGCACTGATGATAACAATGGGACTAGTGCTGATGCCAACAATGAGAATAGCGCTGATGATAACAATAGGACTAGTGCCGATGCCAACAATGAGAATAGCACTGATGATAACAATGGGACTAGTGCCCATGACAACAATGAGAATAGCACTGATAACCATGGGACTAGTGCCCATGACAACAATGAGAATAGCACTGATGATAACAATGGGACTAGTGCCCATGCCAACAATGAGAATAGCACTGATAACAATGGGACTAGTGCCCATGACAACAATGAGAATAGCACTGATGATAACAATGGGACTAGTGCCCATGACAACAATGAGAATAGCGCTGATCATACCAATGGGACTAGTGCTCCTGACAACAATGAGGATAGCACTGATGATAACAATGGGACTAGTGCCGATGCCAACAATGAGAATAGCACTGATGATAACAATGGGACTAGTGCCGATGCCAACAATGAGAATAGCACTGATGATAACAATGGAACTAGTGCCGATGCCAAGAATGAGAATAGCACTGATGATAACAATGAGAATAGCACTGATGATAACAATGGGACTAGTGCCGATGCCAACAATGAGAATAGCACTGATGATAACAATGGGACTAGTGCCGATGCCAACAATGAGAATAGCACTGATGATAACAATGGGACTAGTGCCGATGCAAATAATGAGAATAGCACTGATGATAACAATGGGACTAGTGCGCATGACAGCAATGAGAATAGCACTGATAACCATAGGACTAGTGCTCATGACAACAATGAGAATAGCACCGAAGATAACAATGGGACTAGTGCTGATGCCTACAATGAGAATAGCACTGATGATAACAATGGGACTAGTGCCGATGCCAACAATGAGAATAGCACTGATAACCATGGGACTAGTGCCGATGCCAACAATGAGAATAGCGCTGATGATAACAATGGGACTAGTGCCGATGCCAACAATGAGAATAGCACTGATGATAACAATGAGATTAGCACTGATGATAACAATGGGACTAGTGCCGATGCCAACAATGAGAATAGCACTGATGATAACAATGGGACTAGTGCCGATGCCAACAATGAGAATAGCACTGATGATACCAATGGGACTAGTGCCGATGCCAACAATGAGAATAGCGCTGATGATACCAATGGGACTAGTGCCCATGCCAACAATGAGAATAGCGCTGATGATACCAATGGGACTAGTGCTGATGCCAACAATGAGAATAGCACTGATGATACCAATGGGACTAGTACCGATGCCAACAATGAGAATAGCACTGATAACCATGGGACTAGTGCCCATGACAACAATGAGAATAGCGCTGATTATACCAATGGGACTAGTCCTATCACACATGATACCAGTCATAGGACCAGCACCTAATGGTTTGACTATTATACAACTACCTCCCATCCACCATAGGAGGACACGTTAATATTTTCTTTTCATACTTTCTTTTCCCTTTTTTTGCTTATTCAGCATCATAGGTTTATATAGCCCAGTATTATATTTTATGTCTGCAGGTGGCTCTAGTGGAGCTCATATGAGCACATTTAGATTAAATTAATATGTATAACGTGCATATTGTATTAATAATAGTAAGGGCACAATAATAGTAGACCCTGTTGTGAATAGGGACCTTTGCCCTCATCAGTGATTATCGTAGAGCTGTTTGATAAAACTTTATTAAGCTCAGTAACTATTTAATTTCCCTCTCTTCTATTCTTCCTTTTTGTCTCCATTAGGCTTGGGTTTTTGAGAACACGAATAATACATGTCTCGGACGCAGAGACGTCTTACCTGACTTGACGATAAGTAAAGTGGGATTATAGGGTGTCTCCCCCTGAGTCCCATTCTATCATTTTATGCACACGGTCCTGATGAAGCGCACAGGGATCCATCAGGGACCAATAGGTTGCGCGAAACATGTCGACCATTATTCACTTTAAAATACACGACACATTTTTTACGGTTTGAGAGCGGTGGGAATACACTGGTCCCTCCCTTGATTTTGTCGAAGGAGAGTCTCCAAACCATCATCACTTTTTAATCTACCTGAAGGACCCGACATTAAACTTACTTGGGTACCGATAGGTTATTTTAACTTCACTTGCACTGACTCACTTGGCCCACACACCCACATGCACAACTGCGGCACCTCCTCAAAAGATCTCCATCAAAGAGCCCTCTTGAAGGGCCCGTGAAGGACTGCAGCGCCACCCTCACGAGGAGCATTGCTCAATGATGATGCTTTACACCCGCAAGGGTGCGTGAGGGCACAAAAACCAACAGTAGGTCTACCCCCACTTCAAGCACACTCAACCGTCCCTTGGAGACAATTACGCATTACTCACAACCACAATTGGTGGAAGAACCCCGCTTATGTTTCTCTCCTCTTTCTTAGGAACTGATACCACTTTGTTTAAAACAATGAGAATAGCACTGATGATACCAATGGGACTAGTGCTGATGCCAACAATGAGAATAGCACTGATGATAACAATGGGACTAGTGCCGATGCCAACAATGAGAATAGCACTGATGATAACAATGGGACTAGTGCCGATGCCAACAATAAGAATAGCGCTGATGATAACAATGGGACTAGTGCCGATGCCAACAATGAGAATAGCGCTGATGATAACAATGGGACTAGTGCTGATGCCAACAATGAGAATAGCGCTGATGATACCAATGGGACTAGTGCTGATGCCAACAATGAGAATAGCACTGATAACAATGGGACTAGTGCCCATGACAACAATGAGAATAGCACTGATGATAACAATGGGACTAGTGCCCAAGACAACAATGAGAATAGCACTGATAACCATGGGACTAGTGTCCATGACAACAATGAGAATAGCGCTGATGATACCAATGGGACTAGTGCTCCTGACAACAATGAGGATAGCACTGATGATAACAATGGGACTAGTGCCGATGCCAAGAATGAGAATAGCACTGATGATAACAATGAGAATAGCACTGATGATAACAATGGGACTAGTGCCGATGCCAACAATGAGAATAGCACTGATGATAACAATGGGACTAGTGCCGATGCCAACAATGAGAATAGCACTGATGATAACAATGGGACTAGTGCCGATGCCAATAATGAGAATAGCACTGATGATAACAATGGGACTAGTGCGCATGACAGCAATGAGAATAGCACTGATAACCATAGGACTAGTGCTCATGACAACAATGAGAATAGCACTGATGATAACAATGGGACTAGTGCCGATGCCTACAATGAGAATAGCACTGATTATAACAATGGGACTAGTGCTGATGCCAACAATGAGAATAGCACTGATAACCATGGGACTAGTGCCCATGACAACAATGAGAATAGCGCTGATAATACCAATGGGACTAGTCCTGATGCCAACAATGAGAATAGCACTGATGATGACAATGAGAATAGCACTGATGATAACAATGGGGCTAGTGCCGATGCCAACAATGAGAATAGCACTGATGATAACAATGGGACTAGTGCCGATGCCAACAATGAGAATAGCACTGATGATAACAATGGGACTAGTGCTCATGACAGCAATGTGAATTGCACTGATAACCATAGGACTAGTGCTCATGACAACAATGACAATAGCACTGATGATAACAATGGGACTAGTGCCGATGCCTACAATGAGAATAGCACTGATGATAACAATGGGACTAGTGCCGATGCCAACAATGAGAATAGCACTGATAACCATGGGACTAGTGCCCATGACAACAATGAGAATAGCGCTGATGATACCAATGGGACTAGTGCCGATGCCAACAATGAGAATAGCGCTGATGATACCAATGGGATTAGTGCCGATGCCAACAATGAGAATAGCGCTGATGATACCAATGGGACTAGTGCCGATGCCAACAATGAAAATAGCGCTGATGATACCAATGGGACTAGTGCCGATGCCAACAATGAGAATAGAGCTGATGATACCAATGGGACTAGTGCCCATGACAACAATGAGAATAGCACTGATGATACCAATGGGACTAGTGCCGATGCCAACAATGAGAATAGCACTGATGATAACAATGGGACTAGTGCCGATGCCAACAATGAGAATAGCACTGATGATAACAATGGGACTAGTGCTGATGCCAACAATGAGAATAGCACTGATGATAACAATGGGACTAGTGCCGATGACAACAATGAGAATAGCACTGATAACCATGGGACTAGTGCCCATGACAACAATGAGAATAGCGCTGATGATACCAATGGGACTAGTGCTCCTGACAACAATAAGTATAGCACTGATGATAACAATGGGACTAGTGCCGATGCCAACAATGAGACTAGCACTGATGATAACAATGGGACTAGTGCCAATGCCAACAATGAGAATAGCACTGATAACCATGGGACTAGTGCCCATGACAACAATGAGAATAGCGCTGATGATACCAATGGGACTAGTGCTCCTGACAACAATGAGAATATCACTGATGATAACAATGGGACTAGTGCCAATGCCAACAATGAGAATAGCACTGATGATAACAATGGGACTAGTGCTGATGCCAACAATGAGAATAGCACTGATGATAACAATGGGACTATTGCTCATGACAGCAATGAGAATAGCACTGATAACCATGGGACTGGTGCCCATGACAACAATGAGAATAGCCCTGATGATAACAACAGGACTAGTGGTGATGATAACAATGAAAATAGCTCTGATGATAACAATGGGACTAGTGCTCATGACAATAATGAGAATAGCACTGATGATAACAATGACTATAGCTCTGATGATAACAGTGGGACTAGTGCTAACGAGAACAGTGAGAATAGCGCTGATGACAACAATGAAACTAGTGCTGATGACAACACTAATAACAACGAAAATAGCGCTGATGATAACAATGAGACTAGTGCCGATGACAACGAGACTAGTGCAGATGACAACGAGACTAGTGCCGATGACAACAATAAGAATAGCGCTAATGATAACAGGACTAGTGCAGATGGCAAAACTGCATGATTAAGAGACTGTTACTCAGGGTCCGCACTGCTCATTCATAGGAGACACTGTCCTGGACTCACATGCCTCTCATCAGTGTGATCACTGGTCTTTAACCATATTCCTCCAACAGATTCTAGCACATTATTACAGGTTAATATGTTCCTTGTGAGGCCTCCTGACTCCTGCCATTGGGATTTAAGTTCTGCCACTATGTTGATTATAATTCCAGTGCTGGAGCATTGTGCTTTTGGTTACACGAAGCCATCTCGTGCTTTACCTGTACTTGTTTGTTTTTGTGAGTAACGTTAAAGGAGCCAGTATGCGCTGTGGAAAGGGCTTTTCGGTAACAACAAGCATTTGCAATGCAATAGGTCTCGCATTTACGCGAGTTTGACCTATTGGCATTGTAAATGACAATGGCTTTTATTTATGTTTCAAAAACCAAAACATAAATAAAAGGCAAAGTCATTTACATAAAAATAGCTCAAACTCTTGCATTATTAAAGTTTGAGCTATTGGTGTTGCGATATTTAGCAATGCCAATAGCTCAAACTTTAATAATGCGAGACCTATTGCATTGCAAATGCTTGTTATTTATTCTGTTTTTTCTGCTTTGACCTCAAACCCTTTGTGATTGATTCAGAGGTTGTCCATAAATGAGTGTGCAGAGGAATTGACTAAATTAGCCCTCCTGGACTCAAATGTATTTTTTCCTTTACGATCGGACCATTGTTTTCTGTATCAAGAGTAACCCAGGTCCTGCGGGTACATTTTTGGGTTACCCCATTGTTTTGCATCAGCATCACTCTCAGCACATCTCACAAATCCACACTGCACCACACAACACAGTCTGATGCTGCATTGTACCAGTCATCCACTAAGCCGCAATTTTGAGATGGAGAAAGGTCCCCTGCATGGCTCTGAGCTTCTTAAGCCACTGCATTTAAGTCAATATTGCAAGCTGTAGGGTTTTTGACCCTTACATCAGACACACACATTCATGTGTGAGTGCGAAGGCTTTTCCAAAACCTCAGTACACACTACATTCATGCATGTGGAGTGATGCCTATTTCATGATCTGGAGTAAGACCTTGAGTAGGTCTTTGCACCGTCTCTGTTAGTAGAGTGACTACCGTCATCGCCCCAGGCTGTAAAGGACTGACAGTGGTGTCAGCAAATTGATGTACATGCAGGCAGGGATGTGCATACTAAATATCGCAGTCAGAATATCAAGGGTACTAAATATCGAGGACAATGTATTTTAAAAAATATCGACTGGTAAGTAAGTCTGGATTTTCTATTCACTCCACATATATGTACCTAAATGGTACAGAGATCTTGAAGTTACATAGATGTTAAGTTAGGAACAGTAAATCTATACCTCTCATATGCACTTACCTCTCAATATTTTGTCCCTTTATATTCTGTCCTCAATATTCTTGCAGATTATCAGGCTCTCCTCTACTTTTTAAATTGTTCTGCCATTCCCCTATGACTGGGTTTTTGCACATCCATGTAGAGTATCAATGTTTCGTGTCCGAGCACTACTGGCATATATATGTTTCATGTGCATGCATTGATTGAATGTGAAGGATGTGTGTGGAGAGCAAAACAGTGCATGTAGTTACAGCCATTGTGGGTCCCATTTTGTATCCAGCATATTCTGGTGGCACCTAAGATGGAGGCTTGGAGCGAGAGCACACACAGTATATATGTACTGCAGGGCGCCTAAGAACGTTCCAAGGATCTCTTTCAGTGGGTCAGACAAATGGGTATGGATGAAGTTAAGGATGGATGCAAAGGGCTACTTTGAAGCGAGGGGGTTCCTGCACCCCGTCATGGCCCATTGTTCTCTGGCAGAGGCTAACCCCAAAGGTTAACAGGAAGTTAAGTGGGGCAGCATCAGTTGCCTTGGTGCTTTTTTATCGGTTGCTCCTGAGAGAAGCTTTCCTCCCCCTGCTTTTCTGCTTACACCTATCACAAGTTACCAAGGCAGGAGCAGTCTTCATGGAAACCACAAAAGTTCAGAGGTGCCCAGAACTTAGCACAGAACTGAACTGATTAATGTCACAAATAATGTCTAAGTATAAAGATGAGGCGGGCTCTTCCAGTCAGCCTACCAAGATTTCCTGACCAGAAGCCTGTGGTTTAATACCAGTAATGGCCGGGAGGTTCTTTTGAGCTTCAGGGTTGTGGTGCTGAACGACAACTCCTTTACCAAATACTGGACCTGTAACCGAGGGAAGAAATGACTAGCCTGCCAGGACGGGCTGCCTGTAACTAACTTTGAAGGAGAGAGCTGATTGTGCAGGAGGAGTAGCATAGGAGGTGCCCATGCATGAAGAAGATGTTTCTGAGAAGAAGTGAAGGCAGGGAAGTGGCTCTGCAAAGTTAAACTATTACTACGACATGGGTGAAATTGTAACAAGAATTGGAAGCCCAGATGTGTATCCTCAGAAGAGGCCAAAGTAACACCTGTGCTGAGGGTGACCAGAAATCTGCCAGGAGGAGGATTCTCATAAGCATCCTAGAGCAGTGAAATGCCCAAGTACTAAGACTAATAGATACAGTCAGACTTTAAAAAAAAAGTCTTCAAGTGCCAAGTGAAGTAAAGAACAACAGAAGGAGTGTCACTGCAGCAACTCAGTTGGCCGCCAGACTTGTTTGGGACTGGGATTTTGAGACTGGGTCTTAGTAATATCTAAGCAGGAAGAACTCCATGATAATGAGCTCTGCAACTCGAATTGCTCCTCTTACTGACTAGTACTATTGTGACTTACCTGAGGTTTTGGGTGCTGGTATTTATTGAGTACAGAGATCCTGTCAGCTGGGCTGGAGTCAGGGTCCCACTGTTTGCATAGGGCAGGCCAGCAATCAGCCTGAACCTGTTGACAGTGATCCTGCCGGAGCTTCATGTACATGAAGACCTCACAAACTATTTCCCCCCAGACAGCATATTATCATAGTATTCTACCTGCAACAGATGAGAGCAATATACTTACCTCGAGAGGAAACTGAAACTGTAACTCAGGAAAAGAGCACTCCAGCAAGTCTCACTTAGACTTTTCACCATTAGACTGAAAACCAATGTCATTGCTTAACAAGACTGTCCCCATATCACCACAGGTACTGTTTCACATTGTTCCTCCTTAATTACTGCTCTCTGAGTCTTGTGTGCAGTATAATTTTCCAGGTGTGTAGTGTTAAAGTGCTTCTTGTTTTCTTAACCAGCAGTTTATTGATTGAGACTTGACTTTTTTGAGTCCTCAGTCTCCAACCCCCACACCATGTCCCTGGGTAAGCCTTGGACTGCCTGACTTCACTACCAGGAGAATCAAGTGCTGAGGGGGTGAGCTTGGTGATCAATTTTGGGTCCAGTTGTAGGACACAGTGGTAAATGTCTCTGGTTGATACAGTCTGGGCTCAGGAACCCCTGACTATCCCTGACTCCTGTAAAAGTTCCCACAAACTGCATAACAACATATGCCATACCCCAACTTACCAGATCACTCTCACTGCTGATACTACCAGCTACTACATCATGCACCAACTCATCAGTCGTCCTTGCACACCTATATGCACATCATACTGCGCCAAGGAAGCTTTTCTCTAAACGCTCATCCCACAACAGAATGACCCAGCATCACAATACAGGGCATCTTTCCTCTTTCAACTGATACCAGGTCATTGTTATACCACCACTCTTCACTTTCAGACACAAGACATTCCATACATCAAAACTCACAGCAACACTCAGTGCCCATGACCAAACACCAGCCACTGAATCCCCATCTCAGCTGATCCAACCACATCACACCACAGTATAACATACTACATTCATTGCACCACTCCATAGATACACATTTCACATGCTTACCAATTATACATCACATTGGTCCACGCTGATCTTCTCAAGACATCCGAGATCACTATACCATAAAGCAAGACACCACAATACTCCACATTCATCACACTATTACTCATTAAAGAAAGAACAATTGATGGACGGAATGCTGAACAATGTCAAACACTCACCCCAAGTCAGAGATCTGGGTTTAAATCCATCTTTATTTTACTCTCTATGCCATTTCAGTTTGGACCCAACCATATGCAAATAAGTCTTGACCCTGCTCCCCATTGGAACAATCCAGCCCGAACTGCCAGGCCGGGTCCTCTCTGGACTAGAAACAAGCAACCTAGACCGGTTTTGGGGTATCATCCCTCATCTGCCAGGATAGCTTGAATCCAGTGGCATGGCAAGCACAGGACCTGTGTCTGGGCATACCCGTCCCACTTGGGGTTATAAATTCCAAAAAATCAATTGATGAACAGAATGCTGAACAAGGTTAAGTACTCACCCCCAGTCAGAGATCTGGGCCTAAATCCATCCTTTCTTTGCTCACCACGCTAGTTTGGACCCAGCCATATGCAAATCAGTCTTGACCCTGATCCCCATTGGAACAATCCAGCCTGAACTGCCTGGCCATGTCCTGCCTGGACCAGAAACAAGCATCCTAGTACCAGTTTCGGGGTCTCACCCCTCATCAGCCAGGATAGCTTGAATCTAGTGGCATGGCGAGAACGGGACCCAAGTCTGGGCATACCCATACAGCTTTGGGTGACAAATGCAAAAGAACAATTGATGGACGGAATGCTGAACAATATCAAACACTCACCCGGGTCAGAGATCCGGGCCTAAGTCCATAGTTTTTTTGCTCACCATGCCAATCCAGTTTGAACCCAGCCATGTGCAAATGAGTCTTGACTCTGCTCCCCACAGTACCAGTACAGCCTGAACTGCAAGGCCAGGTCCTCCTGGACCGGAAACAAGCCTCCTAGGACTGGTTATGTTGTATCACCCCTCATCAGCCAGGAGTCCAGTGGCTTGGTGAGCACAGGACCCATGTCTGGGCATACTCGTCCAACTTGGGGTGACAAATGCAAAAAGAACAATTGATGGAATGCTGAACAATGTGAAACACTCACCCTAAGTCTGAGATCTGGGCCTAAATCCATCTTTTTTTTGCTCACCATGCCATTCCAGTTTGGACCCAGCCATATGCAAATTAGTCTCAACCCTTCTCTCTATGAGAACAGTCCAGCCCAGACTGCCAGGCCAAGTCCTCCCTGGGCCGTAAACAAGCATCCTAGAACTGGTTTCAGGATATCACCCCTCATCAGCCAGGATACTTTGAATCCAGTGGCATGGCGAGCACGGGACCCACTATATCTGGCTGATGAGCCTATAATAAGTGCGAAACTGGTCCTGTATTGCTTGTGTTCAGGTTCAGGGAGGAACTGGCTTGGCAATTCGGGCTGGACAGTTCCTAATTGGAGCAGGGTAAAGACTGATCTGCATATAGCTGGGTCAAAACTGAGTTGAATGGTGTGCAAAATAACAGTGGATTGGGATGTGGCTCAAGTAATTACCAGTGGCTGAGATTAATTCAAGTAGTCCATCCATCACTTTTGTGTACTTATATGCCACCCAAAGTGGGACGGGTATGCCCAGATGTGGGTCCCATGCACACTATGTCACTGTAACCAAGCTATATATGGCTGATGAGCCCGTAACAAGGGCAAAACTGGTCCTGGATTGCTTGTGGTCCGGTTCAGGGAGGACATGGCTTGGCTGTTCAGGCTGGACTGTTCCTATTGGAGCAGGGTAAAGACTGATTTGCATAGAGATAGGTCCAAACTGAGGTGGCATAGTGTGCAAAATAGCGATGTATTGGGATGCAGCTCTGAGTAATTACCAGTGGCTGATAGTAATTCAAACATTCCATCCATCTATTTGGGGGACTTTACTATTACTCATTACATCACCCTCACCACGTCACAATAGCCATATAATTTCTCACATGCTTCACATAGTACTGTATAATTGCACCACACGCAACACGAAACTACAGCACACAGCATCACGCACCCACTGCAAGCACATGTCCCCATGCATATTACACACTCCCATGTATTTATTACACATGCCCACCTAGCACAGCAACACCACACAGGTTAGAAGCAACCCACTTTGCGCTGCGCCCCACAGAGACAATCTATACTCGGTATCTATCAGCACCTCTGCCCCTTCAGAGGGGGTGAGACAGCATCCCTTTCTATGTTTATTAATCATGATGCATGGCTAGTACCAGACCATGCCCTCTCAATGGGAGCTACAATTGTAACCTCTGTAAGCATGGAGGTCTCTCATATATACTTAGTGAATTTCAGAAAAAGGCCCTGGACAAGAAAGACTTAGAAATAACAATCTAAATTGGGCAGGTAAGTCAAGGGACAGGAGCATAATAAGTAGGAAGCTAGGAAATGGGACAGTTTGGAGGTAATGGGAATGGCAACTTGTATATATTGTAACCAGGAGACAAGGGACAATGGGGGAGGGGGTGGGGAAACTCTTCCAAATGGTGGTTGGATAGAAGATCACACCGGGATAGCACCTCAGAAGACATTGGGTCAAAACTCACTTTAATAGAATTGGGTTAGACATGGCTGCTGGCCCAAAAGGCAACAGCCACATTTCATTCACTTAGCCGAGGCTCACGAGATTCCTACCAGGAACAAACAACGCAAACAAAAAGCAACTCACCCACAAGCACTGCACCACGACTGACTGAGAACACATGGAAGAGCACCAGTCCTGTCACTCACAGTGGGGTTCGGCAAAACCCTTAGGGGCTCATTTATGAAAAGTGTTGCATCGCTGCGTGAAAACAGCGATGCAACACTTTTCAGTGGATCCTTCTTGCGACACCACTGATGCGCTGCATTTACTGTACGGCGCTCCATGTCGCAAGGATTTACAGATACATCAGTATTCCTGACGTATCTGTATGTGCAAAAGTGGCGCATTGCAGGGGTGTGTCTGAAAACAGATGCAACTCCAGCAATGGGTCCTATCACATGGGGTAAGCCCCATGTGAAACGTCCTGCATCAGCCTTACGCCTGCTGTGAGGCAGGCGTAAGGATTTGACGCAATGGCGTCCTAGAAGTGTCGCAGTAAAATCTCATGGATTTCACTGCAACACTTCTACGACCCTTTTTTGCGGGGGAACGCCCACCCTGCATACATTATACCTGACGCAGGTGTAATGTAGCACAGGGGTTAAAAAAGTGAGGCATCTGCTTAGATGCGTCACTTTGTAAATATGGCGCAGTGTGGTGCATATTTTACGCCGCGATGCATCACAAAAAGTGACGCACCGGTGGCGCAAGGGGCTCATAAATAAGCCTCTAATAGTTTACCTCTAACACTACCTTGGCCGACTCAGAATATGTTGGAGGATGACAAGAGCCTGCAGTGTGAATCTACAGGCAGAGAAATCCCAAGTCACATACCACATGAGCGACATGTAAGATGTAAGGTGGCAGAATTCACCTCGCACAGTTCACCACTATGGCATCGCCGTCACCAATAAATACCACTTGCAGCCTCATTTATACCTGACTGTAGCACGGTAAGAATGGGGAAACCATGAGGAAAACGTGCATTCAGGCATTGCACTTTTGTTCTCTTATTTAAACCATGACCGCACCAGCGAAGAAACTGTGGAGGAATCTGCATTTAAAACATGTAGGACTGGAGTGGAGATTGAGGTAAAAAAAAATGATAAAAATGTGCCTTAAATTTCCACTTTCTTACAGCACTTTTTCCTCCAACCCTCCATTGATGGATTTCTCCTTTTGCGGCAGGAAAGCCTGGGGAGCAATTTAAGTGCTTTTAGAATTATTGGTTTAATGCATCGTGAAGCTTTTTTTGTTAACTTTAAACAACAAACCACTGCACTCACTATGGGTGGACCGGCCGAGCAGACAGCTGAGGCAGAGATTCCCTACAAGGAAGCACTTATCTGCTGCAGCCTGGGTGCTAGACAGGCAGGGCGTGAGGAAACCCATGCCGATAATAAAAAGGTTTTCAATGGGCACGGAATAGAGTATGTGGTGTATAGTGTATAGTAGTGGACATTCACAGGCTTTCAGAAGTGGACTTTCTTGGTCGAGCTTAACATGTGCCTGACTTTGCCCTAGCCACTGACATCCCAAGCATGACACTTTGCTGACTGTTTCCCAGACCACTGGACTTTGAGATGCTCCAGTCTGACACAGTGCCTGCCTGCATGCCTTAAACAGGACTGACCCTGTGTTAGCCTAGCGGCCTTTTGCAGATGGGCCTGATGTATGAACAGTTCTGCAAGGGTGATATGCGTGAGACTTTGCCCCAGGCCTATTGACCTTACCACGAGTCTGACTCGGTGCTGACTGTTCCGCAGCCCTACCACATTCACACTGTCTGCTGCCTAAGGCTGGCTTGGCCATTGCGGGCATCGGGCGTTTTATCGGTTGGCTGGAAGGTGGAGGCTGGTTTTGGAGAAGGGGGGCTCTTTTTGTTACCGGGAGCCGGTTTTCAGCAGTGCTGCAATATCGTCCCCCTGTAACAAAAGCAGTGGTGCTGCTTCACACTAACACCCCCCCAGCAGCCCCACTGGGGGCTGGTCTGATAGAATTGCCAGGGCTGCTTTATGTTCTCAGTCCGGCCCTGCCAAGGCCTTCGGCTCTAGGGAGACTAGGTAAGGTCAGGGGCGTAACACAGGCCCCCGCATCCACCGCGGTGCGGGGGGGCCCAAGCTGCAGGGGAGCCCCTCAGCACCTTACTCAGGCCTGAGCGCTCCGGATAAAATCAGGAGCGGGGGCCCCTCCGTGTACATTGCAGGGGAGCCCCTTAAACTTTCGTTACCCCAATGGGTAAGGACCACTTTGCTGTGCTTTCGCCTCCTTAACGAGCTGAGATATCTTTCCTTTTGCAGTGCGCCCGGGAACCTGGTGTGTTCAGTCTTGGTCGCAAGTGCTCTGCAGGATCATGCCTGAATCTGGCAATAGCACACTTTGTTTCAATTAAGGTTCTTTTCCTGCTGCAGGTGTGTTTATCATCCCTGGGGAGGAAAGAATAAGAGAGCAAAACTGGCGAAGGGGGTGGCAGTGGCAGAGAGAAGAAATGTGTAGAGAGGGAGAGAAGTGACAGGAAAACCTGGAGGGAGAACCCGATGTACAGAGGGATGGAGGATAGAGAAGGTCACAGAGGCGGATCCTCCGTTAAAATGGAGGAGCGCTGCCCACTGCTCTCTCAGCAGTGAAAACATGAAAAATAAAATGATAATAAAAAAGGTTATTATCATTTTGTTTTTTTCTTGCTGAGACGAGTCAAGGGCAGAGCGGGGCCGGGCCATTCTGACGGGCAGCAGCAGGGGGAGGAGTGGTGGGCACTGCTGCAAGTGAGCAATGTCGGTATGGCCAGCCATCTTTGGACGGCTAAACTGACATGCGCACTTGGATCTCTCTACCCGAGCTGTGCAGCACAGCTGAGTGGAGACCAAGCACAGGCTCTCAGGCCCTAACTGAGCGTCAAACCAGCTAGCTCATGCCAATCGCAGCGCTGCTCTCATGCTAGTTAATAGTATTGCCAGCATGAGAGCAGTGTCTGGGTTGGCGTAGGCGATTGGGACCTTGCATTACCTCCTAGGAGTCGAGAGAAGTGGTACAGAAAAGCAAGTGTTATTTTTTTGTTTGTATTCCCCCCCCCCCACACTGCTCCCGCTTCTCCCTGCACTGCCTCACCATTTTTGTTTCACAGCGGCTGCCGCTGAGGATCAGTGTTAGAAATTTAAATATTGATTTGCTTACCGCATAAATACAGCACATTTGACATTTTGAGGCTGATTCCGATGCTGTAGGATACGGCTCCGACCGTCGGTCGAAGCCATTCCTACCGCATCGTAATCAGCTGGTCGGATTCCTTTCCGACTGACCCATTAGGATGGTGTCCGTCGGAAAGGTATCCTACCAGTCATTACGACTGGCTTCCGATAGGCTCGGAGAGCCGTCCGCCAGTCGGAATGACTTCAGTAATCCCAAGGGCAGCTCTTTCCGCCCGAGGGACTACAATGTTGGATTCCTACAGCCTTTCTGTGCCGGCCTTTCCGACAAAGAAAAGCTGTAGGAAGTCGACTTTGGGGGCCCCCAGCAGGGCCCCCATGGGTGCACGGCCTCTGGTTGGAGGCCGAGGGGGCACCTATGGTGCCCCCCTGTTGATCCCTGAGCCCTGTGGCAGGCCCCCCGTGGCAGGCACCTTGAGGTGCCTGCCACGGGGTGCAGGGATGAACTGCACCTCGCCGTTTTACAATGAGAGCAAGCATTCCGGTCTGAATGCATGCTCCCATTGTAAACAATTGGAGTGCGACCGAACAGTGTTCCGTCGCATCCTAAGTGTTCGGTCGGGACCGCCGGCAGGAGGTCGGTCGGTCCCAGTACCGAAACGATTTCGGGCGGATTTTAGTCCGTCCAACCTCGTAATTAGGCCCAAAAAGTTAAATAGTCTTAAGAATCCACCTTGCCCATCACTAAGAGGTAAGAATGGTTTCTAATCTTTGAAAAAAAATTATTACAAAAATCCACTGAAAAAATTACAAAATATAGTTAAAATAATGATTTGTCCTAAAAGAGTGGTTGTGTCAGTCACATGTCACAAGAGGCTAAGTTAAAAAAAAAACATAATAACCAGAGGGGCCCAAATGTTTTCTTAGTAGCCCTAAGTGGTGCTTCTGAATGTTTACCGAAGACCAAGCAGTCTACTAAACTCGATTCCACTTAATGCTTCTTTCTTCCATTATCCTACTATTTCTGTCTTTTATCTCACTCTTGCAGTCTCTTTTAGATTCCTTTTTCGCCCTTGTCATAGTTTTTCTAATGTTTTCTGCTTCCTTCTTTTCCCTCTTTCTGCCTTTTTCACTCCTGCTTTAGGTCAAATCTAATGATGATGTATAAGTCCTGGTTCACAAAAATGAGTGCTGCTGCAACCAATGACACACATTAAACATTGTTTGAAGTATCCTAGGGGGATATTCACAAGCACGTGCGCTAAACATCTCCAAAAAATGTTAACACAACTTTACACATCGCAGTCTATCGCGGGAAAATAACCCTGTGTTAACGTGGAATTCACAACACGGCGGTACCATGCGATAGTCTGCCGAAAACTCGGCCAATGTCCGCGATACAACCACCTCAATGGAGATAAAAACACAAACCCCAACACCAAAAAACGTGCGATGAACCCATTCGCGATGAGGAAAGCAGCGATAAGCAGCCCCAGGCCCGCGACACACACACGGCATGCGGGAATAAGCACAACAAAAGCAGGAAAAAGGAAGACAAACCAAACAGAAAACAACAGCGAAGCACAATGGAGGCAGCCGGAGCTAGTACACAACCCCACAAGCCCCATTGGCAACAAAACATTGTACATGGCAGTCCATCGTGGACAAGGTGAATGCAGCCGGAGAGCGGAGGAGGACAATGGAAGAAAACCAGAACAGCTGGAATGATGCGAAACGCACAAACAAGCAGAAACACGCCAACAATCAGAAGGCAGCAATGCACACCGGAGGTGGGAGTCCAGCGCCACACCAGGAGCTGGATGACATGGAGGAAATGGTGTCCACCACATCAGTCTGGAGATGGTGGCAGGAGTAGGGGACCGGAAACTGCTCAAAATCAACAGACACAACAGCAGGGAGAGGAACGACCAGGGACTGGGGGGACGGGGGGAGATGGGCACAATGGCACACATGCACAATTAAGCACAGCACAACTGCAGACAAACCATGCCCAAAAGTAACAACACCAACCAAGAGCACAAGTCCCACAACTCGGCAATATCACACCACTGAACAAGCACAGAAGTGAAAACCACACTGCCTGAAAGGGAGAAGGGTGAGCCAAATCAGAGCTGAAGGGACATCTCACACACAATGCAGCACACACACATAGGAAGCAGAGCACCTCAACATCAAACACAATGTGGCACAAACAGCAACATTTGCACAACCGAACACAGGACACAAGTGCACCCGTTTGTGGCCGGTAAATGGCCATACGCATCTGGCAAAGCACGAAACAGGGACATGATAATGCACAAGTACAAACCCACAGCCCTGATGGGGTAGCAATGCATGTATGGCAGGGACCCAGATAGGCAATGACACACACATTGGCATACAAATCAACACTCATCACAGTTGGAGACAAGTGAAGGTGCGAAAACTTTATCAACAATTGCGTGTCAGTACGGCCAAGAGAAGTGTCACGACATGCAGACCAATGCAGCAGCATGTCTGAACGAGGAACGTTGGAAAGCGCCCATGTCCACCCCGGGGGAGTCCATCACCCACACAAGTCAGTGCCAACCCACGTTGGCTGTCCGCGAATGGATCCGGAGTCCAGGCCAATGCAGCCATGTCCACTGTCGTCTTGGGACATGTGACAAGATCCCCAACATGCAACCAGGCGTCGGGACACGTGCAATGGGTCACATTCAGTTGTGGCTGCAGGTACGTTGTCACTCGTCCATGAACGCGAGTGCAGCAGCGTAGGCCAACATTTCCAATGAGAGCTCGTTGTCCACCACACCTAACATGTCGGCGACGTAACCCATCAGCTGTCCTGGACAGATGTGCTGACTCCAACCCCTGGCCCCGATTGGCACTAAAGCCCAAAAGGGGAGCGGCTCTATGTGGTCAGTGCACACGACGACTCGTGCAATCTCCCAGGTCCAGTTGCCAGCATGCATGCCAATCATCCAGGCATGCCATAAACGGGCATCACGGTGACACTCCTGGTCGTGGGCCAACAGGGGGCGCACACACACATTGAAATCCAGGTCAGCTACCGTTACGTTGGAGAGGCAGACATCCATGGTCCACTCGAATATGCACGAGCGACAATGCAACACAGGCTGAACGCAGGTGACGTTGGCAAGGGGGAACCTTAGCCGGTAACTGATCCCCAGCACTGCAAATTGCAGTGCCCCCAGTACATGCAGCAGACGTGCACGGTACAGGTCCACGTGACTGGAGTTGGGCATGTGTCCGGGATGGTCTGCCATTGCGTCAGTGGCTCTGCTTGAAGTGGCACTGTGCTGACCCGCGCCAGTCCTGTGGATGAAATGGCACAGCTCGGAGCAATGAGCAGTGTCTGTGTGCAACGGGTGCAGGCCTGGGGTGGGGTGGGAGTATGTGTGAAGGCCATTGCACGCACGCTAACTACGACCAAGGACTTCTGCGTGTGGGATGTGTACAAGTTGGTCTCACGTCGGGCAGTGCGTAGTGTGGGAGTCGCCAGCAAATGCTATCGTATCTGTCAGGGGGTGCTGGGCACATGCAAGTTACAGCTCGGAGCTGCAGATGTGCATCCGCCTGATAGTTCAGACAAAGGACCTTTCATCGCTACAGTAACCCTACCATCTGCTTGCATACAGGAGATGTACAGAGGCCTGTCGTGGGTGGGGTGGCATGATTGCGACCCAGGGAATCATGGATGATATGCCGAGCATGTGGCACATGAGCGGCCACACTGGGTGTCACGTTGCCTCACAGCTGCTCCTCCCTCCCACGAGCCCCCACACTTGTGTGCGCTGCGCGGTTGTATCACGTGCACTCCTACGGCACCCCATTGTCATGCCTGTCTGCGCATGTCCAGCGGCATGCCAACAACACCGTGAAGCTGGCCGTTCAGACTGTGCTGCCACGTGAGTGTAGGCCAAGGGTCTGGACAGGGCAGACACAGGTGTACAGTCCATGGCTGGCTGTGATCGCGCTGCGAATGAGGCTAGGCATCTGACTTATGCAGCCGCAGGACTGATACACATAACACTTGGCATGTATGAGCCAAGACCCCGAGCGGTCTTGCGCTCCTACATTTCCCCGTACGTGCGGGCCCGCCCTCCGGGTGCATGCTACATTGCAACATCGACTACTGTGGCCCCGGTGGCGACAACACTCCAACACAGAGACACGCTTACCGCACTTTCTGCTCAAGGCCAGACCAGAGCCGCGCCCTGATCCCCCTGCCGAATCAGCACACCCCTGCGCTGACCTGATGTACGCCGGACCAGCACACGCCGCTTGTGCATGCAGGGGGGGCGGGCGAAGCTACATGTCCAAGGTCTCAGCCAGTGCTGAGGTGACATGGTATCGTTTGCTGAAGACAGCACACTGTGATGTTGCAGTGCTCAGGCCCATCATGCTGACATAATGACCACACAGACACACTTGCTTAGATGGTGTGAATGGCTACGGGCACGTGCGCCCGGCCACTTTTATTAGCAGGCTCACATGTCGAGTGACACCTGTGTTGGATGTGTGTGGGGTGTGTGTACACCAGCCGTCATGGAGTGCCTGGTGCAGTCAAAAAACGACAACAGTGTACATCGTTAAGGACACAACCATTCAACCATAAAGGCCCCATGACTTGAGCTGCACTGAGTTAGTGGCCCCGGATGCACAGCGTCCTGCACGGGCCTACCGCCACGGGCCGGTGACTTGCGGTGCACTGGGGCAGGGTCATGAGAGCAGAGCAGGTTCTCGTAGATGACAAAGGGGGTTGTCGCGGAGTGTCTCAGTGGACAGTGGAAGGTGTACCCCCAGGGCATGATGCAGAGTGCAGAACCACACAGAAACAGTCACTATGGTGTATATGAATGGAACAGACACATGTCGAACACCAAGTCCGGCCCAGCCAGATGATGATGCAGACAACCCCCAGGCCATGGACTCAGACGCCACCAAAGTCCAACCAGAAAGTGGCCATGACTCATTGCGCACAGAGTTAGTGGCACCAGTGCTGATGGGGGATGCCGCCTGCGATGAGGCGTGTCCAATGTGTACCCAGGACACAGTTCCACATGTGTGACCAACTGGACCGCAGTGTAGGCCTGAGGCAGCGGTCAGCAGGGGCCATTCACCGAGTGTTGCCGGCTTACTTTGGATGGTCCCACCGGCCTGCGTAGTTCAGGTTCAGTGGCACCACGGGACGCGGACTTGCGGTGAACAGGGTTGGTGGCACCAGGTCAGTTGTTGCTAGTGTTTGGTCACCTCCGTGACGAGGATCCGGCTTTCATCCGGACTGAACCGCATCTTCCTCTTACTCCTCTCCATGCGTTCACTGGTATGGACTCTGCCATTCATGAATCACGACTAATTGCTGGATGTGGGACCTACTGGACCGCAGTGTAGGACGGGGGCAGCGGTCAGCATGGGCCCACAGACACGTGTCGTGTGCTTGCGATGCAGACTTTGGCTTCACTGATCGGAGGGAGTATAGTGATGTGGACGCTGCCACGGACTTGGGGTCACTGCCATTCAACACTCAGGACACAGTTCCACATGTGGGATCTACTGGGCCGCAGTGTAGGCCTGAGCCCTCATCCAAGTGTCGCCGGCTTGCGTTGAACAGGGTTAGTGGCAAAATGTGTCGCAGGCTTGCGTTGAACAGGGTTAGTGGCACCACGTGTCGCAGGCTTGCGTTGAACAGGGTTAGTGGCACCACATGTCGCAGGCTTGCGATGCAGACTTTGGCTTCACTGATCGGAGGGAGTTCAGTGATGTGGACGCTGCCACGGACTTGGGGTCACTGCCATTCAAGACTCAGGACACAGTTCCACATGTGGGACCTACTGGGCTGCAGTGTAGGCCTGAGCCCTCATCCAAGTGTCGCCGGCTTGCGTTGAACAGGGTTAGTGGCACCACGTGACGCAGGCATGCGTTGAACAGGGTTGGTGGCACCACGTGTCGCAGGCTTGCGTTGAACAGGGTTGGTGGCACCACGTGTCGCAGGCTTGCGATGCAGACTTTGGCCTCACTGATCGGAGGGAGTTCAGTGATGCGGACGCTGCCACGGACTTGGGGTCACTGCCATTGTTAGAAATGGGATCTCTAGTTGGCAAGGGCTTGCACCTTTGTCCAAGTAGGGACCCTTCTTCCTAGTCAGGGTAAGGGTTGTTACACTCGTGAAGTAACCCCTGCTCACCCTCGTGGTAGCTTGGCACGAGCAGTCAGGCTTAATTCAGAGGCAGTGTGTAAAGCATTTGCACATAACCAACAGTAATATAGTGTAAGCACTACAAACGGACACCACACCAGTTTAGAATAATAACCAATATTTTATATACTCAAGACAAGACCAATTACGACAAAAATCCACAATACTATACTTTACGAATGAATACTTGATACGTTAACTTCTTCTTTGCAGAAATAGCACAAAAGCAAAGTTCGTACGAGTCGGTAGCTCCGTCCGAGCCTACCGTGATGCTGAAAACCACAGAGTCTAACAGTTCCAGCCGACCGCGTCGATACGGGCCAGCAGAGTCGTGAACAGACTCGGTTACAGTACCTTTCTCGTTGTGGCTGGTACGGAGTGTACGAGCCGGTCGGCGTTCGTCGCGGTTGCGGTGCAAGACGGAGCGATGCAAGGTGCGGTGTCCCTCGATGCGGTGCAGGCAGCGGCTCGATGAGCGTCGGGCAGACGGAGTCGGTGAGTCCAAGGCGTGCGATGCAGGGCGAGACGATGCTCTATGCGGTGCTGACAGGTTGCGATGCAGGCGACCTAGCCGGAGTGCGGGAGCTGGCGTCGGACAGCGGTGCGAGTCGGAGCGGTGCGTCGCAGACGTGCGAGCGGTGCCCCAAATGCGGTGCGGTCTCGACTCTTGAGCCAGTTGCAGCGACAGTGTCGGTCTGGTCCGGCTGGCCCAGTGAAGCGATGCGATGCGAACTGCGGTGCCCACAGGTCACGGTGCAAGCAGCGGCTCGATGTCGGCGGCGTCGGACGTCGCCCACGGTGAGACCAGGGTTGCGATGCGAAGCGGGGCGATGCGGTCTGCGGTGCAAACAGGTCACCGGCCAGGGATGGATTCGGTTGACGGAGTCGGTTGCAGTTCCCTTCCTCTGTGGCAACTGAAACAGCGTTCCAGAAGCGGTACCCAGAGGCTTGTGAAGTCTTTGTAGTCCCTGAGACTTCTTAACAGGAGGCCAGCTCGGTTCCTGGCCCTTGGAGATACTCAGCACAAGATTGTAGAAAGTTCAGTCCAGTCCTTTCACTGCCCAAGACAGAAGCAGCAACTGCAGGCCAACCCACCAAAGCAACAACACAGCAAAGGGGCAGTACTCCTCCTGGCAGCTCTTCCAGCTCTTCGTCTTGGCAGGTTCCTTGATTCCAGCGAGATCTAAATTCATGGGGTCAGGGCCCCAATATTTATATCCCAAATTCCTTTGTTCTCTGAAGGCAGAGAGGCCTTCGCCTAGTCCAAACCAGTTCTGGAGCACTTTGTTGACAAGTCTCCGTCCCTTCTTTCAGTGAGTAGGCCAGGGACATCAGACGCACCACAGGAGGTGGAGCCAGCATTGTGGAGGGAAGGCACTGTCCTATTCAGGGCCCAGGTGCGACCCCTCCCACCCATCTACAGGTCGATCTGGCTATTCAGCCCTGCGCTGACTCACCCTGTCTCCTGGCATCCCCCAGCCCCTGTCACTCACATTCCAGACAAGGAATACACAACCTCGCAGAGGCAGGCTTGGATGGTTAGGCAAGAAAATACCCACTTTCTAAAAGTGGTATTTTCAAACGCAGAATGTTAAAACCAACTTCACTAAAAGATGCATTTTATCATTCTGAGTCCAGGCATACTAAACTCGAATTTCTACCATGTTCCCGGGGTCAGTTAGGATTATAAACTGTAATAATCAAAACTGCCCGTTCTGGCCTAGGGGAACAGGTAGCCTTGCAATAGTGAAAAACGTACTAGGCTGTAATTCACTATCAGGACATGCCGCACACACCCGGGCATGTCCTACCTTTCGCATACACCGCACCCTGCCCACAGGGGTACCTTGGGCCTACCTTAGGGGTGACTAACATGTAGCAAAGGGAAGGTTTAGGGACTTGCAAGTGTGTGCACTTGCCAAGTCGACATGGCAGCCCCAGGCTGCGCACAGGCTCTGCGATGGCAGGCCCGAGTTACATTTTACGGGCTGTTTGCGTGGGTGGCACAATCCAGTGCTGCAGCCCACCAACAGCATTTGGTCTATAGGCCCTGGCACTCGCAGTGCACTTTACAAGGGACTGACAGATAAACCAAATAGGCCAATCATGGAAACACCAATACATAACACATTTTATACAGGAGCACTTGCACTTTCCCACTGGACCGCAGTGAGGAAAGTGCGCAGAATCATCACACCAGCAAAAACAGAGTCAAAACCGGGAGGTCAGAAAGCAAAAAGTCAGGGGAAACACGCCAAAAGATGCCAAGTCTAACAGCCATTCTTAACTCACGACTCAGTACAACATGTGCCAACAACTGGGCCGAAGAGTACGCCGGTGGAGTATGTCAATGAGAAAGGAGTACTGTGGGCCAGCGTCGTGGAGGCCAGCGATGGTCTGCGGAGGCTGCAAAGGTCGCGGGACTGTGGCTTGGAGCTTGCACTGGCACGTGGTGGGCCCTCTTTGACACACGCCGGTGTCGGCAGGTGAGCGGAGCCTCCTTGGTGCACTGGGGCAGGCATGACGGGTCTGGGGACCAGCGGCCCGGGGTGCAGCAGGCGCACAAGGATGCAGGCCCTGCTGCGATCGGCGCCGGCCTCGTGGCGGGCTGAGAGGCGCCGTCCTGGCAGACAAGTTGGCCATTCCGAAAGAGAACCACGCCCAGTGCGACGGGGTTTTTATTCACACCCCTACGCAGGCCTGGCGTACGCAGGGCCAACCCACTCCGCCCGCGCATACAGGGGGGGACGTAACGTGTGACATTTCCGCGTTCTGCCCCACAGCCTGTATGGACATGGTAGCGTCCACTGGCCACTAAACTCCATGCACCAGCAGTTAATGTCCACATGGCCATTTCCGAAGTTTGCACATTGGAGTCTGTCCGGCACCTCCACGCCACACCTGGCATTGGGTAGGTTCTCATTCATTAGTCACTTGCCGCTCTCGCACATGCCTGCTCCAAGCCTCTCCTCACATTCTGCTATTGTGTGGCTGTGGTGCCATGCCGTGGCTGGGTTGTGTGCATGGCAAGCCCAGGTTCCCAATGGAGTCATGTTGTCGTGTCTGGTCGGTTGGCATGTTGTGTGGCATGTTGCATGTAGTTCTGCTGCGTGCCCATTGCCAGTGTTGTGAGTTGCATGTCTGTGGGGTGGAGGTGTGTGGTGTGTTCATTTGGTACTTACCAACGAGCACTGCATTTCCATAGGTGCCATCCTGGGAGCGCTGGTTGATGATGGACTGTCGGGCGATGTAGGAATCATGCACTCTGCCTGGGGAGTTGGCCACAACATTGTTGAGGAGTCCCGGGTGGTCCACTATTGCCTGCATATTCATGGGATGCGTGTGCTTTCTGTTGCGGTAGTTGTGTGCAGTGTCAGCAGGGGGCACGAGGGGTACATGTGTGCAGTCGATTGCCCCCGACACGTGAGGGAATACAGCTATGGCGTAGGAGCCTTGCTTGGTCTCCAGCTACTCCTGCGTAGTGTGGGTGAAGTGGAGGTGCTGGGGTACCAGGCTGATGAGGCATCCAGGACAGGTGTGATGAACTTGGATGGGGCTGCCTGTGAGACTCCTCCGACTCTGGCAGTTGTGGGTTGGAAGGTACCAGAGGCCAACATGTGCAGCACAGCCGGCAGCTTTGTCTGCGGAGGGATGTTGGTTGTCCGCTGTGTTGGTACCGTCAGCAGGTGGGCGATGTGGGTCAGGATGCGGGGGATGGTTGTCCTTTTGGGCCTGTAGTGGGCAATGTCCTCCTCTGGCGTTCGGTCTGTGCGGCTGGTGCGTTTAAGGTGGGTCCGCTGTCTTTGTGTACGCTGCCTCTGTGGTGGTCCGGGGGGGGTCCTGGGGGTGGTGGCGGTGGGTGTCGTGGCCCTCATGGGTCTCGGAGCTGCATGATCATTGTCTCCATGGCATCTGTGGGTCTTCAGATGTGGCTCTTGGCTGTGCTCCCTTTCATGCTGCAGGTAGTCGTCCTGCTTAACACCAGCAAAAGGCAGGTGTTAATTCCCTGCTGCTACCGCGGCTTATCGCCTGTTTTTGGTTCGCATCGCAGATCTGGCAGTTCGTTGTGAAAGTGGTGTAGTGGTGTTTTTGTGAGTTTTTGCACGGGAACGCTTACTCTACATCTCATTAGGGTTAGTTGGTGGTGTCACCCGTGGAGATAAAGTTTCCGGCAGTTATCGTGGGAATAATGGCGATGTCTGCAGTTTGCACCCGCTTGTAAATGGGGCGTTAAATCTATCTCCAATTTTGATGCATTAAGGTGGCAATAACTCGGCGATAAGTCCTTGTGAATATGCCCCCTAGTCTTTTATGGTCCTGTCAGTATATAGATGTTCTTTGCCTGTGTCCAGCATATAAAGGTTTCCCATAGATTGCTACAGTGTTTGTCTACTATGACCATTCATTTATTTCCTGTGCATTTCATGGCACCACATGCCACCTTCCAGACAGTAAAGGCTGGTGAACTTTGAAATGGGCAGGGGTAAATACAGCCTTCACAGCGCATTGTGCAAGTCAGCACAATGCATTATCCCGTAATTTCTCATGGGAACTGGGCAGGGTTCTGCCACAAGAAATATTTGAAAAAATGCAGCCAAACGGTGCATTCTATAGCACATTTTTCAAATGTACATCTCAAAGTGACATAGATGCCACAGAGAATCGCCTGGTCCAAAGTAACTAAAGAAGAACATAGCTATCAAGGCCCAACAAAGTAGAATCATTGTTTTCCCTTTTCAAGGCATGTGCGACCAAGGAGTTTTGGCGGCTAATCAGCTCCTTTTGAAGTAGGGCCTAATCTGAGTTGCAAATAGCTGGTCTGCATTTCCAATGTCACAGAGGAGCTCAAATTAAATGGAATGCTACCCAGATGAATTTCCAGTGTTTAAGATAAATGTAAATAATTATAAACAAAGCTTGTATATAAAATGTATTCACTACAATTATTAACTAAAATCGCTAATATACATTTCTTAATACTATATATATATATATATTTATTAGTTTTCTTTAGTTTAAAAGTGGATCAGTCATTTTTACAATTTTTGTAAAAATCATCTAACATTTCATTACTAACCTAAAAATGTGCAGTAATTGGAATAACATTTAATAGCTTTTAACACTCACAACGTTCTCTTTATATTCGCATCTGTGTTCTCCTTATTTTATATATTTCTCAATCAAACCGTGCAGTTCTTATTTTTGTTATTTCAGCGTTTCATCTACAAATTTGATTCTATATCTTTCATCAGGATTTGATCATATCTCATGCTTCTAGGGGTAAGCATCCCCGAAAAGCATAAGTATACTTCATTTACTTATAACACGTTCACGTTGGAATATGTACTATCTTCTTACATTGTCTAATCCATTCAAACAGTCTTACATTGTCTAACATTGTCTAATCCATTCAAATAGTTTCTAAATAATCTGTTGAACAAATCATTTATTTTATTGAATAGATTTGGATACATTGCAAATATATGGAATTAACAGTGAGTCACAGGGATACTATCAATAATTGCTTTAGATGACAATCTTATCTGGTTCAAAATGCACATTGAGTTTATCACTCATTAGTAACATCACTCCAACAGGGAAACATAGTTGTACAGCCCGAGCTTTTCATCTTCTGGGCTAAAGTTTTAATGAGCCACATAGAGCATGTCACTCTATATTGGGAAGACATGAATTAAGAATCTTATAATGGCCATAATCTTTGCATCATTGAAGCAATTCAAACTAAAACATTCACTATCTTAAGAAAGCGTGACATCTTGCAAAAAGTTTATCCATTTGATCTTACTCAGTAGCCCAGCTAAGTGGAATGTCAAGACCTCCTAGTTAATCTCCATGTGTCCTGTCTTAAAATCTGTAATGGTAATAATAATGCCGACCAGATAAAATAAGACTTTTGAATATTTCAGGTTCTAATACTTTCTAATCGGTGCATCTATCCCCACCTCTCTATCTTCCACGAAGAGAACTACAACTATTATTTTTTCAATATGATAAACTACATATCAACAATCTCGATTTACTGCTCAAAGACGGAGTAGGTGGTTATTAAATGAATATAATATTCGGAAAAAAGAAAGAGAGCGTACTAACTCACCAGATCTCTGTCAAAGTAAATAAAGAGAGCGCAATGAGTTCCAGATTTGGCTTTCCTAGGGCATCTCAATTTTTTTTATCCAGCCCCACTAGAGAACCATGGCATACTCTGTACCGCAGGCTGATCACCTCATTTTGTGCATCACAACCACCTCTCGTTATGTGCAATTACGCCTTTAGCAGATGCTTTTAAACACACTTGTGGACGTTTCTCAGATCAAGTGTACATGATTGCAGTGGGCCCATCGCAACCCTGAGGCCAGGTGCCACTGCACCTGCTGCACGATGGATAGCTACTTCCTTGGTTTCGAATTGCGAAAAGGAATCTACTGTCTAAATCCTCGCTCATCATTGTCTGTGTGTGCATCCAGGGCAACAAAACTGTTCACTTTTCACCATAGTCTCTTTGCAATGGGAAACAAACGCATTTTCGTTGTGGTAGCTATTTTTTTATCATAAACACATAAAAGGCAAATGTTTGGCTATAAAAGCTCTTTCACTAATTCCAAAATGTGGGAAAAGAGTACAAGCCCTACTATGGAGCCATCATTTACTTCAGACCTTCTGAATTTCCTGGCGACAGCCTCGCTGAATGAGGATCAGTCGTGTCTTTCACCTTCTATAGAACCACGTGCAGCGACTGATAGCCCTACATGAGGCACCACTGCACTGGACACTAAGGGGCATATGTACAAGGAAATTACGGAGCACGGAGCTGCCGCAAATTTTGCAGCGCTACACTCTGCCATTTCCAAAACGCATGGATGTGCCATATTTACAACAATACAACGCTCCCCTTGTGTTTTCTCTGGAACTTGCACTGAAAATAGCATGCTGATTGTTTATGTGCAGGAAGGTGTCATGATAGCTTCTCATGTGCCTATACTGACTCGGTTCAGTTTTTCAAAAATACATGTATTGATATAGAGACCTAAGAACTTCAAACAAGCAAAGTGCCTTTATTCATTGGCAAGTACAAGACAGATTCTCCCGCAAAATGATCTAAGTCTTATCTTATGCTACCTTCAAAAATATTAAGGTCCAAAATATGCAAAGCTGGTGTACTTCTCTTGGAAAAAACAGGGAAAACTTTCATAGCGGGACTAACATAGTACCTCAGTTGTCATCAATAGCTATGGATTGTTTATGAGTGTTAAACATATATACTAAGGTGCTCCAAAAGTTAAATTAGTATATTTGTTGTACTACTAATGAGTGATACTATTTCTAACATATATTATGTGAGTAGTTTTGTGACTGTGTGTATCTATGGGTGTGTGAGTGGGTGTATGAATAACTGTATGGGTGTGTAAAGGGGTGTGTGGGTAGCTGTATTGATGAGTGAGTGGGTGTGTCAGTGGCTGTATCGGTGAGTGAGTGTCCGTGTAAGTGGCTGTATGGGTGGGTGAGTGGGTGTGTGAGTGACTGTATGGTTGAGTGAGTGGGTGTGTGAGTGGCTGTATAAATGAATAAGTGGCTCATTGAGTGACTGTATAGGTGAGTGAATGAGTGTGCATGTGGCTGTATGGGTGTGTGAGTGACTGTGTGAGTGGCTGTATGGATCTGTCAGTGAGTATGTGAGTGGCTGTATAGGTCTGTCAGTGGGTATGTGAGTGGCTTTACGGGTATGTGGATGGGGTTGTGAATGGTTTTCTGGGTGTGTGAGTGGAAGTGTGAGTGGTTGTATGGGTGTGTGAGTGGTTGTATGGCTGTGTCAGTGGTTATAGGGGTGTGTGGGTGGGTATCTGAGTGGTTGCAAGGTGTGTAAGTGGTTGTGTGAGTGGCTGTTTGAGTGGGTGTTTGGTTAAGTGATTTGGTGAGTGAGTGGCTGTATTGCCTAGTGAGTTTGTGAGTGGCTGTATGGGTTAGTGAGTGGGTGTGTGATTGCTTGTATGGATGTGTGAATGGGTATGTAGGTGGTTATGTGGGTGTGTGAGTCAGTGTGTGAGTGCTTGTATGAGTGAGTGAGTGTTACGAATTTTATTCACCGTAGTGAACGCTGTCTTAATATGTTTTTTCTAAGGAGGATAGTATGTTCCTTTTGGAGGTCACGGATTACATTTCCCATGATTCTAAGGGGTTACTTTCTGTTCGCAACCGCAAGGAATCCTGGGAAGCGTGCCCGGCAGGAATCATCAAAAGACGGCCACTTGGAATACTCAAGGCAGATATAGCCGCTTTGGACGGTAGCGGTGCTGCCGTGTCTGAGTTCCT
Organism: Calotriton arnoldi; assembly: GCA_963921515.1. NCBI lineage: Eukaryota > Metazoa > Chordata > Amphibia > Caudata > Salamandridae > Calotriton > Calotriton arnoldi. The sequence goes on from CAWUFW010003908.1 coordinate 666,646, forward strand.
TTGAGACAACACGGCACCGATAGCAACCTCGGAAGCATCCGCTTCCACTGTATATGGTTTCTCTGGGTTGAGATGTGCCAATATCGGTGCAGATGTGAGAGCCTTCTTTAAATGCTCAAATGCCTGTTGGGCTTCCTCAGTACACCCAAACTTCACCTTCTTTTTCAGTAAACAGGTTATAGGTGATTCTACATTCGAGAATTGATCGATAAACCTCCGATAAAAATTGGCAAAGCCCAAGAAACATTGCACATCTCGAACTGTAACAGGGATAGGCCAATCTTGTACCGCTTGAATCTTTCTTTCTGACATCTCTTGCCCTTGCTCGGACAACATCACCCCTAAGAATTCCACTCGAGAAACATGGAACTCGCACTTGCTGAGTTTACAGAAAAGATCATTCTTTGAAGAGCTTCCAAAACCAATTTAACATGTTCACTGTGTATATCAGAGGTAGAAGAAAAGATTAAGATGTTGTTAGCATATATGTTATGTGTCAATGTGGTGGACTAATGTGTAGATTTCTCTTTAGGTCTCCTTCCCTGCTGTTCCCTTCCCTTCCTTCCCTCGCTTGATCAGATCAACATTCTGTGTTGTTACACTAACAGAATTGAGACGATCAAGAGGTGGACCCATGTTTGAGCATCAAATCGACTCCGGGGTATTCAGCAGATGACAGTGAGTGGCTGTATTGAGAGGCTGTATCCGTGAGTGAGTAGATGTGTGAGTGACTGTATGGGTGAATAAGTGGGTGTGTGAGTAGCTGTATGGGTGAGTGAGTGGTTGTAGGATGGGCTGTATGAGTGAGTGAGTGGGTGTGGAGTGGCTCTATGGATAAGTGAGTGGGTGTGTGAGTGGCTCTATGGATGAGTGAGTGGTTGTGTGAGTACTTGTATGGGTCTGTGAATATGTATGTGAGTGGTTGTGTGTGAGTGGGTGTATGAGAGGTTGTATAGGGGTTTGAGTGGATGTGTGAGTGGTTCTGTGCATGATGTCATCAGTGATGTCATCAGTGATGTCATCAGTGATGTCACTGGCCATGTCTTGAGTGATGTGATATGTGAGGTCATAAGCAGTGCATTGCAGGGCATAATTTATAGTTAGCTCAGGTAACTATAACTGCTGAATTTCACTGGTTTTGTACAAGTGAAATCTGAGCCTAACTATACTGTCCCTGTAGCCTTTGTTTTTCTCAGTGAATTTCTAAGGTTTTTTTAAATTCTATTTCCAAACTAAAACGTTCCAATAAACTTTGTTTTTTTCAGTGAATGTCGTAGATGTTTTTTAATGTTATTTGCTAACTATAAAGACCCTGTAACCTTTGTTTTTTTAATTGAATTTCCAAGTTTTAAAACATTTTTTATTCCTTAACTGTAACCTTTGAGAGTGAGTGTGTGAGTGAGTGCATGAGTGTCTCAGAGGGTATGTGTGTGAGTGTCTCAATGTGAGTGGGTGTGTGAGTGTCTGAGTGGGTCTGGCAGCGGCTGCATAAGTGTCTCATTGGGTGCGTGAGCATGTGTGTGTGTCTGAGTGGGTCTGCAAGTGGGTGTGCAAGTCTCTGAGTGGGTGCATGAGTGAGTGCATGAGTGTTTAGGTGAGTGTCTACGTGGGTCTCTGAGTGGGTGTGAGAGTGTCTGAGTGGGCTTACAAGTGCCTCTGTGAGTCAGTCTGGGAGTGAGTGCATGATCATCTGAGAGGGTCTGTGAGTGGTGTGTGAGACTATGAGTGGGTCTGTGAGTATCTGAGTAGGTCTGTGATTGTGTGTGAGAGAGTATGAGTGATTATCTAAGTGGGTGCATGAGTCTCTGAGTGGGCCTGTGAGCACATGTATGTGTCTGCGTGGGTCTGTGAGTGGGTGGATAAGTGTCTGAATGGGCCTGTGAATGGCTGTGAGGGTGTCTGAGGGGTTCTGTGAGTGGGTGCATGAGTGCCTGAGTGGGTTTGTCAGTGGGCGTGAGAGTGTCTGAGTGTGTCTATGAGGGGGTGCATGAGTGTTTGAGTAGGCCTATGAGTGCGTGAAAGTATCTGAGTAGTTCTGTGAGTGAATGTGTGAGTGGGTCTGTGAGTGGGTGTGTAAGTGTCTGAATGGATCTGTGAGTGAGTGTATCAGTGTCTGAGTAGGTCTGTCAGTGGGTGTGTGAGTGCCTGAGTGTGTGAGTGGGTATCCAAGTCTCTGTGTGGGTGTGTCAGTAGCTGTGTCAGTGACTGGGCCACAATAGAACTGCACCTGCCCTTCTAACCAACAAGAGTCGACAGTTTTGCACAAAATATCTACTCAAGTGAAGTTCTTTCTACTGGCTACTTCTATCAGTGCCCCAGAGTTCCCCTGTTGCTTTTTGCCATGATGAAGTAGGAATGAGTTACCTGAAAGACAACATCATATTACAACTAGGCCTGGGCGGAAAACTATGCTACGCTCGCGTAGTTTGCGAAGTTTGCGCTACTTCGCACAACGCGAATTGCACGTAGCACAGTGCAAACACGCGTAGCGTAGCGTAGTGCAGCAGTAATTTTTTGCTTGCTCGCGGTCCTCAACGTCAAGTTGGCGACCGCGAGCAAGCAAAATGACATCCCGGCGAGACTTTTTCCTCGCTCGCGATCAGCAACACAAGTTGCCGATCGCGAGCGTGGAAAAATAAACCTCCCGGCGAGATACTCAACGCGGGAGGTCAGGTTTCTCATTGCGAGTGGTCGCGTATGCTCGCGACTGCTCGCGATGAGAAACTACCAGTCCGCGTTGAGAAAGCTGCCGCTCGAGTAAAAATCTACTCGAGCGGCAGTAAAAGACAGCTCGCACTGTGCAAGATGCCGTTTTCAATGATTGCACAGTGCGGACAAGCATCCGGCACTGTGTAATCATTGCGAACACGCACTACGCAGTTCGCGTAGTGCTACGCGAAGCTCGCGTAGTGCGAACTTCACTTTGCGTAGCTTCGCGAAGCGCTACTTCGCGAACTACGCCCAGGGTTAATTACAACCGCTGTTGCTTTGGTTAAAAATTTGGAAAAACCCTGAGGCTACCATTTGTAGGACAATATTGACTGATTGTATGGGGCTGGACAGGAGCCTAGATATTAAGCCTGGGCGTAGTTCGCGTAGTCGCGCTACGCGAAGACGTCGGAGCGCTACGCGAGCTACGCGTAGCTTCGCGAGCGCGCGTAGCTGCTTGCCGCGCCCGTTTGCGATGCGTTTTTCTTGCTCGGGAACGCGTTGTGGTTGCTCGGGACGCTGTTTGCGTGCTCGGGGGCGCGAACTTACCCATGCGGTCGCCTATGGGCGTGGCCATTTTGTTTTTCACTTGTCCCGCCCGTTCGCGATCCCTTATTTCCTGTTCCGGGTCGCGTATAGCGTGCTCGCGCTGCGCATTCCTTGTTCGGGAACGCGTTGTACGTGTTCGCGACGTTTTTTGCGTGCTCGGGGACAAATATCGCGCGAACTTACCCACGCGGTCGCGATGGGCGCGGCCATCTTGTTTTACCACTCTATGCTATGGTTCTGGGCCTGCTTTTCTATCCTCCCTCAATCTTTGCAATCCTTAGTTTTTTACACTGTTTTTCAATTTTTCTTTATTTCTTATCTATCTCACTCTCTGCTTAAGTCTATATTTTGCATTTTTTTATACTTTTTACTGTGTTTTTTTACTTTTCGACTGTTTTATATAACTTTCTTCTTTAAGCTCCTACTTCTTCCCCTAACTTTATTTTTCCCTTCTAACTTTTCTTTTTCACCTCCTCCCACCCCAGAACCATGGCGAAGGGTAGCAGCAGCGGCTCAAAGGGCAAGGCGCGTGCGCCCAATCGCCGCCTGCCTTGCGGCAGACTGCGCCCTGCAGGGGTGCAAGCCCGCCAGCTGTTTAATGAGGCGGAGGTGGCCGCCCTTGTTTTTTTTATTCAGCGCCACCTCCCCTTGACCTTGGCAGCAGGCGGCAGGCCAGGCTCCGGGTACCCGACCCAGGAGCGTCACCGCCGGTGGGCGAAGGTGCGTCGGGCAGTGTTTCGCTGCTCCGAGGTCCGGCGCACCCATAACCAGCTGGCCCACCGGTGGTCAGACATCCTTGACCGGGAGCAGGACCTGTTGGACCTGCTAGGTGTCGAGGTCGTGGGGCTTGGTGAGTAGCCAATATATATATAGTAGTATAAGTATTGTGATTTGTGTATATATTTTTTACAAATAACAAGAATACTGCTGCTTACATTGCAGGTAAATTACGTTTCAAAATCTTCTGTGATTGTAGGACACAGGTGCTGGGCGGTACTCTTACTTTTTTGCAACTTTGCGCTCGCTTGTCATTATGTAAGAGTTTACTTTAGAGAACTTCAGTTAGGTAATGTGTTGGGATCTGAGGAACGCTGTCTCAGGCTCGTGAGGAGCTTGTGTCGCTGGGGGGATTCTATTCTGGAATGTGGAGTTCTAAGGCAGGCAGTTGCTGCCGGGACCCGGAGGACGTCAGATGGATTAAACTAGACACCTACCTTATTCCCGTGTAGTGTCTTCATTTCAGTGGCGACGAGGATGCAGAAATTCCTCAAGGACATAGGTGTTAGTCACATTCTTACTTCTCTTTATCACCCCCGCAGCAATGGCCTGGTTGAGCGCTTCAACCGCGTAATCAAGGAACATCTGCAATTGGCTTTGGTGAATGGGTTGCATTGGCGGCAAGCGGTCAGCAACATGCTTTGGGCTGTGAGGACCACTCCCCATGTTAGTACCGGCATTGCCCCGTTTACCTTACTTAGGGGAAGGGTTGCTGGTTCTAAATTAAACAAGGAATGGATGTCCAGGAGGGAGGTGGACACTAAGAAATTGTCTGTTGTAACTGACGTCAGGGCTGCTGTTCAGGCTAAGTACGACACCAGGCCTGGAGTTCGTTATCCTTTGTCTGTTAAGGTGGGGGATTGGGTGAGGGTCAAGAGACCGGGTTTTCTTCGCAAGGGGGAGTCTCGGTTCTCCGCTCCCAAAAGAGTGTCAGCTGTAAGAAATCACGTGGTGGTGTTGGAGAGTGGGAAAGTTTGGAACAAGTCTGCTATTTCCATTGTGCCTGAGTCAATGCTGGTCTATGTCAACAAGAGACTTGGTGTTGTTTCTTCCCCAACATTGGTGCCCACCAATACCCACGGGAGGGAACCTGTGCATTCCGATCATGTTTCTTCCAGAGCTGTTTCCACCAGATTGAAATTTGTTCCTGCAAGATTTCAAGATTACAAAATGTAGTGATGTTGTTCTTCTGTATACCCTGTTTCCTGTTATCTTCTTCTTATTGTTTTTTTATCTTTGTCAAACCTTACTTTTCTGTTTTCATTGTGAAGGAAGGGGGTGTGTTGGGATCTGAGGAACGCTGTCTCAGGCTCGTGAGGAGCTTGTGTCGCTGGGGGGATTCTATTCTGGAATGTGGAGTTCTAAGGCAGGCAGTTGCTGCCGGGACCCGGAGGACGTCAGATGGATTAAACTAGACACCTACCTTATTCCCGTGTAGTGTCTTCATTTCATAATGCTATTGCTAGAGAGACTGTAGTCCTTCCTTTGTCCTCCTGTCAAATAGTGGTGGATGCATTTGATACTAGGTTTAGTTACTATTAGTTGATAATTTTTGAGCGGTCTGCGTGACGCATCCTCTGTCACTGAGTGCTGCTTACCCCAGTCCTTAGAACCTTTTGTAGTTTGTTTAGTGAGTGGTACTGGTAAGCTTAGCTTAGCAGTGTCAGTCAGCTGCAGAACATCAGACGCAACCAACCAACAATTTGGTGTATGCATTATGCACTTTATGCATGTGTCCTCCTTCTCATCTATGCATTTTTGATGTCAATAAAAAATGGAAATGCAGGCTTAATGAACAATTGGCCCGCCTGGAATAGGTGGGCTAGGTCAGGTGGTACTTAGGCTTAGTTAGTGTTCTGGATTTTATTTGAATCAATCAGAATGGAACACTGAATTAGTGTTCCCAAATAAGTAGACTGTCCGTGAATCCCGCAAGGCAGTAGTCGATCGGATTAGATAGGTCAATTTTATTGCAATTTTTGTTTCCTAAAACGTTTTTTGAGCGTTTTTTTAGATAATTTATTTGTTTCACAGCAATCATTAATGTTTGTGTCTTTCTTTTTCTTTATTATATCTTACATGATCACTGATGTGCAGCACCCAGGGGCAAGAAGACGGGGTCAGATTCGGCGGGACAACCACCAGAGGACCGCTCCTCTACCGAGGGCCCTGCTGCTGGTCCCAGTAAGTCCTCCAGTGGTTAATATTAACAATTATATTGCCCTAACTTTTACTGCACCTTATTTTTTCAGAACTATTAATTCTGGCTCCACTCCCTAATTCTATTTTTTACAAAAGATTCTTTGATCTTGACTTGACTATCTGTTTCTAAATTCTGGTTATCCCTGCCTCTAAGTTCTAACTGCCTCTGCTATGAATGTCTGTACTCTGTACTACTAATATTAGTCTGTCGCTAAGCTTGCCCAGTTTGCATTGCCACTCTTTATTGTACGGTTTTGTATAAAACTCAGATTGACCAATACTAATAGCTCTAGCCACTGAGTCCAGTCCTTTCGGTTGTCCTCTTCTAGGCTTCTTAATCTTGAGGCTTTGACAATTACCACAAACAAAATGCCCAACCAGATATTTGACTATTTTTGATAGGATATAGTACATACTACTTGGATTATGCACAGCCCCATGCAGAACTATGCACAATGAAATAGGATGTTGGTGATGCGAGTTTGGAACTTGGACGTTCCTCACACCTCAGTCAGAAGTGAACCCACAATCCCCTGAACGACTAGCTATAGTGTCTCATTAGGTCCCCGAACCCCCACCCGAAGATACCCAATGATTATGATTACACAACCCAGAACATAACACCCTTTCGCTCACTCACTCGTGTAAGTCCACCACCACCACACAAAATACCACAGAGTCTATGTGTAAGTTCAAAAGGTTTATTTTTCAACTAACAAGCTCTGTATGTATGTTCTATAAAATTCAGTGTACTCCAGCCAGCTCCAACAGCAAAATGCATAAGATTAAAACAATAAACAGTGTTGCACTTGCAACAAGTGCATGATCATTGATGATATATAAGACAAAAGATCTGTGCGAATTCTGGGCGACTCCTCACCGTAGAACGTAGAATTACTGGTTACATGCATCATTCATAAGCTCTGCAAATCTCTGGTTCGTAGAAGGGAATCCTCTGCCTGAGAAAAATGGTGCGTGTTATTATAGTATAATGCAAGCATTTCTCAGTCCTGCCCAAAAAGTGTAACATGTTACCTATGGCTAAGCAATACGGACTAACCGAACTCCATAACAAAGTGGCTTGTTTTTCGACCTCTTGTACGCAACGCTCAGACAGTAGCTGTATGTGCTCATGTGGGCTCAAAAGGCGTCTTACTGTTACTGCGCAACAAGCTGCGAGGTAACATGCGCAAAAGACATGAAGCGGAAAATGGTTGCATGGCTCAGGCTAACTTTGCAAAGAGTAGAGTATAGTATAATAATGACCCTAGGGACCATAACACTACTAGTGTCTACTGACTGTACTCTAGTACCCGATTTGGACTATTGAATGTGATTTATAATAATATGTATGTATTAACTTTTTTTTCAATCTTGCTAATGAAAAAGAATAAATAGGGGAGGTGTACAGGCATCTAAAAATGTGTCATGTTTTTATCTAGGCGGACTAGCAACCACCAGTGGCGGCGGGGCCACCGGCGATTCGAGCCTTCCGGAGGGGGCAGGAGAAGATGCGGCACCTGCAGGAGCTACAGGGGGGAGCCAGCAGCGGTGGCGGGCGGTGGTAAGTTATATTCATGACTTATTGACATTGCACTAGCTGGAAGGGTGTGTGGACTTCACTCACTGTACTGTTGTTGAGACTTATTATTAGGTATGAAGTTGTAGTGAACATTATACAACGGTTAAAGAAGACACCCTTTACTTAGCATGAGCAATGCAGTAGCAATAGCATTACCAGCGTGACTTGATTAACCAATGGCCTCTTATATCTGACTCCAACTCAGCTGTGAAAGTTTTATGGAGGAGACTAAAAGTCAGATCAGATGACCTTGATGGATGTGTTGAACAAAAAGGGAAAGAAGGGTTGAAGGAGGAAGGGCGGGCGAGATTTAATATGATGACTGGCAGAGAAGGATACGTTGGAAGCATGGATAGGTGGCTGATAGGAATCAGATGCATGTGTTGTTGAAGGATGGGTGGAAAAAGGTGAAAGAAGAATGGATGCCTGCCTGGGTGGGCGACACAGTATGGGTGGATACTGTGGATAGCAAGAATCATCAGCGGTGTTTGGGTGAAACTCAAAGCCAAGGCAAGCAACGGAGTGAGTGGACGCATGCGTTGTTGTTGGTGAAACAAAGTAAGGTTGGTGGAGAGATTAAGAAGAATGATTGACATTTACTTAGAATGGATGGATGCCTGTATGTATTCATCATAGACAGCATAGGTGGAGACTGTCACGGGATGCACAGTTTTAGGGAATGTAAAAGAAACCGCGCCAGAGTAGCAAAGCCGATGTGGGGAGGGGCAGGGTGGGGGGTAGTAGTAAACAATGTATTACGCGGGCAAATACAGGTAACTTTACTGTAAACATACAAATAAATAAAGCGAATTTCATTGTGCGCACTGCACCGCCAAATGCGATGCAGTGTGCGCAACAAAATTAGTTTCATTTATTTATATGTTTACTTACCTGTAATTGGCCGTAATCCATAGTTTACTACCCCCATCCTGCCCCTACCCACGTCACCGCCCGGCCGAACTCCCCGAGTCCCACCACCGACCGCTACTGACCTTATGTCGTTGTCCCATATAAAAGCAACGATCATTGGATCAGATATATAATCTGGCTTTTTGTAGTAGCCAAGGCACTGTGAAATAATTGAGCAATTGCCCTCCATGTAACAGAGAGAGTATGGCCAGTGCCACCCGTAATAGAAAAATACGAGCTTCCCCACCTGCAAACAGTAGTAAATCCAACTAACGTGAGTCTGCGTCATGACTCGTATGTTTGTCTTGGGTGCAAGCATAGATGACCGAGCTGGCAATGCCGGCTACAACCAGGTTATGTCATTTCGCTAAACTAGAGAAAAGAAGAACACTGGTGTACTGTGTACTGGTTGGAGTCCATAGTGCTAGAATAATGCCTGAAACTCCCACAAATGTTAGAGGCCGAGGAAGTGGGAGGATAGATAGATTATTACCACAAATGTTATGTACTGTGCTTCTTGCTAGTGCTACTGTGCCATTATGTGTTGAATTAATTTTGTGTTACTGTTTAGCTAAGAGTACTGGTTACAACAATATTTTTTTTCTTTCTTGATATAGATGGTACTCCTTCCCAAGACAAACCATCGCGGAAGGAGTTGGCAGCCAGGGCCCGGCGCCGGAAACTGGAGGCCATATGCCAGGAGTACCGGCGGCTGGTGGCTCAGGCGGAGGAGGAGGAGGCGGCAGCAGCAGCTGCAGCCTCGTCCGATGCCCCGGGCCCCAGCCAGGCCACAACTCCAGCGGTACGGCGCCGCGGTCTGGTAGCCGCCCGCCGCCGCCGCAATTCACTATCAGCCAGCACTGCTGTCCCCCACCCTGGATGCCACTGCAGGGCATTCCGCAAGAAGATTCTCCTCCGGATGGCACGTCTAGAGGAGCAAATGGAGGAGCGGGTCAAAATCATGGTGGACAAACACCTCAAATCCCGCCGAATGTAACATCGAGGACCCTGTGGATTTGCCCCTTTTTATTCCTTGTTTTGGTGGGTGGGAATTGGGCGTTGGGGTTTCGGGACATTCTTTGGACTTTTTTCGTTTTGGACATTTGTTGGGGTTAGGGAGAAGGGTGGGTCAGGTGTGGGATAGTTTATTTTTGTTAGGGTAATAAATTATATTTATACTTAAACATACAATGTTAATGTTTTGTGGGGGGTTACTGTTTTACGAATTAACGTCACATTGGTTTCCTTGCTGCTGCAGGGCCGCAGCCAGTGTTTGATTTAAATAATCTGCCGACGATGATGTAACACAAACAGATAGATGCGGTACCCCTCACTGAGTTATTTGTCCTACTAGTACTGTCAGTCTCTCCTCCTAGTCCATTTATACCTCCCACCAAACGTATCTTACCTGTGATTGATGATTACGTTCGGCACAGCGATGGCTGCATGGTTTCCAGAGAGAATGTAGAAGATGCCATGGTTGTGGTGGTAGTAGTAGAGTAGACACTGGCAGTAGCATTTGCTAAAAAATTAAAAAAGAGACAGTCACTTTCCTGAGAGCGACTGTGGGAGGAGTAGTAGAACGAAGTAAAATACAGTACAGAAGAAGACTGCCAAACAAACAATATTGCAGTTGCAACAGCTAAAGTCAAATTAAACATAATGGTGGCGGGGACAGCCTAGTACAAGAAGTTACAAACTGTAGTTGTGTCGATTGAGTCACTTAACTTAACACAATCGTAATTCGTAACCTTTACTGCTGTGTGGTAGGAGTTTGATGATTAATCCAATCAATGACGGCAATTAATTATGATGTACTACTATTAGCCGGTGACGGCTTGCACATAGACTGAGCATGGGTGGGCAAGCAGAAGAAGCTCCTCGCCCTGCCTTGCAATTGAATTAGTGTTGCTTTCACCACATCTGCCCCAGCAAGCGTGTGATCAATTGGTGTACATTTTATGTAGTCACATCACACCTCAATATAAATCACAGCCCGGGGGAAGAGGGTTAGGGTTTGATGAATGGATGGGAAGGGGGGTTTGGGGAAAGGTTTGAGAATGAAAAACAGTACGCATGGACAACAAAAGCAAAGCGCAATCTTGGCAGACGACCATGATCTTATACAAAAAATCTATAAAGGGAGAAAAGGGAAATGCATGCATGATGATGAAGATAACTTGATGGTTAATGAGTAGTACTTAATAACTCCTACTAGACAATTAGACAGTACAGGGCAGCAGTATATTCTATGCAATTTGCCTTGCCTGTAATATGCCCTCAGAGACCCAAATTCCATGTTGTACGTAACTTACTTGTAAAGATAGCAAAGACAATTAAAAGAAAACACAGTTGTAGGGATCAATTAGCAAACAAACACACAACACACAGTCCTAATGATTGAAGAGAAAAAAGGATTCAAATTAATTAAAAGATGAATGATGAATGATACTAAAGTTACTGTATTATCATGCTCAAATTGTGGAGTGGAATCTCGTCCTTCCTCTTGGTCCTATCTTCCATGGACGCTCCGCACATCAATCTTGGTGGCCTTCCTGATGCCGATTGGTAAGGTAAATATGAGTTGTGTCTCCCAGTATAGCAAGCACAGGGTAAAGGCCGGCCTGTAACGTCTAGATGGAAAAACAAAAGGGGTATTGAAAAATCAATGAATAAAAAAAAACATCAATTACGGTGGAGTCCAAGAAGAGAAGAGAGAACACTTTCAGAGTGAGGCGGCTTGGATATATCGTGTAGATTCTGTTTACAGCATTAAGCTACAACAACAACAGGACAGAACAGGCCCACCACAGCACCAGCCCGTGACCCAACCTCCATTTACCTTAATTTTTGACATAGCCAGACAAAAGGCATACACAGCAACTTAGCATTTTCCTAATTAAGTGACAAAATCAATGCGCCGCTGTGAGTCATCACTACACTCGACTACACACCACTACATGGACATGTAGGTCTGCTGTGTTTACTTTCTTGTTGAATTGTTGTGTTTATGTTTACCTTATGCCACTTCATGAAATGCAGTTATTCCTTGAATCATCTCCGATCCAACTGAATGACTGCGTGCAAAGATAGTATGGTCATCATCATGGTGTGGTACGTGTTGTCCAACTACAACTCAGTCTGTAGTGACTCCGATTAAGTCCATATTCCATATTAAAAAATTGCAACAGATATTGGCCGGCACCTGCAGTAGTAGGAGTACAATTTGGTTATTAAACAACAAGAAGGGAAACATTGACTGTCACTGACTTGAGTCACTTTGTAGATTAACTAGTAGAGTAGAGTTCGACTTCATGCACAACATCAACAACAAACAACAGCAATCGCTCAGAGTCTGCAAGCATCCAATGCATTCCATCATTACCTGTCTTGCTCTTCTCTTTGGCTGTCAGATCATCAGATGCCTAGTTCTGACAGTTGTTATTTTTTTTACGGGGCAGTGGCCTCATCATTACTCCAGTCCACATTCATTTTGAGTGTTAGTCGCTGTTTTGGTTTTCGTCTTATTCTTCTGTGGCACTTTGTCACAGTTTAAGTTGCTTCCCATGGTCAGCACTGTGATGATGGGCCGCGGCCTGGGTAGCGCTCATTGATGGTCATTTGAGTTTGCACAAATGTCAGCAAGTTTCTTCGAAGAGTCTCTTGTCTTTCTCTGCCAAGTACCTTCTGTCCTGACAGTGAGGACCTTTGGATGCCTGCTGAGGCTGTAGCCTTCGGACACTGATGAGTTTCGGCTCCAAAACAAAACGGAGGATAGCTATAGTCACGTTTCACTTCTTATGGAGGCGGGACTGGTAAAGGCAACATTTCTTGTACTAATGTCTGGCTTGATGGAAATGTACTTGTGCGAGACAGGAAGATGAAGCAGGACTTTGAAGAGTGGACAGTTAAATGCACAGACATCCAACTCCAATAGGGAAATAAAAAGAGAAGACGGTGGTGATGGATTTGTTGTGATTTGAACCAGAAAGACAGATACACAGACACATAAAGGAAGGAAGAAAGTAACAATTTGAAAGCCTAGTTGTCAGGGAAGAGGAGCTCGTCCTCAAACTCTGGTGGTTCGGACAGAAGTAGGTCCTGTAACGCACTATTTACGTCATCCAAGTTGCTCTCCTCTTCCTGCTGTGATTCACGTATTTTGTAATCCGGTGGTATAAAGTGCTGATTCATTTTGATCATGGTTAACCTCTCCACGCTTTGGGCCGAGAGACTGGTCCTTTTCGAAGTTACAATGGCACCAGCAGCACTGAAAACACGCTCAGAAGAGACACTTGCGACAGGGGAAGCCAGATACTTTATCGCCAGCCTGCTGAGCACTGTCCATTGGCTTCTTTTCCCATACCAATACACCAATGGGTTTCGATCCATGAAGACCTCTGTTGGGTCATCCAGATAGGCCTGGACCATCCGCTCAATGTTCAGGGGTGCTCCGATGTGCTCGGCCTGTTTTGCCTTTGCATCAGCACTGGACTTACCATACCCCTGCTGTAGAAACCAATCAGTTGCACATTGTGCGGTGGATGATCCTGTTCTTGATGTTATTGTTGGTGTAGGTGACTGCTGGGAGGCAAATGCACTGCCCTCAGGCTCCGAAGTAGAACTTGACTCTGGATGCCCTGTAGTACTGGTTATGGTGGCCTGGGGTGGGGGGCCTGTAATTAACAGCCGTTCTCTTTCGAAAATAGTGGCTTCCTTAGCTATCAAAGTTTTGTAGTTGGCAACATCCACTTCCGAAAAAGGAATTACTGCCTTGCTGTTCAGAAATACTTTGTACCGTGGATCCAAAATTGTGGCACTAATGTAATGTGGTTGTGACAAAATTTTATTTTTAATCCTTGTATTTTCCGATAAGCGAGCGGCTAAGGTCTCCGCCAAATGATATGCGTCTTGTTTGTCATCCACACCTGCGTACGTTTCAGACACATCCTTCAGCTGTTGCTCTAGCATGTGCAACAATGGGATAGCTTGGCCCATAGTACAGTCCTCCCTGCTGACTTCACGTGTGAAGATCTCAAAAGGAAGTAGCATCTCAGTCAGGCATTTAATGAGGTCCCATTGAGCCATCTCAACGGTCATGCCTTTCACAGTAGGTTCCCCTAATCTTTGCATGACATAAGCATTGAGTGGTATGTACAGTTCAAACAGACGATCAAGCATGTAATAAGTTGAGTTCCAACGTGTTGGCACCTCCTGGATGAGCGCTTTGACTGGCATTTTATGCTCACGTTGAATGACCCTCAGCTGCTTCCGGGCTTTAAAAGAATGGTTGAAATGTGTGCATATTCTTCTGCAGGTGACCAGTAAGTTGCTGACTTTGGATTCATTTTTCAAAAAGTCTTGAACAACAATGTTAATGCAGTGTGCCAAACACGGGACCCTGAAATAGCCACCATTGCGCATGGCCAAAACTACATTACTGCCGTTGTCCGTGGCAACAAAACCAATCGTAAGCCCTCTTGGGCGCAGCCACTCAAAGACCTTGGTGTTAAACTCTTCCAAAATGTTTGCAGCAGTATGAGATTTCTCCATGGCAAACATGGCTACAGTTGCATGTTTGCGAGTGGCATGAAAAATCTCTGCAGTATCAACACCAGCAGATACCTGTTCTCTAACCCCCGCAAAACTGATCCAGTGTGCAGTGATGCACATGTAATCTGTGGCTTGGCAACTGGTCCACATGTCTGTAGTCAGGTGGATACTGTGAACAGCACTCTGCTTCAAGGCCTTTCCTAGCAATTCCAGCACGTCGTGATGTAGTGCTGGAACTGCAACTCTGGCAAAATAGTAGCGGCTGGGAACATGCCATTTTGGGCAGATGGTTGACACAAATTCCACAAAACCCAACCCTTCAACAAAAGAAAAAGGGAGAAGGTCCAGTGCTAACATTTTAGCCAGCTTCGCATTGTACAAACGTGCTATTGGGTGGTTGCGTTCGTACTGCCCCTCACCCCCAAACATGCTGATAATGGTAGGCTGCATGGTTTTCCTTTCTCTTAGGCTCAACGCACTTTTTGGTAGTGCGGACCTGGTACTTCTTGGTGTCTCCGGCTGACTCTTACTCTTGTGCCACTGAGATGTTGCTGAAGATGTGTGCAACGTTAAGACTGCACTGCTGGGGTCAGGGACACCTTGTGTACCACTACCAGAGAGAATGTCTCCCTGTCCTTCCTCTTCCACCGTGATCGGATCTTCTTCTTCTACTCCTTTATCCCCACCAACACCAATGGTTGCAGTTTTTTTTCTGGCGCGAAGGTGGTCCTCCCAGCTGATCAAGTGGTGTTTTTTCAGATGGGTCATTTGGCCTCCGGTACCATAGTTTGTACCAAGCTTACCACGACTAACAGAGGTATTACAAATGGAGCATATAGCAATGTTCTCCTCCTTTTCGCTAACCGTAAAGAAGTCCCAAACTGGGGAGCTTAACTTTGGCCTCCTGCTGGAGGTGCCACTTCCAATGCCGGATGATCTGTAGGGTGTGTGTTGAATTTGACTCTGTGCTGCTGTACCACTACCTACTCCTACAGAGGTGGTGGTTGTGCTGGATGTAGGTCGCTGCCGGGCCTTTGCTAATGCAAATATGGAAGCTGTAGGTCGTGTTGGTGTTACCTGTGGAGGTATGCGTGCTACATCCCTCGCAGCGATTTTGGATAGGGTAAGAATGTTGGTCTCCATCTCCTCGGGGCCGGGAGTGATGTTCGTGATGACTGGCTCGTCGTCATCATCATCATCATCTTGCTGTTCTACATCGACCTCCATAAGTGTAAGGCTTTCCGGAACCTTCCTTTTCCCTAGCTTGGTCTTGGAACGTGGCTCCCTCTCAGACTCAGTTTGTGGCTTCCAAGTGGCATCTAGATCATCAGAAGGGGGCTTGGCGAAGAACTTGATGGACTACCCCTCCTTTTCCTTGCTGGGGATTTGGAAGACAATGGATCTTCTGAATGAGTGGCTTCTTCTTCTACCTCTGCATGAGGCTCAATTTCCTGAACTGCCCCTACTTCAGGAGGAACAACAACTACTATTGCGGGCGGTGGTTGCGGCTGTTGTTGTTGACCACTTATCTGCTGTGTTTCCTCCTGCGTTGATTGGGTACTACTTTGAGATAGCGATAAGTTTATCTCCGGCTCAGCATCACTGCTTTCCACCATTAGGCTGGCTACCTCTTCCACACTCATGTGCTTGGGCCTGGGTTGGTGGGTTGGGTCCACTGATGCGGAGGTGCTGCCCCCAGCTTGCCCCCGGACACCGCTGCTGCAGGCGCAATTTTTTTCCCAAAAAGGTATTGGCCGGCACACCAGACTTCAGTGTCACTTGCTTCTTCTGTTCCTTCTTCTTCTCAATAGCAACTTTCTTGGTACTGGAGGACCTGGTACCTGCTTTCTTTGGGCCCATCTTCTTCAGATGTCAGCAGCACTCAGTTGCAGAGATGTCTGGTCAGGTCACACGTCACGTTGTGTTGTGTGTACAGCAGCAGGATGTCTGTCTGGAAGTGCAACAGGCAATGATGAGAGACACACCTCCTCCTCAGTCTTTGTGCACCTAAAAGCAAAAAAGCCAGAACATCAGTCAAACATAGCACAAATCAAACAAATAGAATATAGAACTTAGTGTGTGGTGGCCTCAATTATTAAATTTCAGAAACTCTGTGAACAACAACACACAGTGTAGCCATTTATGAGACGTTGACAACAAGGCCAGGGCTTTCCTGGCTACTGTGTAGTGCTAGTGTACACTCTGGAAGAATAAGAATAGTAAAGAACAAAAACTAAAATGTACTGGAGCATGTTTGGCCTAAATTTGTGCATCACGTGGGATGTATTATATAGCAGCATCAGGGAGCTGCAGCTGGCAATGGGGATGGATTTGGAAGCAGTAAGACAAGAGGAACAATGGAAAGACACGCAGGCCTATGTGGCAAAAACAGCACACTAATAACTACCACAACAAAATGGCCCCCAGAAACATGGTGACTCACAGGCACAAGGCACGGCAAACAATGAACTCAAGCAGGCCTATATATGGGCAGACAAAGGATGCCTTATAAAACACACACAGCTTTAATGCAAAAACTAAAATCCACATGGCTAAAAACACTTTGGAAAGTTAGACAACCACTACAACAACACAATTATAATTACACAGTACACACGCAAAAAAGGCATTTATTTAACACACCCAAAAAGTGAAATAGTCAGACCCTCCAAAAAAAACCACATTTCGCAATTCAATTGAATCAATTCAATGCCATCCATGGCCTAAATGATGTCAAAATTCCACAGACTACACAGAAACAGTTTTATGCACCCATGGTGACTACCTCTGGGCCTACTGGCATACTGGGCCGCAAGCTTGGAGGCCTATGGCAAAAGCACAGTGGCTGGTTTAACAAAATGGCCGCCGCCCACATGGCCAGGCCACCCAAAATAACAAAAAAGTGAAGACAAAGGACAGGACCAGGCAGTTGGAGACTCTGGGCAACTTGCTACCTCTTGGAAAAAATTGTAAAACAAAAAAAAAATGACTCCTTGCTCACCAAACTACATCTAAATGACAACCTGAGGAGTTTTTTGTGCAAAATGAACTAAATCAACATTTTCGAGAAGGTTTAATGATGCTCGAGAGATATTGTTCGCCAGATTGTAAATTCTGCGTGTTCGGCATCGCGATCGTCACAAAAAGTCGTTATCGCGCGCGCGAAAACGTACATTGAGCGCGCGAAGAAGATAAAAAGTGTAAGTCCGCGTTGTCGCGCAGTGCGGACTTGCCCAAAGTCCGCGAGCTGAACGCCCAGGGTTACCTACTGGCTGAAAAGGCCTATTTATTTAACAAACACCCAAAAAAATAAAATACCACCCCAAAACCCACATTTTGCAAATCAATCCAATGCCATCCATGGCCTAAATTATGTTACAATTCAACAGACAACACAGAAACAGTTTTTATGCACCCATGAGGATGACTACCTCCGGGCCTACTGGCACACTAGGCCGCAAGCTTGGAGGCCTATGGCAAAAGCACAGTGGCTGTTCACACAAAATGGCCGCCAACACATGGCCAGGCCACCCAGAACAACAAGAAAAGGAACACAAGACAGACAATGCAGGCCTATGGCAAAAGCACAATGCCTGGCTTTACAAAATGGCCGCCACCCACATGGCCAGGCCACCCAAAATAACAAAAAAGTGAAGACAAAGGACAGGACCAGGCAGTTGGAGACTCTGGGCAACTTGCTACCTCTTGGAAAAAATTGTAAAACAAAAAAAAAATGACTCCTTGCTCACCAAACTACATCTAAATGACAACCTGAGGAGTTTTTTGTGCAAAATGAACTAAATCAACATTTTCGAGAAGGTTTAATGATGCTCGAGAGATATTGTTCGCCAGATTGTAAATTCTGCATGTTCGGCATCGCAATCGTCACAAAATGTCGTTATCGCGCGGGCGAAAACGTACATTGAGAGCGCGAAGAAGATAAAAAGTGTAAGTCCGCGTTGTCGCGCAGTGCGGACTTGCCCAAAGTCCGTGAGCTGAACGCCCAGGGTTACCTACTGGCTGAAAAGGCCTATTTATTTAACAAACACCCAAAAAAATAAAATACCACCCCAAAACCCACATTTTGCAAATCAATCCAATGCCATCCATGGATGCCCGGCCTACATGATGTTTAAACTTTAAATTCAACAGACACCACAGAAACATGCACCCATGGGTACCTCTGGCTCTAGTCCGGGCCTACTGGCTGAAATTCCAATCAAAGAAAAACAACTAGGCCCCTGCCGAAACTACAGGCCACAACAATACATTTTAAAAACTATGGAAATCCCACAAAAAAATGTAGGTACAAACAAGCCCCAATCAAACAAACAAGTACACCAATTCTCCAACTTACTTGTAAAATCTCAAATCCAAGAGTCCTCAAATCCAATCCAATGATATGATGCAGCAGACAGACACAAAAAGTGATCCTTCCAGCTCCAAATCCAAATGAAAGTGAACAGCACATGGACAAAACACTGGGAGGAGCCTGCTGGACAGGAACAGGAAGTTTGAGAATCAGGGGCACTTCCTTCCTCTTGGAAAAAAAGAAAAAGGACTCCTTGCTCACCAAACTACATCTCTAAATGACAACCTGAGGAGTTTTTTGTGCAAAATGAACTAATTCATCATTTTCGAGAAGGTTTTATGATGCTCGAGATATATTCTTCGCCAGATTGTAGTTTCTTCGTGTTCGGGATCGTGATCTTACCAACACTGCCGCCGGAAGTCAGATCGCGCGTCCGAATGACGTGTTCGCGTTCGCACACTCTCGCGGGATCGTGCGGCCGGATTCCAAATCTCGTGGCGCCCGCGAACGGATAGGAAGTCACGTCGGCGAACGCAGAATCACGGTAGGTCGTTACCGCGCGCGCGAGAACGTATATTGAGCGCGCGAAGAAGAAAAACAGCTACGCTACGCCGCAAATTGCGTAGTGCACGGTAACTTCGCGTTCTATGCGAATCACGAAGTTACCGTAACTTCGCAAATTCCGCAAGCGTAGCGTAGTTCACCGCCCAGGGTTACTAGATATACCTTGGTTAATATATGTCAAAATTAATCTTACTAAAATGGGTGTCTCAGAATATTACACAAATCCTGACACCCTTAAAAATGTTTCACCTGCCTCTATTAAATCTCTTTTCTACAAAAGCCTTCAGCGGACAGATACTACTCATAACATGTCTAATCAACTAGAACCCTTCCCCCATCTACAAAGAGAACACGCACTTTATTTACAAATTGATCTAAATGAAAGGCGGAAATTTCTGCTGACTAGGTTGTGGTTAAAAATAATTCATTAGCTAGTCGCTTTCCCTACTCGAGGCACATGGTTTGCATCACTTCCAGTATGCTCTTGTGATAGTCGTTCATGCCAAAGCACTATGCACTTTATTTTATTCTGTAGTTTCTATATCCCCCAGAGGAAGCGATTTATTCGCCCACTCCTACTTGCTGCTGGGATCAGAAACCACGAACTGGCAATGGAATATTTACTCTCATTAGAAACAACTGAAATTATATACTGTCTTTTAAACTATCTTTTTACCGCTTTTAAGATCCGTAGTAAATATTAACTACTGTTTATAAATATATAATTTCTGTGTATGAAGACCTGTTGGCTTTTAAAGTTTTAAACTGCAAGCATGTATGTGCAATCTTTTATGGCTCTTTCAAGAGTCGAATAAAGTATTTTCTGGTCTTGATCTACTGGCTAATTACTAAGTGCTACCTCATTGGGTAAATGACCAGTACATATTCTAAACTAGAGCTGTTTAGTGGAGCACAAGGAAATATCACCAGTGACCTTGTGCACATTTTGGCAATGGGACTGTTCCTGCTGCGTCTTTATCTAGAAATATGTGATAACATGAATCCTCCTATAGAGAAGATGATGTGACTACAAAGAGGTAACTATCCATCAAACAAGGGTCCTTCCTCTTGACTATATGAAGTAAGTGCTTCTTTGTTTGGGGGAGATGTCCTCATATTCCTCGGCATCAAGACTTTCTCACAAAAATCGGCAGGAAACATGCTTGGGGGCTGCTTGTTAAGCTGTCCATCATCCGGGCAAAAGGCAGGAAGACCATTGGATGCTACTAAGGTGGGCAGGGCCAAAAGGAGAAGCTTCCAAGTGATTTGCACATTTGAATACTCCTAGCAATTTAAATGGAGAACCATGGACTCTGCTCTCACCAGAACAGTACAACAAAGAGCCCACTCGTCACAGTCACTACAGATTGTGCTCCAATAGATCAATGCATTCACCTCCATGAAGGTTTTCAGATAATTTTTCAACATGGAACTGCAGAGAAAACACACTTGCTTTGCCTTCGCCAAGCCCAGGAGTGAGGATCATTTGTCCTTTACAGGAGTGGATCTTCAACGGGGGCACCTGCTATGTTTTTTTTTGTAAGTACTTCCTGTTGAGGATTAATTTCTCTGAAATTAGCATCAGGGCCAGAAGGCCCCAGGGCCCCAAGCCCCCAATCTCCCGGCCATAACTTAATGGGGGAAAGGGGCTGCACGGGCCCCTCCCTGGGCCGATTTTGGTCTCATGGACCCCATCTCCCTGAGCCTATCCACAAATCAATGGAGGAGGGGGGCCACACCACCCCCTTCCTGGGCCGATTTTGGTCCTAGCGACCCCATCCCCGGGGTCCAGTCATGTCTCCCTGGGTGCCCTGGAGCCAACCCAGGGCACCCAGTGTGCTATGGGACTGCAGGGGGAGCCTGAATGCCCCCGTGGTCCCAGCCAGCTACCCAACTCCTGCAGGAGCCGGTATTGCTCTTGCACGCAGGGAGCTGCTAGAAATGCAGCTCCCTGTGCGAGAGAGCAATCCTACCATCTCTTGTCCTGCCCGCCTGTCTGCCTGCAGGGAAATAGATGAAAGCTCCGCTGCCAGCAAGTGGGAGCACTTTGACAGCTCCCTTTTGCTGGAAGCAAAGTGTTTGCTTTTGCTTGGTGGGAGCTGTCAAAGCTCCGGCCAAGCAAAAGCAAACAGCTATGTCCCAAGGGTGGGCAACCCTGGACATAGCAGGAGCTGGTCCTGGAGGGTGGCGGTACCCAGGGCCATATATGGCTGCAGGATAGGGGCTGCACTGCCCCCCTCCTTTTATTTTCAAGGGCCTGCCCCAGGGAGGTGGTGGTCCCTGGGGCTGGGAACGACCCGGAAGGGGGGCTATGCAGCCCAAGTCCTTTTAAAAAATAAAAAAGAAAGCCCTGGGGAGGTTGTGGTCCCCAAGCCGAGGGTCCACCCAGACCCTGTCTATAATGTCTATGTTAGCCCCACAGAGGTGGTGGTCCCTGGGGCCTGGGAGCCCACATGGCCCCCATATACATTTTTATTTACAGCCCTGGGGAGGTGATGGTCCCCAGAGCATGGGGGTGTCCGCCTGGCCTCCCCCGCTTAATATTAACATGACCACCACCTCCCCAGGGCATAAATAAACCCTTGGAGAAGGCCCCCCATGCGCCCCCCCTCCATTTTTTATAAACTCTGCATGTCCCTGGCCCCACCGGGGGTGACATTAAAAACAACAGCAGAAGACCGCAATTGTGTTTTTCTTCACTTCACAGCGATATTTGCAAATATTTGCAGATTTCACCATGAATTTTTTAAAAATTACTTTTTTGCCCTGTTGGGGTCCCTCTGGGACCCCAGAACCAAGACTATGGGGTTATTGTATTCATACCCTGCCCCTTTTCATTTGTTTGCATTTTTGTTGGAGACTCAGCTTAGCTGGCTGCCAACACTTCTTTGTTGAAGTGATGGCAGCCAATCAGAGCTATGCAGATCTCTGCATGACCTCGTCATTATTCGCAAAGGATTTGCAACCTCAATATATACAAATTTGGATTTCCTTTAATTTCTTCCAAACTACTGAACGGATTTACACCAAATAACTGAAAGCGTAATCTGGAAAGCAAAAGCTACCTTTCTGCCAAATTTGGTGTAATTCCGTCCAGCAGTTCGAGCTGCAGGCGTGTCTAAAGACTCCTTGGACATTAACATGGGAAACACACTTTTTTTGGCCCCTCTTTTTCTCAGCTACTGCTTGATGGATCGCCCCAAAACTTTCCATGCACAACTAAAATCACCGGGGCACTTTTTTAAAATAAAAGTTCATGAAGATTCGTCAAATGGCACCAAAGATATAGGTAAGCCAAAAAACGTTTTTCCTATGGAAACATGGCCCTAATTATAAATGCCTACTGGTGACTGCTAGTAGGTGATATATATATATATATAATGCTGTACCGCCACTCACACAGCCACTTGGTCACCTATACAGCCACACACATATCTACTCACAGACCCCTGCAGGCACTCACAGAGCCACTCACTCACCCATACAGTCACTCATACATCCACTCACTTACCAATACAGTCAGTCACATAGTCACTCCCACACCCATACAGTTACTCACATACCCATTTATTCACTCATAAAAGAAATCACACACCCACTTATTCACCCATACAGCCACTCACATACCAGCTCACACACCAATACGGCCACTCAAACATCCACTCACACATGGATACACACAGTCACACAGACACTCACATAATATGTGTTAGAAATAGTATCATTCATTAGTAGTACACAAAGTATAGTAATTTAACTTTTGTAGTACCTTACTATAAACGTTTAACACTCATAAATATTTAGAAAACACTCACAATCACTGGATGATGTCATTTGAGAGGTCATCAGTGATGTCATGAGTGATGTCACTGACCGTAATGAGTGATGTAATATGTGAGGTCATAAGCAGTGCATTGCGGGGCGTAAGTTATAGTTAGCTCTGGTACTATAACTGCTGAATTTCACTGGTTTTGTATGAGTGAAATCTGAGCCTAACTATAACATGCCTGTAACCTTTTGTTTTTTCTGTGAATATACATATGTCTATAGTAAGTTTTTAAAGTTTTGTTAATATCTGCTTACGTTCATTTGTTCTCCCCATCTTTTCCTTTCTGTGCCAATACAGAGTGTCTATTTGTTTTAGTTTTAATCAGTAGAGCCAGCAGTTTATCAGTTATGTCCTCATCCTCGTGTGTTCTGTTTGTGCACTCTTTAAATTTTAGGCACCACAATTGTTCCATTTTGACAGCATCCTGCTTCCTGGTGTTTAATAATTCAGCTTTATTATTTCTGTAATTTGTGGACTGAATTTCTAGTGTTCTCATTCTACATTCTAAGGTCTTCAATTCTCTTTATCATACTGGCTATGTGTTGTTTTCATACGCATTCCCATTACCCCTACTTTAAATGCTTCCCATATTGTCCCCCACCATTATATTGTTTTCAATTAAATAATTTGAATGACCTCTCTGATTGTGGTCTTAAAGAGGGTATCTAGCAGTGCCAGGGATGTAGTCGTCAAGTTGGTCTAGGAGTTGGCCTTCTGCTCCAGTTCATCTTGTGTAATAGTGAGGAATGATGTGATAGTGCCTTAGATAGCTTTTTGTGAACAACCGTAGGTCTTAACGTTCAATCAACCACTCAGGAAGTAGGTTATTGCCTTATACTTTATTTCAAGGGGCAACCGGTAGACATATATCTGAAGAAAGTAACATAAAAGTCCCACGTTATAACTAACAACGCCTTCTTCCTTTTCAGGATCTTCGGAGTTCCTCTCCGCCAGGACTCTCGACAGAAACAAAGATGCAGGTAAGAATCCATCCTTTTTTTTTATTTAACAGAATGTGGATTAGTAGAGTAACCTCTTCCTATCCCTTCTGGTAAGAGGTGCTGGTTAATAAAGCTGAGTGAAAGAGAAAGACAAAAAAAAAGACAAAAAAAATACGCTCCAAAGGAAAAAAAAAATATCGATCCCACCAGAAACAAGCATTGGCATAGCCAATAGGTCTCGCCTTTGGGACCAACGCAATATATTACCCATTACATTAGCCATTATAGACATCAACATTTGTGGTAAATCAAAGGCGGAAGGGAATAGTGGTTTGTGGTAAATCAAAAGCGGAAGGGTATAGTTTCTAACAGACTCACGTTTTGAACAACATACCCACAATATAAAACATGCATAAAGTGCTATATCATGCAGAAAACTTGTTTCGATCAAATAATCGGCCAATACAGATGGAAGGAGCAGCCTGCAACTGAAAGGGCACACGAAAAGAGGTGCGTGCCAAAGGGGCACAGGGAGAGAGGTGTGGGGCAAAAGGGGCACAGGGAGAGAGATGCGGGGCAAAAGGGGCACTGGGAGAGGGGGATTTCCGATTTTCAGAAGTTGTTAAAAATGCATCATGGCCCCTACACAGAACACAGGATTTGGCTGATATTAAAACAAACTTAAAAGTATGTTTACAGATTCCAGCTCCCCAGATGATGGACAGGTTGAAAGCAGAGCGTTCATTTCTAAATAATGTTTGAGTGACGCTTATAAGTTTGGGGTGTTTCATAATTCCTGCTTGCTCGTGTTATTGAATACTCTGCATCGCTTAGTAACGTATGATGCCGTAGCCGACGTGCGCCAACAGAAAGGGCTTCTTGTTGCTTTCTCTCCTGGAGTGACCTTGTTGAAGGGGAAGCGGTCCGATGGTGTGACACGGGATGAGGAAGTGGGTATCTAATGCCGTTTGAAGGCCTTAGATACATCACAACTGCTTGAGCAATAAAAGATAATTGTTTTTATTTTGTTTTAAATTGAGGATGCAAAACATTGCGGTTGATATTTTGAGCAAGCAAAAATATCAGATCACACAAACTGCACTGATTCAGTTTCAGCTGATTTGGCATTCGTCTCGGAGAGGTTATTGTGACTTGCAAATGCAACAAGCATTGGCCGCGCGGCCGTGAAAGTCGCACGGCCGCGAAAGTGAAAGCGATCGTGCTCCAGATGGCGCCTCGGGCGCTGAAAGCTGGCGGCTGCGCGCGTGCACGCTTGCGTGCACGCAAGCGCTAGGCCAGCAAAAGCGTGTGGGGTAGCACTTTAAAAACCCCACTTACAAAATGTCTCGCAGAGCACTGCATGCGCTGGCTCAGGCGAGACCTAATAAAGGATGAACCCTTCTCTTTTGACTTGGAGTTCTACTGCCTCTTTTCGTTTATTTTAAGGCTTTCCATTGGTTACTAATTTTCTTTCCTTCTTTTTCGGTGTGCTCCCCTTTTTCTTTCCCTTTCAAATCCTTCTCCCTCCTTTTCCCACTATGTTAATGTTACTTTCGGCCCCAAACTAGGAGCCGTGTACGCACCTGACGAAGTCACGTCCCTCCTGGGACGCGTCGGGGCTCTAGGGGCAGCTGGCGGTAAGGAGACTCCGCTTCTTCTTTGGGCGTCGCCGGCGTTGTCAGTTCCTTCCTTGAGGCGTCGGATTCCCCAGGATCTGCCTCACTGCTCGCTCCCTGGGGCCCTTTTTCCGCCGCTCCTTCAGCCTCTTCATCTCTTTCTTCTTCTATACGCACACCGAGACGCTGTTCTTCTTCCTCTTGTAGGCGTCTTCCCGGACGCGTACAAGAGGAAGCTCCACCACCACCAGCTTCTTCTGATCGCGTAGTGACCCTTGGTTTCTCCTCTCTGCCTGACTTCCGGGTTAGTTAAAAAAACAAAAACGGCCTTGGACTCGTCAGGTCGGTGACACTTTTCTATTGCTTTCACCATACCACTCTTGTGCGTGGAGGTGATGAACATCTCCAGCCTTGTGTTGCGAGTATGCAGGGTCGAGAAGATCTGATGCCTTGTTCACAAACCACTTTGTGTTTGATTAGCATATGCCTGTCTGTGAACAGGGTAGTCCCTTAATGCCTTCATAATTGCATTTCCACACAGATGCCACCATTCCTACCTATAGACCATCAGTTTGTGGTGTGTGTGTTATGAAATAAGTAAGTCAAATCAACACAGGTATAATCACCAAGATGTATGTGGAAGGAGGACAGTTAGTTCATCATTTGGAGATGTAGTGTTGGGCCTCGGGGATCCAGAGTATAGTACCAGTGTCTGATTGCAGTACTGTAGTACCAGTGTCTGATTGCAGTACTGTTTAAAAGATCAGTAGGATGAAAAAAGCATGAAAACGAGCCCCACTTGCAAGGTTTATCAAGCTTAACTCAAAGATGCGTGTGCTTGTGGTGTGTACTGGCAGATAAATTAAACAACTATTTATAACTGAATTTTCTCTTGACCCCTTATATTATAGGTGTCTGTGTTAATCAATCCAAAGACACTTATAAGTATTTTTACGCAAGGAAGAAAAGAAACATCTCAACATGCAAGTATTGGTAACCAGAAGGAAGGTCTTTAATTCATACATGGCAATAAATAATGCGGCACTAAACAGCAACAACCTTCCGGGAGGAAGGAGCACAGTGTCACCTGCCTATAATAAATGTGAGCGCACAGCGTCTCTATATAATCTGGGATGGATAAATAATGTGGCGTCATACATCTAACTTGAAAATCTTGAAGAACAATCTCTATGTAAAATAACCACATTTTCAGCTTGGGTTGCAACTCCTGAAACTGCATTTTTTAACCTTGTCCCCAGACGTTTGTGATGTTAAAGCCTCTTTACTCTCTTCTGTCGAGAAATATTAGAAAGAAAATATGTGGCTCACACTCAATTGAGGAAAGAACTGGATAGGGAGACCTGGGAGGAAAAGTACCTTTTGACCAATCATGTCTGTTACCTCATTCACCCAGTGGCGTAGCTAGACCTACTGCCACCCGGAGCAGACCCTAAGTTTGCCACCTGGTGCAGGTAGGGGCAGGGGGTAGCTGGTGGCTGATGGACGACTTGTTCCGGGGGGGGGGTCTGGCGGCCGTCAGGGGGTGGTGGTAGTCGACAGAAATGACATGCTCACCTCTGCCGCCGCCAAAAAACAGTGCCGCCCGGAGCCACTGCATTCACCCACTGAGCCACCACGTTTGAACCATATCCTCTACTACTCTCTTACAAGAGCTTACAGCACTCCTGCTGGGATTGCTCTCTGTGATTGAAGCCAAAGGGAGCAAAGGCCACTCTAAGAATAGGAGGATCCTGGGTTCTGACCAGTCAGAGTCTCAGCAGGACAGAAGATGGGTGACATTGTTATGCCCATGGTATTTCTCAGAGCACGACAAACAATTAAATAAACTGTACTTAAAAAAAAAAAACCATAAGAAGCAGTAGAATTTGCAAAACAATTGTACCCAGTTATTAGATGTATAGTTATGTTGTTCTGAGCTTTAGTTGTTACTCGATGTAATAAAAAAAAAGCCTCCCATGTACATATTGAACATTTATTATGGCCAAATATGTTCTATCGCTTAAAAAATGCAGGATTAATATTAAACCAGGAAAATTGTGGAGCTCAGAAAATAACGACACACAGTGACAATACTTACCTACGGTATCATGAGTGTAAGCAGTGAATATGTCAAAATGTGCTATGTTTGCATTTAGCCCCAATTAATATTGGTTTGCAGAATGTGGTGTCTGAAAACGAGCACAAGTCCCACCTTTTCTGTCAGTCAGACTAACCATTGCAGCCCTACAGAAGCCCAGGGATGAACAGGGAATCAAAATCAGTCCTGGCAAACTGTTTATACAATTTCTACCAAAAATTCAAAGAAGTGTGGGATGTGGGATGTCTGGAGATCCTACAAAGAATTTTAGAAATTTTGAGGCTAAATGGTGAATTTATAAATTTTTCAAATATACCAACAAAAAGCTCTACCGTTTACAGGTAGTTCTAAAGGAGAACTAGTGAAAAAAATAGAATTATAGAAAGGTAATAATTAATAATGTGGATGTTTTTCACTGAGGCGTTTTGAGTGACATCCAATAGACAAGAGTGAAGTATCTGACCTCCTATCAGCCACCTGACCCACCCTTTTTGCTTCCCAACCCCTATCACTCTTTCACCCGAATCTGTGCTCTCTGCTGTCCATGGGAGAATAGAGGCACTGCTGCACAGACAGGCTCTCAGAGAACCTTGTTAGAGAAACATGGAATTCTTTTATGACTAGCAACAGCGGGAAACAAATTTTGTTTCCAACTGTAGCCACATCTTAGTAGTCAACATCCAGAATCTAGTATTCACGATAGTGGTGCCCCATGAGAGCTGAACATAACATTACAGTACTTCAGAGTCTGCCACGGTATGCAGGAGTAAACTTTCTCCAAAGCGTAAAATCCTCTATGTGCTTTGAAGTAAATTGTGTTCAAAATGTTAAAAAAATGTTCTATAGCAGGCAAACATTTGTACCACGGCGGATACCGAGCCTATCCATTGCAGTGCAGTCCCTTAACAACTGGTCACACAACATACTATAACCAGGGCCACCGGAATAATGTGATTGTGCGGCTGCGAAGATTTTCGCATAATTATAGATTTGCCACATTTGCCCCATAATCCGTAATCTGCCACATAAGATGCAGATTTTAACAAAAAATAAATTTTGTTTCTAGCACAAACAGTTCCAAAGTTACTAGAAATGCAGCTACATGTGTTGCTGCATGGTGGAAGGTGCTTTACAAAGCTGAACTGGTCACCTTTCTGTTGCTTATTGCTATATTTGGGTGTTACACTGGTACTTATGAGGTGCAACAAATGCCCAGACAGTGTTACCAAGTTTAAAAATGCCAAAATAATGAAGTAAAACTATTGCAAAATGTGCCGCAATATGCCTCATAATTTGTCTTTTCTTGCCGTAAAATGTACCAAACCCTGCTGCATAATTTGGCCCTCTCCTGCCGCATAATTCCAGTGGCCCTGACTATAACAAAATAAGTAACATCAATTTTTAATTATTCAAGTACATAATGCCCCTCACTGTTTACACACAAGTTAAGAGATCATCAAAACATCTGTGCTGCAAATATAAAACTAAGGGCCAGATTTACAAACGTTTTGTGCTGGGTTTGTGTGCACAAAAGTGACACAAACTTGTGCAAAATATTTTGGTAGGATTTATTTTCCTGCGCAAAACTTTATTTTGCACTGGAAAGTTGCCTGAAAGTAAGGCAAACCATTGCAAAGTGCTGTTTTGCTTTACGGAGGAATTCGATGGGTGGTACATGAGTGCTTCCATGCAACCACCTATGGTGGCACAAAACCCTATGTACTACCAATCAGCACAGGCATAATCATCATGGTGTATGAGGAAGGAGGACCGCCAGTACATTCATCTGGAGATGTATTGTCAGGTTTATCAGATCCAGAATATAGTGCCAGTGGCTGTTTGCGGCACTACAAATTTGTCAAGATGGAACATACAGTAGGTTTAAAGGATTAACAGGATGAATGAATCATGTTAATGAGGTCCCACTAGAAAGGTGTAACTAGGCTAACTAATAGATTTGTTTGTTTGAGGTGTGTCAGGTACATGTAGACTTTCTGCTCGAGCCTCCCTGTCCAACTCTGGTCACCAGCAGATAAAGCCTTGTACATGCACATGCACTGCTGGACCATTCTATCTGTAGTTTGTTCTGCTGATGCGGAAGTACAAACTTCCTGTTTAAGGGATGTAAATGCCACTGAAGGGGACTGAAACTAGAATGGGCCTTAGGAACTTTCAGGGCCACCTTTCTAGCCCTCACAGTCCCCTAGCCTGCTGTCCACCAGGGAATGCTGACGCCATGTTGACTGACAGCTCAATCCAGCTCATGCTACTCCAGATATTCAGGCAGCTATATGCCTGGATGTGGACTATGCCCATTAATCCTGGTACAGTTTATGATTAGGGCTCCCGGTTTTATGTTTTTTTATTTATTTAACATTCCGGTCTACATATATCCATATTCATTTTGTTTTATGAATAGATTGTGTTGCAAGGAGTATATTTCTTCATTTATTTAACCCATAAATGTACAATCATAAGCAGAAGGTTGTTTGGTTTTACCAGTTTAAGCAGCAATATACATTCCAACAAAACACTGAACTGTAAAGAGCGCTGTAATACAAACACATTAACACATCAGTAGCTATTAATGGAAATATTTTGCCTTTTTTTTTTTTAACTGACCATGCTGTGAATCTAGCTAAATGCTGTCCTGGAACTCATGACTGTCGCATGGCGAGTCACTCACAAGAAGAAGACCAACTTTATGTATGTTCTCATTTTTCCGACTAAATGTACAAGGAAACACATTGGTTTCAGTCTCTATCTATATAAATCAGTAAATGCAGAAAACTGGGACCGGGGCTGGACTTGGCAACCAAAACCAGCCCTGGCAAAAAAGCTCAAACCAGCCTTGGGCCCTTCATCTCCTCAGGCAATCTCTCTCTTTCCATCTCTCATTTCTCCTTCTCATCTCTCACTCTCAGGGCCAGCTTTAGCGCTGGTGGCGCCCTGTGCAACAATGTCTGTTGGTGCCCCCCCCCCCAATGACCACCTCTGCCACGGATTCCCTCACTAGCACCCTTTAGCAGTGCCTCTCAAGTCTCCATAACCACTGTCTCTCAAATTCATTTAGTTTTATAGCACCACTCATACCAGTGTAAGGTGTCAGAACACTTTACACCACACACACATTGCACATAGACAATCATATGTGTGTAAATCAGTGTATATGAAATGTTACATCAGACAAGACTACAAGGTAAAGTGTAGGAGTGACAAGTCATCGATACTGGTAGGCAATATAGTTTAGTCCTTATTCTGGAAAAGCACATATTCAGAATTTAAAACGTAACATCATTGCTAGGGGTTCTCTTTCATAATACGAATTGCTTCCTACCCAAATGAACCCTTTTCACAAGATTAGGATGATGAAAGACTGGGCAGAAAAACATATAGCTCTAACATATACCTTGCAGCTTGCATGCAGCTGTAGGATGACAGTCAATAGCTCAATGTTCTATTTTAGGATTTTGACTTATAAATGACAAGTAACAAAAAGAGCTCTCTTACAGAAGCAGTAACCCACTGACCTATTTACATTATATGCACTTCATTATCTGCATGGTACACAATCTTAGCAGCAGGCATTTTAACCCTCTGCACTACCTTAGAATGAGTTAAAACTTCCACAAGACAAACCTACGGTCTCTTTCCAGGAAGACGATTAATCGCTGGAGTTATCTTGACATTTTAATTGATGTCTGAAAATTGCTGGAGGCCAGGAACGCAGCAGCAGGTGCTTTTAAAATGATAATATACGTTTTCAAAAATGACGCCCCTACCCCAAGTCAACGCCCGGTGCGGTCGCACCGATCGCACCGCCCTAGAGCCGGCCCTGCTCACTCTTATCCCTCTCTAATCACTTTCTCTCTACCTACCCACTTCCTCTCTTTTGAAGCCTCCCGGTACCACCTGTGGGGCGCTGGGGAAATTGACAAAGGCAACAGGAGAGTCTCTGGGCCTCCAAGGCCTCCAGCCCACTGGTGAAATGCCTGGTGGATTAAAAGGCCTGTCCGGCCCTTTCCGGGCTCCTCAGTCATGATCTCCGAGATTTAATAAGAAGTGCATAGGTACCAGTGAGGACATCAATATTTTGCCAGCAGCCCTGTGTGGGTGCCCTCGTCGCCATCTCTGTTTCTCTTGCTCCAGCTCAATGACTGCCATAAAGCTTCTTCCAGCCAAGGCTCTGTACAAACCTGCCGCCCTTCCTTCCCTCTCCACTTGACTTACGATGCAATTAGCCAGAGGCGCCAGAGTTATCTTCCCTATAAATCAGCAGCTACAGACCACACGCACTGACCCCACGCACTGTGGTGCTAATGAAGTGTTTGAGTAGGTAGTAAGGAACTGAGGTTTCAGAGGTCCCAGGCTCGATGCAGAGCACAGGAGTACAGCACAGGGGCGGGCAGTCGAACTGATAATGATGCATCGTGTAGCAGGCTGTGGATTAGAATTGCTTCAATGCATATACACAGCCACCAGACTGGGACTTCTCACCCATGAAAAGCACAAGCATGCATGGCCAACGTGCATAAACACTCCACACTGATACGGCCGTGAAGGATTTCTGCGAAAATCAAACCTGACTGAACAATTTCACTAACCATTTTCGTCTAAGCTGTTTCATCGATTACTACGTTTGATGACATTCTCCTGGCTGCCTAAACGAACAGGGTGAAAAATAATCCTTTTCGGTGAAAAATGCTCTGTTTCATGTTAATCTTTCAACAATTTGCTGTTCGTTCCCGATTTTATTTTTTCTGTCACCACCTGACTCTCATTAATCCACACTTTTTTATTAGGGGTGTTCTCCCCAAGCCCCCTCCTGCCTTTTTCTTGTAGATTTTTTTTGAGGAGGTTGGAGTGACTCATTTGACCTTGCTCCTTAAGCTCCCCCTCAACCGTGTGCTCCCTTGCACTTGTGATCACTTGCCTCTGTGCAGCTTTCCCCTTGCCCCTGTGTGCCTATACCACAATCACATGTTCACAGTTTGTTTTACATTTTCTGTTTTATTACATTTTCTCGCTGATGCCGACGACCATCCACAGATCTCCTGTTTTTGAGGAGGTCTTTGTCCAAACCCACTTCTTTTCTCTTTCCTGACTAGTTGTCCCTGTGCCACTAGGCGCCTGTGCACCCATATCCCATCCCACCATTCTTTTGTCCTTTCAATTTCCATTTCTAGCCAGTTTGGTTTTTACTCAATATGGTTTTCTTCAAAGGGGAGTGTAGCTATTCTTTAATTAGATGAAATTGTATTAATTCAGTCAGTTTTTAGTCTGAATACTGCAGTGCCCACAGATATGCACTCACAAATATAGAAGCCAAAAACGTTTACCACACAATTGTGCCCAATGTTTACCACGCACATATACCAGTCCCTCTATATCCATTTTGTCCTTGGGTACCATGCAGGTGATTCTGCAAACAACCACACCTTTCTGGACACACAGGACTCTCCCATTTGTAACAATGACAGCAGGTAATCCTCTTGGGAGTTAAACCCAATATTTTAGCAAGGTGTTTGGCGCTCTGACTGCCTGCACTGCTGCAAGGGACATTTAGGACCATGGCCTCTGTACGGTTGTAGAGGTAGCATTTTCATGGAACACATGTAGGCCCCGGGCCAATGTTCAAGCCCTCTCGGACCAATAGTACTCATGAAAGCCTCCGAAGAGCAACCCACTAGGCAAACTGTTATGAGGTATTAAACATTTAAAGCACCAGAGGTTTCAGTAGAGGCCTTGAAGTAGGAACAAACTCAAGGTAGCCATCGAGGGATGCTGGAGAGGGATTCCCTGCATCACGTTGGACTCTAAATTATTATTAAATTATTCATTTCTGAGAAACATCTTCGCAGTAGTTACAGAATTACAAAATACATATTATTAAAAGCCCCAAAGTAACAATGTACAAACTTCTCGAACAAAGAATAAATTGCATTGGTCGTGTACAATTGGAAATAAATACCATATCAGAATCTAAGAATCAGCAAATAGCTTAAAAACACATACAAAAGAGATTCAACAAAACATTAAAAGATGCATGCAAGCGATAAATTCATGCGTCAATCGGATTGATCCATTTTTTATATATCTAAGAAAAATTATAAAATTTATATTCCCACGGTTAAAGAATACAGTGATGGTATTAGGCAAATTATTCTTTCTTGAGTTAACTTGATATAATTACCCAAGGCAGTTACAATATGGAATGTACCTTAAATAAAATAAAATACTCAAAGCTTCGAATCAAGTACATCACCCATACTTTAAAAATACTGCTGTAACAACTTTTTCATTTCAATTATAAAACCTTCGCAATCGAGCTGGAAGTGATCTAT
Source organism: Calotriton arnoldi (assembly GCA_963921515.1). NCBI lineage: Eukaryota > Metazoa > Chordata > Amphibia > Caudata > Salamandridae > Calotriton > Calotriton arnoldi. The sequence goes on from CAWUFW010003908.1 coordinate 700,631, forward strand.
TTATAGTTTAAATTTAAAGGACTAAAACAAAGGCTGCCATCCGCATAAACCCTTGGGTTCTAAATAAACTTCACATATCTCACCAACTTCACTATTCTAGATTATCACCGTCCCACCAACACGTTGGTGGACTTCAACAGGACAATGCCACTTCTACAAATCCCTGAAATTAATAAAGAATCCAGACCACTCTAGCTGGGGTGGCTGGTGGATCCTAAAAAATGGAGAGGTGGAAAGTTTCAATCCGAAATGAACGAGAGAGCAAGCAATTCTGAAATGAAGGACGATGGTAGAGGATATTTCTTGATGTGAGAACATTTAGAAAAAAAGGTTAATTTCAGAGCTAAATTTCAAGAAAACTTCCGCAAAGTTTTGAAAGAATGCGACTCAAATTCTGCTATTTAATAGCACAGACTCCTAAATTGCGATACTTAGCTTGCCATGCCATTGGTCTCTCCAAGGCCCCCCAACTGGTTGCAAAAGTAACCCATTAAATTAGCTGTTAAAACAGGTAAAACATAGGTGGAGAGTCAGCTATTTCCGCAGCACAAGGACAGGACTTTGTAAGAGGTGCATGGGATGAGTTACCAGGTGTATGACTTGCATGTAAATGACTGCCCCATAATCTTATGACACCAAATACGCCATATCTAAGGTGAAACACTTCCTAAATGATCATGAAAGAATAGATCAGTGCTCTATTAAATATTAAATAAGTAGGAAGAGGCCAAAGGTAGGATTTACAAATGTGAGCTCAGCGGAATTTATATACAAATGATAACGCCTAAGTCTGGACACAAACGAGAGGCCAAGGCGCAGGCTGCAGTACTGGTGAAGGGAGACCTGGACCTGGCCACAGCTCTGATAGTGACTGGCCAGTTGGAAGCCTCGGTTAGTTTGTTCATCCTGCAGTGAATGAGTGCCAAGCGGGCAAAATAGAGGCCGGACTGCACGCTGCTGGTTCTGAGTCCCGTCCTCCAGAACCAGCTCTTGCTGACTTCCGCACTCAGCTAGCCCATTCCCAAATGAACACTGCTGGCTAGCCCTGTCCATGGCCCTGTGTAAGCTGGTGGTCAGATGAGGTTAAATTAGCCCACAGAAGTCAGCACCCCAAGGCATACACATGCAATACTGCTAAACAATTCTCATCCTTCCTGATGTCGCTGCATTGACTTGTGCCTAAGGGCGAGTAAGAAACTGTGCAGTGGATGCTGCCTGCAAAGGTTGCAGCGTATTTGAAAGATAGTTTAATTGATGGCATTAACTTCCATCCACACAGATAAGATGGTGTGAAGAAGTCGCACTCTAAGGCAGAATATTCTCAGAAACAAAATATTACAGCCGGACATTCCTCAAACAGTCTCATAGATCTGATAGTTTAAGGTCAAACTTGAGCTCCACTCTCTAAAGCTCCACAAAACTAACCAACTACCCCAAAACTCCTGTATTTTCCCCACCACTGCAGGTATGGATTGGAAGAATTGTCACATTCCCTTCAGTCTCCAGTCTTTCCTTCTGAATGATATGAAAAACCAATAAGTTGACAATTAACACCTTCATGCAATACCTGGGTGAAAAAAGATTTTCTCAGGGAGCTACCATAACGGCACAGGAGTATATGGTGCCACTCAGGACACCCGGACCCCCACATATCCCTGAAGAATGCTAATGAATCAATGAACCCCTTAAGCCAGCTGCCATCACAGAAGATAAAAATCGCCTTGAGAATGGCTCCAGTATCTCGACATAGGTTTCCATGCATTCAGTTATAAAATCCCAAAATTAATCTATTTCGATTGATTGGCCTGTTTATTCCCTTTCGGATTTGGAATGTCTAGTGCAGCTGTCCACAGTATATTTCCGTTCTCTAGGACATTCATACTGTTGATAGTAGAGAGCATTGTGCCATATTATTGGTGCCAGTGCTTAATTTGTGAAACAATAAGTGCCAGGGCTCTCGTCAGGAGTCCACTGCTGCGTGCACCACCCATTGCCCCGGCCAGCACTGCCAATAATAGTAACAACACAGCTACTAACCATCACACTCCTATACATGTGACAATTCAGACTATTTCAAGCCCCCAAAGCTACAAGAATGGCTTGGGTGGCAGATAATAGTCATTTTAATGTATATTGAACTAATAATTAACTGTTGTTGTGGTCATCTCTAAATTAGCCAGACAGCACTTCCTTGTGGCAGACTGTCACAAGCGCTGGTGTTGACAATTAAGTGCCGGTGCCCAGCACCGGAAACCACTGGCTGAATTAAGCCCTGATTGGTGCAGGCTAACCACCCGAAACTGCAATGGCACACACCACCCGCCCTTGAACCAACTTCAAACTCATTTTAACCGGAAATGGAAAAAGATGAACAGCAAAGTGAATGCAGTGTCTGTTAATTTATGTGCCTCTGTTTTGGGAACTGCTGTAATAAATTAAATGGTGCTGGGTTGGTTAAAGCACTGAATCACTGACTGATGACTTAATCAAAAACAAGCCCGCGAAAAAGTAAAAACAAAACAAAGATGTTTCTTAAGTCAGACATTGAAATCAACAGAGCAGTAATTCAAACCTGTTTCAAAATATGAATGACAAAGTGCATTTATTGCCTGTGACACCAGAGGCTTTCATCATGAATGTATTGATTTCTGCAAAGGAAAGAAAGCAAAGCTCCACTCATCAACCATAGGCCAGTCCTGCCCCCAGCTATTCGCTTGCATGGTGCTCTGCTGACTCCGCCCTGGGCCACAACAATCAGTGCCCCAGGGCAGACTTATGCAATGCTGCTAAAACAGGTCATGCTTACCCCTCCTGACGTCACTGCACTAGTTTGGTTCTAAAGGGTGAGTAAAACCTCACCCAGCACTCCTTCTTCTCTGATCCACCCTCTAAAAAAAAAGGGCAACACCTCCAACACTCCTTAACAACTGCTGTCTATGAACACAAGTATTGGTGAGAGATAGAGGCACCCTACAGCTCCATGTGGAGTGCTCCTCATTATGCTTCTGTCCTCTCATCATCAAAGCAGCTTTTATTTTGGTTAATATAACCATAAAAAGCACAGCATCATAAAATACATCAATAAAAATGGCATCTCAAATATTTACAATCGACAACATGATAAATACACAGCTAAGACTGATATAATAAAAATGTAGATCGTTCTAAAACATTAAAATTTCAATCCTTTCTTTTTCCGCATAAGACAAAAATCTACTTATACCAAGCACTAACGGTTGTGAGTTATCTGTTTTCAGAATTCTTAGAGCCTCTGAGAATTTCCTAGTCATCAGTCTTAAACATAACGGTTTAACCCATTTCCTTCTCGAAGCAGCATATGCCAGGCAAAAGAATAGGATATGCGCTATATCTTGTTCGGCATTCAAAGTGCATAAAGTGCAATTAGTTTCCTCCTCTACTATTTGACCCTCCGACCACTTGACTGTAATCGAATTAATCTGAAGGGTATCAAAACTAAACTTCATAAAAAGTAGCTGTGCTTGTTGAGGTTGGATTTCATCAAGATAAAATTCAAACCTTGGCATTGGCTTAAAACTTAAAAACTGTAAGGAAAGCCCTCCCAATTTTGAATCAAAGTGCATTTTGTTTAATATGAATCCCCAATAAATACGTTTTAACTCATCCTTGGAGCGTGCGGCTAATGAACCGGGATCAGACCACAAGCTGCTCAGACCCAATTCACAAAGCCAGGTCCACAAATAGCAGAGCCAGTGAAAAGTAAGCTGGCTGTCTAATTCCATAGGTTCCTTCAGTCCTTGTCTGTAAGGGCTAAGTTCTTCAATAACCCAAATTCTTATCCAATATAATAATGGTCTCAAGACAGCTAAAAGCTCAAATCTCTTTATTCCAATGTCATAAAACGGTGGGATCAAATGTGTATTTTTGGGGAGACACCGTAACATTTGTATCATTTTGTTTTCTCCTGCAACAAGAGGGCTCAAATTCTCCCTACCCCATATTTCTGCCCCATCAAGGGTGGCTGAGTGAGCACTACTTCTTCTGTCCTCTCAGAAGCCAGTATTATGAAACTGAAGCTCTCATAGCTCTCCTCCATCCACCTTCCTCTTCAGCTGCAGGTCCTCGAGTGAAAGAATCTACTATAGAGTGGCTGCTCGAGATGTTGCTTCCGTGTGGCTTTCACTGGACATTCTAAGTACTGCTCTAACAGTGGCCAATGAATTCTTACACTCTGTTATAGCTTGATCCCTCTTGTTTTCACCCACTCTTCCTCTGACTTCTCTCTCCTGCTCCACCCCTCTCTCTTGCTCTGCTCCCATTACATTGCCTAGTCCATTCCTTGAGACTTGCAATCCAGATGCCTATGGTCAGCTACCCACAATGCACTATTGCTTTGGCTGAGGTATTCACATTTTGGGTAAGATCAATATACCAACAAGACTCACTTTGCAATCTTGTCCCCTACTTTCCTGTTTCCCAGTCTGATCTCGCCTCTGCATGCTGAGGAGACCTAAGGCAGGAGTAAAATGCTACACAAATATTCAACAATACAGCAGCAGGAATTCTATTAGGAACATCATTCTCATTATCCCTCAAATCCTGATTTGGGTACAATCTCCCATTTCCCAGATCACAAATCAAGTGCTAATTAATCTTTCCATGCTTGCGTTTCCATGCACGATTTTTGCCCTAAAAACTGCCACACTTTGTATGAACGCCAAACATTCTGAAAGAATCAGGTTGGTTAGGAAGGTTCTATGGCCCAGCGTACGGGTGCACTACTGAAAACACCAAATACCCACTGGTAACATACATTGGTGGAATGAAAAACATTTTCCAGAGCACCAACAGTCATAATAATGTGTAACTAAGAATGTATATGAAGAGATATATTGTAATTGCCTCCTTTATGCTGGCCCTCACCTTGTCAGACAGCCTGTAGATCTTACTCTTCACAGGCATGCTTTCCCCAGTATCAATATTATGGGTGCACCATGTACTGAGTCCTGGGCTAAGGGAGGAAAGTGAAGCAAAGTGATCCAACAACTGGCGGCAGTGTTTCTGCTGTTCTATGGTCAGGGGAGATGAGGACATCCTCCACTGACCCGTCTTGCTCCTTGGAAGAAAGAAGGTCGAGGAGAAACCTCTCCTCCTCCACTCCATCATCCGTGACCAGGAGCATGGTTACTTTGAACCTCTCGAAGTGGGGCTTGAGACGATAGTCATGCAAATCCTTTAAAGGGTACCTGGAAGTCTTGAGGTCCACTAGGTAGGTGACCTCCTGTTTGCACTCTTTCACCTCATAGGGCCCAGACCAGTGGTCTTGCATGGGCCTGGGCTCCACAGACTCCCTCATCCACACTTTTTGCCCTTCTGGTCATACCACTATATCATGACCTCCTAGCTGGCTTCTGGATTCTCTTGGGCTTTCTTCCAGAAGCTCTTCATCTGAGTATGGATTGCCAGCATGTAGCTGGCCACATCCTCGGGTGCCTTCCTAGGAGCTTGCTAACAGTCCTCCTTCACCAGACTGAGAGGTCCTCTCATAGGGTGCCTGTGCAGAAGTTCAAAGGGCTGAACCTAACCCCCTTCTGCCGTATCTCCCGGTAGGCGAACAACAGGCGTGGTAGGAGGACATCCTGCTTCCACCTCAAGGGCTCTGGCAAGCCTATGACCATGCCTTTTATGGTCTTTTTGAGCCTCTCAGCAAACCCATTAGTTTGGAAGTGGAGAACTCGTAGGTTACCCCACACTCTTTCCATATGGACTTCATGCACATTGACATGAAGTTGGTACTATGGTCAGCTACCACCTCTTTGGAGATTCCCACATGGGTAAAGATCCCCATCAGTGGCCTGGCCACCACTGGTGCACACACCTTCCTCAAAGTTATAGCCTACGGGTCCACCAAGACCAGAATGAACCTGTTGCCAAGGGCTGTCTTGGGGTCCAGAGGCCTAAGAATGTGGATGCCCACCTGTTCGCTCAAAGGGAGTGCCAACGATAGGGAATCACTGCAGGAGAGCCTTGTACATCCCTCCTTACTTGCCACTGGCCTGGCAGGTAGGGAATGACCTGCACAACGCATCTGAGGCCATCCTCATCTGGGGGAAATGAAAGTGGGTAACAAGCCTTTCGAAGGTCTTGTTCTGTCCGAGATGGCCTGCCACAGGAACCACGTGAACCAGTTCCAGTAGAAAGGCCCAGTAGCACTGGAGGACCACCAACAAACGGGTTACACCAGGTTCAGGAACCTTAGGCTCAATATACAGGATGTCATTTTCCCAGTAAATCAGGTGATCACCGGAGATATCACCAGCTGCCTGGGCCTCGGCCTGCCACTGTAAGCCCTCAAAAGTAGGGCACTCCAACTGCGCTTTACAGAACTCCTTTGTGGTGGGATCCCTTCCTGCTGCCAGTTGGTCTGCTCAGGTAGGTTTCCCAGGGTGGCAATGTCCTCTCTTGTAGGTTCCGGTACTTCACCCTCAGGCTCAGCCTCCTCCTGGACCATGGGAGTTTCAGGAGCAGATTTCCTGCACCACTTGCCCATCCTCTTTTTGGCAGGCACCTGGGTGGTTTTTCCATGGTCCAGGTCCTACTGACTACCCTCTCGGGTAGCCATGGACTGTATGGTCAGACACACCCACTCAGGCAACCCTAAAATCTCCAAGTGTGATCTGAACTCCACCTCCTTCTAGATGGTGTGCTTCAGGTCATTGCGAAGCAGACAATCCATAGGCATGGGCGGACTCACATCTACCTTCAAGGAACCTGAGACCCCCTCCACTCAAAGTAAACAGAGCCACTGGGTAGTGGCTCTCATGGTTGCCGGCTGCAATAACCTGGTGGAATGGATTAAGGACTACCTGTTCTGAGGTCACCAGATGACACCTGACAGTTGTCATGTTGACTCCAGTGTTTCCCAGAGCCTCTACCGTCTGCCCATTGATGGTGACCCACTGCCTGCATTTTCTAGTTTTTCTAGGCAGGTGAGTTCTCTGTACCATCTCTCCATCACCCAGGGACACTATGGTAACCTCTACACTACCCCCCTCCTCACTATCTGGGGCAATCTCCACCCCAAGCGCTACACTACTCAATCCTGGTGTCTGCCCACCAGTTTGAGGCTGTGCGACTTGGGACACCTTGCATTCCTCGTGTAGTGCCCAACCTGTTGATAATCTTTGCACTTAGGGGGGGCCTTCCCTGAGTACTTATTATCAGGGAACCACTTCTTCTTCTGCTCGTGCAGGGATTGAGAGTCCTGCCTCTTAGAGCTAGTTTGGGGGTCTTTAGAGAACTCCTTGTTTTTATGTTTGTCTCCCCTCCTTTCTGGTGGGGACCCTGCCCACGCTTGAGTTAATCCTCCAAAAATAACTTCTTGTGGACCCTGGTGCTGATCCAATGGTCCACCTCCTTAGCAAGCTCCCTGGGGTCAGAAAACAAAGACAGCATATATTCCTTACAATCAAATTGTATAGCCCTTGATAATCCTTTACTTCACTGCCTTCACCCAACCATCCAATGCCTTCCAAAAGAAGTCAATACAATCCACCCAAGACTGCTAGGGCAGCTTCTGTCTGTCCCTAAACTTCTGCCTGTACGTCTCTGGGGTAAGGCCATACTTTCTGACTTGGGTTTCCTTCATTGGGGGATACCTCATCCTTCATCCCTTATCTAGGGCCAGAAGGCCATCCCTCCCCTCGCTAGAGGTGTGCATCCAGAGGCTAGCCCCCCCAATCTTCCTCAGGGATCCTATGCATCCTCAAAGCCACCTCATATGCTTCAAACCACTTGTTGATGTCATCCCCCACAACAAAGTCATGCACCAGAAATTTGGGAATATGGACCCTCTTGTCTCCCGAAGGCATTGCAGAAATGCTGCCACCATCACTGCTGGACGCTGCCTGCCTGGTCTTGAGGTCCAGCTCCTTCAGACTCAGTTCATGAGCCAGAAATATTTTTCTCCCCTCCAAGGGTCTCCCAGGCTTCTTTTCCTTCATGGCCAGTTTTGTCTCTTCCATTCTCAGCTGGGCCATCTCCAGCGTGAACTCCCTCCCTGCCTTCCTTTCCGCCAGCTCCTCTGGGGACAGGTCACGGGAAGACACACTGCTCTTTGCTCTGGCAGGGAGTTCCAACTCAGGAGTCAAGTTATCCCCCTCAGCTGAATGCTGCATCTCAGGGAGGTCCTCTCCTTGTCCTTCCATCTCATCACCCCCTTCTGTGGCTTCAATTAATGACTGGTGAGCTTCCACCCGGGCCCTCAGCGCCTTTTGGAGCCAAACCTTCCTGGAGGTGCTATTGGCTGGAAGTCATCCCTCCTTGCAGAACTTCTTGAGTTGAGCCACAGTGTAAGCAACCGTGTTGGCCAGCTCTCAAATTCCATTCTTGCAAGTGTGGTTTTAGACACAACATTTATAAGGGAGAATTTAGAAAAAAAATTGAAGCAAATCAGGGAGAATTTAAACTCAAATTGGTCTTAGATATGGGATGGTAGTGTACACAAAATCACTATATGGCACTGCACAAACACAAGTCCTAAACCTCACTGCTGATCACCAATGTAAGAAATTGGGTTAATGGTTGACTCCAGTATGATCCCTGGTGATGCAGCAGCCACAATTCTTGTCAGGGTGATGTACAAGCCAATCCAAATTTAACCTGAACTGAAGTCTTTAGTAGCTTGGCACAGAGCAGTCAGGCTTAACTTAGAGGCACAGAGTAAAGTATTTGTGCAACACTTCAAACAGTAATAAAGTGACAAACACAACACAAAAAGGATCCCATACCAATTTAGAAAAATAGAGTTATTTTAATAAATAAAATAAAATAAGACCACAAAGACAAATATTCAATCAGTAGAACCAGAGACATTCAATTTTAAAGATTTCAATAAAATAATCGCCAAAAAGCACAAAGCATCAACTGTGGATATTTGGTCGTGCCGGACAGGGACAAAGTCACAAGTTCAGGCCAACCACGATGGAGCAGAGGCCGGCTACAGGGACCCACCTAGGCCCACTGAACAGAGTACCTTAAATCCTGGTTTGCGGAACGTTGAGATGATTTGTGTCGAAGATTTGTTGTGCAGCTGAGGCAATGCATCAGTTCCTAGATGCATTGCCTCAGCTGCGTCAACGAATGTTTGCGATGCGAGTTCCGACATCAAGGATGCGTTGCACAGTCAGGGCATGCGTCACTTCCAAGAAGCCACAAGGCTGTGATGTGGAGTCGGCCGTCATCGTCGAGGCTGCCATTGATGAGGGATGCAAGGGCCTGCGCCGAGGATGCATTGCGCAGCATCAGTTCCGAAGAGCCCACAGGCTGCAAAGGCGATGCGGGTCTTTGTGATGGGTCCGATCCATGCTGCAGCAATTCTGCTCAGGTTGCGCCGTGCAGTAGAGGAGATGCATTAGTTCCGCTGGGCCAACAGATGCAAGCAGAGCGCCTTAGGCCCGTTTCCAAGGGGCCAGGACTTGAGTGGCCCCATTTGGTAGTGTAGACTCACAGATTATTTTGTCTAGATGCTGGGGTTGAGGTTGTTGGAGCCTTCTGTCCCCGAGGATCAAATCAGGAGGTCAGCCAACTAACCCTTGGAGTCACACTTGTGGTCCTGGGTTCAACAGATGCAGGTCCAGCCTTCTAACCAGGCAGGAGGGGAGCAGACAGCAGGTCAGCACAGCAGGGCAGCAGTACTTCAGAGCATCAGTCCAGCAGAGTATCAGTCATTTCAGTAGAACAGCAATCCTTCTACCTTGGCAGAGTATCCACAGGTCCAGAAGTGTACTTAACGTTGGTGCCTTAGATCCAATATTTATACCCAGTTATGGCTTTGAAGTGGGAGAAGCTTCGAGAGGCATTTCTTTGAAGTGCACAGGTGCCCTGCTTTCTTTTCCCAGACTAAGAGCAGGGGGGTATTCAGTCCTTTGTGTGAAGGCAGGACACAGCCTGTTCAAGTGTGAGTGGAGATGTGCCCAGCTCCTCCCTCCTATCCTGCCAGTGATGGTCCATCCAGGTACACCTAGTCTTCCTATTGTGTGTGACTGTGTAGGAGGAATACACAAAGCCCCACTGCCAATTACACCCAGTCATGTGACTCAGACACAGGCTGCAGGCATCAAATGTCTAAGGCAGGAAAATGCCAACTTTCTACAAGTGGCATTTTCAAAATTGTACTTTAAAATCAGGCTTCACCATAAGTTAGGATTTTTCATTACTTTCCCAAAGACACCAAACATGAACTGGATACCTGTCCCATTTGGAAATCACAATTTATTGAATATAATAAGGTAACTTCAATGTTATCCCATGGGAGGGATAGGACTTGCAGTAGTGAAAAATAAATGTAAGAGTTTTTCACCGCCAGGACACGTAAAACTTAAAAGTACATGTCGTAATTTTCAAATACATTATAACCTACCCTCTGGGCTGTACAGGGCCTACCCTAGGGGGGGACTTATATGTATTAAAAATGAAGGTTTGGACCTGGCAAAAGTTTTATTTTGCCAGGTCGAAATGGCAGTTACAACATGTACACAAACAGGCTGCAAAGGCAGGCCTGAGATATGTTTAAAGTGCTGCTTAAGCGAGTAGCACAATCGGTGTTGCAGGCCCATTTAATTTACAGGCCCTGGGCACCTGTAGTGCCATCTTACTAGGGACTTGCAAGTAAATTAAATATGCCAATTGAGTATAAGCCAATCTTACCATGTTTTAAGGAGAGAGCACAAGCACTTTAACACTGATTAGCAGTGGTCAAGTGTGTAGAGTCCTGAAACCAGCAAAGGGCCTCATTTACAAGCCCATTGCACCACCGGTGCGTCACTTTGTTTCACGCATCAGCAGCACAATGGGCTTGCCCATATTCACAAGGCCACGTAAAGTCACCCTCCTTGACTTTTCATGGCCTTGTAAATATGGGCCCCTTTCACTCATTACTCTGCATGAAATGGGAGTTCCATGGGTGTTGCTGTGGGGGTTCCCACACAACATCTATAGAACCTGACACATTCCCAGATTTTAAACATTTTTTAAAGCTTGAAATGAGTCAGAATACTTGCCTCCCCAGGGGAGGCATAGGAGTGGTGGAACCAGGAGAAACAGTTTTATTTCTCCTTGTTTGTTCCTCTTTCTATGGGTGCTGCATTCTGCAACACGCATAGAAAGAGAAAAATGTCATCAATGATTGTTTTTGTCCCTTCCTGCACAGAAATAATCATCCACACAATGCAGACACCCTTGCAACATGATGCAGCGCGTCTGCATTGGCGCATGGCTGCTGTCTGTGAACCGGCGCAGGGGACAAGGACAGGAGCGCGCCATATCTTGTAGATACGGCCAATTTCTGCCCTTTTATTTTGACACACGGCACCACAGCAGGAAGGCTTGCTGCACTGCCGTGCATCAAAATATAGTAAATGAGGCCCAAAGTCAGCAAACAGGGGGGTTGAAGGAAAAAGTTAAAGGGTACACCACGCTAAGGATGGCAGGTCTAGCAGCAACCAAACAAAAGTTATATCAGACAAAGTCCATTTTAATTTGTACTTACTGAAACTTTGATCAATAAATGAAAACATTTTCATAAATTCATCTCTTGTTGCAAAAAGTATGATCTTAAAAAGGTGATATTTTCAGAAATTCATCTTTCTTCACAATGTGATCTGATATTCACTTGCATACTGTATGAAACCATAGCCCAGCAATCAAAGAAACCATAACTTGGTTTATTAAGCCATTTGCTGACTCACTGTACTAGCAGTGTGTATTTAGACCTGCGTGGCTTAACCTTTGAGACAAGCATAAGTTACTGGCAGGATCAATCATGATAACTTGGCTGTGTACAAGCGAATATCATATCACGCTGTGAAGAAAGAAGCAATTTGTACAGATGAATTTATGAAAATCTTGTTGGTCAATCAGTCAAGTTCTTTATTTCAGTTTACAAAAACCATAAAAATGCATGATACAATTCATTTTTAAAACGCTTCAAAACCCATACAGAAAAATAATCATGAGTAAAAATATTTTTACATAGTTAACATACCCAGACATTCTAAATCATCTAGTTAAAAATCTACAAAAGGATTCAGATCAAAACCAGATCAGATCAGAGAAAGGATCAGATCAAAAACTGTCTGGCATCTAAGGTTGAAAATCATTCACCTTGATTGCCCCACGCAAAAAGGAAGCAACAGCAAAACAGCCGTGAACAGGAGTTAAGGATTGTGAGTATAATAGAGCTGGTCTTGCTTGAACAAAATTCATTGCCTTCAACGTGTGTAATATGAATTTCTGTTGCTGAGAGACATAATATTGATAAACTAAAATAAAGTGCATTGTGTCTTGTGGGGAGAAATGATGACATCCACAACGGCCCATATTTTTTACCAAGATCCAGCTCACTGGAACAGCTATAAAACTGTGAATAAGTATGAACCTGAACCTCATTAAAAGAAACCGATGATTTTCATTTGTCACCCACGTCAAATATGGTTCCAATGTACTGAGTGGTTTCTACCATAACATGGTTCCTAACAGAAGGCTTTATCAACCCCTTTGATTTCACGTCAAGCCCGGAGGCTATCATTATGCATATAACTTTTATTGCCAGCTCCCTGCAGCACTTTAAAGTAAAACATCACCAACACCAAAAATTCCAGAACTTAAAATGTCCCTTAAGCCTATATAAACTCCATCACAGCAGCCATATTCCTCTTTTATCTGCTGCTCCTTGACTGATAAGTATCGTAATTAAGATTTGATTGCGTAAATATTTAGTTGACCTAAGGCATAGAAGGTAGACTTAACATAATACAGCCATTTGATCTTAAAAGCCCCATTTAAGCCTCAAGACGTCCTTCAGAATGTGCTTCTTTAAAACAAGCTCTACCTTAGATCAGATCAAAAGTAATCTAAGTTAAGGACGTAAAGCAATAAAATCGGAAATATAGCCAAAGCCCACTTCCTCATGAGCCACAAAGGCCGAGTGCTCCTTTGTATAGACAGCAAATGTCTGAGCTAATTGTCTTCAATAGAGTGCAAGTTCACAGAGTCCACTATCCCCCTTATGTGGCAACCATGGGTCACAGCAGAGAAACATTTAGCCTGGTATATCTCTAATATTACTTTCAATGGCCTACTGCCTTTTCTCAATGAAATGGCAGAACTGGACCTTAACAAGAGATTTGACCTATTTTACAAAAGTGGTGCCCAAGTCTGTCTTTCATCAAATTGAACCTCCAAATAAGAGAACATCTGGACCCTAGACAGTTCCTGGCCCTGTATAAAAAAAAGCCATGTATTAGTTGACTTAGGGCCAATAACCATTATAGGGGATTTGCTAAAATTAGTAGTAAGGTCCCTGGAGTCCATTGAAAAGGTTGTTAAGACCAAGGGTGTTACGGGAAATCAAAAAAGCATTATCCGCATAAAGGAGGGCCAGGATTGATCTTTGTCCAACAAGTGGAATATCTTTAGTCCCCTTACACAGTACCTCCCTCAACTTATTAATGTGTAATATAAATAAAAAAGGTCTAAGATACATCTTTGCTTTACCTGCCTCCTATTGCTAAAACCCACGGTACATTAGCCCTCAGGACCATATCTTACTGTACACGAGGTACCACTATGGAGACACCTCAAAAAAAGAACAACATCAAGGGCCACCTCCATAGAAATCAATATGGACCACAGCTTATCTCAATTAACCTTGTTGAATGCAGAAGTAAGATCCATAAAAGCTAAATGTAAACTACCTTGCTTGACACTAGTGTATTTGCTTATAAGAGGATGAAGATTCAAACACTGGTCAAGTGTGCTCCAGCCAGAACAAAAACCATATTGTAAGTTGGAGATAATGTGGTTACCCTCTGCCCAGTCTAAAAGCCTTGATAAAACCACCCATCCCACTACTTTACAATAGAATCCAGTAATGAGATTGGTCTTTAGCCGAGAGAATCACTCTTGTCCCCTTTTTTAAAAACTGGGATAATGGTCGACTGGGACCAAGAGGGAGGAATACAGTCCCTTGCTGCTGCGTTATGAACCTTGGGTAAAATGGGGCCCATAATTCTGGAACCAATTTATATAAATCTGGCAGGACTCCATCTGGCCCTGAGATTTTGTTACTGGACAGCCAAGTTAGGGCATTATCATTTTCTCTCATTTCAAAGAAGATAACCTCACGGTCCTCCAAATAGCCTTACTTTTTCACTACAACGGGGTCAAGAACTGATTATAAACCCCCGTAAAATGCTTTACCCAACAATCAGGTGAAATTTGGGAACAAATCATATTCCTCACAGGAGTTGACAAAATTGGACTATTCATCAATCCCAAAACATTTTGCCATCAGCAAGCGTGCTGGCTCTAACTAGCTTTTTACAGGTGCCCTTCCTCAGGAATTTCTTTTTCTTAGTTGTTGCTAGTTTGTACCTTTGCCGACAGACCCTAACAGCATTCATATCTCTTGGGACCTTTTTCAACTCCCTACATAAAGCTGTGTTGCAATATAGAACACTCCTTGTGAAACCATCTACACAGGGGGGCAAAACTGTGCGAACTCCGGGTAGTGAGATTGTTACATATAGACATGCATATGCCATTAAAAGGTTCCCTGATTAAAATAGATGTAAAAATATAGATAACAAAAATATCGATGTAAAAATATCGAATACAAAAATATCGACTCCCTTTACTTAAACAGGTAAGTACAATAATATCGAAACAAAAATATCGAAGTAAAAAATATAGATGTAAAAAATATCGACTTAAAAGATATATATAACTTAAATAAAATATATTAAATAATATTAATATTTTTAACAAAATAAATTACATTTAATATATATTTTAACTAAATATAACAAATAAACTTAATTTAAAAAAATATAAACACAAAAATGTGTACATATACATATATTTACTTAAATACATTTTATTAACTATTATCTTTATTTAATTTATAAACTTTTTAAATTATATAAAAATAAAATATATACATATATCAATAATTTAAAATAAAATAAAACATTCTATAATTAATTAACACATTAAACTATTAAAAGAAAAAGAAAACATACATTCCGCAACACAATAAATACAAGAGTAGGGAAAATGTTGGATAGCGGAGGGGTAAAAATTACAATTCCCACTCCAGTGAGTGCAAAAGCAGGGAAAGTGCTGGATAGTGGAGGGGTAAAAATTACTATTCCCACTCCAGTGAGTGGAAAAGCAGGGAAAGTACTGGATAGCGGAAGTGTAAAAATTACTATTCCCACTCCAGTGAGTGCAACAGTAGGGAAAGTGTTGGATAGCGGAGGGGTAAAAATTACTATTCCCACTCCAGTGAGTGCAAAAGCAGGGAGAGCCTGGATACCACACCAATAAAAAAAAAACATCAACATTTTTATTAAATTTTATTTCCATTATTAACATAATTAATATTGAAATTTAAATATATTATTATTAAAAAGATAATAAACATTCATTAATTACACATTGTTTAACACTATAATATCCACAACACACACCTAAAATTAATTACACAATTACAATTAATAATTACTAATTAATTAATGCTAATTAATTAACAAATAATTAATAATTCATCAATAAAAATAAATTACTTCCCACCCTTCCCACCATTTACACCTATAAACACCACAACACACACCTAAAATTAATTAAACAATTACAATAATTAATTAATAATGAATTAAATTAAATTAATTAACAACTAATTATCAAACAATTATTAATAAATGAATTTACACATTTAACTCTATAACATCACAATTATACAATTATGAATAAATATAAATTATTGAATAAATTTCATATAATTAAATTACTTCCCACCCAATTCCCTATAAACCCACAACCCGCTACGGAACTAAAAACCCAAAATTCAATTAAAAAAAAAGTTATTAACTACTATAAATAATAAATAAAATCTATATAATTAAATTACTTCCCACCCTATTCCCCTATAAACCCACAACCCGCTACGGAACTAAAAACGCAAAATTCATTTAAAAACAAAAATATTAACTAATAAAATTCTAACACATAATAAAAATACAAACAATTCTCATACAAAATACTAAAATACATAACATTAATAATAAATCGATATTTTTAACAACTATATTTTTGTAAACGATATTTAACACTTCGATACTTTTGCAATCGATATTACTTACCTAACAATCGATATTCTTGACCACGATATTTTTTCCATCTATATTTCTGATCCACGATATTTTTACCTCGATATTTCTGTATAACGATATTTATACATCGATATTCTAGCTCTGCACCCATTAAAAGCATACAAAATCTTAGCGTTTGATGAAACCTCTGAAAGACACACATTTACTCCCCTCTTACAGAAGAAATAAGGTGACCTAGAAAATCCCTTGGGGTAATGTTTGCCCACCTAATCTATCGCCCTTGATCAATGGGAAATAATAACTTCCTGCTGTGATGACCCTGTATTAAACTCATAGGTCTACCACCTCCTGACCTAACACCAAACATATCGAATTGTGGTCACTAAACCCACTCCACCTAATTTTAAAATCTTGTTGTAAGAGGTGCTGAGATAATCACATAATCAATTATTGTTAATGCCTCCTGACAGTAACTGTGGGGCATCTATGGGATAAATGTTTTGGGAAGTTATCACACATAGTAAAGACTAAGTTAAACTCATTCACATTTTTATTTATAAATTCCCCCTGTAAAGAATGGTATAGATGGGAAGTACCCCCATCTTCCATGTCCCACCCAAACCCCATATGACAACCAATAGCTTTGCAAAGATTTAGATTAAAATTGCCTAAAAGGGCGAATGGACATACATAATATTTGATGCTCTGAAGTCCTCTAAAAAGATTTTTAATATGTGCAAGTGAGCATTTATGATCTGCCCAGAAGAGGAATTGTAGAAATTCAACACACACAGTTTTTTTTATGGTTAGAAAAGTATGAAAGAACCACTAATATGTTGGAGGAACCTGACTCTATGCAGGACACAAAGCAGTTAAGTTTTAAGGAAACCAATGAGAGTAACCCTCCTATACTTCTACTCAAAGCACCCCCGGTGACGAGGAAAAAGTAAGACCTAAAACCCTCCACAAAGAAGGTACTATTCACCATCCAGGTTTCCTGAAGACACATAACATCATAAATACCAGTAAACTCTAGCCACTCTATTATTTTCCTTATTACCAAGGCCTGCAATATTCATTCCTACTTATGAATTCTATATTAACGATAGCCTTATCCGAATTGTTTAAGGTAATAGCTTCTTCGAGGAATCTGTCTGTATTAAGAGCTGGGGAAAATGTGTCCAATCATACAGTACCTGCCAGAGAACTAAGAGGCTCAAAGGAGTTTGTAATTGGGAGATTATATACTGGAGAGGATGAGCAGGGCCTCCGCCCTGCGTCAATTTTCCTGGTCTAGAGGAAACCTGGTGCACGTTGGGGAGGGGAAGAAAAACCCCAATGGTCTCACATATATTGAAGAGTTAAAAGTATGAACTGATAACAAACACATGAGCTACCTGCCTGCTATCTCTGTTTATCAAAACTGACCACCAAACACTCCCCTTCGTAAACCTTGGGACCCTCCTCAATCAACTCCACTCGCCTTACCATCTTGATATGGCTACATAGGTTCAGTTCTTTATCTAAATCTCTGTTACACCAGTGTGCCACTTTATTCACCAATTGCTGGGTACTTTCAATCACTCCTTTCTGGAGAGGTCAGACATACCTCAGTATGATCGTGAAGGAGGTGGCTCCTGGGGGCAAATTCAAACATCTCAGAGGCCTAGGTGAATCATTGGGGCCTACGGGTAATGAAGACCTTCCTAGATGCTGGGTTTACATGTTTAATCTTGACAAGGTATTAGGTGCTGGAGGAGCCACATTATTAGCAAATTCCTTGGTCTTGGGAAAGCTATGTTGAGGATTGTGTAGAGCACATGACAAACAACACATGCCACTAACCCTCATCTCTTCTGGCCTCTCCCACTAGGGGGTGTGTTTTCCAAACAAAACCCGGAGTAGAAGGCCTCAGCCCCTCCCCTATCTTCCCCAACATAAGGGCAGTAGAATTAATTTCTTTCAGATCCACTATAGATTTGTCAATAGACATTTATCTTGCATGTAAGGGATCTAGAGAGCTCTTCAATAATAGCCCTATCTTAGCGAACCATTCCGCTAATATTGGAGTTAAAAGGTCTGACTCCTTAGTACTAAGAGGCAGGCTCTGCATGGTCCCTTTCAACCTTTTTTATCACCAGATCCAACAAGGATATTACCAAGCACCTCACTACCCAGCCCACCCACCTGGCCCCCTTTGATGATCACTCAAAGCTTTCCCAGACAAGTCTCTCTTTTTTCTTTTTCGTACTGGAGCAGTGGCCGTAGATTCAGACACTGGGGAGGGATGAATGTCTGCAATAGTCAGCAAGATGGCTGGGTCCACTCCTACTACGTGGAGATCACCCCCTATTGAAGGCGGTTCTGTATTGTTGTCCCTTGGATGCAAAGTGACATCTTTGGTTAAAACAACTTGAGCACCATCCCTCCCCCAATGCCAAGCTGCTCCCCAACCATTGTAATCACATCTGAGAGGGCACACGCAGTGGAATTCAGAAGCCAAAAAATTGAGGAGGAACTATTCTGTTTGCTTCACTAGGTCCACTGAGGAATAGAGGTCGCAACATTTTTACGTTTACCCGTACTGGCCTCTGCTACGATCTTATCAGTCTGCAGAAATGAGGGTGAAAATAAAATCAAAGAGACGGGGCTCAGCTTAGCCTAGGTCGGGCATGGGCAGGCGCAGACGGTTCCGCCCTTGGCCCGGGCTTTACCTGGGCACATCTCTTGCTGTAGGGAACAGCGGCACCTTCTGAGCACGTTGTGCTGGCCCAGACTCCTGGCTCAGGCTCCTAGGGCATGTAGTCTTGCCCCTGACGCGGCCCCAGTCACCAGGTGAAAATCTTGTCATTTTTTTAGTCAAACATTGTGTATGTTCAAAACAAAATTGGCTTCATCATCTATAACCTCAGTTTGGTTATTATACATCTCTTCAAGTAAAAGCTTGCTTTTGTGCACACTATTGTGATTGTGGGTGCTCCTACAACTTGTTTCCTTTCCATCAAACGTTCTGAGTTTGAGTGCCTCGGAATGGGGGAACTCTCAGTCTGAGGTCCGAAACTCAGGTCAATATTTACAAGCTCCTGGCGCCAATGGAGCATCACTTTTTTTGACGCTTTGTGCTGGCTCATATTTACAAGGCCACACAAAACCAATTTGCGTGGCTGTACACTGCCTTGTAAACAGGCCAGACTGGGAATAGCAACCAGCCCTGGCAGATTGCTGCTCGACCGGCCCTGGGAGCCGCGGGGGGAAGGGGGAGTGCTAGTAAAAAGCACTGATCCTGCTTTTGTTACTGGGGGCCGATATTGCACCACTGCAGCATAATTGGCCCCCAGTGACAAAACCGGCCCCCACAGCCAGAAAACCGCCCCCACACCTCCGGCCCACCGGGGAAACGCCCGGTGCCGGCTTCGGCCAGTCCGGCCCTGCTTGTAAATATGGCCCTCTTCATCGCAGTGCTCTGCATTAAAGGGACGTGTCATGGGTGTTGCTGTGGGTGTTCCCACGCAACACCCATGGCTTTTTGGCACTACCCCAGATTTGCAAGGATTTGTAAATCTGAGGCGGCACCAAAAACCAACGTCTTTCCAGGGGAGGCGTTAAACTGGCACAACAAGGAGAAACATTTTTATTTCTCCTCATTTTTTGCTCTTTCTCAGTGTGCTACATTCTGCAGCACACATAGGGGCATATTTTACAGCCCTTAGCTCCACCAGAGCATCACTTTTTTTGACGCTTCACTGGCGGTGTGTGCTGACCCAAATTTGGAAGGCCAAATTGAAAGCCACTTTGCATGGCTTTACACGGCCTTGTAAATATGGCCCACTTTCACGCAGTACTCTGCGACAAAGGGGTGTGTCATGGGTGTTGCTGTGGGTGTTCCTATGCAACACCCATGGCTTTTTGACACTGCCCCAGATTTACAAGGATTCATAAAAAACTAACGCCATTCCAGGGGAGTCGTTAAAGTGGCGCAGCAAGGAGAAATACTTTTATTTCTCCTTGTTTTTGCTCTTTCTATGTGTGCTGCATTATGCAGCACACATATAAGGAGCAAAACACCATTAATGATTGTTTTTGTGCAGGAAGGTGTCCCTTTCTGCACAAACATAATCATTCCTGCAACGCTGGCACCCTTGTACCGTGGTGCAAGGGGGCCTGCGTTAGCGCACGGAGGCTGTTTGTGCGCCGGCACAGGGGAGATCATAGGGCGTGAAATATTCTTGTGAATACAGCACATCCCTGTGTTTTTGAATTGACACAGCTCCGCGCAGCAAAATTGCTTGCGCCACCGCGCTGCTCCATTTCATTGTAATCGTGCCCCTCAGAATGGCCAGGCAATTACGCACTTTATAACTGCCGCACCTGGCGGTATCTTCATTTACCACACATATTTACCACACATATTTGTGTGCTTTGCCCCGAAGTTTAATATGGACATGGTATGTTGGCCCTATTAGAAAAGCAAACTTGCCCAGAAACTAGAGGAGCTCAGAAACAAAGAGAGACATTTGTGAATTATCAAATGACTTGGAATTAAAGATTGTTACGAAAAAGACTCCATTGCAGGGCTGTGTTCTACCGAGGAAACGGCCTCGTCAAACCAGCTGGCTTCATAAATAATTAAAACTCTTTTCTTGTACATCATGTCTCGCAATTTCTTTATGAACAATTGATCAACCTGTCTTTTGTAAGACACGCCTCGCGCTTGTCGAAGGGCTTATTTTAGCGTAAAAGACTTCGGTAAAGGGGAGCAGTTGCTACAAAGGGGGGCGCCTCACACTCTGATGCATCACTTCTTCTTTAATAACATTTATTCCAAAGCTGCAGAGAGATTCGGGCTCGGGGGAGATGGATGTGTTTAATCACTGTCAGGACGCGGCAGAACAGGCTGTGCATTGGAAGGCAATCCATCCAGCCCTTCGTTTTGCAAGTAGGTTTACAGGGGGGGGGGAGGGGGGGCATCTGAATCCTCCTGAAGTACCTCAAGGGTTAGTAGTCTCCCCGAGTGTCTAATCAGGGCCACTGAAATTATGTGGCAGGAAAGGACCAACCAGCAGGTTGAGTAAATTATGCGGAAAGGAAAGGCAAATGATGTGGCCTGCTGCAGCACATTTTGTAATAGAATTACTTCAATATTTTGTGTTTTTTTACATATGGTAACACTGCCCGGGCAGGGAATTTAGTTAATGAACACCAGATTAACAACCAAATACAGTAATAACCGACAGAATGATGACCAGTCACAAATTGAGATGGGCCTTCCACTTCACGAGAACACGTGCTGCCACATTTCTGTAACTTTTGATCCGAATTAGCTAGAAACACATTTTTTTTGTCAAAATGTGAAGATTATGTAGCAGATGAAAAATTAGGTAAAAAATGCAGCAAATCCATAATTATGCATAAAACTCCATAGAATCACAAATTACCAGTAGTCCTGTGTATAGTCGACCAACCTCCATCGCCAGTGTCCCATGGTCTCAGGCACACATGTTCTTCATTCTTAAGCTCATCATTCGAAATTAAGGCACAGGCCTACCTCAGTAGAATAGCATGGATGCCAAGGGTCCTGATTTAGGGGTGGGAGGTAAACTCCGCTCCTCTGCTGGAGTTCGCAGAGTTTTGCTCACTCCGCACTCTGGATAAAACTCCGCCGACCACCACATGGCAGAGTTTTTCTTGCACGCGCCTCACCAACAGTAAGTTGGTGAGCGCAAGCGAGAAACTGAAGCTCTAGACTGTCACTTGGTGAAATTTCTCAACGTGGGCAGTTGCGTAGGTCGCTACTGCTCACTTTGAGAAAGCTGTTGCTTGTGGTGAGAAAACTGCAGCTTGAGTAGAAAATCTACTTGAGTGGCAGAAAGAAGCAGTGCCCTCACTGATTTTGCAGCACAGGACAACCTCCCGGCACTAAAAATCAGTGCGGGCAGCACAACGTACCACAACTTTGCCACTCGCGGAACGCCGCAAAATCTCACAGAGTTTTTGGGTAACTCTGCCGAACTCCGTGGAGTGTAACTCCACAAGTTCTGCCCACCCGTAGTCCTGATGCAAGGCTGCAAGCATAAAAGATTATCCCAAACCCCCCTTTTTGCATAGTGAACTACTGCCATAATTGGGGCGCACGAAGGCCCCACCAACCCCTGAGCATGGTTGTCACTGCACCTGCTACACTATTAAGTACTATGCTGAATCCAATGGTGAATTGTCCTTTTTAAGATTTTAAAAACAAGCGTTCCTACCCTAAGCGGTTATTAATCCATATTATGATTGAAAAACTCCAGAGTGTAAACATTTTCAATAGAGGACTGCCTCACTCCAGGAGTTAGTGAATTATTAGTAATTAATTGTATGGCTTAAACACAGGCATTCCTAACCACAGGGATTAACAAGTTGCTAATCCATTGTATGAAGTTAAACACTGACATTCATAACCTCTGGGGTTAATAATCAGTGTTATGATTTTGATCATAGGCCTCCTGGACTCAGGGGTAACAAATTAATAATCCAATTTATGAATTTAAAAATACACCTTCCTAACCTCTAGGGTTAATGCTCCATTTTATGATTTTAGACACAGATCTTCCTAACCTCACTTTTTAATAAACCTTGTTGCAAATCTAGACACCAACTTTCACAATCTTAGGGGTTAATGATCAATTTTATGAATTTACATAAAGGTCTCATGACCCCAAGGGCTAACAAGTCAAACATCTACGTTATGAATTTAAACGCAGACCATCTTAAGCTTCTCAGGGGTTAGTAATCCATTTTATGAATTTAAACACAAACATTCCTAACCTCAGAGGTTAATAATCAATTTTATGAATTTAAGCACAGACCTTCCTAACCTCAGGGGTTAATAATTTATTTTGTGAATTTAAGCACAGACCTTCCTAAAGTTAGGGGTTAATAACTATTTTTCTAATTTTTAAATACAGACCTTTCTAACCTCCTTTCATAATAATCCATCTTGCGAATTTAGACCTTCCTAATGTTAAGGGTTAATAATTAATTTTATGATCCCTGACACAGACCATGCTAATTGAAGGTTATAAAAAATTACTGCATGGCTTTAGTCACAACCAACATTAAGGACTAAAATCTACTGCTCAATGGTAGATACATATTTCCCGTAACTTCTTGTTCAATGCTGCTTTTTTTATTTTTCACATAGAGTTTCTTAACAATAAAGTGTCTTGTTAGTTGCTGTTAGGATGCAAAACATATACCTTGGTAAGGCTGAGCATAAATCATCAATTTTACGAACTCATGACGAGACCTTCATGTAATCTGATCATGATGTCATGGAAAAATATGTTAAACATAGGTGTTCAATTCATTTCTTGAAATCCGTCAAAGAGCCCTTTCGCAGGGCCCATGGGGCATTGCAGCGCCGGCCCCACGAGGAGCAAAAAGCCCGATGAGGAAGCATGACACCCACATGGGTGTGTGAAGGCATCACTTCCTAATTAGGAAGATCCCCTCCACATTATCCCATGTCCAACCGTTTTCTTCTTATTCCTCTTTTCTTCTTTTCTTGATAGGAACAAGTATCCCACTTGTGTTATTATACTTGCTGATCCCCTTTAGGAGCATGGGTACTGGACCTTAATTGCGTTCTTTGTCCCTCTCTCATTTTGATATATACTGCAAATGTGAATCCCATTTGTGATGCGCCCTATGTACTAAAGACTGCCTAATAAATTGACCATTCTCAATGAATCACAAAACAACCTGCATAATGAATATTATTTAGACAGGCTGCAATTTGCGACACTTTTTGACTTGCTCCAAATGCAGAGATGCAGGGCTGCACAGGAGTCCTTCTGTCATGTAGTTCCTAAAAGTACATAGGATCTGTGCATTTGTAGGTAACATAAACTGAGAGATTGGTGTCTAGACTGATTCCGGACACCCCCAAAGGGTATGTCAGCCTATAGACCAGCTAGCTCACAGTGCCACCATAAGCCCCCTAACCTTACCAAGGAGCGAAAGGTTTCTGGCAACTATCGAACATGACAACCCTTGATTCTTCAGGGATCGTGGTAACAGTACAGTACTTTTCGCTCAGTCAATCGTACTCACTTAGTCTCAGAGAGATACACAAAATAAACGTTGGAGACGTTTTCAATAAGCATTTATTGAACCAGCGTCATTATAGTATAACACATGTTTGCTGCGACAATCATTAGACAGAAGCAAATGTATACCTTTACAAGCACCAACAGAGTAAATAAAAGGTAGAATTCTACCATGGTGCTAAAACAGTGAATGTATGCAGGCATATATACATGACAGTAATCAAGCGTACTCCTACAATGCTGACCCTACCTAAGTTTACCTAAGTGTACCTAGCATGTATGTGGGTGTAAAGCCAAGAATCCCCTAGGAAAGAGCCAACCCCATTACCTGATGGGAGAGAACGAAGGACTCAGTCTTGGTCTTGAGTTGGACACCCCGCAAGAGATGTCAGACCTCTGCGTATTGTAGCTTCTGCAGGCCAGGACCTCAGTGTCTTGTATCAGCGTGGAAGCCTCTCCCTGCCTATCTTGGGAAGGTATGGTTCTTTTATACCATAAAGATAGCCTCTGGGTTCCTACCACAATCGATATGTTGTGAGTATGAATATGGAAATAAGCCTAAATCAATACCTGCAATTATGTAAAGTAGTTCTTTCGCCCTAGGATGAAGATGACCATGACTTTTATACAGAGTATGTTAATCCTGTTATGTACATCATAGGCAGGGGACTTTTCTAAGCATCCTTATGCATAATAAATGAGGCTAATTTCAAGGAAACCGATCAGCATTTATTCAGCACATAACTGGGTAAAAGGTCAGTGCTAGAACTGTTATGAAGAGCAAGGTAGGACAAATGTAGGTGAAAGGTCGTTTGCTACTTAGGCCTAGTTTGGGGCACATCACACTTCATTCTTGCATTTGCTTTTGAAACCGGTAACATTTCTTGTTAAAAGCCGTCTATTTGGGAAGACTTCAACGGAGTCGGCAGGACCACTGCCTGCCTTCCCAAGATGCCAATATGATTATCAAAAGGGATGCTAATAAGATACCACCTCCTGTAAGGTGTTGGTGTCTTATCAATGGTTTGCAACTACAATTGTGGTCTCAGACCATTGATACATCCCATTCCAAATTGCAGAAAAAGTGGAGAATACCACTTTTATGACTCTTATCATCAGTTTAGAGAGTAAAACCTCTTTTAAGAGTCAAAAGAGCTTTCTGATTGTAAAAGCACATTTATAAATAGTAAAAAAAAAAATTCCATCACAGACCCTGAAATCATAGACCTTTGTGATTGCAAATTTCATTTGTACATAAGGGCCCATATGTGTCGTGTTTCAGTGTATTTTTTTACATGTAAAATAGAATAGTCCTTTATCCATTGCAAAGCAAGCATTCCCTAGGGGTCAGAATAATGGACCAAGCAGTCACTAGCATGTGATGACAGAGCAGAGAAAAACGTCTATGAATCTTGAAGACAGCTACAGTGTCACATCAGACCTAATGAATGAAATTGTAGTTCATAATTCAAGATTCTGTTAAAAATGACCAAACTGTTTCACTTTATGGTGATTTTTTGGTAACAGTGAATGCGATGATGATGGGGCATTTGTGGGATGCTTTTTACACAACCTCATAGCTTAATTGGTGTTGGACTGTGGGATAAGTTCCATGTATCTTGGAAGTCTGGCTTTAATCATTCACAATGGGAAAGCCAATTATCAAATTGTCTTGGTGTAGCTTTGCTTGGCAGAGGTTTCCAAGTATGTGATGAACAGGCTGGAAAATTAAGCTGAAGAGTAGGTAGTCATTGAGCGGTAGTGTGCAGAGTCAGATTACAATGGGTGAGCTGTGCTCAAACAGCCTGGTACCAAAGATGGCTTATGGTTCTGTATTTATGATGGCCTTAAGTGGGAGCAGGTTGAAGCTATATAGTCTGCAGTTTGGGCATTTCCAACTTGAGAGGGATAAGGCTTGCACAATTCTACCTTAAGGGTTTTGCAGGGTTGAACCATTGAACTCCTTGACTTTTCTTGATTGTAGAGCTGGTTCTGGGCTTATCCAGCATTTTTCTTTAGAAATGTGACATACTGGTCAGATTGCGGTCCAGTCAACAACTCTTGAAAGTGGGTTAGTGTGTATGTATTAGAGTGGACTGCCTGTACAGGCGCTCCTCCTGGTTACTGGCTTTTTTTTATCTACTTGTGCAACAGCAGCAGCCATTCCTGGCTAGACCAAGTCCTATTACTATTTTTACTATTTCCTAATAGATGGGAGAGTTCAGCAAACCGTGTGACATAAAGAAGGAGGTTTATGTCAAGGCTGTGACATCTGTGTGACTCTCAAGAAAATAGATAAATGCGGGCTTCCAAAATAAGAAAGACATGTGCTGTCCCTGTGAGAATGTGTCATGGATCCAGTCCGTGTGTATGCGTGTGTGAGATCCATTTCCTTGTAGGGTCACGTTCTAGCTTCCATACCAGGAAGCAAAACCAAAGGTCACCACTAGAGCACTTCCGGGTGAGACCGCATAAGGACCTGCGGTGCTCAGCCCTGAGTGCTTCTGATACTGGATTCGACTGAAGCGGAGCCGGAGCTCACGGAGCTGTCTCTTCTTCCTTGCTACTGTGAAGACACAGGTATTTCAGCAATCGTACCGGCACCGGAGTGTCGGTACAGACTTCCTTGCATGACTGTGCAGGTGCGTCTGGTTTGGAAACCAGCGTCTCTTGCGGAGCAGGGAAGCGCTTTCAGACCTGGTTGTAAGGCACGCGCAGGAGCGCGTTGCCTTTTCCTTTTCCCATTGTTTTGCTCTTTCAGGCATCTGACTTGTACCACGGTAAGCACAGGAGCGCGTTATCGGCAACTGCGACAGTCGCCGCAAAGGCTCTATTATTTCACCATCCGCACCAGCGCAGGAGCGCTGTGGTAATTTTTCGTTTGGTGTGGCTAGTGCAGGTGCGCATGGCCAAAAGACCGGCTTAACCAGAAGAAGCGCAGAAGCGCCTTCTGACCTGATAGTGCAGGGGCAAGCGCAGGAGCGCATAGCCTTATCAGCAAATTGGCTTATGGTGGCAAGCGCAGGAGCGTATTGCCTTTTCAGCATTTGGCATATGGTGGTAAGAGCAGGAGCGCATTGCCTTATCAGCAACTGTCATATGGTGGCAAGCGCAGGAGCGCATTGCCTTTTCAGCCTCGTTTGTTTACAGCGCAGGAGCGCTCATGTATATCTAAGGAGGGCTACACACAAGGAGGTGTTGTCTCTCATCTTGTTGCTTCTTTCTGCCCAGGAGCGCTAGATACTTCATTGTTATGCAATTGGAATCCACAATCTTGCTACTCCCTTCACCAGCGCAGGTGCGCCTTCGTTTATTTCCCGTGTTCCTTTGGTGTGTAAGGTCCTACACCACACCCTATCTGAGTGCCACATTCCAGGTGACTATAGTTGTTTACCCTGACTGTTTTTCCATAGTGTGTATGTATGTGTGCTTGTGAGGGCGGTATTACTTACCTGTTGGTTTGCCCTTACAGGTAATATTCCAAGAGAGGTTTCTACATCTCCATTGGGCATTTACCAACCGGACCTACACACTGAACTCTAAACCACCACCTTTTAGGATTCCTTCCCCCGGCCTCCACTACCACCCCGGTCAGGTTATATACTAGGACAGGGGAGAGGTGGGAGATGGTGGAGGTTGTTCATGTCATCCCTGCCAGACTACTCTACAAGAAGAAGGTAAGACTTGTGGGGTCCTGGCAGAATGTTACTATGATTGTAAGAGCATGTGTTTACCTTCTGAGCATTTTTAGGCTAAGAAGCTACTTCTTGTGACAATGGCAACCATATCGCTAAATGCCTTTACCAAGGGCCTGTCTTTACTAAGACTTTTGAGTTGTGGATGATCCCACACATCTGGTGGAATAAAGAAACCAAAGGTCATGTAACCAGGAGGATGGAAAACACAAGAGGAGTACCAATATCAAAAGGTCAGTTCCAAAAAATAAATCGAGAGTTGAGAACTAGGGAGAGAAGTATAAGATACCAAGCCCATTCTTATTGCTTACAGTGTACTTCAAATTGTACTATAAATAATAGTTTGATTTAGGGCATGGCTTCCTATCCAAGACCCAACATGCAAAAAGCATTCAGTGTTGTTGATCGAAAGTGTGAACAGATAGATATTTCTGGAAGTCTCAATAGCCCAATTTTTTTCTGGATTCAGGCCAACCTTGCCATAGCAAATCACGCTTCTGTTAAATGGCACCCTAGAATGTCTGACAGAGTAGAACTTTCAACCATGTAACCTCTACCTAGTTAGAATCCTGCTTTTAAGCTGAGAAGGTAAGAAGCACCAGAAAGATTAAGTCCATGGGGCGTGGTCTGGCCACGCGACAAGATGGCCGCTTGAGCCCGGAGCTCCGTGCCTTGGGGAGCCCAGGACGGCGGCGAATGTTTTTTCACGGGCTCTGTGGCTGAAGAAAACCAGCTGCTCACTTCGTGGAAAGCCCGGAATTTGACATGCAACACTTCCTGCTAAGAAAAACGACCCCTGTCATGTGTTGTGGGAGCTTGTCTGGCAAGAGGAGAGCAGCCCCGTGAAGCGCGGGAACAGCACTCTTGACCTGCGTCATAAATCAGAGTGGCTCCGACTAGCCTGGGTATTTCTGGAAACTCTGAGGAGAATTCTTTACTTATGCAACAGCAAGACGCTGCATCGTGGTGTCTTCCACTCTTCATTTCAGACAGGTCTGTTTTCATTTTAATTCCAGTCAATTCTGAGGTGACTAAGCACATCACCGGATACACTGTTGCTATTAGAACAGACTACACCGGAGCGTACTTCTGCCTGACCTTTGCTACTGTTGCTATTTTACCAGTATAATAGTGTGCTGAACTCTGAATTTTAAACTGACAAAAAAAAATTGCTGGTCCCACACTGCTATTATACTGCTGAACAACTATTAATATAATACAACTACTGTTTTGCTGTACTGGAAAACAGGTGAAAACATGCCTCAGATACAAAATAAGTATTGACTTATATTGCTATTTTACTTAACTCTGGTGTAACAACACAAATCATATGCAGTAGTGACTTTATTTTATTAAAAGTGAACATTGAAGGAGAACTACCTGACTCTTAGAGCTTAACTTACTGCAGATAAATATCAGCTTTACACCACGCTGATTCTGGTCCAGGACAGTTATCAAGATTAATAACTATTAATCACCCTCTACATATATAACTTGTTACCAAACAGGATCTAACTGAATTCAGCTGCGTTCTTAATTGGGACAGCCTAATTCATACACCAGCAGTTAACATAATGGGGCATATTAGCAAGACCGGCGATAAAATCATCGCCGTTTTAGCGGCAGGAAACTGCCGCTAAAACGGCGATAATGGGCTTGCTAATATGCGTTATAGAATTCCAATAGAAGCCCAGGTTAGATGTGCAGGACTTCTAACCTGGGCTTCTATTGGAATTCTATAACGCATATTAGCAAGCCCGTTATCGCCGTTTTAGCGGCAGTTTCCTGCCGCTAAAACGGCGATGATTTTATCGCCGGTCTTGCTAATATGCCCCAATATTTTCTACTTTGTGTGCCTCCTGCTCAACTACCGCTTTCAGGTTTGGATTGACCCTATGTGACAAGCATTTCAGATAAATGAGAGGATCTCAGAAGAAATCTCTACAATAAAGTTGATACAAAGTATAGATTTGAATTTACTTTTAAAACCATAAAATAAATTACTACCTACTATTCTCCAATAATCCTTCATGATATAAGGTCTACTACTTTACTCCATGTGAAGTATATTTGAAAAGAAAAACGGCCCTCACAGTTCTATATCAAAGGACTGCCGCTACGAAGTTGAAGATGCCTTCTGGTAAGATAAATGGGAAACCTGTAAAACAGTCCCTTTTCTCAGAAGCTCTTAGCCAAGGTCGTTCTACATCGGATATAAGGAATAATACTACTTTGACATTAAACCATCCTACTCCTATGGCATCATCATCTTCAGACTCCACTATGGAACGTATCCTCCAAGAAATTTCTGCTGTAAGCCGACGACTAGAGGGTATGGAATCTTCCATATCTACCCTTACGACTGAAACCAAGTCTATTCGTATGGATATTGCTGGATTCTAAAATCGGATGGATGGTTTATCTGCACGAATGAAAATAGTGGAGAACTGACTTGATGCTATACCAGACCGTGATCAGGAACTTCTTTTTCTAAGGAGTAAAATAGTTGACTTGGAAGACAGGAACCGTCATGATAATGTTCGCTTTTTTGGCTTTCCTGAAAAAATAGAAGAGTTAGATGCTAAATCCTTTCTCAGAGATACCCTACCAAGACTTACAGGCCTCACTTTTGAACCACCGTTGGAGATACAGAGAGCCCATCGTCTTGGACCGATCAATACGGGCAAAAATATATGACCCCGCACGCTCATTGCCTGCTTCTTGCGTCATGAACAAGCCTGTCAACTGATCACAGCGGCTCGTACTCAAGGTTCATTCATATTCCAAGGTCATGAAATCAAAATGGCTGCAGATTTCTCAAGAGAAACTAATGAGCGTCGCAAGCCTTTTCTCTCTCTTCGACCTCGTCTTCGTCAGCTTGATGTCAAGTATGGTCTTTTCGAGCCTGCACGTTTACGAATCACCAAGGATGGGATTTCCAAAGACTTCTTTGATCCAGAGGACCTTCATCATTTTCTGTATAATCTTTCCCCCCAAAACATGGAATATGCAGATTCCTTGCCACAAGTCCAAGCCCAACTTCTACCATTGAAATCCATGATATCTTCTGGGGAAACTCGACGTGATTCAAGCCGTTCCCAGAGTAGAGGACGAGATCTAGATCGACCCATATGTTCCTTAGGAGATCGAGAACAGGCCCTTCAGGCAGTAGTTACCCTTACACAGGAAAGAGACCGGGATAAATCACGCTCTCCTCTAAAATCCTCTTCATTTGAAGAAGGAGTATCTTGAACTATGACTGATTAATTGTCTTTCTACATTAATCACCAGGTGGGTGTTCATCCCGTTGATGATCATTGGAGAGGATGATCAGATTAAACAACAGTTGGGAACTTGTCCCATTGAAGATTGCTGAAAAAGATGATCGGATGAGTACTTGAACATCTCTTTATTTGTCATATGTATTTGTTATATATTATTTATAATTATTTGATTGGTTCATCCTTATTCTCCCCTCTACTTTTCTTTTAACCGTGTATCAATGATACTACCTAATTATTATTCTCTTATTTTATCCTATTCTTCCTCTTATCTAATATATTCTATTATATTTTATTATATATATACATTTTTGCTTATCTGTTATAAACGTATTTTAAGTTTCACATACACTACAAGTACCACTATATTCTTTCTTTACACATTTTTCATACACCTTTCTCTTCTCCTTCTTAATTATCCTACATATATAACAATACATTTAATTGCTTTTAATATGTAATAGACAATTGTTTTGCTATTTAACTATAGTGATCTGTATTCATAATATATCGGTTCTTAGGAATGATACCATTCAATTGTTCTAATAGCAAAATTAGGAAATATTTAACGTTATTTATTCTTCTTCCTCTTTTGTGTAAAGTCTGTCTTATTATAACTTGCATATGTTATATTAATAACCTGTTCACTAATATTTTTCCCTCTTATTAGATATTGTTAACACTTTATAATATAGACATTAGATTTATTGACTAAATAGATGATTGATCGCCTTTTGTTATGAATTGGACATGAATTCATTACGAATTATTGGTATTGCTATGCTCTTCCTACATATCTTCCCCTTCCTCCCATCCTCCTCTACTTAAATACTATAAATACTATATATGATATTACTGATATATTATTTATATATGTTATTTATTATTTAATTGCCTTAATATTTAATTATTTAATTATGATATTATTGTCTTTTTACATGATGTTATTTTTATAATGAGATCATATTTAAATGTGACAATAATTATATATGCTATTATTTGATATTTAATTACTATTATTACAATGTTAATATTAGCTTCCTTGACTATACTATATATTGGACAATTTCATATTATACTGTTCTTTCTCTTATTTATTTTTCCCCTCTCCTTTCCTTCTCTCTTTCTATTCCCTCATCCCCCTCTTACACAATACCCTCAAGATATCAATTTCTCTTCTACACTCCTCTATTTCTATAATCCTTTACTCCTTTATTCCTTTATTTTTGTATTTCTCTACTCCTTTAACCATAATCTCAAATTCTATTCTACTGTTCGAAAACTGTTATTATTTTTATTTTTGCGTAGTTGCATTCTTTATCATTTACTCTGCCGCCTGATGGGGCTCCTCGGGCACGAGTAGCCCGAAAGTTTAGACCCGCAGTAAGCAGTTCCTTTCCCTGGTGCTGTGCTTTCTTTGCACAGCATATTTACCACTCTTTCCCTTGTATTTTCATTAGTCGTTCTTGATTTAGGACCCCTAGTTTTGTTCCATACATACTCTCTCCTTTAATTTTAACTTCATTCTATATTCTCACCCCTTCTCTCCTTCTTCTTCTTCTTTATTCCTTCAAAAAACAAAAACGTATACATCGTTTACACTATACTATTTAACTAGTTTGTTTTCCCCCATTCTTGATTATACCTACATACCCACACATTGATGTCTTTGTGGTGAGCCAGGGTACTTCTTTTCTATCTCACCCTTCATCCTTATATTCTTTCTAATCTCCTCTTCTCTTAACCTCGACAAGGACATTGTGTACTGTATTATTATTTTTTCCTATTGACATTTCTTTAGCATGACGAGCACTCATCCTCTATGTAAAATTACATGGAATGTCCATGGTCTCACCCATTACATTAAAAGGAAAAAAGTGCTTTCTTATCTCCAATCCAAACATGTAGATGTGGCCTTACTACAAGAAACCCATCTAGATACGCTAGAATCTGATAAACTATGCAGAGATTGGGTGGGGAGGGTCATTCACAGTAGTATTCGAAAGGGTAAATCCACAGACGCTGGCCCTATTCGCAAATGTGGAGTTGCAATTCTTATTCACAAATCACTCCCAGTCACGGTCTCCAAAACATGGTCGGATTCTGAGGGACTTAATGCGTTTGCTAAATTGTGTATTGGAGATGCTTACATTTGTGTGGGATCAGACTACGCTCCGACTGGGACTAAAAAATCATTCTTGCTCCAGTTGAACCGTCTATTAACAGAGATAGATGCCTCACAGTACCTCATTGGCGGGGATTGGAATCTGGCGCGAGACCCAATTCTAGACAAAACTGGTCCATTTAACAAGGGGAATGCTGCAGATAGAGCTCTATTAGATGACGTAATATCGGATAACCGACTAGTTGACCACTGGCGTCTTAGCCATCCAACAGACACGGAATACATCTTTTTCTCTCCCACCCATGGCACATTCTCTCGCTTGGACTATTTTCTGACATCACAGAAAGTGGTTCAATTGGTCACGGAATCCCGCATCTTGGAAACAGCTTTATCTGACCATTACCCTGTCCTCTTATCCCTAGAACTAGGACTCTTTAGGCCAGGGCGTAAACCCTGGCGTATGAACATCCAATGACACAGGACTCCCAAGGGTAAATCTCAACTACAATCACATCTCCAAGACTATCTTTCCACTAACCAGGGTTCTGTTACCTCCGACAGGACTATTTGGGCTGCAGCTAAAGCCACTATCAGGGGTCAGTTAATTCGTGATGCAGCACTTGTTAATAAACAGAATGCTGCACGGCAAACAGAACTAGAATGCGGCATTCAAACTTACTCTCGCCTGTACACACTAACCCCAACCTTGCAGAATCGTAAATCACTCGAGCAAGCTCGTATGGCATTAAATAACCTTTTTACATCTAAAGCCAAATACACTCTGCAGAGAATGAAGGGGCGACATTACGAACAGGGGGAAAAGGCAGGGAGATTGTTAGCTGCCCAATTGCGCCAAAGAGAGGCAGCTATGGCCATTCCAGTTATTCGAACAGCACAAGGTGATATGCTTACGAGACCTCAAGATATTGTCAATGAATTCGCTTCTTTCTACCAATCTCTCTATACCCCAGGTACTCAGATAGATTTGGATAAGATGTCTACTTTTCTTACAAAGGTGGATCTTCCCCGTCTCTCTGATGATGGTAGAGCTATGCTTGAAGGTGAAATTAGCAAAGATGAGATTTCCTGAGCCATTGCTATTCTACCTTACCACAAAGCTCCTGGGGAAGATGGATTCCCTGCTGAATTCTATCGATGGGCAGGACACAATGTTATTGATACACTACATGCTGCATTTCAAGAAGCGGATAATGTATCTTCATTGGGGCCTCTTTCTAACAAAGCACTCATCACTGTGCTACCCAAACCTGGTAAAGATCCCTTGCTATGCAGTAGTTACCATCCCGTCTCGTTATTAAATTGTGATATTAAAATATTGGCCAGCATCCTAGCGTCCCGCCTTCGTAAAGTATTACCTTCCCTGATACACCACACTCAAGTAGGCTTTGTCCCAGGGCGCTCCTCTTGGAACCATCTTCGTACGTTAGCCCATACACTGTGGTCTGCTAAACACCTTCCAGATGATGCATTAGCTCTTTCACTTGACGCAGAAAAAGCATTTGATCGCATTGAATGGGACTACCTTTTTACAGTAATGGAACGATTTGGGTTGGATGATCAATTTATAACCAAGGTACGCTTATTATATGACAATCCATCTACTCAAGTGAATTGAGGTGGTTTTTATCTGACACATTTCCGATTCGGAGAGGAACCCGCCAAGGATGCCCTTTATCCCCCCTTCTTTTCCTCTTAGCTATGGAACCATTAGCTGCCACAATTCGCCAAACTGATGAAATCACAGGTGTTCTCCTCTCAATCGGAAACTTTAAAATTTACTTATATGCAGATGATATCCTACTCACCCTTACAAACCTTCCCCGATCTATTCCGTCTCTCCTTCAAATCATCAATAACTTCTCTTCCTTTTCAGGTTATAAAATTAATTGGGACAAGAGTGAGGCATTACCCATCTCTGATGGAACTACAAAAGCCGCTATATACGGTTTCCCTTTTCATTGGCAACCTTCACGCCTTAAATACCTAGGAGTTCTAGTCAATAAAGGTTTGGAAGACATGGTTATAGACAATTTAACTCCTCTGATTTCTCAAATGCAGCGTGATTTTGACAAATGGAAGGCTTTAGGGCTTTCTCTTTGGGGTAGAGTACAAGCTATTAAAATGGTCACTTTTCCGCGTTTCATCTACATCTTGGGCATGCTTCCCCTTTAGATCCCTTTATCCACGCTTCGATCAATCGACTCCAAGATTAAAATCTTTATATGGGGTTCGGCTAAGCCTCGTCTTGCCGTGACAAAATTGAAAGCTCACCAGCTATATGGAGGAATGGGCCTCCCATCGATTGAACATTATGCCCTCGCATTACACGTCTCTCAAATATCTTATTTGTTACCAGGGATCAAAGATGCTCCACAATGGGTTCATATAGAACCCCATCTTTTAGCCACAGATTCAGGTCTTTCTCTTTTATATGGAAGCGGCACTAGTCGTTCTGACCCCAAAAACCCCATTTTATCAGCTATGCAAAAATCCTGGCAAAGGGGACATCGTTTACTAGATTCAAACCCGCGCATCCACAACAAGGCTCCCTTATGGAATAATTCAGGTATACGTATTAATGGTCGAACTCTATCTTGGCCTTTGTGGCAAACAGCAGGCATTCACTCTGTAGATCAACTTCTTCATAATGGCGATTTCAAATCATTCTCACAACTAAGGGAGGAATTTAATCTTCCTGCACAACATTCTTTTAAATACCTTCAACTCCAACAGTGTTTGAAGAAACATTTGGGATCGCCCCCTTGGTCGTTTCAACTCTCACCAATATTATCCTATTTAAATACATGGGGGAAACATAAAAGAGTGACTTCTGGTCTTTATAAAACCTTCACGTTTCACCTCTTTTCACAATCCCTCTCTCATAATCTTCACCTTAAATGGCAATCCCGTTTATCAAACTCTTATACAGCAAATGAATGGGAACAGCTATTGGAGAATCTGCATAAAGGAACCCGTGAAGCAAGGCTTAAATTTTGCTTATTTAAAATACTCCATCATTGGCATTAGTCGCCAGTCAAACTGCATAAAGCCGGCCTACTCTCACATACTAATTGTTGGAGATGCTCCAATTCTGGCTGTGACACAACTCACATTATCTGTGAATGCCCAAGTATGCAACCTTTTTGGAACTATGTTGGTAAAATTTTGCACTCCACAATGCCCTTACATCTACCACTCACACCTGCCAATATTCTTTTACATGATTTACGTCATTCCCCAAAGCTCTCTAAACCACAACACCGTCTTTTCCACACTGCATTGGCTACAGCTAAAATATGTATTTTACATCATTGGAAATTATCCTCTCCACCCTCATAGGGAGAATGGTTGGTAGCCATGACACAAACGGCTTCACATGAACGCACGATCTATAACCTTCAGGATCAAACTGACATATTTCTCCAGACCTGGTCACCTTTTCTAAAATCGGAAGCTGATGATACTGCTAATTCTCCCGTTCCTCTCACTGCACCCACATAAGGAGACTAACTCATTGTTCTACATCTTTGTTAATTATGTCTTTCCTATTATTACTTGTTCTGTCTCTTCCACTTTTCCCATATTCTTTTCATTATTACCTTCCCTCTCCTCCTATTTTTCTCCCCCACCTCTCCGTACCCTGGCTCTACCCCTCCACATTATCCTACATATTTTATTTTTTTCTCCTTTCTTTTTATTTACACTATTTTACTATTTTCTCCCAAATCTACTTTGTCTTAAACTTTTTGCAATGTGAATATTTTCCTATGATAACACATTTCTCTTTGATTAATATGATGATCTCATGTTAAGCTATTGACTCATATTTATATTTGATCTATTTATATTTAATCAATTAATAATATCTGCTGTATCAGTTTCTTATTTATAGCATTTTCATATCTATTAATTCTTACCCTCCTTGCATTCTTCCCCTCCCCTTACTTCTCTCTTCTTCTTCTCTGCTTTTTCACTATTTATCTACTTATTTATTTAATTATTTATTCATAATATGTCTATTTATATATTCCATATTTATATGCTTTTATTCATCAACAAATGTCATGTATTTATTGTCACTTTTTATCATTATAGAATCCCTCATTTATTTATTAACAATTTATTAATGCATCCTTACCCTTATTCTCTTGATGTATTTTTATTGCAAAATTCAATAAAAAATTTCAACACAAAAAAAGAAAGATTAAGTCCATGATCAGGGAAATTGGATATACAACTGTAAACTCGTAGGCGTACATCATATTAGACGTTGGACAGGGGATTCTGGGATCAATAACCCTAGAAGTACAATACCTCGGAGAGGCCTCCTGCTTCAGATACAGTAGTTAGAGAGCTATCCAGGCAACAAACCTAACCATGAGACTGGCAACAATAATTATATTTCAGGACCTCAAACCTTCTACATTTGACTGTTCCTTGCTAGCTGTGAACTGTATTTCAGCATTGATATTGTTTAGTTTCAGACAATCCCAGTGTCAAGGCATTCTATTAAATAAAATATAATGCTTGATTTGCATTGACATTCATTTTGCAGTAACAGAGAAAATGTGTCTCTTAAAATTATATGAATCAGTTTATTATGTGCATGTTTCTCTTCTGTGTTTTTCTTTTTCAGAAAATAAGTGAAATATAATTCATTTTGTGGTGGTGTTTATTTTGGTGAGCTGAAATGTATTAATTTGTGTTCCTCAAGAAGGAAGCCTCTAGTTGCAACATATTCAGGCTCTTCGCCAAAGACTGCTCTAAGCAGGTGCACTGTGTATTGTTTTCAGTTGTTAATAATGTCACATTATTTTTTTCATTTCCCATGTATTCCTTTTTATAATTATGCATGAAAGTAGGTGTTCATTTATGCTTCTTATTTGAAGTATCATATTTTCTTGTTTTACTATTGGTTTATGTTGAACGTACTTTATTAGTTAATATCTATGATGTCAGATCTCACCATGTCGAGAGTGTGCCTTTTCACTGTCAGAATGCTAAACAATTTGCCTTTTTTGGAGAACAGCTAGACATTTTGCTCACTTTCTCAAAGGCAGTCTCCAAGTTAGTCTGTCTAATGATTTATATTTTGACTTTCAATGATTTACGTTTTGAGCAGTCTCTATGTCATTCTACTTTGTTGATTTATACTTAGACTTTCATTGACTTTTAAAGTGAACAGATTTATGCTAGCCCTCCGCTGAATTATATTTTGGTCTTAGCTATTTACTTGCTTTGGAGGTTGACCTTATATTTTTATCTCTCGCAATTGGTATTATTTGATGCATTATTGATGCTGATTTGAATTTGACCAACTACCTTTGCCGTCTGTAATGACTCTTATATTGTAATAAACCTTTATGGTATTGACTTTGAGTTTTGTCCTTTGTGTTAAGGGAGGAATTTTACCGATTTAGGGAGATACAAAGGATTTTCTGCTCTTTATTAGGGAATCTTTTAATATTCACTTGTATGAGCCCCTCGTGGCAGCTTACTGACACCCTTCAGACTCCCATAACAAGTGGTACTTTGTCAAGGGAGCGTGGTCAAATAGATTTGGCTGAAAGTTGGTGCATCAGTTTAGTACCTGTGTTGTATCATTTTCAAATCTAACCCCATACAATAAAAACATATCACATTGATTCCTTTTTAAGAGGTCATCCTTAGTCTGTATTCAAAGATTCTTTATTTTCACCCAACTATCTAGGGTGATGACAACATGTGTTTCTCGATAGCTTCATCAAGGCAAACTAAGTAA
Organism: Calotriton arnoldi; assembly: GCA_963921515.1. Taxonomy (NCBI): domain Eukaryota; kingdom Metazoa; phylum Chordata; class Amphibia; order Caudata; family Salamandridae; genus Calotriton; species Calotriton arnoldi. Next base: position 739,755 of record CAWUFW010003908.1, read on the forward strand.
TATACAGTCTTTAAAATGTTTCCAATTTTGTTTTAACAGGAGGTCTTACACATTCTCAATTTAGTATCACTAAATGCTCTTCTTGTGTTTTCAGGTTTGGGTGTAGGTTTTTCTGGTACCTTAGTTTGACAGATTGTAGTAGAACAACATCCTCAAATGTTTCCTTTCTAGACAAAACAGTTACCATGCCGGATCCTTCTGACTCCCAACACCAGCTCACAAGATACAATCAGCTAAACTCAGAGCCTCATGTACCAAGTGTTTTAGTGTTAACAAATGCTCTGATTCAGTAAGTCTGAGGGTTTGCAAATGATAAAACTCATTTTCAAATGCATCAAGCCCATTTAGCAATTTAAAAAAAAGGTTTTCTGAATTGTTAAATGGGTTTAGAAAACCTTTAGCAATCGGTATTTGGAAGAGGCGTGTGAAGAGCGTCCTTTCCAAATATTGTTTTCTTATAGTATGTATTAATGTTTTATGACTGAAATTCAATCACGAAAAATTGATATTTTACCACTGTTGGACCTGACCATTTTTGCAGGGTCTTACCCAGATGTTTGCCTTCTGCTGCAAAACCCATTCTTTTAGCATTAGAAAACTCTTCCCTGCTGAGTGCTAAAGTGCGTGTACTCGCTCCCTAAAAATATACTACAATTGTCATCTACCTGACTGGTGCATTTAATTTATATGGAGGTCCCTAGTAAATGGTACCACATGTATCCAGGAACTGTAAATTAAATGCTACTAGTGGTCCTGCAGCACTCATTGTTCACCCACTAAAGTAGCCTTTTTAAACTTGCCCCAGGCCTGCCACTGCAGCCTGTAGAGCGATTGTAAACTGCCATTTCAACCTGCCAAAATGAACCTTTATCCATGCCTAAACCTTCCTTTTTAATACATATAAGCCACCCTAAGGTAGAACTCAAACTCATAGGGTAGAGTGCCTTGTATTTGAAAAGTAGGACATGTGGGTTTAAGTTTTAAATGTACTCATAGTGAAAAAACTCCTAAAATAATTTTTCACTAATGCAAGACCTATCGCTCCCGGACCAACAAACTCTCAACTAGAAAAGCCAGAGATTAGATACTTGGGAGTTAGAATAACCAAAGATTTGAATAGCATAGCCTTCATAAATTTTAAGAGAATACAGTTGGAAACAAAGACCTTATTGGAATCATGGTTGCACTTGCCGTTATCTCTTTTGGGTAGAGCGAATTTGATTAAAATGATGATTCTCCCGAAGTTCACTTTCATCTTTAACGCTTTACCATTACATTTTAAATCAGAATGGTTGCAGAAACTGCAAAGTGACTTGAACAGCTTCGTGTGGAAAAATAAAGCAGTAAGAATAGCATGGAAAAAACTACGCAAAAAGAAAGTGGATGGGGAATTGCCCTGCCAGATTTTAAATTATATCATTGGGCCTTTTTCTTTAAAAACACCAGGCATCTTCTTATGGATAATGTACAAAACTCGCCACCCTATTTACGGGCGTTAAAAAGGGATCTCCCGACAGAAGGGAAATTTTTCTTATTCAAATATGGACACCCTAAATTTTTTAAAAAGATCAGGTTCAAGGTTTTGCTAGCGGCCTGTGAAGTTTGGGTACAAATTAAACGACTCATGGGTATTTGATATTACAGTAGCAAAGCACCAATTTGGAACTCTCCAGGCACCCCAGAATGTCTCTTGGATATCCTAGCCCTCCCTTTATTGAGGGCGGGCTTGACAACTTGGGGAGACTTAATTGAAGGAGACTCTCTCATTGCTTGGGATACACTTGCCTCAAAAACAAATTACACCTTGGCAAGACTCAAATACCTCCAATTGTCAAGTTGGGTTCGGAACGAAAAGCAGTTCAGCTCAGACTTAGAATGGGAGGGAGAATTCATGAAAGACCAAGTATTCAAAAAGGAAGTATCCAAGTGGTACTGGATGCTAGTGGAAGCGGAGGACAGCAAGCTACCTGCACCAGAGGAGATTTGGAGAACGGACATACCAGACGCAGATATTCACACCTTATGGCAAGTATCATATGCAGCACTTTGGTCAAATATCAGACCTGCTCCTTTAAGAAGAAATCATCTCTTTACTCTATATAGAGCTTACTGGTCCCCAAAAAGTTGGCCAAAATGGGAGGAGGCACGAGAAGATACTGTCCTAAGTGTGGACTGGAAAATGCGGACGACGTGCACATGTTATGGAGATGTCCGGTAATCCAGATCTTCTGGTGTGAGGTGGGTGAGTTTGTCTCCAAAACACTAGGAATCAAAGTCCAGGTAAGCCTTGAACTTGTTATTTTCGGGATAATGTACAGAGGTAATGAAAATTATTTAGCGAACATACCTCAAGCACACTTATTATTTGCTTTGATAATTATGGCACGTAGAGAAATTTGCACGAAATGGGTAATACAGTCAGCACCGTCATTAAGAGAATGGATTTTATATGTTAAAAATATTTGTAGGTTAGATTGTGCCAAAGGTTTATCTAGACGGATTAAAATGTGGAGACCAATTAGGGAGATGCTTTCAGAAGAAGCCATGTAAGGGGGACTCATTAATTGGAAAATGTATAAAGAGGAGATGACAAAGTAAAGTCCAATGATTAAGGCATACTAAACCTGGCTGGAGTGTAGTCAGATCGAATATAGCTCCAGACACATAGTTTAACAAGGCCTTGGCTTCCTGGGCAGAGGCAAAGTGCGGGTCTCCCCAATCAATATGCACATAGCCCTAGCCATACGCCGAATGCCATGTATGAGGACAAAAAAAAAAAAAAAGACCTATCGCTCCCATTGACTTACATTTGGTTACCCTATTACATTTATTAAGTGATAGCTTTTGATTGGGAGCAGATAGAGGTATGGTGTTTAGACTAATATTAATTGCAATTTTAAATCCTCTTTAATGGTAAAGTCAGATTTTAAGTCACAATTCTGAAAATGCCATGTTCTTGTCCTAACCATTTGTGCCTTCTGCCAGAATCCTGGATCACATAACTGTGAATGGCTCTGCTATTGGGGTTTGTATATTCCTCCCAGACAGTGACACAAAGGGAGATTAGGTTTGGATAGGATGGGCGATCCTGTCAGGATGGTTCGGGGTGGGGCTGTCCCCAGCCCTTCTTACTTTTCAAAGGGCTTTGCCTCCTGCACACACTAAAGAACCTGACTCTATTCTTTTGTCACCCCAGACTTTGTGGAGCCCTAACAGGGTAAGGGAAGAACTTTCCAGAACCAGATGTGGGGTATTATTGGCAATCCCCCAACAACAAAGGCTGACACCATGACTATGGAGGCAACCCATGCACGCCGCCAGAGCCTCTGGGGAGGGTGGAGGAAATGCAGGAGGAACGTGATTAAGGAAGGTGGAAGGGAGGGAAAACTAAATGGTGCTAATGTAAGGAGTGTCGGAAATGAAAAACTTGTACTTTGGTGCAGTATTAGAATGCTCATATGTTGTATCATGGTAACTGCGTGTTGTTGTTGAAATAAAAAGATCAATTACATTTTTTTTTTAAAAAGGCCGACACCAGCTATAAATATTTGACCTCCTGAACCACTCTTCAGTACACTCCTGAACCTGTGGACATTACAGAAAAGGACTGCCTTGTTCCCCAGAGGACTGCCCTGCTGCTACCAGATGACAGCCATGCTGTTTGAGGACTGCCTTGACCCCCAAAGGGCTGCCCTGCTGCTTGAGGACTGCCCCCCTTTCTGAGAAGGAAACTGGACCTGCTCACTTAATTCCAGGCTACCTGATTTATTGCAAGCATCAGTTGGCTGGCCTCCTGTCTGAGCTACAGAGACACAACAAGCTCCAGAGGCCTCCCTGCAACTTCCCAGCTGACCTTCTGCACTGGACCTGCCTGAACCCTGTTAGGCTCTGCTGAAGTGAATCCCTGATTGCCAAGAGGTGCCAAGAGGTACCTAGGTCGTAAGCCCTTGACTGCCATCAGAGGGGACTCATCTTTGCCTCACTGAAGGCTCCATTAAATCTGGCGCAAAGTGATGCAAAGTCCTGCAAAGCCTATCCGGACTACTCAAAGCTCCATCAGAACCTATGCCGAGTGAAGCAAAGCCCCCCAAAGCCTTGTCACACAGTTGAAAGAGTCATTGTAGCCAATGCCATTGAAACATAGCCTCACAAAGCAACATCATGCAGACCTCGGTCTAAGGACATAAGATACAACTCCCAGTGGGTCAAACTTGGCCCAGTGCCTGGCCTGTGCTCCATCATGGCTGGCCTGAACTTGTGACATTGTCCCGTTCTAGCGTGGCCAGATCCTCTAGGCACTATATCACCCTAAAAATGTAAAATTGCCTATCTCTGGTTACACTTGTTGGATTTTTGTTGTGTTGGTATCATTTTATCTATTAAAATGTACTCAATCTTTCTAAATTATCTTTGGATTTTTCTTGTGTTGTTTTTTCACTTTATTGCTGTTTGTGTGCTGCAAAAATACTTCACACATTGCCTCTAAGTTAAGCTTGACTGATTTTGTGCCAAGCTACCAGGAGTTAAGCAAGGGTTGAATTAGTGACAGTTCACCCTGGCAAGGATTGTGGCGATTGCCTGAGTGGGCCTTCCACCCCTCAACCAAAAAACAGATTCCTTACAATTACCAGCTCAAAGAGGTGGTAAGCCATTTGCAAACAGGAAGGGGTCTCCAAGGGACCCCTTCCCCTCTGTGAATGCTGACAAAAACATTTTATAGGAGTAGGCAGTGGTCCCTGACACCACTGTCTAATCCTAAAAAAGGGTTGTGTAACTTTTCATTTCTTTTAAACACATCCTTTTTCCCTACATTAAAAAATAACATTGCTTTTTCAAAGGAACGACAAACATTGTGGTTTGCTGACCAAAGTAGGCCACCCTCCCTGAGATCGTGGAAATCATAGTGGGTCACAATTTGCAACGGCGTCAAGCGGCACTGCGTCGGTCCTCTTCAGCCGCGATCGATGCGTCGATTCTTGCAGCGGCGATAGGCGCTGCAGCGGTTTCCGCAGCGGCGCAGCGATGCGTGGAAATTCTTCTCGCACCGTGGAGATGCGTCGGGAAAACAGCCACAGGAAGAGTGATGCGTCGATTTCTGTAGTTCTTTGAGTCTCTTCTTTCTTCCAGCTCCCAAACAGCAGCAACAACCTCCAGAGGCCCAAAACTGTCAGGTCTGAACTCACAGCAGCAGAGTTCAGGGGAGCTGGGGTTGAAGTCTTTGTGTCCCTGAGCATTCAGAACAGGAGGCCAGCTCACTTCAGGCCCTTGGAGATCTCCTTCAAGCAGGGTACACAGCACACAGGAAAGTCCTTCTCCTTTCCTTGGCAGAAACAGCAACTGCAGGCCAACCCCAGACACACAGCAAGGGCCGTACTTCTCCTCAGTCTCTCCAGCTCTTCTCCTTGGCAAAGGTTCCTCTTGAATTCCAGGAATGATCTAAAGTTCAGGGGTTTTAGGTCTGATACTTATACCCAAAAATGTCTTTGTTCTCTTTGTACAGGGGGCTCTGAGCCCAGTTCAAACCAGTTCTGCCTTCACTGGTGCAGCATGACCACAGGAGGTGGAGACAGCATTGTGCAAGGGAGACAGACTCCATTCAGGTGCAAGGTAAATCTCCTCCCACCGCTCTATATGCAGCCAGGGTCTATTCAGCTCAGGGCTGAGTCATCCGGAAAGGCCAGGCACACCTCAACCCCCCCAGAGGCTGTCTACAGGGAATGCACATCCTCTGTCTCTGTCAATCTGAAACCAGACAGTCAATCCACAAACAGGCAGAGGCACACAGGATGTAGCCACTTTCTAAAAGTGCTATTTTCAAACACATAATTTAAAAACCATCTTTACTAAAAGATGTGTTATTAAATCCTGAGTTCAGGAACATCAAACTCCATTTTTCTATCTTATTCCTATGGAAAGATATGCTTGTAAAATGTTTACAAAGCATTCCCCATTCTGTCCTATGGGGCAAGATAGCCTTTCAATAGTGAAAAACGAAATTGGCAGTATTTCACTATCAGGACATGTTACACACACCAGTACATGTCCTACCTTTCACATACACTGCACCCTGCCCAGGGGGGTACCTTGGGCCTACCATAGGGGTGCCCTATGTGTAAGAAAAGGAAAGGTTAGGGCCTGGCAAGTGGGTGCACTTGCCAAGTCAACATGGCAGTTAATAAACTGCAACAGGTACTGCAGTGGCAGGCCTGAGACATCTTTTCAGGGCTACTCATGTGGGTGGCACAATCAGTGCTGCAGGCCCACTAGTAGCATTTGATTTACCAGCCCTGGCACACTCAGTGCACTTTGCTAGGGACCTATTGGTAAATCAATTTTGGCAATCAGGGAGAACTAATCGCAATACCAATGTACTCAGGGAGCACTTGCACTTTGACACTGATCAGCAGTGGCAAAGTGCCCAAAGCATCTAAGCCAGCAAAAACGAAATCCAGCACAGCATCAAAAACACAGGCGGTAGAGGCAAAAAGTCAGGGAAAACCACGCCAAGGATGCCAGGTCTAACACGTGTCCCCTGCAGCTGAAAAGTGGGGAGAACTACCCACCCTCTTTGGAGTTCTCATCACTAAGGCGGAAGAATCTGGACAGACCATCAGCATTGGCGTGTTCTCTACCAGGGCGGTGTTCCACATTAAAGTCCATTCCCTGTAGGGAGATGGACCACCTCAACAGTTTTGGACTTTCTCACCCCTCATCTGCATTAACCATCTGAGGGGCCTGTGGTGCATCTGAACCCGGAAATGAGTCCCAAACAAGTAGGGCCTTAGCTTCTTCAGCGCCCAGAACACAGCAAATGCTTTCCTTTCAATTGCACTCCACCTCTGTTCCCTGGGAAGTAGCCTCCTACTGATGAAAACTACAGGTTGGTCCAAGCCCTCGTCGTTCAATTGTGAGTGTACTGCTCCCACACCATGCTCTGAAGCATCTGTCTGCACAACAAATTCTTTGGAGAAATCAGGTGCCTTAAGCACGGGCGCTGTACACTTGGCAGATTTCAGGGCATCAAAAGCGGTCTGGCAGGCATCAGTCCAGATCAACTTCCTGGGCTGCTTCCTTTAAGTCAGCTCTGTCAAGGGGGCAACAATGGTGCCATACCCCTTGACAAACCGTCGGTAGTACCCGGTGAGTCCTAAAAAGGCTCTTACCTCTGTCTGGGTCTTGGGGGGCTCCCAAGCCAGAATAGTGTCAATCTTCGCTTGTAGGGGCGCCACCTGGCCGCTCCCTACCTGGTGTCCCAAGTACACCACAGACCCCTGCCCTATCTGGCACGTACTAGCCTTGATAGTGAGGCCTGCCCTTTGCAAAGCCTTCAACACTTCACAGAGGTGTTGCAAATGTTCTTCCCAACTGGAGCTGGAGCTGAACACAGAAATGTCATCCAGGTAAGCGGCGCTGAATTCCTCCAGCTCGGACAGCACCCGGTTGACCAGTCTCTGGAAGGTGGCAGGGGTGTTCTTCAACCCAAAGGGCATAACCCAGAACTGGTAGTGCCCCTCTGGCGTTGAGAACGCAGACCTCTCCTTAGCCCCAACAGTTAAGGCAATCTGCCAGTACCCAGACGTCAAATCAAATCTGCTGAGGTACCGGGCAGCTCCCAGCCGATCAACAAGCTCGTCAGCTCTGGGAATGGGGTGTGCATCAGTCTTGGTGATCGCATTGAGCCCACGGTAGTCCTCACAGAACCGGAGTTCTGGAGTGGCACCAGGCGCTGCAGCTTTTGGTACGAAGACCACTGGCCTAGCACAGGGGCTGCTTGAGGGCTCTATCACCCCTAAACCCAACATCTTGGAAATGTCTTCCTTGATGCTGGCCCTGACTTTGTCAGCTACCCTGTAAAATTTCAGCTTCACAGGTAGACTGTCTCCCGTGTCCACATCATGGACTCACCAATTGGTGATTCCTGGTGTCAGGGAGAACAAGGAGGGGAACTGTCCCAGAACCTGGAGACAGTCCCTCTGCTGCTCTGGGGTCAGGGTAGGAGAGAGGTTTACCCCATCCACTGACCCATCATGTTCCTTCGCTGACAGGAGGTCAGGAAGAGGCTCACTCTCCTCCTCCATTCCATCATCTGTTGCAAGGAGCATAGTTACCTCAGACCTCTCAAAGTGCGGCTTGAGGCGGTTTACAATCAGGACCCAAGGGTTCTTAGGAGTCTTCAAGTCAACCAAATAGGTCATCTCACTCTTGCGCCCCACCACCTCATAAGTAGGCGTGGGTGGAATGTGTGTAGTCGCGTTACGCAAAAGTCCGCGAAACGGTAAAAAATCTCTGCGAGCAAGCAGAATTCCGCGAGCACGCGGAATTGCTTGTTCTGCCCGTCGCGATGCGTTTTTCCTGTTCGGGGACGCTGTTTGCATGCTCGGGGGGAAATATCTCGCGAACTTGCCCATGCGGTTGCCAATTGGCGCGGCCATCTTGTTTCACTTGTCCCACCCGCTCGCGATGCGTGTTTCCTGTTCGCGAACGCAGATGTCCGATGGCGCGTCCGAAAGACGTGTTCGCGATCGCACACTCTCGCAGGATCGCGCAAACGGATAGGAAAACTCATCGGCGAATGCAGGGATCCCGGTAAGTCGCTACCACGCGCGCGAACACGCATTTTGAAAGCGCGAACAAGGAAAAATTTCGCTACGCCGCAGAATTTTCGGTAATTCCGCGTTCTCCCAGGAATGGCCAAAATTTCGCAAATTCCGCGAGCGGAACGGAATTTACCGCCCAGGCCTACTCATAAGGACCAGTCCACTTATCTTGGAGCGCACAAGGCTCCACTGGTGCCATCACCCACACTTTCTGGCCAGGCTGAAATTCGACCAGAGTGGCATTCTGGTCATACCATTTTTTCATTTCTTCCTGGCAAGCTTCCAGGTTTGCCTGAGCAAGTTTCTTGAAGCGTTGAGTCTGGTTTCTGAAGGCCAGCACATAGCTGAACACACCTTGTGGGGTCTTACCAGGAGTTCTCTCCCAACCCTCCATCACCAGACTCAGAGGTCCTCTCACAGGGTGACCATACAGCAGTTCAAAGGGACTGAACCCTAAGGACTTCTGCGGTACCTCACTGTATGCAAACAACAGGCATGGTAAAAAGACATCCCACTTCCTTCTCATGGGTTCTGCAAGACCCTTTATCAAGCCTTTCAGGGTTCGGTTGAATCTCTCAACCAACCCTTTCCCTTGAGGATGGTAAGGAGTGGTGAACTTGTATGCCACACCGCACTCCTCCCACAAAGATGCCATGTACTTGGAAATGAATTTTGTACTGTGATCAGAGACCACCTCTCTGGGGAACCCCACAAGGGAAAAGATGCCCATCAATGCACGGCCCACCACCGGGGCGGTGATTGTCCGGAGAGGGACAGCTTCCGGGTACCGGGTGGCATGGTCTACCAAGACCAAGATGAACTTGTTGCCTAAGGCTGTCTTGGGTTCCAGTGTCCCTACAATATCAATGCCCACCCGCTCAAAAGGGGTGCTCACTACAGGAAAGGGTTGGAGGGGAGCCTTACACTTCCCTCCACTCTTGCCACGTGCCTGGCAAGTCTGACAAGACCTACAATGCGTACCAACGTGCCTTCTCATTTGGGGCCAGTAAAAGTGGGTGACAACCCTCTGAAAGGTCTTGTCGCACCCCAAATGTCCTGCTAGAGGCATGTCATGAGCCAGACCCAGTAGGAAGGTCCTGAAGCGCTCGGGTACCACCAGCACACGGGCTGCACCGGGCTCAGTGACCTTAGGATCACTATACAACAATCCATCTTCCCAGTAAATCAGATGTGATCCGGACTGATCACCTGCTGCCTGGTTTGCCGCCTGTTGCCGCAAACCAATAGGAGTAGGGCACTCCATCTGCGCTCTGCAGAACTCCTCCCTGGAGGGACCCCCTTTCTGCTGCCAATGGGTCAGCTCAGTCAGGTCTCTCAGTTTGGCCACTTGTTCCCCTGTAGGTTCCAGGGCATCCCCCTCAGGTTCTGCCTCCTTCTGGACCATGGGAACTTTGGGGGCTTGTTTCCCACGCCCCCTATCCTTCCTCTTCCTGGCAGGCACCTGGGCCACTGTTTCAGGCTCCAGGTCCTCTTGATTACCCCTACTGGCTGCCATTGACCGAGTGGTCACACAGACCCACTCAGGCAGACCCAACATCTCCAAATGAGCCTGGCGTTCCACCTCCTTCCATGGGGAACTCTCCTGGTCATTGCCATGCAGACAGTCTACAGGCATGGACGGACTAACAACGACTTTCAAGGAACCTGAGATCCCCCCTCACTCAAAGGGAACTAGCGCCACCTTACACAGGCGCTCAGAGTTGTCTGCTGCAATTACAGGGTGAAGTACATTGGGAATAACCTGCTCTTCAGATACCCATTGACACCTGACAGATGTCACACTGGCTCCTGTGTCTCTCAGAGCCTCCACCCTCCTCCCATTGATGGTCACCTACTGCCTGTACTTCTTAGTGTTCTCAGGCAGATAGGATCCCTGGACCATCTCTCTCTGTCTCCTAATGAGACAAGGGTCATAACTGCTGGCTCCCCACCTTCACTAGGAACCAACTCCTCCCCCAGCGCTACACTCACTAACCCCGGTGACGGTGCACCAGTGGGTGCTGGTGGTGCATTGGGGCACTTGGGTTCTCTTGCAATGTGGCCCACCTGACCACATGAATAACACCTGAGGGGACCCCGGTTGTCGTGCCTGCCCTTAGGGGGCCAGGACACTTTAGGCTTGGGGGGCTGGGACTCCTTACCCTGGGAACTGTTTTGGGGCCCTTTAGAAAACTCCTTTTGGTTACCCTTGTCCCCCCACTCTTCTGCTGGGGACCCTGCCCACATTTGGCAGGGTTACCCACAATCCCCTTGTGGACCCTGGTGCTAGTCCAGCGGTCCACCTCCTTAGCAAGCTCCCTGGGATCAGTTAGCTTGTTATCCAATAGATGCTGGTGCAGCTCTGGACCAATCAAGTTGTACAACCCCTTGTAATCAGTTACCTTGCTGCCCTTTATCCAACCATCCAGTGCACGGTTATACATGTTCACACATTCAACCCAAGTATGAGAATCAAGCTTCTTGAAGTTCCTGAACTTCTCCCTGTACTGCTCTGGTGTGAGCCCATACCTGAGGCATAAAGCCTCCTTCATGTGGGGATAGGTTACCTGCCTGCTCTAAAGGTGGCAGGGTGTACCTCCCAGTGGCCTCAAAGTGTTTCCAGAGGCCCGCCCCCCCAATGTTTCTCAGGCACTTCATTCATTCTCAAGGCTAACTCATACGCCATAAACCATGCATAAATATCTTCCCCCCTCTGGTAATTCTGCACTTGGTCCTTGGGTATGTAAACCTTACCCCCTTGCACTGGCTGCACGCTGCCACCATTTGAACTGGACTCTGCTTGCTTAGCCCTAATGTCCAGTTGCCTCATACTCAATTCATGAGCCACAAGCATCTTTTTCTCTTCCAAGGCATGAGCGTTCTTGCTCTCCTCTGCCTTTTTCTGCATCTACAATTCCGTCTGCTTCATTTTAAGCCTTAGGACTTCTAGCTCATGATCTCTGACCCTTTGGTTCTCCTTCCGCTCCTCTGGGGAAAGACTTCCAGTGGAATGGTTGCTGCCAGCCCTGGAGGCTGCTCTTGACACAGGCAGATCCTGTGACCTGAAACCATTCTCTTGTGCATCCTCATCCACCTCTGCATCACCTGTCTCCCCACCCTCTATGGCCTCCCACCAGGCACTTAAGGCCTTCTGTAGCTCATCCTTCCTGGAGCTGCTCTTCATGGGACATCCAAAATCTTTGCAAAATTGCTTGAGCTGATCTACTCTGTAGGTGTCGTGACCTGGGCAAAGGGCACTAAGACCCTGCACCCAGTAGCCAGAGAACAGAAGTGACAAGAACAGCGCAAACGCAATCTTCCGCAGACCACTACCGTTCAGTTTGTCAGACCCGCAAACAAGCATTCGGTGGGAAAGATAGATAAGGCAATTCGAATGCTACATGCGTGCCACATGCAAGGATTACACAGATGAGCAAAACATAGATTTGTTCCTAAACTTCGTAGGTGATGAGGTTGAGGACCTCTTGATAACCATTCCCCCAGAACAGACCTCAACATACAAGGGACTGATAAAGTGCCTCACTGACAACTTTGACCCCCAAAGAAATGTGCACTTTGAGAGGTACATGTTCAATACCACGTGCCAAATAGCAGAAGAGTCCCTCGACGACTTCGCGACCAGACTACGAAAACTAGTTAAATATTGCGAATTCGACAAATTTGACAATGAGCAGGCCATACGACTGCGAATCATTGAAGGCTGTCAGTCAGTGGAGTTCCGCGCACGAATTCTGAAGGAACCGTCCACGCTAGAGAAAATACTGACCATGGCCCGAGCAGAGGCCAGAGCCACAACACATGCCAGACAAATGGAAAATGGGAAGGCAAGAAGAGTGGAACAAGCAAACCGCGCATTTGGGAACGTCAAAAAACACAACAATACACCGCCGCCCCGGAAGCAGAAGCAAGAAAGAACATGCTATCGCTGTGGACTTGAATTCCCACATGCTGGCGCCTGCCCGGCGATGTGTCACAAATGCCGTAAATGCAACAGGGATAACCATTTCGCGAGTGCCTACATGAGTGGACAATTCAAAAGTGAGAGTGGGAGACCACCAAGACCTCGGGCAGCGACAAGCAGGTACACACGACACATAGACACGCAAAATCTCAGCCCCTCAGCTGGATCGGATGGAGCAGACACGCCAGAGGCAGCAGAACGGCTGTATCTGATGTCAGAGGTACCAACAGAAGAGTGCACGCCGGAACACATTCACCTCGTAGACAAACAGCAGATAAAGAAAACAGCGACGGTGAACATTGAGGTAGGGAGTCACAGCACAAGCTTCGTACTAGACAGTGGAGCTACATGCAACATCATGTGCATGTGAGAGTATGAGAAGATGAGAGTGAAACCGCCGCTATCACCGTCCACTGTTGATGTGTTCACCTGAGGCTTGAGGACACCAGTGGAGAACATGGGGAAGTTCATAGAGACACTGACATACAAAGAAATGTCAGTAAAGGAGAAAGTACATGTACTACGAGGAGACATTCCAGCACCCTGTCTACTAAGCAATGTCCCCGCGCAGGTGATGGATCTTTTAGCAATGACCTATAACATGTCAGAACGACAGAACATTCTGAGGGAACGTCCAGCCATACTACAAGGACTGGGCAAACTAAGAGACAAGCAAATAACACTACACATCAATGAAGCAGTCAAGCCTGTGGCTCAGCATCACCGAAGAGTGCCCATACATCTGCAACCACAGGTGGAAGAAGAAATACAAAGCCTACTGGCGCAATACATCATAGAGCCAGCTGACGGACCGACCCAATGGGTATCTCCGATAGTAGCAGTACCAAAGAAGAACACATCTAAGATTCGCATTTGCGTTGACATGAGAATACCGTACACGGCAATCGAGAGGGAAAGAATCCCAGGGCCTCACTTAAATGACATGATCAGCTGTCTTACTGGTGCATGCAGATTTTCAAAGTTAGACCTGTGCAAAGGATACCATCAACTGGAGCTTGATCCGCAATCGCGATACATCACGACATTCTCTACCCACATGGGTCTTTTTCGCTACAAACAACTAAGTTTTGGAATTTCATCAGCAGCAGAGATATTTCAAGAGATCATAAGACAAGTGATCAGGCTGGTAAAGAACAGTTTGAATTACAGTGACGACATCCTGGTATTCGGTCGCTCGGATGAGGAGCACGACGAGGCCCTACGTGAGGTCTGCAACCAATTGGAACAAGCAGGCCTGACCCTAAATGAAGACGAGGGTGAACTAGGGAAAAGGGAACTAGTATTCTTTGGACACATCTTTTCAAAAAAAGGAATGAGGCCGGATCCCAGCAAAGTAGAAACACTGGAAAAAGCAAAGCCTCCAACAGAAGTAGCAGAAGTAAGGTCATTTCTTGGGTTAGCAAGCTACTGTGCTCGATACATAAAGGACTTTGCCACAGTGAGCACACCACTTCGGGATCTAACAAAGCATGGTCAGAAATTTCTCTGGACACATGAATGCGGCAGGGCGTTTGAGGCCATCAGACACGCAGTAATGGCTGTAGATCATCTTTCCTATTTTGACCCATCGCTATGCACTGAGCTCACTGTTGACGCCAGACCGGTAGGGCTAGGAGCATTCTTGGCACAACACATGCCTGGAAGAGATTCGCCAAGGCAAATTCTCGCATATGCGAGCAAGAGCTTATCGGACATTGAAAGGGCAAACTCCCAACCAGAGAAGGAAAGTCTAGCAGTAGTATGGGCGTGTGAACACTACCACATGTTCATCTATGGAAAACCCTTCACCATTGTAACTGACCACCAAGCTCTAGTGACAACATATGGAAATCCGAACGCAAAGATACCGCCACGCATTGAAAGGTGGGGAATAAGATTGATGGACTATGACTTCAAGATCGTGCACAAGCCGGGAAAGGAACACACCATCCTAAACTGTCACCTATGCCAAATAACGGGATGGCCCGCAAAGCCAGAACAGCTACAGATGTCGGAGCTTCCAAGGGTAGTGTGGACCACACTGGCAGCTGACTTCTATGGGCCATTGGACACTGGCAACTACTTGCTAGTGGTCATTGATGAGTACTCCAGATTTCCCATAGTACGACACGTCTCGTCAAAATCAGCAACTGCAACGTTGCCGATACTGGATGACATTTTTGCAGCCTGGGGCTCCCCACAAACAATGAAGACAGACAATGGGCCTCCCTTCTCAGGAGAGGAGTTTAGCAAATGCATGGCCTACCTGGGCATTCACCACCGGAAGATAACGCCCCTGTGGCCACAAGCAAACGGCATGGTGGAAAGATTCATGGGAAATATCAAGAAAGCAATCCAAAGAGCAAAACTGGCACAGATCTCTGTAGGCCAGGCACTCTGTCAAATACTAATAGACTACTGCAACACCCCTCACAGCTCCACGGGACGATGCCCAGCAGAACTGGTGCTAGGAAGGACAAGCAGAAAAAGATTGCCCCAGCTAGAGGCAAAAGCGCCACCAGAACACAAAAGCATCGCAACAAGATATCAAGAAGCAAAAAAGAAAATGAAACTATATGCAGACGCCAGGAGACATGCAACGTCATCACAACTGAGGCAAGGAGACTCAGTTCTGGTGCGCCAATGGAAATCAAGAAAATCAGACAGTCCTTTCTCAGATGAACCGCTGACAATAATAAATGTCAAAGGACCTATGATAACAGCTGCATCGGGCCCCTACTGGATCACCAGAAATAGCTCACATTTCAAGGGGCTCAAGACAGCGGATGAAGACGGAGGGGATACAGCATCCAAGAGAAACACAACACATGACAAAGAGGAAATCCTGGACAACATGGGAAGAATGGCACACAATAGCGAGAGACAACAAGAGTTACCAAACAAAGGGACAGAAGGGTCATACCCAAGGAGAGTGAGCTGAAGGCCAAAGAAACTGATTGAAGAAATGTAGTGGTAGACTCTCTCTCTCTCTTTCTCTTTTTCTCTCTATCTCTCTCTTTCTCTTACGTCTGTCTTTTTCTTTCTTTCCACAAAGGGGGAGATGTTGTGACCTGGGCAAAGGGCACTAGGACCCTGCACCCAGTGGCCAGAGGGGACAGCAACCGGACACCACTTCCGGTCAGGGAGTGGGGGACGTTAGTATGCTACTGCGAGGGCAGGGGACGAGACGTGCCTGTGAGCACGGCGCAAGAAACAGAAATAAAGAATATATGATCACTTACCGGTCTATGCGTGGTTCCTGTAAGAAGACACTACAGTAGGTATGCAACATTTCAATATCAAACTCCAATTCTGCCATCTCACTTGCTGGTTTACCCTTCTGTGACATGATGCATGGATACTTTAAAAGTTACTCAAAAATAGAACTAAAAACAAAACACAGTATGTGGTACCGTAGTGGTCTGCACTAAACTAGTGATGTACACCAATCACTGTGGGTCAAGTACAAATAGAGACTCAAATCCCATCGCTGACCACCAATGTTTGAAATGGGGGTCTCTAGTTGGCAGAGGTAGGTACCTTTGTCCAAATAGGGACCCTTGCTTCTAGTCCGGGTAAGGGGGGATACACACTGTAGATAACCCCTGCTCATCCCCTTGGTAGCTTGGCATGAGCAGGCAGACTTATCCCAAAGGCAATGTGTAAAGTATTTGTACCAACACTCATAGTAACACCGTGAAAACACCACAAAAGGACACCACACCAGTTTAGAAAAATAACATATCTTTATCTAAACTAAACAAGACCAAAACGACAAAAATCCAACATACACAGTTAAAAATATGACTTTCAAAAGGTTTCAAGAACTTGTACCATAGAACACTATGGATGCGTGACTTTTCACCAAAGCACCTGGAGATGCGACAAAGTTCTCAAGCCAAAAAGCTGCAGCATTGGAAACCAAAGAGATGCGACACTCCTGAGACCTTGGGGAGGCGATGCAACAGTCCTGCTGCACGCAGAGGAAGGATTGCATCGAATCCGGTCTGTACGGGGAGTGATGCGTCGATTCTTCGTGACGGTTCCGGTCTGTGGGTGATGCGTCGGAAAAACTTGCCGCACAGGTACAATGCGTGGAAATCCGGGATGCATCGGCGATCAATGCGGCCGCGTTGAGTAGCGCTGTATCGGTCCTCTTCAGCCTCAATCCCTCGATGCGTCGATTCTTGCAGCGGCGACAGGCCCTGCGGCGGTTTCCGCAGCAGCAAGGCAATGCGTGGAAATTCTTCTTGCGTCATGGAGATGCGTCAGGAAAACAGCCGCAAGAAGAGCGATGCGTCGATTTCTGTAGTTCGTTGAGTCTCTTCTTTCTTCCAGCTCCCAAACAGCAGCAACAGCCTCCGGAGGCCCAAAACTGGCACAGGCACCTCTTGGCAGGTCAGAACTCACAGCAGCAGAGTTCAGGGGAGCTGGGGGTGAAGTCTTTGTGTCCCTGAGTCTTCAGAACAGGAGGCCAGCTCACTTCAGGCCCTTGGAGATCTCCTTCAAGCAGGGGACACAGCACACAGCAAAGTCCTTCTCCTTTCCTTGGCAGAAACAGCAACTGCAGGCCAACCCCAGACACACAGCAAGGGCAGTACTTCTCCTCAGTCTCTCCAGCTCTTCTCCTTGGGAAAGGTTCCTCTTGAATTTCAGGAATCATCTAAAGTTCAGGGGTTTTAGGTCTGATACTTATACCCCAAAATGTCTTTGTTCTCTTTGTGCAAGGGGCTCTGAGCCCAGTTAAAACCAGTTCTGCCTTCACTGGTGCAGCATGACCACAGGAGGTGGAGACAGCATTGTGCAAGGGAGACAGGCTCCATTCAGGTGCAAGGTAAATCTCCTCCCACCACTCAATATGCAGCCAGGGTCTACTCAGCTCAGAGCTGAGTCATCCAGGACGGGCCAGGCACACCTCAACCCCCCCAGAGGCTGTCTACAGGGAATGCACATCCTCTGTCTATGTCACACTGAAACCAGACAGTCAATACACAAACAGGCAGAGGCACACGGGATGGTTGAACAAGAAAATAGCCACTTTCTAAAAGTGCTATTTTCAAACACACAATTTAAAAAACATTTTTACTAAAAGATGTGTTATTAAATCCTGAGTTCAGGGATACCAAACTCCATTTTTCTATCTTATCCCTATGGGAAGATATGCTTGTAAAATGTTTACAAAGCATTCCCCATTCTGTCCTGTGGGGCAAGATAGCCTTTCAATCGTGAAAAATGAAATTGGCAGTTTTTCACTATCAGGACATGTTACACATACCACTACATGACCTACCTTTAACATACACTGCACCCTGCCCAGGGGGTACCTTGGGCCTACCATAGGGGTGCCCTATGTATGAGAAAAGGGAAGGTTAGGGCCTGGCAAGTGGGTGCGCTTGCAAGTGGACATGGCAGTTAACAAACTGTGCACAGGCACCACGTGGCAGGCCTGAGACATCTTTTCAGGGCTACTCATGTGGGTGGCACAATCAGTGCTGCAGGCCCACTAGTAGCATTCGATTAACCAGCCCTGGCACACTCAGTACACCTCTACTAGGGACCTACTGGTAAATCAAATATGCCAATCAAGGAGAACCAATCACAATACCAATTTACTCAGGGAGCACTTGCACTTTGACGCTGATCAGCAGTGGCAAAGTGCCCAAAGCATCTAAGCTAGCAAAAACGAAATCCAGCACAGCATCAAAAACACAGGAGGTAGAGGCAAAAAGTCAGGGAAAACCACGCCAAGGATGCCAGGTCTAACAGACATGACAACACACAAACCGGAAGATATATGAAGCACAGCGACTGATGCGAATTGGAGAATGTTTAATATGTCTTGTTTAAGCATAACTGGAAACATTTGAAATAATTGAGGTTTCTAATGAGATTGCGTACAAAGAAAGAATTGCGACGGTCTAAAAAAATAAATATATTTTTAGTAAATTTATTGTCCAAGCACAAATCGGCCACCATGTGTTTCACGATAAAAATCACTTCCTCAGGGCCTAATTTACAGTTCCAGTAGTCCAGTAAATCACTTAATTCTTATTTTCAAAGAAGGTTACCCTAATAGCAGTGAGGTACTCAAGTTTCAAATTAAAGGCAGTTCTAGTACTACAAGAAGAGTAACCGCCATAGTGCTGTTCCATGATCAGTGTATCAGCAAAAAATGACTATGCCGGTTACCAACTTATCTCCAACAAGAACTCCCTCTTTGAGGCCCACCCTTGTAAAAAAAAATCATGGCTAGGCTGAGGCACAGATCCAATGATGAAGAATGCCACCCAGGTGGCAAACGTTCAGCATCCTTAAAAGAAAGAAATCAGTATACACCATCAGGGGGATTTCACCAACATCGCTATGAAGTAGCACTTTAAAAACAGTTTTCTCCTGACTGCCACTCCAATTGATGTATCATATTCTTTGAGGGATTTGTAAGTTGTTGAACATCTACAAACTTGTGAGCCAAGGGCTTTGACAAACGTTTGCTTGGTACCTTCCCAGCCTAAGTATAGTTGAGGATTTACTCCTGTGAAGGCAGATGTAAATGTATATCTTGTATCTAGGGAGAGAATTAGCAGGGAACATCCCCAAATGGGTGTAGGCACATGCCAAGAGTTATACCCACTGAGAAGCATGCGTTTCAGAAAGGATAAGAAACAAATGAGCAACTAAAACATCTATAAATGTGCACCTGCTATGCAGTTAAGAATGGCAGTAACCTGGAACTCCAAACCAAATGCAGACTACACCTAGGAAACTGCTACTACACAGTTTCCAGGCATACTCCTGGAATACAATGTGAGTTCCTAAAAGAGTTGAAAATGCATCCAAATGCAGTCATAAGCCTACATTTCCATCTTTTTTTAAGGAAGGGGCCTGCAATACTTTCCACTTACATGCACATGAATGACCCTCTCATCTGGTTGCTGTGAGAGATATTTAGGGCTGCTGGGGAACACTCCGATGCTGTGTGCCCTCACTGAGCTGTGGTTTGATGGGACATGAGTTCTCTCTCCTGTTGAGAGACAGTCACAATTCATATCTGGAGCAGTGGGGAAGTCATGAGCACTCTAAGTAGAAATGAGTAGACTATTGATGACTCCAGCCATGTGGGATCTCCCTCAATGCTGTCCCAGTCCTCCTTCACCCATTATGAAAGCGGTAGTGTGGAGTAGCCATGTCATCAGAAACCTGGCAAATAACAGGGGGAGAAATCAAGAGGAAAAAACAAGGAGAGCGGAAAACATGATCCACTTGCTTATAAGGACAGAGAATGGAGGGCCACAACGGATGAAGGAAGGCCTCAGAAAGTCATGGTGACAGTAGATCCACTCTGGACAGAGCCTCAATTCCTTTGGGAACATGAAAATGGATGCTGCCACCTAGGGATGCAAGAAGAAAGCAGCTTATAAGAAGACAGATGAAGGGAAACAAGATAGGGTTGAACAGTGAAGCCTAAAGGGACATTTAGAGTTTGGTGGGATGAGATCACCATCGTAAATTGTTGCGTCTCCTCCTTCACCAACTCATGGTTCCCCCACCTCAGTTAGAGATGCTGTAACTACTACGCTTCTGATGGTGGGGATTCATCTGGCTCCACTATTGGAAACCTATGACCTGGTACCTGCCTGCTACAGGATTGCCAGGTCAGTACATCAGAAGGCCCACCTTAGAGAAGAACTTCGGACTTGAATTTTTTGCGCTCAGGACTGCTCTGCATGGTATGGCAGTCTCAAACAGGAAAAAACAGTCACTGGTCCTAAAACGAATGCATTGGGGGATTAATTCTGAGTAGGGGTGGCCGTAAAACACTTAATTTAGTACAGCGTAATCACTTGGAACTATCTACAAATTCTGTGAGATTATGCATAATTACGCGGGAAGTAATTCTGTGTTTAGCACTATTTCTTAATGCACAAATGCCCCCTCATGTCCAAAATGTGTGCGAGAATGCATTTTGCACTAAGCAATAGTGCTAAATGTAACAGAACATGAATAGCAAACGTCAGCAGCCGCTTGCGCTTGCTAAGTGTGTTCTGGACCCGGCAGATTTGGGCAACTATCGTCCCATTTCGCTGCTTCAGGCAATCGGAAAAATTGCAGAGAAAATTGTCAACTTTACTCTCTCCACGTTTCTAGAATCCAATCACCTGCTCCACCCCTCACAAACGGGCTTCCGCCCACGGCAAGGCACAGAGACCGCCTTAATGGCGGTTGTGGAGGAAGCAGGGAAGATTCTTGATTTGGGAGGCACAGCCGCCATAGAACTCCTTGACCTTAGTGCGGCCTTCGACACGGTGAACCACCAGATCCTGGCTCACCGTCTCAGGAATTTAGGAGTATCCAGCAAGGTGCTATCATGGCTCCAATCCTTCCTGAGGATAGGTGTTTCCAAGTGTTTTCAGGGGACACCCTATCTAAATCTGTCCCACTCAAGTGTGGAGTGCCACAGGGCTCATCACTAAGCCCAACCCTTTTTAATGTCTATATGCAACCACTGGCGGAGACTGTTGCCCCCTTTGGGATCCATATAGTCACTTACGCTGATGACACCCAGCTGGTGGTGGCCTTGACCCAGACCAACCATACACCCCCGGATCTCCATCACTGCCTTGAGGAAGTCACCAAGTGGATGAGTTTGTCCCACTTGAAACTCAACGGTGACAAAACCGAGCTTATGATACTTGGCAACCAGCTAAACTTCAAAGCCAACACTATGTGGCCAGCTTGTATGGGTTTAGCACCCATCCCTAAAACAGAGATAAAAAGTCTGGGTATCTGGTTTGACCAAGATCTTTCATTTAAAGTTCAAGCCAGAAAAACCACTGCGCTCTGCTATGGCCTGCTAAGAATGACTCGCAAAGTCCTGCCGCTACTACCTGATCAGGCAAAAAAAACTTTGGTCCAAGCGCTCATCCTATCAAGAATAGATTATGGTAATGCCCTTTATCTGGGCGCTCCCAACCATGTCATCTTAAAATTGCAGACTGTGCAGAACGCTGCGGCAAGACTGCTCACGGGAACCCAGAAACGATGTTCTGCTAAACCGGCACTACACATGCTCCATTGGTTACCGGTGCAGGAAAGGATCAACTTTAAGGCCTTGTGCATCGCCCACAAGTCACTAGGTGGAAATGGGCCTCCTATTATCAAGTCTCTGATCCACCCCTATAAGGCTAATAGAAGCCGTCGCTCAGACGAGATGTATCTTGCAGTGGTTCCAAGGATCAGGAAGGCCAGAAGTGGAGGCCGTCGCTTCGCGTATAATGCCCCCAAGCTGTGGAACAGCCTGCCGCTGCAACTGCGCAGACAACCCGACCACCTAGCTTTTCGTAAACAACTTAAAACCTGGCTCTTTCCATAGAGGTTAGGCCCTACTCTAGTGACCGCACAGCGCTGGGATGCTTCCGGGTAGCCATGCGCTATACAAAAACCCTTCTATTCTATTCTATTCTATTTCACCCAACTTGTCCCCGGCATTTAGCACTATTTTCTAATTGTAAAATGCCCCCCTTGAATCCAAAACAGGTGCAGAAGGCATTTTGCAATAAGAAATAGCGTAAAATGCAGCAAAACAGCGAGCACAAGCAGCCACTTGCGGTCAATAAGTGTGCTCTTGCGGTAGGATTGTTTTTCCCCAAATTACTCCTAATTGCGCAAGCAGGCGTAATCGCTTTATTATCAGTAATTCCGCATCAAAGAGTTACGCAGAATTACTGAAATTACTCTGAATATGCCAGCGTAATTAAAATTATGCCGGGCCTAGTACTGAGAAACATCCACACTAACAAGCAGACCATCATTACATGAAGGTCTGTCTGGCAGGGATTTGTCTCCAAAAGTGTCAGCGCATTCATTTTCGGCAAAAATGCTTACTGCGCTGGCAGAGCACTCTAAGGGGCAGATTTACAAGCCCCTTGCGCCACTTTTGCGTCACTTTTAACATGGGAAAAGTGACGCAAAAGTGGCGCAAGGGGCTTGTAAATCTGCCCCTAAATGTGGAGGGAGGAATGGTTCACTGCCTTAGCCATGGAGAAATCCACAGCTCCAGTGGGATTGCAGACTGCCTTGTAAGTTTTACCGACTGCAAAATGCAATGCTTCAAACAGTGAGATCTAGGGTCATATTTATCAAAGGTTTTGAGTCTCCCTTGCACCACGCAAGGTAATGCAAGGGCCACGCAAAACCTAGATGAGATCTCTCAAGCCACGCAGGGCCACCTTGCGTGACCCTGCAGTGCTTCATTACATCAAAATGCTACACCTTCCCAGGGGAGACTTAACGAGGAGAAAAATCTTATAGAGGGTTTGGAATCAAAATAAAATCACTTTTGTTCATTTCTCCCCATGGTTTTCAAACAAAAGCAGTCTCCTGTGGTTTAGAGTTGTAAGATCCAAGAGCACAGCAGGAGGCCAAGCATAGCAGAATGAAGAGAAACCCTTTCTTACAGCTCTTTGAAATGTAAAAATCTGCATACCTACTCCAAAATGATAAAATAGACAGGAAGTTAAATGTTCCTAATAAGAGCAACAATTTCTGCTGTCACTGCACATCACGCATGGTCTCATGATTACAATGCAATCCATTAGCTTCGGGGTGCGCAAGGCAGGATTGAGGTGCTGCTTCCAACCGATGGATGGTGAGAAAAGCGGAATGAACAGTGACATACTTGACTGGTGACATGATCTATTGCGCTAGTAATTGTCATCAGAACCTCAAGATGCCATGTTGGGACAATCAAAACTGGTCATATTTTGATATTAGGAAGAAATAATAAATTTCAAGCTTTTCTGGTTGATAAAAATCATTGCTAATCTTGAAATACAATATATATTATATAGATGTATATATGTATTCAAAGTTGTGATGCAAAAACAGTTCACTGAGACCCTCCCCTTAGCCCATTTCCTTAAATATTGTAGTTAAGGACACCCAAGTAAGCCTCCAACGTATCCACGTTTCTCATCGCCCTTTTCGTTCAAACAAGGATCGAAGCCTAGGTGTGGGTGAATCTTTTCAATTCGCCTGAAAAACTGCAAAATGAGTGGACAATGCACTTTGAGAAGGTGGCTTACATTTCCCAACCTCACCCGAGGCAATGCCTAAGCTACCCGGACCTCAATAGGTAGTGATTTCCTGCACAAAGATACACCACCCAACAAGGGCAGGGAGACTAGCTGCTGAGAATCTATACTTTGGGATAGTTAATTTACCTGCTACCCTTCATGGCCAAAGAATGCCCTCAGTAGCATGGCTTAATTTATAAAAAAGTAAGTGCCTTGGTCCTTCTCAGGAGGCCACTGCAGCTTGCACCACCCATTGCCCCTTCCAGCACTGCCAATAACAGTATCAGCCATTGCACTGCTACAAGTGTACCAATTCAGACAAATCCAGGCCACCCATAGCTATAAGAATGGCATGGAATAGCCTGAAGTGTCATTTTTAATGTATATTGAATGATTAAATACTGTTGTTGTGATCATCTCAAAATTAGGAAGACAGCGCCACCATGTGGTAGACGGTTATTAGTGCCTGTATTGAGAATTATCTGCCAGTGCCGAGAACCAGAAACCACTGGCACAAATTAAGCAGCCCAGGCTACAGAGATGTCATTTGGAGACATACACTGGTGACTTCCCTGAAGCTGGCTATCCTCCCATTGCCACTCACAGAAGAGAATTGCAGTGGGAACATTCCCTGCTAACAGGCACAGCTGCAATTGCTGAACCTCATTTTTCTTTTTAAAATTTGCAAGCTTTGCACTTCGCATAGCTTGCAAAGTGTCTAATTTCTCAATTTAGCATACCTCTGCAAAAGCTGAGTGCCCACCATGCATCCCAAAAAAAAACCCATGAATTTATCACCCCTTAGGTATAGAAAAGCTTTAGAGAGCTTCTATGTTTCGCTGTAGCTGAAAGAGCACACTGCACATGTCAGATACCGCACTGCAAATATCAGATACCACACTGCACACTGCAAATGCCAGATTCCAAACATTTGGCAGTCCCGACAACTCAAAAGTTTGCAGCTGTTCAACAATTTACTAAACTCTCAATAAAACGTCTAGAGACCTGAGGGTGAATCCCTTCACCATGGGATTGGGCTTGTCTCTCCCCAGCCACGGTTCAGTCCCCACTCACCTACCAGTCACCTCTCTAATCCACAATTTTAACAATCCTCTGACCTAACTCAAAATTGGATTTAGTTGTGCACATGACTTCATTTATCAGCAGCCATATCGCCTTTTCAGGAAAGGAAAGTCTCATTGACTAGTAGTCATAGCATCAAAGTTTGTGACCAAGGATAGTGTCATGGACAAAACGCATAGATGTAGTAATTAAAAAAGATGTCCAGTAGACCAGGAGAAGATTATGTAAGATGTTTAATAGGTAGTTGTCATGAAGAGCCCCACCAGGAGCAGCCTTCCTGCTGCTCAGCCCATTCTCCAACTGACACTCTCAGACCTCCACATTCCATAGCATCACCACACCAGCATTCCACAACCCTAGTTACACTGGCTGAGCAGCAGGTATAACATATCTTCCTTCTTTACAAACACTAGAATAACATTAGCAAGTACTGCATAACTCAGTGAGCAATAAATCATTGAATTAAATACAGAGATGGTACAAGTCACAATAACAACTGTAATAAAGCATACATGTAACATATTATTGTAAAAGACCATGCAGACTAGTAACAGAAAATAAAAGAAATGAAGATATAAATGAAATCAAAATACATGCAAATAACTTGCTGAGTGCTAGCAAATTGCCATTATAAATATGCTTGCACCGGTGGCGCAATGGGCCGGGAAATAAGGCCCTGGGCTTGTAAATCATTATACCTACAAATACTTGTAAAATTATGTCTAATTTATGTACGAGCAAATTTGCTCCCTGGGGCAGGCTGTGGGTGTTCCAAAATACTGATGTCTGCCCGAGTAGATGAACACCCATAAACGTCTGAGTTTGTGGATATTGGCAAACTTTTCTGGGCTTGATCCCAGCGTTGTAACTTTACGCTTGTCATAGGCAAGGACTAATCCATAGTCTGGGTGGGAATTGGGAGGGAACACTTTCAAAGTTGTTAGAGGGACGGGGAAGGGTGTTCACCAAAGGGGAAATATTTCCTTTCTGGACAAAAAAAAGTTTTAAAGTGAAACTGCAATTTTATTGTGGGTGAACTCTTGCATACCTGGAGATCTGTGAGTGTCCTGGTTTTCCTGTTTCTACCCCTTGACTTGTACTAGTAGTATACTGGCTATATTTGCTTGTGAATGCTAGTTAGCTCTGACAACTTATGTGCTGTTTGCTCGAGAGTTAACTTTTAAAATATCTGCCACTGAAAGTTGGGGGTATTTTATTAATCGAAAGAGCTTAACATGGATGCACATATATTGATTTTAACATAACAACCCACGTGAAGAAAACTGTAAGCTGCACTAGTAATCATATTACTTGCAGGTTGACACACTCCTAAATTGCACGTTCACTATCTACACATATCCATAATCCTAGAAAACCCTAGAAGCCATCAGAAATCCCTTAGGAAAATGACACATCTTATTCCCGCCTCACAGCCCCTTTGCCCAGTTGGCTTCATGTCTAGACCAGCATGTCTGGAAGAGCCTGAACCTTGGGGCTTAACATTGCTCTGTGAGTGTGACACTCTCATTGCCTCCACCATGTGAACGTGGCATCTGCAGGTGGTAGACCTTGATAAAGCTGATTTTTTTTTTTTTTATTATTATTCGTTTGACAGCATAGTTTCTTTTTAATAAGGGATACTATAAGAACACCGCAAACAGGCACTGTCGACATCAAGTGGGCCATCCAGTACAGAGGAAAAAAACAGTTAGCATTTGTCAGTCATGCGTTGCCAACTATCACCAACAACAGGCATTCAATACTATGGCGCTGTTTGATGACGTAAGCTTGGGTTTTGAGATGTATTGTGACATCATTCACTGCTGACCCTTTTAAGAGAGAGATGCTGAGCCCAGACTGTGTAGTGAGTGCAAAAGGAGCATCAATGTTTGGCTCAGAAACAACTGCTTGGCACAACAGATCTCGGCTCTCATCGTGTACGCCACTTCAGATATCAGTTCCATCCTGCCTCTCATAGGCACAGTGCTTCACCTTGTGAACTTAGCCCTTCTGCCCCCTGGGCTTGCCCCTGCTCCATTATGGTCTCAATGGATTAGCCTACCTCTGGAGCCTGCATGGGCCCTCATTGTTCACCCTTAGAGCATGCACTGAAGGCCACATACTTCTCCTGCCAGAGCCTTTATTGCTCCTCCAGACTCTGCGGGCCTTATTTATGAGGCCCTTACGCTGCCGTTGCGTCACTTTTTGTGATACTGCAGCGGCATAAAAATGCGCCATATTTACAAAGAGACGCATTTAGGCAGATGCGTCACTTTGTAAACCACGGAACTACATTATATGGGAAATGTCGTTTACCCCGCATTTTTTACTCCGCATGGCTTCACCCCACATTTTTTACTCCGTAATAACTTTTACAACGTTGGGCTTTACACCGCAAAACTGTTGCAACGCATTCCCCAAACTAACGCCCCCCTGGAGTTAGAATAGTAATTGCGTTGGAATGGGGAATGCATTGTAATGAATTTTGTTGTAAAGCCCTGCGTTGTAAAAGATTTTGTGGAGTAAAAACTGCGGGGTAAAAGCATGCGGGGTAAATGCATGCGGGTTAACGTCACATAACCACATTATACCTGTGACAGATAAAATGTATGCAGGGTGGGCGTTCCGACGCAGGAAACCACATAGAAGTGACACAGTGAAATCAGTGCACAGACATAATATTGAGTTTTTAATATCGACCTACATTAATATTGAGTTTTAAATATCGTGGGGACAGAATATCGACATCAAGAATATCGACGACCAGAATATCGACCTGAGGTAAGAAATATCGTTTTTGTTAATATCGAAGTTAGTAATATCGATAGCAAAAATATTGATGTTAATAATATCGTTGTTTATATTAGTGTTATGTATTTTAGTATGTATTTTATATGTGTGTGTTCTGTATTTTTTGTTAAGTATTGTACTGTTTTTTTAACTATATGTATACATTTTTTAGAAGTTAGTAATTTTTTTTAAAGTAAATTATGCGTTTTAGTACCGTGGCGGGTCGTGGGTTTATAGGGGAATAGGGTGGGAAGTAAGTTAATTATAGTAAATTAAATAATAATTTTTAGGAATTATGAATTATTTTTAATTAAATTTTGCGTTTTAGTTCTGTAGCGGGTTGTGGGTTTATAGGGAATAGGGTGGGAAGTAATTTAATTGTAATTAAGTAATTATTAATTTTTATTTATTGGTATTGATAATTAATTTATTGTTAATTAATTATTAATTGGTAATTAATTTTTATTAATTGATTAATTGATAATTATATTAATTGTATTAATTTAATATTGGAGCGGGTTGTGGGTTTATAGGGGAATAGGGTGGGAAGTAATTTAATTGTAATTAAGTAATTATTAATTTTTATTTTTGGGTATTGATAATTAATTTATTGTTAATTAATTATTAATTGGCAATTAATTTGTATTAATTATTATTTATTGGTATTGATAATTAATTTATTGTTAATTAATTGGTAATTAATTTTTATTAATTGATTAATTGATAATTAAATTAATTGTGTGAAATTTTATGCGGAGTGGGTTGTGTGTTTATTGGGGAATAGGGTGGGAAGTAATTTAATGTTATTAAAGTAATTATTAATTTTAATTTATTGGTATTTTTAATCCATTTATTGTTAATTTATTAATAAATCATTATTTAATTACAAAAAATATTTAATGTATAAGTATGTTATTTTTAACCCCTACGCTATCCCTACTGTTGCACTCTTTGGAGTGGGAATAGTAATTTTTACCCCTACGCTATCCAACACTTTCCCTACTGTTGCACTCACTGGAGTGGGAATAGTAATTTTTACCCCTACGCTATCCAACGCTTTCCCTACTGTTGCACTCTCTGGAGTGGAAATAGTAATTTTTACCCCTACGCTATCCAACGCTTTCCCTACTGTTGCACTCTTTGGAGTGGGAATAGTAATTTTTACCCCTACGCTATCCAACACTTTCCCTACTGTTGCACTCTATGGAGTGGGAATAGTAATTTTTACCCCTACGCTATCCAACACTTTCCCTACTGTTGCACTCTCTGGAGTGGGAATGGTAATTTTTACCCCTACGCTATCCAACACTTTCCCTACTGTTGCACTCTCTGGAGTGGGAATGGTAATTTTTACCCCTACGCTATCCAACACTTTCCCTACTGTTGCACTCTCTGGAGTGGGAATAGTTATTTTACCTCTACGCTATCCAACACTTTCCCTACTGTTGCACTCACTGGAGTGGGAATAGTAATTTTTACCCCTACGCTACCCAACACTTTCCCTACTGTTGCACTCTCTGGAGTTGGAATAGTAATTTTTACCCCTACGCTATCCAACACTTTCCCTATTGTTGCACTCTGTGGAGTAAGTATATATATTATTTTATATATGTATATGTTTAATTTATTTTAACATTATGTGTATTAGTTATTATTTTTAAACATGTTTTAATATTTTTAACTATGTTTCTTTTAATTATATGTATTATTTACTTTATTTTACATTATTTTTTTAACATTTAAAAAAACCGATATTTTTTACAACTATATTTTGACATCGATATTATTTTTCTAGATATTTTTATACTTACCATGATGTAGATAGAATGTCGATATTCTTGACTTCGATATTTTTGCGTCGATATTTTGGTACCTCGATATTCGGCCCGTCGATATTTTGTCAGTGATCCAGTGAAATCTATGAGATTTCACTGCAACACTTCTACGGCATCAGGATTACTGACGTATCTGTAAATCCTTGCGACATGAAGCACCGTCCAGTAAATACTGCGCATCCATGGCGTTGCAAGGATTTCAGTATGAAAAGTGTTGCATTGCTGTTTTCCCCCAGGGAGGCCCTCTGTTTCTCCTCCTAGATTCTGTGCTGCTCCACCAGACCTTACTCTGCCCCCCTCTGGACTCTGCACTGCGTCCAGACTCTGTGCTGCTCCCCACCATTTGGCCCTCATGCAGCTCTCTGAATTTTAAACAGGTCTTTGACCTGGCAGAAGCATGTCCTGCTTCCATCTTAGCACCTGTGCTTCTTTATCATTAGAACCATACACTGCTCCTGCATAGACTCTGTGATGTCCCTCCTCAAATCGGCCCTGTCCAGCCACCTGCACCCTGCTCTGTTCCCTCCCCGTGCACAGGGCCCTGCACTTTTCACATTTTTGATCCTTGACTTCTCCATTGCCAGTGCACAGCTCCCCTTTCCGCCCTTTCTCTCCCCCCACCCTCCACTACACCCCACCACCGAAGTTGTAGGCTGCCTCCTAGCATTTGGATCCTGCACTGCCGCTCCCCCAGGGGCACTGCATCAGCTGCCTTTGGACCTTCCATCCCTTAGGAGCCTGTTTTCCTTCCACACTCCTCGCCGTGCCAGTCCTTACGACTTTTGAACAGTGAACATGTATTCTCCAAGCTTCACTACCATAGAACACAGGCAAAGAGTGGGCAACATTATGTAGTGCAACTCATGGACATCATTTGGGAGTAGTCAGGGGTCGCAGCTGTGACCTCTAGCTTGCTTCCTGCTACTCCTGCCACTTCCTTAGCGACCCCTGGCCTCAGAGGAGGCAACAATTAAGGGAAATAAGTGTTTCACAGGTACCCACGAGGTACGTTTCATGTGCATTGCTCGAGCATTTCATTTTAAAAAAGCCTACACATTCCGCATTTCCGGTGTGTGTTAATATCAAATGTGATTCCGTTGTCTGCATGCGTTTTCTCTAGTGTCACAAGGGGTGTTCCAGTGGTTAATTTGTGAAATATCAAGTGCCGGGGCTCTCCTCTGGAGGCAACGCTAACAGGAGAAATGTGCTGGTGCAAACTGCCTCCTGACTAGAGCCCTGGCACTTATTATTCTGGAGAGGACTTGGCCTAATGGCTTGAGCTGCCAATTTCGGAGCTGGGGAACCGGATTCGAGTCTCGGCGTGGCTCAACATCCTGTGATTCTATGGAAAATCACATGCCTTCCAAATGAGTGAGTCCTTAACTGGTGCTATAAGCACCGGTGCTGAGGATTAGGTGCCAGTGCTCAGCATCGGAAAGCACCTGCTCAAATTTAGCACTGGTGTTCATCCGTGTATATACAGTACTCAAAAACAATAACGTTTTGATCGATTTTATGGAAATCTTTATCCAATTCCAGCCACGAGCAATAGAGGATTACTGGCTTAAAACATAGGGGCATATTAGCAAGTAAGGGAGATAATTATCGCCCACGCCAAGTATCGGGAGTTTTCTTATCGCCACCTTTTCCCGATAATTTTCGTCTTCTTACCGACGTATTATCAACACGTCGGTAAGATGCGATAGTGGCAGGGAAAGGGCGCAATAACTCCCGCTAACTGGCGATAAGTATTCAGGCGATACCTTGCCTTCGGCGGCCTTGGGCGCGTTAGCGGGATTTAAATTGCAGCTAAAGCTGCTTATGCCCCATGGAGTGCCTGCAAACCCGGGTGGCCGCGTGACAAAATCATCACGTACTGCTGTCTCAATGCAGAGGACATTGCCTGCTACCTACAGTACAAGTTGAGAACATGACCGCAATATATTGCCACAAGTTACATCATTATGTATTGATACATCGGTGCATCATATCTTGTCCCATAGCCATGTGAAGATCTCCCGATATTGTGTGTGTCACTCAGTGCCCCCAGTGAGTTGGAAAGGCTGACTTTGTGCTAAGGGGCTAATAATGCAGCATACCCATTACCTCTTTCTGTGGGTCTTCTGATGGAGATCGGGGCTTTAGTCAGGTTTTTATCAGGCGTTCAATTCCTGCGATGATCGGGGTTTAGCGCGACTTTTGTAATTGCGGGACATCTTTGCTAATAGAGCGAAGTTGTTTTAGCGACCTTTTCCGTGTGCTTTTTGTAAGGAACGCCTACCTTGCATGTCATTAGCAATAATTATCGCTGGCATGCAAGGCGATAGAAAAACCGGCAGATAACGCCGGAAAGCTGGCGCTAACGCATGTTAGCGCTGGCTTGCTAATAGGGCGATAAAAATATCGCCGCTTTATCGGCAAAAAGGGCCGCTAAAGCGGCGATAAGGCCCTTGCTAATATGCCCCATAGTTTGCATGTTTTTCTAAATTTGTACTCATGCAATAAACACATATGAACAACAATACACACGGCGTCGCAAAATACCTTTTTACAAATATTTATGAACCGACTTACATAATTTACAGAACATTGTTGAGTTTGTTTCCTGTTCTCAGTCATTCCGATGCCTGTAATATTATATTTTCACAAGATACAATTGTTGCAAGTATAAAGTCTCTTAGATTACCCCGCCCCCTCCCCCCCCAAAAAAAGAATCTGCGATCATCATTTATTAACTAGTTCTTATATCATATCACAAACATATTTTGTTTTTTGGAAAGGTAGTCTAAGTATCTTTATTTCTATTTATGTACATATTTTCGGTATATTGCCCTATCACGTGTCTATGTTCTAAGTAGGTCAGTATCCACAATGATTCTTCTTTCCAACGGTGCTTTCGTACTGCATTGAGTTTTAGATGTACTAATGCTCAGTCTTATATATTCTGGGGGCGGGGGGGGAGTTGAGGGGTGGGGTGGACAGCTATGTATCATACACATTGTATGCGTTTGGGGCTGTTCCCATTAAAGCCTCTTAAGGATATGTTCTCTATTCAAGATAATAAGCAATGTTTATATAGTCAACCATTATAATCTTTTCTGATGGGGGTCAAGACAAGACTAGTCAGCTAATTATGGAACCTCCCAGAATAAGTAAAATTTTCGAGTTTATTCTAGGACCTAAATGGATCTCCAAACAAATGGAATGCAAACTGCAGTATGCGACAGCCTAATATATATTATTACCACGGTCATGCTGGTAAAGGACCCATAGCAGAATATTTTATCTCAGGGTATTAAGTTAGCTATTGTTATTCTCAAAGCGTTAAGTAAACCATGCTCTTTGAGCTGGGAATTTGTCCTTTCCCCCCACAAGTTTATCACATGATCTTGCGGACACATTCACTTTCCATATCCAGCATTACTTCAGAGACAGTCACTAATCCAAAAATAAGACTGTGATGGACCATTGCATAGTTACTATTCACCGAACAGCTTGAGAAATTTAAAGGTAAGATTTTTGTTAAAATTGTAATAATCTGGCAGAAATGGGTAATGCGCAATAAGCAAATAGTGAACAGGACCTTGGTGACATGGGGATAATGATGTAACCAAACAGTATAACTTGGAATAAGAGGACAAACTAAAGGCACAGAGCAACATGGGACCAAATGACAAAATGTCAAAGTTCAGATCGGCAGCAGCAGCGGCTCCTCGGCAATGGCGGAGGAGTGTCGCCCCACTGCCTGGCGCAGAACCAGCAAACGAAAAGTAAAATGATGTTCTAGCATCGTTTTATTTTTCGTTTGCCGGCTCTGAGCCAGCTTTACCAGGGAGGGGCAGGGCATGGGAGGGGGGAGGTAGAGTACGCATATGTGTTTGACTGGCCGTCTCAGGCCGACCAAAACACACATGCGCACTTAGGTTTCTCCAGCCCAGCTGCTTTCAGCAGCCCGGCTGGAGAAACCAACAGACTTCATGACCTCAGCGGAATGTCTTTCCTGCCTGCTCAGACCAATCCCCGCTCCTCTGCAGCACGGGCATTGGATGGAAGTCTGTCCCAGGGGCTGCTGGGACCCAGGAAGAGGAGAGGCAGTGAACTCAATGCAACGCTGAAGGCGGCTGGCGGCTAAAGGTAAGTTTTTTTAAATTATTATTAATATTCGCAACCCAACGCTCCCCCATCCCGCCTCACCACCCTTTGTTAGTGGCGGCCACCACTGATCGGGAGTGCTGCCATAGGCAACCTTGGCGAGGTAGAAGGAACACATGCCATGGTATGGTATCAAACCCCAGTTATAAAGTGCAAGGATCAACCACACCATACTGTGGAAACCAGGAACAGGGGAGGGGCAATGAGGACAAGAATATCACAAAAGATAAATAAAAGACTGCAGATTCATAAAGCAACTAGTTGGAGGATGGGGAATGTTAGGAAATTCAGTGGATCAAATGCAGCCTCTCTGAGGCAATTGTAGGAATCACAAAGTGCAAAGGCCAGTTGAGGCGCCCTCTAGGTCGAGACCTCGGACCATTTGTTTGAAGCCAGTTGTCAGGAATCAAGGAAATTTGCAGGGAATGGGAGGAGTCGATGCATACCACGATTGGAACACGAAAGTACTGTGTATCCCATATCTGGAGGAAGGATTGAGAACTGATGTCAGAAGCATTGCTTTGTTCCATTTATATCTTATGTTAGATTGGGGCATCTGCAGTGCTTAATTTGTAAAAAAATTAAGTGCCAAGGGTCTCGCCAGGAGGCCACTACAGCTTCCATCACACTTTGGGGCCGATTCCGATCTCGGCCGGTAGGGCTCCGAATCGGACTCGGCATTACCGGATCCGATTCGGAGCCCTGTTTCCCGACCGAGTCGGACGTGCGTCCGGGCGAGCGAGTGCGATGCGAGCGCGCGCGAAATCGCCGACCGACTCGTTCGCGGGACTCAACCGCTCCGACCGACTCGCTCGGACACGACTCTCGCACGCGCGCAATGGAGACGTTCCCCGGCCGGGTGGGCACGATGCGCCCCGCGAGCAGTCCGACCGACTCGCGCCGTCCGGCTCGAAAGAGCAGTTGGAGCCGCACTTTGGGGGTCCATGTCGGACCCCCCTGTACGCCTAGCCGCGCGAGTCGCACACAGGGGGGACCCAAGGGTCCCCCCTACCTGTGCATGTACGGCGCGACCCGCTTTGACGCGTACCCGCTGTAGGGGCGCCCTTGTTCGCCTCGCACCCATTGGAGTCAATGGGAGCGCGCGCGCTGGCATTGTACGACCGGCTCCCATTGACTGCAATGGGAGTCCGACCGAATCGAGTCCGATAGCATGCGAACGCATCGTACTCGCTCGGTCAGACTGCTAGGGTCCGATTCGGTCGGAAATCTTCTCCGGGTCCGGCTCGGTCGGAGAGATTTCCGGCCTGAATCGGAATCGGCCCCATTGTCTCCACCAGCACCGCCAGTGGCAGAAGCAACACAACTACTAACCATCATACCCTACAAGTGTGCCAATTCAGATTATTCCACAGCCTGAAAGCTATAATGGCTGGGCAGCAGGTAATAGTCATGTTTTAATACACATTGAATTAATAATTAACTATAGTTGTGGTCATCTCTAAATTGGCCAGACCATGCTACCTTGTAGGAGACTGTCACAAGCGCTGGTGTTGACAACTAAGTGCCGGTGCCGAGCACTGTAAACCACTGGCTTAAATTAAGCATTGGCATCTGAGAGTCAGAAGGAGCTCCACCTGGTGGCATGAGGGTAGAGGTAATTTCATTGGCACTCTGGAGGAGAACCCTTACCTGAGAATCTGCCAGGCAAGTGGTATTCGCCCTGCAAGATATGTTTCTCTGTGGAGTGGGTGGCTCTTCTCTATTGAGTCCCTGAATGTTGATGGCTTAAACAAGAAGGAGAGAGAAAAGAAGTTGCTTCTAGAAGAAGGAGAATGGAGCAGGACGTGAGCGAAGTCCGACCTACCTAAAGAGATCCCTTTTAATTCCGATGTAGTCGGTAACAGCATTTATCAGCCCCACCTGAACTAAAATATCCAAGGGAACACCAAGGAACTATTTTCTTTCACCCAGAAATTTCAACTGCTTAAAGCAGTCAAAACATTTTGTTGAAACTATGGGTCAAAATGAAGAATTACAGAGTGAATCAGACCTGGAATTACTAATTATCACAATAATTCCTAATTTCCAAGGGCGCCCTCTAGTACATATTTGCAATCCCATGGTAACTCCACCACTACAGTTATCAATAACCCAGCACTGGTAACTCCATGGGTTGAGTTACTGGAGGGTACCGGGCCACTCCTGGAAAGTGCCTTAAAGCACATTTCCAGACATAACTTTTACCAGTGTCAGGTCCTGGTATCACATGGTTATTATTCCAAAAATACTATTTCCACAGGGAAAATGATCCAGCTACCTAGTGTTTCCAGAGTACAGGGACACTGGAGAGTATTCTGTACATATCTCAGCTTTACCATGACAGGGGAATTTAAATATGGGTGTAGGTTCACAAATTCAATGTATAGCTGTGTACCAGCTGGTTGTGGTGTATAGCCCTGGCTTTTAGAGAGATGCTTAAAGTGATGAGATCTCCTGACACAGCTGTGGACTTGGGAAATTGTCATCAAATGATGTTCAGTGATGTGTAAAGTCCTGTTTGAAAGTAAGAGCCTCATTTAGAGTTGTTCTGACATAAATTGGTGGCGCTCCTGCAGCGCTACAATTACAGCACCATGTCTCATTCAGAATCTGGGGAACCACTGAGTTTCTGATGGCAGAGTCACAGCTGACTCAGCCTGCAAAAACACTTGACCCATCAGCGACAAGGCGTCAGGTCACAGTGGTGACAAGCATGGAGGACCCAGGCAGGGAAAACAATAGCCAACATTCTCATGGAATAAACTCCCTGCACATCAGAGCCATTATCATTTATTTTTCTGACGCAATCTTCTACTTTGGGAGGTTGTTTAAGGAAAAAATGAATACTGAATGTGACTAATCAAACATGGCACCTGCTCAGCATTCATCTGTCCCTTTAGTCCAGCAGTCACCAACCTGTAGGTTATGAGCAACATGTTGCTCATGGGCTAGTTAAATGTTTTTCTTTTTCAGACCTAATTTGTGAGACCACGGGGCAGGAAGGAGCTACTTGGCCACAACTGTGGGTGTTGGGGCCTTTTCTGATGGTGTCCTGAGGTCTGAACTACTGTGGGGCCGCAATCTGGGCCAAGTACACTCCTACCCCTCTTAACTTGAAGGTTAGTGAGGACAAGGGGTCAAGGGTGTAACAGGGAGGGTGTGGGGTGGTAGAGGTTTAGAACTCAAGTAGTCAAACAATAGATACATTAAGTGAAGGTTCAGCTGTAAAAATGTGGGTTATTAATTGGGGTGGACATGAGTCCCCCACAAAGAATAATTCCAGACACACAGTTACAGAAATGTAAACCTTGGTTCAACTCCCATGTGTCTATCGAACACAGCCGGAAAGTCTTAACTTAGGAAAATGTGTAAAGTATCTAGCATAAACAACAAAACAGTTAGGATGTCAAAACACAACACACAAAAAAAAAACATTTATAAAAAATAGAGATATATTAAAATGAGCAAAATGACACCAAAATGACAAACATCAAATAAAGGGAACCGGACATATGAATTTTTAAAGGTTTAATGCAAAAAGCATGAATAAAAAGTAATTTGACAATCAGTAGTCATTGTTTATGATTGACCGTGATCTTGGCATGATTTTAGGCCATCCGAGATGGAGTGCAGGTCCGATATATCAAGCAAGTTGGTCTCGGTCAAAGAATTTACTTTCTGACAGTGCGTGATTTAGATCATAGCGGACTGAATACTCTGTTACAAACGTGACAGATATCCAGTTCCACAGCTTACAAGTGCCATAGAATATAATGCACTTGAAATACGGCAGATGGAAATCCATCATGTTTGTGATGGAGTATCTCATCCGCCACGATCTAAATCAGACCCTTAGTCGCTACAATGGAAGATAAATTCCTCCAGCACGGCAAGGTTACATGCTGTATACGCAGCAGTCCTCTCAAAGCTGGATAGCCTTTGGATGATGTCCCACTGAAGCCGTTGTTTTTTTGCAAGGAAAATCTCAGAGCGGAACAAATTAAAATGTTGTCGGTGCTGACATCCTTGCTCCCTTGCCATATCAAGAAATCTACCTTAAGAATTAGTCTTGTTTATGGAGCTCAGAATCTTCCAGCAGGGCAAGTCTGGATCCAATTAATTCTTCTTGAAATTGGCCACTGTTACAGAGAGATCCCCTTAAGGTAGTCTATCTTAGAAGACCAAAATATTCTAAGTACCAGCTTTTCTGAGTTTCTGGAGCAGCTCCTCTTGATCACTTCTAAGACTGCCAGGACCTCAAGGACAGCACTTGTGGGACAGGTATCACTCCATCATAGACCACCAGCATGGTCCAGTTAAGATCCAGTTGCAACTGGGATGCTGGGCACTTCAGGAAAAAAGACTCTTACATCTTATTGTATACATGTAGCCACATAGGAGGTCAGCCAACTTCTTAGTCTCAGTTTCAGTACAAGGAGGAGCGGTTCCAGCTATTCAGGGCTCCACACAGGTCTCAAACACCAGGTCCAGCCCTCCACTTTTCTTCCACTCGCCCAGAAAGGTTTCTGGTGAGCTGAGAGGGAGGTATTACTTTTGTAGAATTCACTAGCCAGTGGGTGGGGAGAGAAGGGGGCTCCTGGGCACTCCCTTACCAATGAGAAAAAAGTTCCCAGGGACAATCCTTCCCACTTTTGCAACACATCCTCTTTACCTTACTGCAAACTATCCCACAGTGTACTATTCCGAGGCATCTTCAACATGGCAGAATCTTTCTGCCACATGAGGGAATTTGCATGCCATCTAGGGGTGTGTTTAGGGAATTGAGCAGTCTCCTCCTCCTCAGCTACACCACACTGGTTCTGGGATCTGCTTCCTCTCCCACTACGCTGGGGCCAAAATGTCTACACAGAGCCCAGTGGATTAAAGGCTTCTCTTCCACAGGTCTCTTTTTCCACTTAACCATGAATGTTCAGGCGTCACACTTGGTACCTTTCAAGTTAATTAAGTTTCTCAATCCTCCATATCTACATTTTCTGAGAAGATATGTGTCACAAACCTCCCACCCAGGTCTTCCTGCCAAAAGGCCTCAGCTATTGTTTGTGCTCTGGGAGCAGTTTTCACACCTCATGTGAGGAAGAACTGGCAGGGCCTCCTGTCATCAGACTAATGCGAATTAGCCTACTAGAGGTTCAAGCAGAAAAAAGTCTAACTTTTTAAAAGTCAAGTTTCCTAAGTATTTATAAAAAAGTCCAGCTTCTCCATTGAAGTAGATTTCTAATAAACATTAAAAATTGTTTTTAAATTGTTCCAGCAGCTTGCCCCAAACCGCAGTTAGCAGACTTATTCCTTTATTCTGCATGTTAGTTTTTCTCATAGGATAGCTAGCTACAGCTCTTTGCAGTGAGCATAGTTTTTGTGGTCTAGTCACTGTAGGTACATGCCAACATTAAATTATTGCATGTGCCACATTTAAAAACTTGGCACAATGACATATGGGCTACAAGGCCTACTTTGGTTTGAGTTATTTAATATTTAAAAGCAGGGTTCTTTCCTTTCAAAAAGGATTATTTTGACAAGTTTGCCTGCAGCTTTAAAAGCGTAGGAGTCAGGCTATAAAGCAGGCTTTGGAGCAAAGATTTCTTTGTCACTCTAGTAGATGGCACAATGTGTGTGCAGTCCATGGGTGACATATACCTTTCCATGCTATTGGTGTATTTTCCTGCACTATATACTATGGCCTTATTGTGTAATGTTAACAATATCAGTTGGGGATTAGCCAGTATTACCATGTGTAGGTTGGGAGAGACTTACATACAGGCCTGGACAGCAGTGCCCCAGCGTGCAGAGTTAAAAAACCAGCAAGACTAGTTCCCAAAAAATTGTCTGACTACAGAAAAAGAGCCACTTTCTCAAACTAGCCCAGTGCTTTTGTTTCAAGAAATGTACTTTAGTCACACCACAGCCCAATACCATATATAAGAAAGCAGTAGCATTGCAGGGAAGGTATTCAACAGATGCTAGGGGCGTTATTACACCAACAAATAAGATCCTTTAGATTTAAGCTCAGGTATAGGCCTATTAAGGTGAAAGGAAGCAGTTTTCCTGAGTTGTGGGAACCGAGGGTTAGTGTTTATGTTCTGACTTTGCAGTTCTCTTAAGCATGTTGCAATAATCTCAACAAAGTACAACCAAAATCTTTCAGTCAGGTTCTCAATCAATGCTTTGTTCAGGTGTTAAAATTACATGAGTTTGAGTGCACTTGGAATATCCAAGCACAGGTGCGCAGTCTTCAGCTGCACAGTGCAAGCAATTGTGAGAAGGATCGCAGAGGCTTGTGCAAACAGCTTACCTTCTTCTCTCCATGCCGGGGCGATGGATGCTGCAGCAGCTCTGGTGGACATACTCTGATTGGGCAGATCTGGCATTAGGGGCTGGTGGATTCCTTCCTCCTGTTGTTGGTGAAGGGTCACTGTCCTCAGAGTGCAACAAAGGCAGAGTCAGCACATGTCCCCTGTGATGGTCACTGGAGTGGGCACACTGGCAAGTCGAGAGTTGCCAGTGATATCAGATCTGGACTAAAGTAGCTCTGCGAGTACTCTGTGAAGTACGGTCATACTGGGTCAGTGAAAAAGCTTGGATCAGGAACAATGTGGGAAAGTTTTGGTCCCATTTCAATACATGATTTCCAGACAGGGGATTTGTATCAACTGTCCAAAGTCTAGGAAGCAGCTTGGTGCAGTTGCCTTTTACATTGAATTTTCTGAAAGTATGCAGACACATTCTTTGTGTAAGGTGTTGGCTCTCCTGCAGGTAGTGATATGGCTGGCTCCAAGTAGGAGTACCCATAATTTAAAGCTCTGCACCTGGCTGTCATCAGCCTTCCAGAATGGGCCACTGAAGAGGAAGGCAAAAGGACTAGGCCCTACCCAGAAACTACTCTCCATCTAACAACTGTGGGCCATATTATCAAGAACGGGTGATAACATTTTGCCGCTTTAGCGGCAGGAAACTGCCGCTAAAGCGGAGATAAGGGGCTTGATAATTTGCCCTATAGAATTCCAATAGAAGCCCAGGTTTGATGTCCTTCACACCAGAACCTGGGCTTCTATTGGAATTCTATAGGGCATATTATCAAGCCCCTTATCGCCGCTTTAGCAGCAGTTTCCTGCCGCTAAAGCGGCGATAATGTTATCACCCGTTCTTGATAGTATGGCCCCATATCTTTTAACTCACTCCCCAATTTCCGCCATCAATCAAGTGGCAGTGCTCATGAAGGACTAATCAGCAATCCCTTGCCAAAAAGGTTGCCATAGAATTTCTGGAGACAACTTTTGCTCTATCCCAACAAGTTTTAGTGTCTAGGGCTTCACCCTTGTGTGCAGGCATGCTGGCAATAGACTTCTACTGTCTGGGGCATCTGCATCACAATCTCCATCTTGTGCCATGTCAAACCAGGAGCAACCAAAAATGTATTCCACTGGCTCCAGCATTCACGTACTTGCAAACAACATGGATCCCTGCTGCCAGTCACCATACATGCACAGGCACTCAACGTACATGCATTCATGGATGTCATTAGGCTGTCTGGGTACAACATATAAGCAGATCTTTACAAAAGCAAGCCAGTAGACATCACACTCTCACTTTGAGCAGCTTTGAACAGGTAAAAAGGATTTGGGAATAGGGATTCGCAAATGGTATGTTGCCACCACTGCTCAGAATACATGTCTCGAGTGACACAGAGGGTAGTCTTGTGTTGAAAAGAGTATACGGTTTAGGCACCCCTCCTGGCCCCTGAGAAAGGCCCTGGTCTCATGGTCAATTTCTGTCTAGGTCACAACTCGTGCACGATTCCATGTGTGCTGAGGCCAGATGAAAATCAGGATGCCAGTTTCAAATGCATGCAGATTACTTAGTGCAGGAGTGCATGTCAATTTTCCCAGCAGGAACCATTCACATTCCCCCAATCTCCATTTTATTGCTGTTATAGTGACCCTATACAGTGTAACCCCTCTTACATGTTGTGTCAAATCAAGGTCGCTTGTGCCTGCAGGACAGGCTCAGGAGGAATGCTGGCACCCTTCAGATGAGCTGCATAGGTGCAGGCCAGGACTGCCCTCTGACTATGCACTGTCCTGTGAGGAGAAACCCCCCCTTAATTAAAGGGGCTCATTTAAGGTGCACAATTTTTGACTCTGAGGTTATACACTATGCTCTTTCCTTTTCGCTTCTCTCTGTCTGAGATAATGTATATATCGGCATCTCACACCCTCCATACCTTAAGGAACGAAATATATGAGAAACTGGAAGTGCACATGCCCCCAAAAAATCGTGTCATGCCGTGTTTTTGTCACGTGAAGAATACTCCTGGTGAAAAACACTGATTGCACACACAGGTGGACTGTTTTCTTTCACCCCTGACTTGCAGCGCATTGGTAACGAAAATACCATGGGGCAGATTTACAAGCCCCTTGCGCCACTTTTGCGTCATTTTTAACATGGGAAAAATGACGCAAAAGTGGCGCAAGGGGCTTGTAAATCTGCCCCCATGTTTTCAACAGTATGTTGAGTGGCGTAGCGCCATAAAGTATAAGTGCTGCAGGTTCCAAAGTATCTGAGCACAGACACGATAACTGGAGACAATGGACAGTGACAGAGGGAAAGAGAACCCCCGACTAGAGCAGCTGCTGCCACTGGGCTGGACTTGCTGTTGAACTGGATCCAACTTAAATGTTAAATTGTTGTTTTCATCCTCGTCTGCCTGCAGGTCTTCAAACAATATGTTCATAAATTAAATTGTTAGGCAGTAACAGCCAGTGTCTGGGCAAAGTGGCGGGGTGGAGGGAGAGAGGGGGCGGACAACCAAAAAAACAAATAGTAATAAACTAACTTACCTGTTCGACGCTCCTCTCTGGCTCCGTCACCGTGCACTGCAGGCACAGGCTCCCAGTACCCCTTGGGCCAATTCTGACGCTGCATGAAAGAAGTGTCAGGATTGGCCTGAGCGCCATGGATTTGCGCTCCCAGGGCCTGCACCTGTTCTCTCCAACCCTATGGCTGGGTTCAAATTGGAATGGCATGGGGAGCAAAAAAACGATGGATTTAGGCCCAGATCTCTGTACTGGGGTGAATGTATGACATTGTTCTGCATTCTGTCCATCAATTGTTCTTTTTGCATTGCTTTCTCCAACCCAGCAATGCAGCTGGGGTTGGCGAGAGCTTCAGTGCGCAGGATGTTTGGCCGGCCTCCGACGGCCGGCCAAACCGTCATGTCACTGACAACCAGTGCACCTACCACTCCCCCTCTGCCTGTTAGTCCCAAGGACCCGCCCCCTGGACGACGCTATGGAGAAAAATAAAACGATAATAAACACAGGTTCATTATTCATCATTTTTCATTTTTTGGCTGCTGGCAGGGGGGCAAAACTCCTCCGCCATAGCGCAGAAGCTGCTGCTGCTGTCAGGGGATACCATGCAAAATGTTTGTGGGCGGAGGACCTGCATGCACAGTGAAGCAAACGGGGAAAGAGAAATAATTAAAAAGGGGACAGAGAGAGAGAGGGACAAATAGAAAAATTTAACATGAGAGAGAAAGGTCAGAAATGTAAGGATAAGGTAAGGATGAGAGAAAAATGATGGATAGATAGGGGAAAGAATGTGAGGAGGTAGGACAGGTGACAGCAGGGAAGAAACTATGAAAGGAAACGAGGAAAAGGGTGAAAGGTAGGATGGAAGGGTGATAGGATGACTAGGTGACATGGTGAAAAGTCAGGGGGAAGAGTGAAAATCAGCAAGTGAAACAGTGGTGAAGCAAGAGGAGCGGTCCACCCAGGGCGGCATGAGTTTTGGGGGCAGCAGCATCACTCCCCCCATTCTCTTACCTGCGGCATCGCCAGCACCCCCTCCGCTCTTACACACGGACGCAGGGAGGGCAGCCATTGCAGGTATCGCCAGCCCCCCCCCCCGCTCTTACATGGGACTGCCACGGGCGGCAACAAGTCTAGCTATGCCACTGAAGTGAAAGCGTGGTTTGAAGGATGGAAGTATGGGCAGATGGAGAAGGGTGAATGGATAGATGGGTGAAATTATGGATGGATACAATAATATATTGATGGGTTGGTGGGTTAAAGGAAAGAGGAGGGTGCATGCAAAGGTGAAGGGGTGGACAGATGAATAAATGGAAGGGCGGATGGGTGGAAGGATGGATGGATAGAAGAAAGATGATAGGATGGAAGGAACTCTTCTTAGAGGGTCGGGTTTGCTTGCTTTGCGTGTGTGGTGTAATTTGAGGTTGGTTCAAGTGGGGTTATTTGCGTTTTCTGACTACCCCTTGACAATGGATGTGATTGATTTTCAGAATTCAGATATCAGAAAGAAGCTGAAAACTTGGCTCTTTAAGCAATGTGATTAACTACTCGGCTCTTCTACTCTGCTGTCTTCCGCGTTAGTGCCGGGACACCTCTTCTGAGGTAGCTGTGCGCTCTATAAATGCCCTTTATTATTATTGATGCAGGGAGAATGGCTTCGTTTTTGCCCTTTTGCAAGGCTTATATTTAGTGGTGAAAATGAAAGTGAGGTGCTTGTAAAAATGAGATCTGGCAAAAGCTGCCAATCGATCGCTGTCATCCAGGGCAACTGGAATAATATGGCAAGGGACTACCAAATTATGCGGCAGGATGGAATAAATAATGAGACAAGAAAAGGCATATGTGGTGTGGTGCAGTACATTTTTTAATAGTAGTGCTTCATTATTT
The DNA here is from genome assembly GCA_963921515.1 of Calotriton arnoldi. Lineage (NCBI taxonomy): Eukaryota > Metazoa > Chordata > Amphibia > Caudata > Salamandridae > Calotriton > Calotriton arnoldi. The sequence goes on from CAWUFW010003908.1 coordinate 783,981, forward strand.
TGTCATTTTTGCACTTGTTAACACTGTCTGGAGAAGGGTTTCATGACATTAGTACCGATTTAACATCCAAATGCAGCAACAAGCAACAGATAGGTTACCAGTCACCCTTTGCTAAGGACCTTCCAATGCGCTACAACATGCGTTGTTGAGTTTTTAGTAACGTTTGGTCTGTCTGATTTAGGAACAATTTTTTGGGTTAAAATCTGCAGATTTCGCAGCAAATGTGAAAAACATCACTGCCACAAACCGCATAACCCCAGAAGCCAGCTATGAGGGAAGCATCTCATGCTAAAGTGAGGATTTTATTTTACAATAAATTTTAGCAGTGCTTTACTGGCGACTATTATTGTCACATTTAGAAAAATCAGAGAAAAAGTATTGCTTATACAAACTTCTTCGATAGCATTTTAGAATGCCACGTCAGCACTTTCATTAAAGAACTGGTGCATTAAGGAGTCGTAGTTTGCAATTCTCTTACTAACACCTACCTTTTAGAGTGTCATTTTGACCTAAAAATCTGATTGACCCCTGTTTAAGATAGTGTTGAACCAAAAATTGGAGTCTGTTCCATGGGACCATGCCTGCAGAGCCCAGAGACGTTTTATTGGCATGGGCAAAGTGGGCTCTAGCCCAGGGCCCCAGCCTTTGGGGGGGGGGGGGGCTGATAGAACCAGCTCTGTTCTGCACAGAGTCTTGCCCTAATGACCTTGAGTAATTCTTAAACAGATTGCCTTAAACATCTTTTTCCTTTAGTTTATTTTGAATGCGGGTGATGTGTGAGAGTCTACTATAGACATTTTGCAGAGACATGTTGTGTTTATGTGTCATGCAACAACCATAACAATATTCTTTTAGATCAAAACAGGACCTCACATATGAGAAATGGGAGGATGTCACAGGGATTATTTGCAGTAATATTATTTAGCTGCTGCTGTGTTACAGTATTTAAAACACACATCACTATCCCCAAATGTTAGCTGTACATACATTCAGAATTTGGACCAGTGTGCCTGTGCACTGTCAATGACCTGGCCAAAGAGGGCATGAAAGAGCTGAAATGGGACATAAACTCAAAGCTGTTCCCAATAGGGGCCCCCAATATCCTTTCGGCCCAAGGCCCCCAAAATCCTTAAGATTTCCCTGGCAGAACCCCCCTCCTTCAATACGTTTCTCTTACAACCACCCTTTTAAAATGGTGAATTCTGTTGTTAGATTATTACATACCTACATTGCAGCCGCAGTCCGTGCAGGTAACAGCGGTGGGGCCACTTGGGGATTCGAGGATCGATGCAGAGGAAAATTAAATAAATAATTAATTTTCCCTCAGCATCATCCCTCGAAATCCTCCCCCCCCCATCCCAGCCCCATCGCCCCACCGCTGTTACCTGCATGGGCCGCGGCTGTTACATTCGATGGTCCTTCGGGGTTGCACTCTGTTCATAAACTAGACATTTGGGTCTGTTCATGCTGCAAGTGTCTTTTTCTGCAGTAAGCCGGTGGCTGTTGCAGGAAAAAGAGGCGCATAGGGCTTAAATAATGTTTTTTTTGTTTTTATATAAGTGTTTGCATGACATCTTTGTAGCTTCAAACCCTGTAGATTGCAGGTGTTGCCAAATCCTGCATATTCTCATTTATCTATTTTGGAAGAATGAAATGCTGAGTTCAAACCCATGACCTTCACATAAACTAGTGCAAGCATCAGCAAACGTCTATTACCTTTTAAGTTCCCTGGAGGGTGAGCCCCTAATAATCAAAGGACATGATAAAAAGATTGGAGGGTGAGAAAGGTTTCCTGGTGGGTGATCTCATGCAAATCTATGGGATGCATTTTGCTGATTTGGAGGGTGAAGATGGGTGAAGATGGGTCCAAGGAGGGTGACAATCACTGAATGAGAAGAGAACGAGTGTATGTAACTCAGAGCCTGTAACTGAAGAATTAATATTTTACCTTCACTGGAACCTGGAGAGAAAGGCATGGCTTTGAGTTTTGAGGAGCTATAAAGAAAGCACTTGTGTGATATTTAGTTTGTTGCAAAATGAAATAACGGAGAACTATCTTCAAGAGAAGCAAGCTTCAGAGCTCTGCTGCTGAATGACTGGATTCTATGACCTTTTGGGGACTATTTTCTCATGGACGCTCCATAATGGGGACTTTTTGTGAAATGATAGGATGAAAAGTCCTGCCATTCAATTTTTAGCATGTTCTCTTTAAAAATAACTCTCTCCTTCTGAACTATAAAGATGAAAAGGAGAGTTGGCAAACAGAAAGAGCAGGGATATTTATACTTCTTGCCCTGTACTACTCTCTGAAACCCAAGAGGTAATTCAGCTGTACATATTGGTTTTATCGTCATGGGTTTTTTTTCTCCTTGCCTATGCTTGAGGATATATTATAATCTCACACTTACACTCTTTCTCTATGTAAACGTCTGTAAAACTATATTAACAAAGTATTATTCCGTTTTTTTTAATTTTAATTCAAAAGTGCCTGCCAATGTGTCCATGATGATATTTAAAAATAGAAACCCTAACTCAGGCAAATTCGCCAGCACTGCTTCAATGAAACCGGTCTAATTCATACTTTCACTTTCCTCCTTTGAAACAGTAGATACAAATAACAGTAAAATTCTAATGAAATGAGATGATAAGAACACCACTAAGTCTTTCTTGTACCATACCAGGGTTCTCCATAGTCGGTGTTAGAGGGCCGGATCCATGTCACATTTTTAAGATAATTACACTTATCTAAATGGGGATATGTTTAAAATCTGGCATGGATCCGGGCCCCCAGGACCGGCTTTGGAGAACCCTGACATACACACATAGATGTCACACTCCTATTTCATTTATTCACACTGTTGTAGGAAAGTGCCCCTTTTGCATGGTTGTCCCCCACTTTTTGCCTGATGTTGATGCTCTTTTGTGTGTCCTGGGTTCCTGCCAACCAGGTACCTAGGGCCTATGTTCTTTCCCTAAAACTGTACTGTTGCAGAGCCAATTGGCAACTCTCTGGCCACATATAAGTCCCTTGCGAAAGTTACCATGGGTCCCAAGGGGACTGTGACCAGGGAAGGCCTCTAAGGACTGCAGCACATATTGTACTACCCTTAGAGGCCCTGTACCCTGACACACACACACTGCCATTGCAGGCTGCGTGTCTTGGTGCAAAACAAAGTGAAGAGTCGACATGGCACACATCCCTGGGTGCCATGCCTACAACCCACTGCCTATGGCATATGTCAGCCACCCCTCTAGCTGGTTGCACTATGCCGCTAGTGAGGGTACAGGTGCATGAGCCCTTTACCACTACAGTATCTAAGTCCATTCTTAGACATCATAAGTGCGTCAGTAAAGCCATAAAGATTATATGGTCAGGGAGTTTGTCATCACAAACTCCACAGCACCATAATGGCTTTACTGAAAACTGGGAAGTTTGATATCAAACTTCTCAGCATATTAAACCCACACTGATGCCAGTGTGGAATTTAATGCAAAATACACTCGGAGGGCATCTTAGAGATGCCTCCTGAAAAACGACCTGACTCTATTGTCTTGGCTGACTGGCTGCTTGCCAGCTTCCACCCCAGACATGTTTCTGGACCCCTGGGTCAAGAGCCTCCCCCTCTCGGGGTCCTGAAACAAAGCACATACTGGGCAGAGGTGCCATGCCTCCTCCCACAGATGGGCAGGGTCCACAAAGGGGAAGCTTCAAATGCTTGCCGCCTTTGTGAGCTGCCACAGCCTCTTGCTGCTCCCTGCAACTGGCCCCCACCGGTTCTGACCCCCACTTTGGGCGGGAGAATTGGTGGGAAAAAAAAGATAGGAGGAGAGGTGCGCCCACCTTTGCCAACCCCACCCCTCAGGTGGGGGAGACGAGGTGAGGCAAAGCACAACTCTCAGTCCCCGCCTTCTTGAAGATGGGGGGACCCAGCCAACCAGAGTGAAGCTTATCCCCCCTCCCACTGGAGGGTGGCATAATAGGGGGTTTTCCCACCCCAAGGAAGGGACCCATTGGTACCAACCTTTACCTACCTGAAACACCACCTAAATTTAGTATTTAGGGGCAACCCTGACCCTTGCCTCCTCAGATAAGAAGAAACAAGAAGAAGGACAGAAGAGCTGTGCTGAAGGAAGAAGAGGAGGACACCAACTGACTTTTGGCCCCAGCCCTACCAGCCTGTCCCGACCTCGACCTGCTCCAGCGGAATCCTGGTGTGTCCTGCAGCCAGAAGCCCCCCAGAACCCGAATGATCTGCCCTGCCTCTCCTGAAAAGGCTTTGGCTCCCGTGAGCACCGGAATTGCTCTCCAACAGACTCTGGCTCCGGCCAAATCCGCGAGTCTGCACCACTCTGCACCCGACACCCACGGTCCGAGTTTGAGTGGCCCAAAACCACAAGGAGGTCTTACCGGCGATCCTGACCTGGGGTCTGGTGATCCCTGACTTGCCTCAAGTCTCTCGACGATGCCTGCAGCCCCTTTCTGGAGGATCCCCCCAACCACGACCGGAGCCGGTAAGGAAAATCCGATGCCAAAAGACACCCCTGCACCTGACACCCCACGGCCTTTGGTGGCCCAACCGACGATGTTCCAGCATCCCACAACATCACAAATTTCCTCTCCAACCAGTGGTTACCGCCAGAAGATCTTCGTCCCCGAGCCTGCAGTGTTTGCTGCAACCAAAGAATCCCCATTGAAAACAATGAGGCACCCGGCGCCAAAACAGCACCCTGCACCGCCAGCCCCTGTGCTGCTGTGGGTGCACTTTGTGTGCTAACTTGAACCCCCCCTCTTTGCCCTGAGTTTAATTCCAGGAGCTTTGCTCCCTCAACCTTGTGGCCTGAGCAGCCACGACTGGGAGTCCCCATTTTCCTGATTGGATAACATAAGGCCTCAGCACTCTGCACCCGCCGCCCTAGTGCCACAGAGGGTGCTCTTGGAGTGCATCCTTGACCCTGGGGGATCGCTTGTTCTAACCCCAGAAACTCATCCCTCAAAATCAGTTACTTACCTGCAAAACAATAACCCCATTTTGCTCCATAGGATTGCATTGACTGTTTTCCTCTGAAAACCTTCTAAATGTTGTGGGTGTTTTGTATAGACACCTAAGAAACTGTGGGGGTCATTACGATGGCGGACGCACTTTAGTCCGTCCGCCATTGTCACAGGAATTGGGACCGGCCGCCTATATGGTGGCGGTCCCGCACATGGAATTACAATGCGGCCGCCACGGTGGCAGTCGCATTGGGCATGTTTAGCATTGCGGTGGGTGCTGCAGGCTGCAGCACCCGCCGCAATGGCAAAAATGCAAGTTTTCCATTTCCCTGCACTACGTGGTGCAGGGAAATGTTGGGGGGCACCATAGGTGCCCCTCAAGTGCAAAACTGGAGTGCTCCTGCTGAAAGGGGGCCTGCTACGGGCCCCCAAAGTCAATCCCTGCCAGCCTTTGAATGGCGGTGGAACTGAGATTCAAGGCTGGCGGGGATGAAGCATCCTAATGTGGCGGATGGTGCCTGCTAGGCACCGCCACCATTCTAGGTATGCTTTCCGGGTCCGCCAGGCAATCGTAACGATTGCCTGAGTCAGACCCGTGGCAGACGGACTTTCCGTCCGCCATGCACACCGCCCTTCATCGTAATCTGGCGGGCGGAAAAGTGCTTTGCGATGGGGGTGAATCTGCCACTGGCAGGCTGCCGGTGGCGGGTTCACCGCCATCGTAATGAGCCCCTGTGTTTTGATCAAAACTATTTTACTCACCTTTTATCCAGGAAATGTCCCAGTGTGATATCTAGGCATATCACACTGAGTAGAAAAAGTAATCTGAAAAGTAACTTTAAAAGTAATCAAAAAGTAATAGCAAAGTAACTAAAAAGTAATTTCAACTGTTTCTGAGCATCTGACTTACCTGTAACTGCATTCAACTGTATTACATGAGAAAGGTATTATTTTACCTACTTGGACCAAGTCTGACTTGGTTCTAAAAATAAAATACAACACACATATTTTTATACAAAACATTTGGTCAGATTTTAGTCTTTGAGTGTGTGAAATCCTTTCTTGCCTGAGTGTGTACAATAACACTACCCTCTGATAAAGCCTTACTTGTCACCCACACTACCACAAATAGAGAGTAAGCTATTATCTACTTTAACCTCTGTAAGCCTTTGGGGATCCACTGGACTCTGTGCACACTATACCTTACTTTGTTACAGTATATACCAAGCCAGTTTCCTACAACTGTGAGTCAGATTTACAAAGAAATAGTGCCATGCAATGTTTGAAATATTACGAGGAAATTAAAATATTTCTCCGACATTGCACCTGCCTCAAGGAGGATTTCTTTTTTGATGCAAAGCCTGGGCTGACAATCTGTGTTGATCTGGCTTTGTGTCAAAAACCATGGGTGGTAGCATTAGGAACCCCGAATATCACCCATGGAAGGCCCGTTTGACACAATTTAGTGCAAAGAAACACAAATCCATATTTGCGCTACACAAAGGGCAACTTTCCAACACAAAAAAAGTTTTGCATTGTAAAGTAAATACAGTATCAAGGCTATTTGCTGCTTTTTGTCAGTTGGCATGACTCCACAGTGGCTCAAATTCTGGACAAACTGACCCCTGTGTCTCCAAGATAGCTTTCCCCTGCTCAATAGGACATGATTTCCTTCCCTGTGTTGCTGGATCTGGTATTTACACCACAGATGCAATCCGTTCACTGGTTTTAAGAACAGCTGAAGATGATACCTCATCTTGTTTGTATAACTGTGTTTACTTCACTAGTTCATACCTATTGCACCAGGAGTAAGTCACACCATTTTCTTAATATAACACTCTACGATGGATTTGAGAATTTACATTTACGTTATTGCTTCAAACTAAAATGTTTTTATGAATTCAGGTGCAGAAAACTAGTGTGGCTCATGGTACGCATTTCCCTTTTTCTCCAAAGTATTGCCCAGCTTAAATTCAATGAAAGAACACAGATTAACTAGTGTTTGTCCTTAGACTGTTGTTGCATAGTTTCTGGAACTCATTTTCTGTTCAGTTCTACAGCACCTTTTCATTACGTGCTGTGACTGAGTATCCTAACTTAGAGATGGGAATAGTCACTGAAAGCTTGAGCCAGGCTCAAGCCTGAAGCCTGGCTCTGATTCAGCGTGAGGTCCTGTTGGAACCTCGAGCCCATAATGAGCCGAGCTTTCATGTGGCTTCCTCCCTCTACCCAGGATGTGGTGTTACGGCCAGAGCTGCCGATAATGGAACTCGGGATCCAGGTTCGAGTCTCGGTGTTGGCTCAACATCTTGTGATTCTGGGCAAATCACTTATAGCCTCATTTATGGGGTTTGGGCGTAGGGCAGCGCAGCAAGTAACCTTGCTGCGATACCCTCCGTCAAAGTGAAAGGGCAGGAATGCATTGTATTTATCCAATACGGTGCATTCCTGTTATTTCCCCCTGCGCCTATGCCGTTTTGGAAACCCAGTGCCAACGCAGGCAACCTTGCACCATGGTGCAAGGGGGCCTGTGTTGTAGACAGGATTGTTTTTTGTGCAGGATGGGGCAGCTTCCTGCACAAAAACACTCCATGGAGACTTTTTCCTCCTTTTATGTGTGTTGCAGAATGCAGCACGTATAGAAAGAGACACAAATAAGGTGAAATAAAGATATTTCTTGTTGTTACGCCTGCCCTGGGGAGGCGTAAGATTTTGACGCATTCCCAGGTTTACAAGTCCTTGTAATCTGGGAATGCGTCAAAACCCATGGGAGTTGCATGGGAACACCCACCGCAATGCCCATGGAACGTCTCCCTTGTGGAGAGTAAGACAATGCAGTGATTTGCGCTGCGTTGCCTTACTCAAGATTTATGAGGCCACTTAAAGCCATGCAATGCGGCTTTGCGTGGCTTCATAAATCTGACTCAGAGCCATGCGCCACTCATGTACCACTTTGCGTGGTGCAAACATGATGCAAGGGTCTCATAAATATGCCCCTCAATCTCCCTGTGCCTATAAACAATGTATGTGACCTGGTGCTCATGAAAATTGCTCCAATACCTTTGGGTTGAGGTTGCCGTTGTATTTTAAAAACTGCAGAAGAATGCACTAAGAGGTAAAAACAAAGCCTTAACATAAGGAACGACAAATAGATTCTCATTAACTGGCTGATTTGTACAGAGTGAAAGCAAAAAACATGGCTAAATTGCAGCTTCCCTGCTCAACCTGTGTGATCTTAGGCAAATATTTTACGTTCCCTTCCAAGGTGCATGGTATCGGCGAGAGGAAGCCATCTCTCTGGATTTTGATGCCACCTCGAGTGTGTGCGCCGACGTTAAGGCACCATTAGCTCACCCGGCAATACGGGGTGAACGCTGACCAGCAGAATTTTCGAATGGTTAAAATACCTACTAGCTGGTTGTATGCCTTCCTAACCGCTTACTAAGTTTGGTATGTGTGGTTTCTTCACTTTAGTTCTCATGCTTTGGTCCTGAAGAAAGCCACTACACCTCTACGGAGGGTATAAAGGCTGAAACATGTCGACCAGCAAGAGTCTATGACAGGTTGAATTCTCCTGCCATAGCCCATTTCCTTTAATCCTGACCTCTGGATGTCCTATTAAAGTATGTTTTGACATACCAGGGTTTTAGTTTTAACTCACTTTCACTCCCCCCTTTTCACTCCCCTCCACGCATGGCTCATCTCAAGGTTTTAGAATACCTCTTGGCCATATTACAAAACATACCTGAGCTCTTCCCTCTCAGTGAGGGGGTTGTAACCCACACTGCGACTAGGTTCGCAGTGCGAGGAGGTTACCCAATGATGAAGCATGCCACTACTTCGGTGTTCACCACCTACGGGTGGGTAAGGGAAACCGTCCTTTAAAAGGGACTCCCCCGCACCCCATTTTCATTTTAGACCCAAGGGTGCATTTTTGTGTTGCTAAATATTTTATTTCACCAAAACTCTTTTGTCTTCATTATCACATATGAAAGCACTTTCGAATATGTGAGTTCAGACTACTCGTTGTAAAAAACCTTTAATAAGTACTTCTCAGTGCAGTGTTATCCACCTCCTCCTACATACACTTTAAAAATTACAACAGAACCAGAAGCAGCTACAGGTCCCACTTCTCTTACAAAGTGTGGGCGCAGCTACCATCTAATGCACCACAAACCTGCCCTCAGCAGTCATTGCTGCTGTCCTCAAACACTTTCTAGCGGTTTGCTCTTGAAGCAAAGTTGCTGCCTGACGAAGTTTGCTCTTGAAGGAAAGTTGCTGCGTAACATATTTTCACCAATAAACATCAAGCAATAAAAAGCGAGATGGCTCCCAGCCTTATCTGTAATTAGCGACCTCTGCACTCGAAGAAAATCTGTTAATATACTTTGTAGTTTTATGGGAAATTGAATGTCCTGCTATTGGCAACTTGGTGTGAAGGTCTGAGGCTCTTAAGCGCAGCGACATGCTGACACCTCTCACTAAGACGAACAGATATGGCCGTAAAGTGATTTTTTAAATGTCATAAAATTATGACCAATGTTACTGCCCTCAAGTTCTTAAAAAAGTCAATCTGCAACTAATTTTCCAGATCCTATCGTGCAGAAGTCTCAAGCTTCTTTTACATAGTTATTCAACTCATGTCATTTGTGATCAGTCTAACTGGTACAGTGTGCCTAAGAATGTACCATGTGCAACTAAGGGCCTCGTCTACAAGAAAATGACACCGCGCGGCACCGCAAGCCATTCAGCTGCGCCGTGCTGCGTCATTTTCAAAGCACAGGGAACAACAATACGACGCATCCCTGTGCTTTCCCCTGCACTGGTGCACAGTTGGCTTCCATTCGCCAGCGCAGGCACCCTTGCGTCATTTTGCAAGGGTACCTGCATCGTGGGGATGATTATTCTTGTGCATGATTGAACACCTTCCTACACAAAAACAATCATTAATGGCATTTTCCTCTTTCCATGAATGCTATAAAGAGCAAAAAAAGAGGCGAAATAAAAGTATTTCTCCTCGTTGTGCCATTCCTACGCCCCCCCTGGAGAGGCATAGGATTCTGACGCATTTCCAGTTTTACAAAAACTTATAAATCTGGAAAGGTGTCAAGTTCCATGGGTGTTGCGTGGGAACACCCACAGCAACACCCATGGAATGCCCCTTTCACGCAGAGTAATGCGTGAAGGGGGCTCATATTTACAAGGCCATGAAAAGTCACACAGGGTGACTTTACGTGGCCTTGTAAATATGGGCACCGGTTATGCCGCTGGTGCATCAAAAAAAGTGACGCACAGGCGGGGCAATGGGCTTGTAAATAAGCCCGGTAAATGTTCTAGTATTTCCATCGGGAGACTCCACCCATAGTAAAGTGCTATTTTAAAGCCTGACAAGTTTCGACTAATATTACTTGGTTCTTGGGATTAGAATTGCACGGTTGCAAACAAACTTTCCCAAACAATCCTTGAGGGAGAGTCCCCAGTCTCACTTGCAAAGTGTTCGGAGAATCATAATTCTTTGTTGCCAATGGTACTGATTCTATGTTCTTAAAAAAGGGTCATTGTTAACTGTACCTCAATCCCACTCTTGAAGAGATTGTTACATCCTATCAAGTTTTAACCAATGTTGCTGTGAGCATGCTCTTAAAAATGAATCATTTACAACAACGGTTCCCCAATATTTTGGGGACGAGAACCTCAAACACTGTCTCGATGTGAGAATTGACTTGAACTAGATTTCCATTTATTGTGCAGTATTGCAAATTACCATGTCTAGTTGCAATATTCATTTTATTAAAATAAAAATTTGTGTTGCAATATTTATGGCAGCCCTGCATGCTGATAGGTACCATTGACTTTCAAATGTTGCTCAATATTTCGTTTGCTATGCAAATGTTGCTCATTGCCATCAAAGTTGGGTCTCCCTGTCTTACATGGAAAACATAACATTAGTAACCTCTTTAGACCTCTTCAAAGAGAATTTTTTAAACAGAAAAGTGGGAGGTTTACGTGATTTGTCAAGTAGTAGTTGCTAATAGATCTGTGAGAAAAAGCTGTAACATTATAACAGTGAATTATCGCCAACGATTTAAAATGGACCATTATATGTAATTGCTGGGTGCAATATGTCTATTTTCATATAAATGTTGAGAAAACATTCAACGTTTCACTGTTTTTTTTTTCTTGTCAAGGAGGCAGGGAATTTTCTTTCTCGGAATGTGTTTCTCAGGTGTATCTACATGCAGGACATTTCAGGGGAGTCCAAAACCAGTTGAAAGAACTCACAGGGAAGATTCTTGACAGATAATGGTGGGATGAAAAAATATAGCCCAGAAAGGCAAGTTCTTCTATTTAAATAAATACTAATGAACAAGGTAGTATTTATAGTGCCAGCAGGTAGACAGTCTAAAAATTGATATTGGTCCTTTCTAGTGGTTTATAATTATGAGGAATTAGGTGCCATGGCCAGGCTTTGGTCCTGACCACGGCACCGAATCTGCCTTGGTCTCTGTTCTAGATGACCTTCATTTGGGGGCAGAGAGGGTCACTTTGTGGCTCTTTTATTACTGGATCTGTCTGCGGCCTTCAACATGGTCTCACACAAAATTCTCAATAGAGTGGCACTTAGGTGGTACAAGTCCTACCTGGAGAACAAAAGCCAAGCAATTCGTTTACCTCTTTTTTGCTCTGAGTTCAGATCGATGAATAAGTGAATACCTCAGGGCTTTTCGTTGGGCCCCATCTAAAACTGTGGCTCAACTGCTTCGCGATCAAGGGGTCAATCTGATGAATTATGCTCGGTGGATCAATTTGTTCTAAGGCCTTTTGAGGCTTTTCATACTTGCATGCATGATATAGCCAGTTGCTTCAGTCAGAACTCACTGAAATTTAATAAAAATAAAACTGAGGTACATTGCTGTCCTACCGGCATCATTTCCTGACCAGTTCCAGTGGACTTTTGTCCAGGATTTAATGCCTTTCAGGCCCAACATCCCCTCATATGTAACTTAGGCCAGGAACTTAGGGTTCAATTTTGATGAGGCTGTCACTCTCTCTAGTCAAGTGACAAAATTGTCATCCACCTGCTTCTTTCTACTGAACTGCTACAGCAAATTCTTACACCCCTCCAAGACACTTGCGTCCCCTGGTCATCCAGGCCACCATTTTGAGCAGGCTGGACTACGTCAATGTTCTCTTCTTGAGTGCATCAGACTATCCAGCCCAAAGGCTACAGGGAATTCAATCTGCCGCGGCTAAACGTGCTTTGTCCTGGCCAGGCAAGCTTCTGCCTCTAAGGCGCTTGACGCTTTACACTGACTTCCGGCTCCTAAAATAATTTCATTTAAATCTCTTTTCCTGCTCCACAAGGCTATCCACAAAACTGGTCCTCTTTACCGCCAATACGAATTTTAGAGGTATGTATCCAGTCTGCTGTTACATTTGGCAACTTCTAATTTACTCTGCCAACCAACAGTGAGAAGGGTGAGAGCCGGAGGCCAAGACTTCTGTATTCAAGCTCTTCATCTCTGGAATCGTCTACCCCCTGACTCTGCTCTAATAATGATTATTCCCAATTCTGGAAGGCCTTAAAGACCTGACTTTATGCTCATAAATTCCGCTTGGTTTTAGTCCTTCTACACCACTCTGCGATCTACCACCATTCCCAGGACGCCTCTGCAGGCATCAGCTGCGCTCTACAAGTGCAAAAAATTATTATAATAATAATACCAACAACAATAATAATAATAATAATAACGAGAAATACGCTGCTCAGTGACAGAGCATTTTCTTTTTTAACTTTCCTTTCATTAATGGTGGCCTAAGGTCTGGTGTGCCCTCAACTGCTTTTTGGTGACTGAAATGAAATACACTAGAACTTACTTTTGATTTACTGTAATTCTGCAACATCCTGCTAAATTAAAAATCCTGTGCGAGGGCAAAATTCATTTTCCCTTTACTCGCAGAGAAGGGAAAGAACTGCTTCCCCACCAGTCCAGCCGGTCCATCGACCTCAGAGAGAAAAACATTTCATACATTTGCAGTACAAGGGTACTTCAAAGCCAAAAGAGTGCCAATCAACCTGAGATATAAGACCATCGCTGAAGAAAGACCCAAAGATCCATGTATCAAAATATTCCCAAAGCCTTAAGCATCCCTGGCGTGTTAAAGCAATTAGCTGAGGAAGTGGTAGATCCTTGGGATAAGGCTGGTCAGGGATTCATGAGAAGGGAGGAAACCACAACCATGTGTTGTCAACTCACATGCACTCAATTGTGATCTGAATCTTGCATATGTGCTGAATGGGACCTGTTTGCTAAGTGTAAGATATATTCTAGGTTATGGTAAGGTTGCTAATTAGTTGAGAACTTCTTATGAGGAAAGGATGACCTCAATTGCGCCTTGATGTTGAAAGGTATTTTGCTGTTGCAAAGTTTGTGACACGTAAAATTATAGGGTTTGCAACTGTAAAATACTGTTTCCGATTTATATAAAAACCCTTTTACACGTCAGAAATATCTGTAAACTATTGATCAGATGTGGACTTTTCAATGGTGGTGGTATCTGATTCACAAAGGGGAACCTGTCCGCATGCGGGTGCGGCCCGTGCAGGTAAGAGCGATGGGCGGTGGGGCCGAGTTGGGGGGGGGGATTCGACAGACCACCACGAGGGAAAACTAAATAAATAATTCATTTTCCCTCGTCGTCGTCTGTCCAAATCCCCCCCCCCCAACCTGGCCCCGCCACCCCACCGCTCTTACCTGCACGGGCCGCTGCTGTCCTCATGGGACATCTTACCCTTTGGGAATCCTGACGGTGGCCTGGGAGGGGGAGAAGGAGGGGTGGGGGGGTCAGACAGTTGTCCAGGGGACTAGTGGCTGCTGTCCTCAATGTCTTCCTAAATGGTAGACTTTTTTGTTCTAAAAGCGGCAAAGCGCCATTTAATGGACACAGGCTTCTTTTATTTTTTATTTTTAAAAGTGCACCGTTTGATAATGCAGGAATGGGGGTCAGCTGTCTATTGCAGGCCTAAATCCTTGCATTGACAGCTAATCACAGGAAGTGGCAAACTGTGACGTACCTTATTAATATTGATCAGACACACAGGGGCAGATTTACAAGCCCCTTGCGCCACTTTTGCGCCGCCGTTGCGTCACTTTTGTGACGCAGCAGCAACGTAAACCATGCACCACGTTGCGCCTTATTTACAACGTGACGCATCTAGGGAGATGCGTCACATTGTAAAGCCCTGCGCCACTTGAAACCTGCGTCAGGCCTCATGTGGGCATTCTGTCGCAGGGTGGGCGTTCCGTCGCAGGAAAGCCTCGTAAAAGTGACGCAGTGAAATCTACAAGATTTCACTGAGTCACTTTTCCGACGCCGCTGCGACAAATCCTTACACCTGCTTCAAGCAGGCGAAAGGAGTGGCGCACGACGTTAGGGATGGGCGGCCCAAGAGCATTACTGGAGTTGCGTCGCACTTGCGACACGACTCCAGCAATGCGCCACCCTTCCGACGGGAGATGCGACACGCATCTGTTTATCTTTGCGCCGCATAGTAAATGCGGCGCATCTGTGGTGGCGCAAGGGTAAACTTGCCTGACACATCTTTCCTGGCGCATCTCTGCTGATTTGCAGGGATGCGCCAGGCATTGTAAATTTGCCCCACATTGTTTTGTGACCCCCACCCTCTGAATGTACAATATGCGATGCAACCTATTAGTAACATTGCAAAGCGCATTCTCATTTTAAAAATAGTTGTGTGCAAATTGAACATTCTTGGTCTGTGAAATGGAATGGCACATAAGGATCACCCCTTGCTGTGTTTGCAGATGTGTCTTTTGCTTAGCCAAACATTTAGTGATGTCCACTGTGCAGTGTGCAGCACCGGTGGTGAAAATACCCCCCCCCCCCCTCGTAGTCATGGCACTCCGCAGCACCCTCCTAAAAAGAACTTTGGTCTCTGGCACTCGTTTATTTTTTTAATAAATAGTGCACTGAACAAAAGGGCACTCATGGAAAAATCCTGCGGCTGGTTGGCATATTGGAGATAATTCTGGCATAAGAACAACTGTAGCACAATGCAGGAGCTGGCATACTTGAGGTAATACGTGGCTTTAGAAAGTCCAGCCATGGTATATTTAGGGGGCAGGTAAAAAATGAGAAAATGCTGGCCCTGACATACATAGATCACCTAAGGTATGTTTCTGGATGGCATAAATAGCGAAATTGCAGAACAGGCATATGTATGGAATTCTTGCCATAGGGGGTCATCCATATCCTATGTTGGGTACCCTTGACAAAGTGCTGGCTTTGGCAAATTGGATACATTTGGATTATAGGGGCGCCTAATGCACATTTGGGGTCAGTCCTTTGGAAAGTCAGGCTTCATTGTGTTGGCACATCATGAAAGTGCTTGATTATTCAATGAGTACTCTGGCAGAGCCTGTCGTTTGAACAAATTTATGTGACAAGTGTGCTTTAAAGTCTACTAGGTATACTTTTTGACCCCACTTAATTTCAAAGTTTTTTGTGGCTAAATCCCACCTGAACCCTCTAAAACGAAGTCTGATTCTGTTGCCCGCTGGTATTAAGGGTAACAATTATATCCCACCAATTTCAGTATCACCAGCCGCTACTCGCTCCACCACCACCGTGGTCAGCAGATTGTGCTCGGTTTAATGTTGGTAAGGATGGCAAACGTGGTGAGGATCACATGTAAGAATGTATGGCAAATCTTTACGTCTGCATGAAAAGAGTGGGGATTACGAAAGAGAAAGAAAAGAACGAAAAGGAGGAGAAGAAAGGAGGGGGAAATTGAACTAGGAAAGAATAGAAGGGAAAAAGAAAGACAGAATAAGGAAAAGAAAGGAAAGCAAAGAAAGGCAAATCGATGGTTAGAGAGGGAGGATGTCATGAGAGACAGACACAGGGAAAGGAGGCTGAGAAAGGCGAAGGGGAAAAATCGAGTGGAGGGGGAGTTAAAACTGGATGGGGCGATGGAGAGAGAAAGGACGACATTTTGAACCACAGAAGGAGTGAGAGAGTGCATGTACAAGACAGAGAAAGGAGAATGGAGAAAGCCAGAGAAAATGAGAAAAAGAGAGAGGGGGAGAAGCCAGACTTGGGTGGTGGAGAAGGAAATTGAGCTGGGGAGGGAATGATCTGTGGGCAGTAGGTGTGGGATTTAAAGTTGACTGCATAGAGCGAGAGAGAAAGAAAGTGTCAGTGTGTGTGAGAGAGAGGGATGGACGGTAGGACCCAGGGAGTCGCTTGAATTGCTGAATTGTGCACCCTTTTCTCACTCCCACAAGTTGATTCCAGACCCTGTGCGACTCCGACCTTGCGACTGTGAACTTTGTCCCTATCTCTCCCAAGCAGCTGGTAATCCTTCCTCGTCCTGATAATGTGCACCTTGGCCAGTGTTTTATTCCCAAGATTTCCATTGATTTTGCCATAAAGTGTTATGAATTCCCCTTGTGCAAAAAATAACATTGATCCTTTGCCTCTTAATTTGTCCAAAGCCGGCAAGGGGCTTAATGACTTTTTCAAGATTTACGCTGAAGACCTTTAAAGTGGTTTCTGCCTCTCCACTGCAGCTTTGCCATTTTTATACCTTTTCTGCTTTTTTTCTGATCATGTTCATGTGGGCTAGAAGGGCCATTAAATAGCTTAATCTCAGCAGAAGGCTGTGGAGAGAGGAAGACACTGCTAGGTCACAAAGAGAGAACAACATGGACGTCAGTGAGGAGACAGAAGTCCTCATTTAGAGCTACTAGACTGATGCCCAGTTCACCAGCCGCTGCCCGTGCAGGTAAGAGCGGCGAGGCCGGGTGGGGGTGGTGGTGGGGAGGGGGGGTTATTTCGACAGACGACGAGGAGGGAAAATTAACTATTTATTTAATGTTCCCTCATGGTCGCCTGTTGAACCCCACCCACCCGACCCCACAGTCCCACCGCTCTTACCTGCACGAGCCACTCCTGTAGTTTTCCTTGTCTAACCAGTTTTCTAAGAGCATTTTCCAGTGACAGAGCCTGTGCCACAGCCAGCTCTGATGTTGGAACAGTGGCTTTAGTCATCAGGCTGACATAGCGTTGGAAAACCAAACCTTTTAAGGAGGAGTTTTACAGTGTCATGTCCACCTTTTCTTCCTGTCCTATAACAGCATTCCTTGAGAAGTTACCATTACCTCCCGTCCCTCCCTAGCCTTCCTTCTTAACAAATGAGGGTCCCTTGCTTCCAATAGACCCCTCTCATCTTAAAATAAAAGCGGCGTCCACCCACTCCTCGTGTTCTTTTTTATCTCCAAGGAGACTTACCTACCAGTCCTTTCCGCCTCTGGGGCTTCATCGTCTGGATCTCTGGCATGAGCGGAGCTCCTGGGGGCGGTCTACCGACTTGACGGCGTTTCCTGCTTCCTTCGGCGTGGCAGGGAAAGAGCACTGTCAGCGGATGCCGTGACGAAGTCCAGCTGAGAATTTTGGGGGGAATTTGTCGGTGTTGTGATTGGTGATTGAGCTTCGCTCTGCTGGCATCCACTCATTGGTTGGTATGGAGATTTGTTCCCCTTCTTAAGGAGTAAGGTCGCGGTTGCAGAACTAGGAAAAGGGGCCTATTCCATCTTGTTTTTGGTTCAGAAGGTGTCAGAGGCATTTCAGTTGGTCCTGGATCTGAAATGGGTCAATTTGTGGATAAGAGCCATTCATTTTCGAATGGAAACAATTTAGACTATTATTCCTCTGGTAGGTCCAGGAGATTCTTTTGTCCTCTTTGGATCACCAGGATGTCTATCTACACATCCCTATCACAGTTCCCTCTCAGTGGTTTCTGCGCTTTGCGATAGGGTACAATCATTTCTAATTTTGCTACTTCGCTTTGGGCTCAATTCATCACCCAGAGTGTTTACGAAGGTTCTGGTTCTTCTAATGGCTATTCTTCACTCAGAAGTGGTTTTCATTCATCAATATTTGGACGATCTGTTGGTGCAGTCCCCAAAAGAGTCTCAATTGGTGGTTCATGCGGAGAGGGTTTTGCAGGACCTACAGGAGCATGGATTTTTGATAAATTAGAAAAAACCTTCAATTGTTCTGTCCCTGGACATTGTGTTCATCAGTCACTTTTTCAGACTCACAGGGATCTAGTGACTCTGTCAAAAAGGAGGCTGGTCAGCTTGCAGGCTCAGGTTCTGTCTTTGGTGGCTCAAGAAGCGCCAAAGGCGGTGGATTGGTTGCGGGTGCAGGGTCATTTGGCATCAACTGTATTTCTGGTTCCTTGGGCCAGATTTCACCTGCACAAACTGGTCAACTGGATTCTCTCCCTTTGGTCTCCAAGGGAGCACGATCTTCAGATCCATACCCAGATGTCAGCACAGCTCCATGGGGATCTGTTGTCGTGGTTGGAGCGGGATCATCTCGAGAAAGGGATCACACTTTCTCCTCCGGCTCCGATGGTGGTGACAATGGACGCCAGCCTCTAGGGTGGGGGGGATTGGCTGGAGTCAGAGCAAACTTGCCCCAGGAGTTCTGGTCTCTACAGGACTCCCAGAGGATTTCAAACTGGAGGGATTAACTACTGTTCTGCTGGCTCCCGTTCATTTTCAGCTGGTCCTGAAAGGGAAGGTAGTGCTGGTTCGGACTGACAATCTGGTGGCGAAGTCTTATGTCAACAGGCAGTACAAGGTACAAGTAATTGAACTTGATTGCACGGGACAGGTTTATGTTCTGCCTCTGACTGCTCTTTACATTTGGGGGGAGGAGAATGTCAGGGCAGATCTTTTAAGCAGGGATATTCCATCCTAAAAGGATTTCTCCCTGCGCCTGGGCCTGTTCCATATGATTGTTCTGAAGTGGGGTTGTCCCGAGTTGGATCTGTTTGCTTCTCCAGAGACTGCCAAGGTGCAGAAGTTTTGTTCAAGGTGGAGGTGTCCCCAGGCTTGGGCAATGGACGGGTTGACTTGTCTTTGTCCTCGGGTTCTGATATATGCTTTTCCACTTTTTCAGCTGACCAGGAAATTTCTGCTCAGGGTCAGGAAAGAGAGGGCTCAAGTTATTTTGATTGCTCCATGGTGGCCCGAGAGAATTGGCTCCCTCTCCTGGAGTTGTTGAGGGGCAGTCAGGAATGGACTCTTCTGGTGGTCCAGTCTCCTCTATCCTTTCTGTCTCTTCCCCTGGATCACTGAGGAAGTTGCACTTGTAATGTAATGTAATGTAACTGGGTAGTTGTAAAGCGTGCAGCTACTCCACAGAGTGTCCCGGCGCTAAAAGACCACATGACAGGCAAGAATGTACTCGAAGCAGCTGGCATATACTACTGTTGGAAAAGACAGGTTTTTAATTTCCTCCTAAAGACCAGGCATGGAGGCTGAACGGTGAGGTTTAGCTGGTTTGGGGGTTCCTGAGAAGTTGGCAGTGACTTTACAGGAATCTATGAGGTTGTCTGCTGGTGCATTCTTATGCCAGCCATTAGAAGGCCTTTTTAGTCTGGTGTATGGTGAAGCAGGTGGATCCCACTTTAGCCAATCTTTTTCTGATTTTGTAGTTTTGGCAGAATGGAGCTAGCATGGGTCTGTCATTAGCTACTCTGAAGGTTCAGTGGGCGGCTATTCAGGCATTTTGTGGTGAATCCAAAAGATGATGAAGGGCTGATAACCTATTGTGGCTGGCATGGTTCGCAGGTGAGGGGTTGCGTGGGGAAGGGGGGTCAGGCGGGGAGGTTGCGCGGTGGGGTCATTTAATAATAATAATAATAAAAAAAATTAAACTTACCTTTCCGCCGGCCGGGTCCCACGTCTTCTCTGCTCCTGCACTCCTGCCTCCGGCAGGAACAGGAAGCAGGCAGCCAGGCTCCCTCCCCTAAGCCAATCACAATGCTGCAAGCAGTGTTTTGATTGGTCGGGACGCCGCCCAGCCAGGGGCTTATGGGGAGGCCATGTTCTCCATGCAGGCTGCATTGCAGCCTGCATGGAGTAGGGCAGAGTGCGCATGACTGGTTTGGGCGGCCCCAGAGGGCCGACCAAACATTCTTTGTGCACTCTGGAGTGTGCACACAACTCCCCCCCCTGCCCTGCTCGCAGAGCAGCCAGTTCCACCCGCCCGCAACCAAACTGAAAGTTATTACCATTTTATGTTTCTGCTTCTCGCACTGCGAGAAAGCAGTGGGACGACGCTCCTCCGCCCTAGTGGAGGAGCCGCACCTGCTGATATCTGGGTTTTTCCAAGGGCTGTTGAACTTGTTTCCCAGAGTGGTGCATTATTTGGAATCTACAGTTGGTGTTAGAGGTCTTGACAGGTCTTCCATGTGGGCCCCTTGATCAGGCTGATCTGAAACTTTTGACATTTAAGACTTGTTTTCTGGTGGCCATTACTTCTGCTAGGCATTTAGGTGAGTTGGGGCTTTATCTTGTAAGTATCCTTTTTGCAAGGTGTACCCGGATAGGATTGTCCTGGTTCCAGTGCCATAATGTGTGCCTAAGGTCAATTCTGCCTTTCAAGTCAGTCAGGAGGTGATTTTGCCAGAATTTTGCCCAGCACCTTCATCAGACGAGGAATGCAAATTGCTTTGTTTGGACGTGAGAGGGTCTTTTCTATGGTATATGAATGTTATAAAGTTGTTTCGGAAAGGGATGCATTATTTTTGAATTTTGGTCCTGCAAAGAAAGGGGAGAAGCCATCCATGTCTACTTTGAATAGATGGATACATTCTATGGTCATGTTGGCATACGAGGTGAAGAGTGTGGTTCCTCCGCTGCATATTCAGGGACGTTCTACATGCAATATGTCTGCAACAGTGGTTGAGTTGCAGGGGACCTCAGTGGTGCAGATTTGTAGGACTGTGACATGGGCTACTCCATCCACTTTTGTTCATCACTATAGGATTGCTGAGTTGGAAAGTCTTGATAATGTTTTGGGTAACAGAGTTTTGTCCTCTATGAGGGAACAGAGGTGTTTCTGTATATGAGCTGCACACTTTATTAAAGTTGGGTGCTTTTACAACTCAGCTGTCCATTTCTTTTTACTTGCTATGTCTCATTTGTTAAAAAGGAAGACGAGGGAGGGACGGGATGTAATGCGTTCATTACCTACCGATAATGGCATTACTCCTAGTCCTACTCTCTCTCATTCCTTCAAGGTCCCTCCCACTCTCCCAGTATGGAACAACTTAGTGTCTGGTTTGGTTTGTTTACATACAGGATGAGAAGAGGGTGGAAGGTGCTTTTATTTTAAGAGGGGAGGGGTCTATTGGAGGCAAGAAAACCTCATTTGTTAAGAAGTAAGGGGATGGATTTGGACTAGGAGTAATGCCATTATCGGTAAGTAATGGACGCACTATCCCCCACATGCTGGGAGAAAATTCCCAGCCCTCAAGAACATTTACTTTTCATTTGAAAAACAAACCACCACTATGGGGCTGTACCTTTGGAAAATAAATAGATGCCTACCAGTATGGCCAGCATGTAGACTAGCCAGAATTGTGAGTTTTCACCGATACTGCCATATCAGTGGAACTACTTGGTACACTAAAACAATTATTGTTACTACAGTGTAATGGTCAAATTTTCAGTAGGGTTATCTAAATTATGCATCAAAAAATTCAAATAAATGGCACACTTGCGTGCATATTCACAAAAGTAAATTTACACATGACTAAATCTGCATGTGTAAATGAACTATTACACTTTGTAATAAATGTACTACTTTTGGCTATTCACCATTTTTAAGTGTAAATGTATTACAAAGGGTAGACTTACCTATCCTCACCACCTATCAAGGGGGTGGAGCCTATTTTGCAAGTGTAAAGATACCACAGCCAAAAAGGATCTAAAACAGTAGTAAGTGCACTCCAACTCAAACCTGGAGTAAGTCCAGGAACACACATGGCCAACAACTGATAGCGAATGCCCTCCCATAGAAAATGGAGGCAGGAACATAAATATAACCCCATAGCAAATAATAGTATAATACATGAACTTTAAAAAAAAATACACAATTTTTATTCATCATGATAATTTGTACATAAATAAAATAATTGTTATTTTATGACAACATATTTTAATAACTTCAAACATTTTAAAAATAATTAAATTAATTAAAATTTGACTTGATTTGATTTTATAATTTGTAAAGCACATCGCATGCCCGGTGGAGCCTAGGCGCGGCCAGTAAGGTAAGTGCATAGGTGCAAGTAGCTCTCCAGCTACAAGTCACGACTAAACAGCCAGGTCTTCAAAGCTTTCCTAAAGCCTCTTAGGGAAGTGGCAGTTTTTAACTCCAGAAGCAGACAATTCCAATTTTTGGCATCATGTACTACAAAACTTCTGACACTGCAAGTGGCCAATTTGTAGGTGGGAATTACCAAGCGAAGAGTCCTGTCAGGCTGATAACATCTGAGTCTGTCCCTGAGATAGTTGGGTCCAAGGCCATGGAGTGCTTTATAGGCCATGCATTGACCATTGAAGGCAATACGTCTTTTACTGGTAACCAGTGCAGTCTGTTGATAGCTTGTGAGGCCGATCTATTTCTCGGACCCTTCATCAGCATACAGGCTACTGAATTTTGCAAAATTTGCAATTTATTCATAGATATTTTTAGCAGATTATGGTATAAACCATTACAATAATCTACTCTGGAATGAACTAATGCAATGAGGACAGTCTTTAACATATCAAATGGTAGGAATTGGGCCATTTTCTTCACAATGCGCAGGGTGAAGAAGGATGCAGACATAACTTTGTTAACTTGATCTTTGTATGACAATTTATCAACTACCAGAACACCGAGATTTTTTGCCTTTTTGGCCGGCGTCCGAAGTGTGCCTAGTACATCAGGCCAACAAGCAGGGGACTAGAAAGTAGGATTATGTGCAAACAGGATGACTTCTGTCTTGGATGAATTTAGCTTTAAACTGTTTTTGTCCATCCACAGGATCACTGCACTCATACAGCTCCGAGAGATGTTGCTCATGTTGGGTCCCTTGTTGGATAACGAAGCCACAATCTGGGTATCGTCGACATAAGATGCAAGCGACAGCCCAAATGATTTAATTAAGGCTGCCAAGGGGGTAATACAAAGATGGAACAATGTTGGGCTCAATGATGAGCCCGGTGGCACCCCACATGGCAGCATAAAGGATTCAGATGTGAAGTCTTTGCAGGAAACCAATGGAATGCGATCTGTAAGAAATTATCACAATAAGTTAAGAGCTATACTCTGAAACCCCTGGCTCTGTAGCTGGTCAATCAAAAGATCATGGTTGACTGTGTCAAACGCTGCAGATAGATCAAGCAGGATACTGTCCACTTAAGCCATTATCTCCACTGTGGCCACAATAAGTGCTGACTTCATACTGTGGCCACTATGGAAGCCAAACTGTGTGTTGTCAAGCAAACCACTGTTTTTCAGAAAGGCGGTCAACGGAGAATAAATCCTATACATAACTTTTTGCAATTTTTAATTCATAATAAATAAGTACAAACATTTTACATAAGATGGGCTTTTTAAATAAATGTTTAAAAAAGAATTTTAATAAATAAATTAAAACATTAGTGTAAAGTTACTACTCATAACTTTTCACGCCTAGGCAGAGTTCTTCACCACTAGGGTTGAGATCTCTCTAAGGTAAAGTAGAGGGAAAACGTACAAAGTTTATTAAACTTTAAAAAATGCAAAAAATATGTTTATGTGAACTTATAATGTAAATTAATTGATTTTTTAAAAATTGTAAACGTAGAACAACATAAAAAAAGAAACGGCACTATTGACTTAATTTTTAAATAAATATTTAATGAACTTAAAAATATCAAATGTAATTATAATTATTTTTAAAACAAATATTTAAAAATAGCCTATCTTAAGTATAACAAATTATATTCTTTTATTGTGTATTACACATTACAAAACATTATGTTTAGAATTAATTCAAATAATTCAAATTTTTTAATAAATTAAATTTGCAAGTATTTTTAAATTAAAAAGGGTTATCAAAATATGTTGTCATTAAATAGTAATTATTATTTATATATATTCTTTTAAATATTACATTAAATGTATATATATTTTTAAAAGTTTAAATAGATTAATTTATTTCAACATTATTTTCTACAGGTTTCTATTTTAAGACCTTGCCTCTATTATTTTCTATAGGATGGTGGCCATCTGTGGCACTGAACTTACTGAAGGTCTCAGCTGGATCACACTTACTACTGTTTTGGGCCATCTTTGGCTGTAGTAATTTTAGGAGTGCAGTTTGTGAATCACAATGGTCTTACTCTTTTGTGGGTAGGGCTCTGTCAGTTCCTAAACCTACTTAGCCTTTCCTAAACCCCTCCCATTTAATAGTGAGTATTCTCCATTTTCCAGCCATTGCCCCGGTCCTGCCATTATTTACTTTTAAGGGATTTATGACTTTACAACTCATGCCTTTACCACACAAGCCTTTACCACGCGCCCTTTACCACACAATGCCTTTACCACGCATTGCCTTTACCACGCAAGTCTTTACCATGCATATGCCTTTACCATGCATGCCTTTACAATGAAAATGCAAGTATATATCAGGTAAGTGGAACCCCTTTTTATATATATACGCAAGGCCTTTGGTGGGGGTTCGCTTGCGTATGGTAACAAAATAATACTTTATGTTAAAAAATCCCTAGAAATTCACTGAAAAAAACAACGTTAAAGTAAAGTTAATGTTAAGTGAGAATTTTGGTGGCAGCGTAATGTTTTAAATGTACAAAACTACTGAAATTCACCAGTTACAGTTATCTCAGGGAACCATAACTCATGCCGTAAGGTAACTATTACTCATGTCTTCGCAATGCACTGCTATTTACACTCCAAATTACATCACTCATGACTTCTTCTAAGAAAGCATTGATGATATCACTGCAACATTTGCAATGAAATTATTGATGAGATAACTATGCACGGCGGGGGAGCTAGTTATAGCTACCTTAGGGTATGAGTTATAGTTACTTGAGATAACTATAACTTGTGAATTACAGTGGTCTAGTGCACTTAAAACCTTACGTTGTCACTGCAATTCTCACCTAACTATAACGTTACTTTAACCTTTTATTTTTTCAGTGAAAAAAATATATACACACCAATTTTATATATATATCTATATTATCTACTGGCGGTCGCCAGTAGATAGTTATAGTTACGACCTATTATCCATAGGAAATCCGCGACATTCTATTTGAAATAACTCTCTTGCCGGTTGACGTATCTTCGCAAATTTTCAAACTTTGTGGGGCGCTCCGGTCCGCTCCTACCCTGAAAGTCTCGGGGTGATTCGTTAAGCGGTGGCCGAGAAAAAGGGGGTCCCAAAACGCGTTTTCCCCATTCATTTTTCCATAGGAAACTTTAGACACGGCTACAGCCTGAACTGCTGAACGGAATTACACCAAATTTGGCAAAGAGGTAGTTCTTGGTTCAGAAAGAACCCTTTTGTTAAATGGTGTAAATCCGTTCAGTAGTTGCTGAGAAAATCAAAAGTAAAAGTACATATATATCTATGGGCACGGAGGATCCGCGCACCCTCCCGATCACGAGCTGTCTGCTAATTGGCTGTCAACACTCCAAACCAGGAAGTGTTGGCAGCCATCTTGTTCCTCGGTAGAACCGAGGAACAAGAAAGCAGTAAAAAAAAGTGCGCAAAACGCACAAAGGGGGCAGGGTAGAAACACCCTAACCCCCTAGGCCTGCTCATGGGGTCCCACAAGGACCCCCTGGGCAAAAAAAAACATTTTGTTTTTTTAAAAATCGGCAGGATGCGCTCAGGGTGCGCGGATCCTGCCGAAAAAAAAAAAAAATTGAAGCGCGGTCTCCCGCGCTTTGATGTAAATTTGCCCCCGGGTGGGCCAAGTCCCGGGGGCATGCTGGGGGGGTTTATTTTATGTATGGGGGGCCTCTAGGGCCCCCAAGCCCCGGGGACCACCACCCCCCGGGGCTTTATCATAAATGGTGCAGGAGGGCTCTGAGCCCTCCCGCAGCCCCGGGGACCGCCACCTCCCCGGGCTTTTTTTTTTTTAAAACCTGTGTGGGGGCTCCAGCCCCCACACGCCCGGGGACCACCACCTCCCGGGGCACTAAGAAAATTGAAAATGGGGGTCCGTTTGGACCCCCAAGCCCCGGGGACCACCACCTCCCCGGGGCTTTCAAAATGTAGGAAGGGGGCCGCGCGGCCCCTCCTGGAGCCCTTGATGGCCCTGGGGACCGCCACCCCCAGGGCCGGCTCCTGCAGTGTCCCGGGTGCCTACCCCCGGGACACTGCTAGCTGCATGACAGGACGGGAGCATCGCGGCTCCCGTCCTGTCATAGCAACTTAGTTTGCATTTTGAAAGAGAGAGCAGGAAACCTGCTCTCTCTTTCAAAATGCAAACCAATTGCTTTTCAACATGGGGAGCAGCATCTTAGCTGCTCCCCATGTCGAAAGCAATGCCGGCTCCCATAGGACGCGGGAGCCGGCGGGACTGTGGGGGATTAGGGACCCCCACAGTCCCCAACCAGAGGCCAGGCCCCGGGGATGGGGTCCCCGGGGCCATAAGTGGCCCGGGAGGGGGCCACGCAGCCACCCTCCGCAAATAAAAAAAAAAAAAAAAATTAAAAATAAGGGCAAGGCCGGCCCCGGGGGATGGGGTCCCCGGGGCCTTAAATGGCCTGAGGAGGGGGGCCACACAGCCCCCCTCCATATTTTTTATTTAAAAGAGGGCATGCCCCGGGGATGGGGTTCCCGGGGCCAATAGAGGCCCAGGGAAGGGGGGCCACGCGGCCCCTTCCCGTTTTTTTTTTGTTTTTTTAAATAAAACAAAAAAATGCTCAGGCCCCGGGGGATGGGGTCCCCGGGGCCAAAAGTGGCTGAGGGAAGGGGGCCACGCAGCCCCCCTCCCATAAAAAAAAAAAAACGGCATTGTGCCGGAGGCCCCGCCCCCTCCCTGCAGTACTCTGCAAACGCGCCCCCTGGCGCGTTTTAAGAAGGGGAAGTAATTCCCCTTGAATACTGGGGTCCCTGGGGCCAACCTAGCCCACCAGGAACCTCCAGTATGCGCCAGGGGCTGCCTTGCAGAGGTGTACAGAGGCCACGCCCCTTTTACACCTCTCTGCAACGCAGCTCTGTGGCGCTTAATGGAGGTAGCTGGTGGGCTAGTTGCACCCCAGGGACCCTCAGGATTCAAGGGGAGTTAATCCCCGACTTAAAACGCGCCACGGGGCGCGTTTGCACAGTGGTGAAGGAGGGCGGGGCCTGAGTGACATGTGTGCAAACAGGTCCCGTGGCGCGTTTTAAGATGGGGAATTAAATCCCCTTCAGTCCTGAGGGTCCCTGGGGCCAACTAGCCCAACAGGTACATCCAGAAAGCGCCACAGAGCTGCGTTGCAGAGAGGTGTAAAAAGGGGTGTGGCCTCTCTACACGTCTCTGCAACGCAGCCCCCTGGCGCATACTGGAGGTTCCTGGTGGGCTAGTTGGCCCCTAGGGACCCTCATGATTCAAGGGGACTTAATCCCCCAACTTAAAACGCGCCACGGGGCGCGTTTGCACAGATGTCACCTCAGGCCCCGCCCCTCCCTTCACCATTGTGCAAATATTCCTCTAAAATCTGCCGAACTACGAATTCTGATTTACTCACCTGTTATCAGGAGAGACCTCAGTGCTGCATCTTTCAGCCCAGTACTAATCCTGAAAAGTAATTTTAACTGTACTTACCAGTAACTTGGATTTCCTTCCATAGGATATCATTGCCTGCTTTTTGCTGAAAAAGTTTCTAAGTGTGGAGTTTTGGAACTTTAAAATATTCCTCTAAAATCAGCCGAAATACGAATTCCGATTTACTCACCTGTTATCAGGAGAGACCTCAGTGCTGCATCTTTTAGCCCAGCACTGACCCTGAAAAGTAATTTTAACCGTACTTACCAGTAACTTATATTTTCTTCCATAGGAATCCATTGTCTGGTTTTCAGCAGAAAAGTTTCAAAGTGTCGATTTTCACAAACTACAAATATTCCTTAAAAATCGCCTGTATGACTTAAACGCATTCTTTCAACTGTTTACAGGAGATGCACCAGTGCTGGATCCAGGATCCAACACTGAGTAAGAAAAAGTAACGATAACAGTTTTTACCTGCTAAGTGAATTTCCTTCCATAGGATAACATTGGTGATTCTATGAGAAAAAGTTTCTGTCAACTTTTAAAATACAATAATATTCCTTAAAAATCACTACTGTAACCAAAACGCTTTTACTCAACTGTTTACAGGAGATGTCCCAGGACTGAATCTAGGATCCAGTCCTGTGGTTAGAAAAGTAATCCATAAAGTAACTAATTGCATTTAACTAGAAATTCACATTGAGCTGAATGTTGCATTGTGTTTGAAAATGTGTTGCCCATTGCAACAACTGTAACTACTGTACTTAAAAGTCTATTGCCTATGTGCAAAGTATTTAAACTAAAGTAATTCATTCTGAGAAAGTATTTTTGTAATGTATAATGTAATTACAATGTAATTTAAAAAATAAAATATGTAAAAAAAATTGTTTCTAAAAATGTAGTAAATCAGTATGAAAAAAATAAATATAACAATTAATACATTTAAAAATTGTCATTTACAAAACCTTTGAAATTCACTGAAAAAACCGTAGGTTTCAGACATGTTATAGTTAGGAATTAGCATTTAAAAAACCTTTGAAATTCACTGAAAAAAACCATAGGTTTCAGACACGTTATAGTTAGAAATTAGCATTTAAAAACCTTTGAAATTCACTGAAAAAACCATAGGTTTCAGGCACGTTATAGTTAGAAATTAGCATTTAAAAACCTTAGAAATTCACTGAAAAAACCATAAGGTTTTAGGGACAGTTATAGTTAGTTGGACATTGCACTCGTACAAAACCCGTGAAATTCCCCGTTATAGTTAGTTCAGGTAACTATAACTCGCGCCCACAATGCACTGCTGATGACGTCACATATTACATCACTCATGACATGGTCAGTGACATCACTGATGACATCACTGATGACATCTCAAATGACATCACTGATGACATCACTGATGACATCATCCATGTGAGAATTTAATGCATCTTCTCACACCCTAATATAAGTTTTGATACACCCACTCTAAATTACAGACTGCCATTCTCAAAACCATACACACTCCAATACCAATAAGTACATACCCACTCACTGATTCTTAGGTCTACACACACACATCTACTCACTCACCCGTACAGTCACTCATACTTACAGTCACTCAGTACAGGACTATCATATGCACTCATACACCTATATAAACACTCACACAACGCAACTCATCCATAGAGGTACTCACACACCTAGTCAGTCATGCAAATAATTAATCACACTCCAATTTACTCACCTATACAGTTATACACACCAGCTCACTTACTCATAAAAATACTAGCACATTCTTACGCTCCTATGCAATCACTGATGCAAGCACACACTCATCCATATAGCCACTCTCACAATCACACACTCTCACTTATAGCCATTTATATACTCCAACACACATATATACTGCCTTTCACATATGTAGTTACTCACACATGTACCACTGAGATATACATTCAATCACTAACACACCCATACACACACTCACCCACCCATACAGTCCATCACAGACGCACTCTTGAAACCATGCACCCAGTGAATCACCCACTCACACATCTATGCACAGAGTCACACACACCCCACCCACACAAACACTGAGGCACCCATACAGATACTCAGAGAACCAATCCATAACCCATATAGACACTCATTTAGCTAGTCAGAAACCCATGCAGTTGCTTGCACAACAACAGACAGACGGATACAGACATTCACACAGTTTAGTCACTCACCCATGCATCCAGTAAGATACGTTTAATCACTCACTTATAGACTCAGTCACGCACCTACTAAATCATCCATTCAGGTGCTTCTACACCCACTCATTCTTCAATACGCCTTTCCCTATATATATTAAACATATTTAAACTTTACAGAAACACACAGTCACTGGATGATGTCATCAGTGATGTCATTTGAGATGTCATCAGTGATGTCATCAGTGATGTCACTGACCATGTCATGAGTGATGTAATATGTGACGTCATCAGCAGTGCATTGCGGGGCGCGAGTTATAGTTACCTGAACTAACTATAACGGGGAATTTCACGGGTTTTGTACGAGTGCAATGTCCAACTAACTATAACTGTCCCTAAAACCTTATGGTTTTTTCTGTGAATTTCTAAGGTTTTTAAATGCTAATTTCTAACTATAACGTGCCTGAAACCTATGGTTTTTTCAGTGAATATATATATATATATAGATAGATATATATATCTCGCTCTCTCTCTCTCTCTCTCTCTCTCTCTCTCTCTATATATATATATATATATATATATATATATATATATTCACTGAAAAAAACATAGGTTTCAGGGACGTTATAGTTAGAAATTAGCATTTTAAAAACTTTAGAAATTCACTGAAAAAACCACAGGTTTCAGGGACGTTATAGTTAGTTGGACATTTCACTCGTACAAAACTAGAGAAATTCGGCTGTTATAGTTAGTTGAGCTAACTATAACTTGCGCCCCGCAATGCACTGCTGATAACGTCACATATTACATCATTCATGACATGGTCAGTGACATCACTGATGACATCACTGAGGACATCTCAAATGACATCACTGATGACATCACTGATGACATCATCCAGTGGCTGTGTGTTTCTGTAAAGTTTAAATATGTTTTATATATATAAATGCCAAGGTGTATTGAAGAATGAGTGGGTGTATGAGTGTCTGAATGGATGATTTACTAGGTGTGTGACTGACTGTATAAGTGAGTGATTAAACGTGTCTTACTGAATGCATGGGTTAGTGACTAAACTATGTGAATGTCTGTATCAGTCTGTTAGTTGGTGTGAAAGCGGCTGCATGGGTTGGTGAGTAGCTAGATGAGTGTCTACATGGGTTATTGATTGGTTGTCTGAGTATCTGTATGGGTGCCTGAGTGTCTGTGTGGGTGGGTGGGGGGGTGTGACTCTGTGCATAGATGTGTGAGTGGGTGATTCACTGGGTGTATGGGTTCAAGACTGCATGTGTGAAGGGCTGTATGGGTTGGTGAGTGTGTGTATGGGTGTGTTGGTGAGTGAATGGATATCTCAGTGGTACATGTGTGAGTAACTACATATGTGAAAGGCAGTATATGTGAGTGTTGGAGTATATAAAGGACTATATGTGAGAGTGAGTGATTGTGAGAGTGGCTATATGGATGAGTGTGTGCTTGTATCAGTGATTGTATAAGAGAGTAAGTATGTGTTAGTATCTGTATGAATAAGTGAGGTGGTGTGTGTACTAACTGTATAGGTGAGTAAATGGGAGTGTGATTGATTCTTTGCATGACTGACTAGGTGTGTGAATAACTCTATGGATGAGTGGCGGTGTGTGAGTGTCTGTATAGGTGTATGAGTGCATATGATAGTGCTGTATTGATGAGTGACTGCATGTATGATTGACTGTATGGGTGAATGAGTGGATGTGTGTGTAGACCTAGGAATCAGTGAGTGGGTATGGAGTAACTGGTATTGGTGTGTCTATGGTTTCTAAAATGGTAGTCTGTATTTTAGAGTGGGTGTATCAAAGGTTATATTAGGGTATGAGGAGGTGCATCAGATTATCATGTGGATGATGTCATCAGTGATGTCATCAGTGATGTCATTTGAGATGTCATCAGTGATGTCATTGACCATGTCATGAATGATGTAATATGTGACATTATCAGCAGTGCATTGCGGGGGCGCAGTTGAATGTTATATCATTACAACACAGGATAAGGGCAGCTAATGGGAGAACTAGCTCCGACAAAAGAGGGGAAATTACTTTTCATGGCCCGAAGGGGGCTAG
Source organism: Calotriton arnoldi (assembly GCA_963921515.1). Lineage (NCBI taxonomy): Eukaryota > Metazoa > Chordata > Amphibia > Caudata > Salamandridae > Calotriton > Calotriton arnoldi. The sequence goes on from CAWUFW010003908.1 coordinate 815,884, forward strand.
TAGGATTGACTACCTATTATTGGATTTGATTTTTTGGCCACTGGTAAAGGATATGGTGATTATATCGACCTGTGAAAGTGACCATAATCCGCTAAGTTTGATAATGGCCCATCCATGGGTGGAGAAGGATAGGGCCCCCCCTGATTCCTTTATGTACTAAGGAGGTAATTCCTACCAATGATAAATGTAGGCTCAAATGGCCTTCTATTCGGGCAGATGAAATTGTGCTTCAATCCATCACAAATGATCTAGGTAACCAACTGGAGTCTCTAGCTATAGTTACAGACAGCGGGACAACTCGGCTTAACTGTAGTATCTGGCATAGCATCTTCTTCAAATATTTGGCCAGTTATTTTTACGTCCAAGTGGTAAAGCCCAGGAGAAAAAGGGGAAGACCTTTAGGTGCTAATTTGTGGTTCAATAAAGGAATGTAGGGTGTTGAGAGGGAAGCTCACGGTAGCCTTAAAAAACAGGGATGCCCTAAGGCTTCGAGGGGTCAGAAAGGATTACAAACAGGCTCAAACTAGAGCTAAGAAAGAGTGGAAGGAGAAGAGATGGGAAGATTTAGGGAAGGCTATCTTGCATCCCGATGGCAGGCTATTCTGGTCCCTTCTGTCCAAGGGCAAATTTAAGCACTCACCTCCTCTGGCCAACAATATCCCCCCTGTTGAATGGCATAAACATTTTAGCGATCTGTATACCTGTGTCAATTTCCATCCTTGCTCATGTCTGCCCTGTGATATAGGTCACCCTATATGTAACCTCTCCTTCACCAAAGAGGAAATTTTGTCATCTATAAACGCCATCGTACCCGCAAAAGCCCCAGGCCCGGACGGTATTCCTGGCGACCTCTTTCGTGAGGATAGGGACAATTGGTCCCTATATTTTTTGACACTGGCTAATGATATTGCTGGCGGGGGGGGAATCCCTGAATCCTGGAAAGGGGCCGAAGTGATACCAATTTTTAAGAAAGGGGATAGGTCAATGCCCTCCAACTACCGACCAATTAGCCTGATCGACTGTGCCCAAAAGGATTGGATGGATGAGAATGATATCCTCTCTCCATTCCAGGCTGGCTTTCGGAGAAGGACCGGCACAATCGACCAGGTGTTTCGTCTTGTCACACTCTATTGGAAAGTCGTTGTGTTGGGCAAAGGCAGTTTATATCTTGCCTTCATTGACCTAAAAACAGCCTTCGACCTCGTCCCTAGGGAGTTGCTCTGGCGGGTACTTAGGGATATGGAAATGCCATTGGCAATCCTAGATATTCTAATCCGGCTGCACGAGGATAACTTTGCCCGTGTAAGATGGGGGAACCAAGGTCAGACTACCGAGCCTTTCAAGATCCAGCGAGGGGTGCGCCAGGGGTGCGTTTTAGCCCCCACCCTCTTCTCACTGTACATCAATCAGGTAGCTGATTCTCTGTGCTCAATATCAGCAGATGCTCCATCCTTGGCGAACAGTAAAATCCCCACATTGCAGTTCGCCGACGATACCTTGTTGATATCTAAAACACCCATGGGTCTCCAGAGATTGATAAATCAATTTAAAGCCTTTTGTGATGAGAGGGGTTTGGTTATTAACACCACCAAAACCAAGCTAATGATGCTGAACTCTCACAAATCTTACAAGGGCACCATGAAGCTGGACAACATCCAGCTTGAGAGGGTCAGCTCTTTTGACTACTTGGGCATAAAGTTGTCCGAGGGAATGGCTTGGAAGAACCACCTGGGAAGGGCTCTGTCGAAATTTGCACAGGTTACGGGGGCATTGAGATGTGAGCACTCTCAATCCTATACAAAACCAGTGGCTCCTGTTCTCAAACTCTACAGTTGTAAGGCCGTGAGCAGTGCACTATACGGGGCAGAGTTGTGGGGCACTGCTTCAGTTGGCAACCTTGTGGCTGTAGAAAATAACTTCCTTAGAAACTTATTATCCCCCCCCCAGAGCACCCCTTTAGTCCCCCTTAAATTTGATCTGGGCATTAAGTCTATCGAGGATCTTGTGAAGCTTCGTCCTCTTTTGTTTTGGCACAGACTGACGAGTACTCCCGAGTTGGCATTTTATGCTGCAGCCCGTAATGAGGTCCTTAATCTTGATACCTCGAGGAAAATTGGCTGGATAAAACAGGTGGCTGCCTTATTGACTAGTATTGGGCTGCCAGGGCAGGACATTGGCCAATTACCATCATTCTCCAGGGATGAACTAAAATGCAGGTATTGGGCGTGGGTGGAAGAGAATACTATTCTGAATAGACATCATGGTAGTTTGACTGAAGCCTTTTTTAATATAAAAAACATCCACTGTCTGGAGAGCTTCTTTGACATTATTAAGGTGCCTGCAGACAGGAAGTTATATATTCAGTTTAGATATGGCACCCTACCCATTAATTCTTTTACCAACATGTGGCAGGTTAATAAAACACAACCCTCGGGGTGCCCTTCCTGCCGAAACCCCCAGGAATCTATAGGCCATGTTTTCTTCGCCTGCCCGGCTTATGTCAGACCTAGGAGCAAATGGTTGAAACCGGTGTGCAGGCTCCTAGGGACATCAAGCTCCAAAGAAGCTTTAAGAATCTTAAAATCTGATGCCAGGCCCGCTTTTGCCTGTGCAACAGCCAAATTTTTGGGCCAGTTTTGGGCAATCAGGAGGAGGGCCCAGTTAGTATAGCCAGTCACTGTATGACTAAGAAGGGTAGTAGACCTCAATCAGCTAATGGGGCTTAATTCCCCCTTATGATTTCTCATACTTTTCTCTAATTTTAAACAATCTGATTTTATTGTATCGTATGTATTTTAAATGAAAGTTTTAACAATTGTCTAATGTTTGTAAGGGTGCTATTAGCCACTAAAGTCAACTATTTGTATGTTCATGAGTGTACCCTAGAGGGCTCTAAGTTTTAAATAGCATCCGTTTTATTCAGTCTTAGACTTTGTTGTACGCTGTTCATCATTTTCTACCCTCTGGTTGTTCTTCTTTTATGGTTTTTGTAACCAAAATAAAGAAATTTGATGATGATGTCATCAGTGATATCATCAGTGATGTCATTTGAGATGTCATCAGTGATGTCATCAGTGATGTCATTGACCATGTCATGAATGATGTAATATGTGACGTTATCAGCAGTGCATTGCGGGGGCGCAAGTTATAGTTAGCTCAACTAACTATAACGCCCGAATTTCTCTGGTTTTGTACGAGTGAAATGTCCAACTAACTATAACGTCCCTGAAACCAGTGGTTTTTTCAGTGAATTTCTAAGGTTTTTAAAATGCTAATTTCTAACTATAACGTCCCTGAAACCTATGGTTTTTTCAGTGAATTTCAAAGGTTTTTTAAATGCTAATTTCTAACTATAACGTCCCTGAAACCTATGTTTTTTCAGTGAATTTCAAAGGTTTTCTAAATGCTAATTTCTAACTATTACGTCCCTGAAACCTATGGTTTTTTCAGTGAATTTCAAAGGTATTTTAAGTGCTAATTCCTAACTATAACGTCCCTGAAACCTATGGTTTTTTCAGTGAATTTCAAAGGTTTTTTAAATGCTAATTTCTAACTATGCCTACAGAGGTAGGACATGTGCAGAAAGAGGAAGAAAGGCGCAAAAAGAAGCAAGAGAAATGCAGAAAGAGGCAACAGAAGTCCAGAAAGACAAAGAAAAGTGCAGAAAGAAGCAAGAGGTATGCAGAAAGAATCAACAGAGGTGCAAAAAGAGGCCTTGTTGCAAAGTCATCCTGTGCCCCCAACTTTTTGCTGACTGGTACTGGTGGTAACTGACTCTGACTAACCAGGCCCGGAGCCAGTGCTATGCTGAAAGACACTAAGAACACAGAGGCCAGCAGCCCTTTTCTGCACTTGCATGTGTGCAATGATGAGCCTGAGGTCAGTTTAAAAGTAGCCCTGTGTGTGCAGAAAGAGGCAAGAGAAGTGCAGAAAGAGGCAAGAGAGGTGCAGAAAGAGGGAAGAAATGTGCAGAAAGAGGCAAGAGAGGTGCAGAAAGAAGCAACAGAGGTACAGAAAGAGGCAAGAGTGGTGCAGAAAGAGGGAAGAGAGGTGTAGAAAGAGGCAAGAGAGTTGCACAAAGAGGGAAGAGGGGTGCAGAAAGAGGCAACAGGGGTACAGAAAGAAGCAAGTGAGGTGCAGAAAGAGGCAAGACAGGTGCAGAAACAGGCAAGAGAAGTGCAGGAAGAGTCAAGAGAATTGCTGAAAGAAGCAACAGAGGTGTAGAAAGAAGCAAGAGAAGTGCAGAAAGAGGCAAGTGAGATGCAGAAACAGGCAAGAAAGGTACAGAAAGAGGGAAGACGAGTGCAGAAAGAGGCAACAGGGGTGCAGAAAGAAGCAAGACAGGTGCAGAAAGAAGCATGGGAAGTGCAGAATGAAGCAACAAGGGTGCAGAAAGAGGCAAGAGAAGTGCAGAAAGAAGCAACAGGGGTGCAGAAGGAGGCAAGAGAACTGCAGAAAGAGGCAAAAGAGTTGCAGAAACAGGCAAAAGAGGTACAGAAAGAGGGAACAGAGGTGCAGACAGAGGCAAGAGAGGTACAGAAACAGGTAAAAGGGGTGCAGAAAGAGGCAAGAGGGGTGCAGAAATTTGCAAGAGAGGTGCAGAAAGAAGCAAGAGCAGTGCAAAAGAACCAACAGAGGTGCAAAAGAGGCAAGTGAGGTACTGAAGGAGGCAAGAGAACTGCAGAAAGAGGCAAGAGAGTTGCAGAAAGAGGCAAGTGAAGTACAGAATGAAGCAAAAGAGGTGCAGAAAGAACCAACAGAGGTGGAAAAAGACTCAAGAGGGGTGCAGAAAGGGGTAGGAGAGGTGCACAAAGAGGCAAGAGGGTGACAGAAAGAGGTAGGAGGGGTGCAGAAAGAGGAAGAGAACTGCAGAAAGAATCAACAGAGGTGCTGAGAGAGGCATGAAGGGTGCAGAAAGAGACAAGGCAGGTGAAGAAAGAAGTAACAGAGGTACAGAAAGAGGCAAAAGTGGTGCAGAAAGAGGGAAGAGAGGTGTAGAAAGAGGCAAGAGAGTTGCACAAAGAGGGAAGAGAGGTGCAGAAAGTAGAAGAGATTTGCAAAAAGAAGTAAGAGAAGTGCAGAAAAAGAAGGAAATGTGCAGAAAGAAGCAACAGAAATGCAGAAAGAGGCAAGAGAGGCGCAGAAAGAAGCAAGAGTGGCTTGCACACCGTTAGTACCAATTTAACACCCACATTTACCAATAAGTAATAGGTGACCATTCTAGGTTTGCAAAGTGCCTTCCACCACGCTGTAACACTCGTCGCTTCATTTTTGGAATCGTTTGAGCCGTTTGAGCTAGAAACAAGGCTTTTTTTGTTCAAATCTGTAGATTAGGGAGCAGATGATGGATTATGTGGCTAATGCGGAAAATGTATAATTGTGCGAAAGTCGGTGCAGCCAAACAGTTGCATAATTCCAGTGGCCCTGCTCATACCTCTGACTAGGTCCACAAGTGCTCCTCAGTGATTCCTTCTGTTTTTGTCTCACTGAGTTCATAGTTGAGCTTCTGTGGAAGCAAGGAAGACTAAACCTGAGGTTACCACTCCACAACACAGACTACCATACCACATAATTACTCTCCATAACACATAATCTCACTCTACATACTTCCTATAAAATAAATACCACATACTTTCTATCCACATAATTTCACTGCACAACTTACCACATAATTCCACTACACACAACGTACATCCACTCCACTCCAAAAAACATTAGTAAAAGACTTTTACCTTTACAAAGCCAATAGCTCTAACTCTCGCAAATGCGAAATCTATTACATTGCAAACACTTCTTTACTAGTAGTCGCATTTGCAGAGTGGTGGACAAAGGGTGCTGGGCCTCCGACCAGCGCTCAGGAATTCCGCTTCATAGGACTTACAGGAGGTACCAGGAGGGCTTCTTGGCCCACAAAGTCCCTCAGCAGTAAATTGGACTTCATCCCCCATCCCGTAGTCTGCCAGGAGGCGCGTTTGCAGAGTGGTGGAGAAAGGGGGGCCTGGCCTCCGAAGACGTCTTAGCAATCCCACTGTGTGGGACTTACTGGAGGTAACAAGACAGGTAGTTGGCCCCCAAGGACATCCTTGGGGGCCAACTACCCCTCCTATTACCTCCAGTAAGTCCCACACAGCAGGATTGCTAAATTCTCATAGCAGGCCACGCCCCCTTTGCCCACCACTCTGCAAACGTGCTCCCTGATGCGCTCTTGGATGGGGATTGAAGCCCCTCCGCTGCTGGGGTCCTTAGGGGCCAACTAGCCTACCTCTTACCTCCAGTAAGCCCCACACAGTGGGATTGCTGAGAGGTGGACACAGGCCACGCCCCCTTACTCCACCACTCTGCAAACACGCCTCCTGGTGCGCTCTTGGTTGGGGGATTAAGTCCCCTTTCCTCCTGAGGGTCCCTGGGGGCGAACTAGCCCTCCTGTTACCTCCAGTAAGCCCCATGCAGCTGGATTGCTGAAAGTGCTCAAAGGCCACGCCCCCTTTTTACACCACTCTGCAAACGCGACTCCTGGCGCACTGCTGCTCAGGGGATGAAGTCCACTTTATTCCTGAGGTCCTCAGGACACAAGAGGACCTCATCGCCCCACCAGCAATGCGCCAAGAGGTGCGTTTGCAGAGTGGTGTAAAAAGGGGCGTGGCCTTGGACCACTTCTCAGCAATCCACTGTGTGGGGCTTACTGGGGATACCTGGTGGGCTAGTTGGCCCCCAGGGAACCTCAGGAATGGAGGGGACATCATCCCCCAACTAGAACGCACCAGTGGGCGTGTTTGCAGAGTGGTGCAGGGAGGAGGCGGGGCCTCCGGCGCAATGCCGGCTTTTCTTATTTAAAAATATTTTTAGAAGGGGGGCTGTGTGGCCCCCCTTCTTTTAGTCTTTTTTGGGCCCTGGGGACCCCATCCCCCAGGGTCTGAGCATTTTAAAAAAAACTAAAAAAAAAGGGAAGGGGGCCGCGTGGCCTCCCTTCCCTGGGCCACTATTGGCCCTGGGGACCCCATCCCCCGGGGCCTGGCCAGCATTTTTTAAAATTTTTATTTTGGAGGGAGGCCGTGTGGCCCCCCCTCCTGAGGCCTATAATGGCCCCCCCCTCCTGAGGCCTATAATGGCCCCGGGGACCCCATCCCCCGGGGCATTGCCTCGTTTTAATTTGTTTTTTATAATAAAATAGTGCGGGAGGGGGGCCGCATGGCCCCCCTTCCCTTGGCCTCTTCTGGCCCCGGGGACCCCATCCCCCGGGGCAGTGTGGGGGGGGCTCGAGCCCCCCCACACTTTGTTTTTTAATACAGCCCCAGGGAGGTGGTGGTCCCAGGGGCTGCGGGGGGCCGCGTGGCCCCCCTGCATTTATATCATGTAGCCCCGGGGAGGTGGTGGTCGCCGGGGCTTGAGGGGGCCCACGATGCCCCCCACCCAAAATAGTTAAAAGCCCCGGGGAGGTGGCGGTCCCCGGGGCTTGGGGGGGTCCGCGAAGCCCCCCCCGTCCTAAAAAGCAAATGATCCTGGGAGGTGGCGGTCCCCATGCATTTTTTTTAAAAAGCCCCGGGGAAGTGGCGGTCCCTGGGGCTACGGGGGGGCCACATGCCCCTGCATATAATTATATAAGCCCCGGGGAGGTGGTGGTCCCCGGGGCTGTGGGGGCACCCATGGGCCCCCGCTAATTATTTCGGCACCCAGGGGCTATTAGAAAACGAAGCGCGGGAGACCGTGCTTCATTTTTTTTTTTTGCCGGATTCACGCACTCAGAGCAAATTCGGCCGATTTTATTTTTTTAAAAAAATGCTTTTTTTGGCCCTGGGGATCCTTGTGGGACCCCCTGAGCAGGCCTAGGGGGTCAGAGTTTTTGTACCCTGCCCCCTTTTCTTGTTTTTTAATGTTTTTTCACCCTTTTTCTTGTGACTCAGTTACCGAGTCACAAGATGGCTGCCAACACTTCCTGGTTTGGAGTGTTGGCAGCCAATTAGAGTGAAGCTCGTGCCCGGGAGGGTTCGCGAATCCTCCTCGGTGCCCAGATATTTATATTTTTATTTTTTGAATTACTCAGCAACTACTGAACGGATTTACACCATTTAAAAAAAAGTGCACTTTCTGAACCAGGAGCTACCTTTTTGCCAAATTTGGTGTAATTCCGTTCAGCAGTTCGGGCTGTAGCCGTGTCTAAAGTTCCTATTGAAATTAACATAGGGAAAACGCGTTTTGGGACCCCCCTTTTTTCTCGGCCCCCGCTTGACGAATCACCCGGAAACTTTCAAGACAGGAGATGACCGGAGCGCCCCATTAGTTTTGAAAATTTCACGAAGATTCGTCAAACGGCGCAAAAAATATTGGCAAATCAAAAAACGCTTTTCCTATGGAAACTAGGTGCTAACTATACTACCTACTGGCGACCGCCAGTAGGTGATATATATATATATATATATATATATAGAGAGAGAGAGTGAGAGAGAGAGAGGCATTGTGATATGGACTTTATAGATATATTTATCTAGAGAGAGAGGGAGAGAGAGTGTGCTAGGAATTAGCAGCAGCTGGAGGGAAGAAACATTGGAAGGGAGATAGGAAAGCTCAAAAAGGTAAAAGACATTTGTGGAAGCATTATAGTCCATATCACAATGCCTCTCTTGACTCACTCCATCTACATTTTACTAGTTATCTACTGCTCACAAACTTCCTACACATTCGAAAACTTCTTTCATTATTGCCCTGATACACTGGCTGCATATAATGCAAGTTGCTGTTATACTTTAGTTATGCTACATAATTAGTTGGGACATGGAACAATATTTATTTCACTAACGAAAATGCTTATTGAAAACAATTAGTTCAGTAGTGCAGTAGGCAGTATTTAAATTTATAAATTTCTCCATGGCCCAGGTATTCCCAGACTCAATCTCCTTCCTATTTTGTCATTCCCACTGGATCAACAGGATTCTGATTATCTGGGAATCTCGAGCTTGAGCCACACAACCACTCCACCAACCTTCGCTCTATCCTAACTTGGCTGACAAAACACCACTCCTACTTTCTCAGCTAGTCCCACCCTTGACAAAAATATTTCCCATCATGCCTCACTTGACTTTGACACGTCTATATCTCAGAGCTTGGCAGACCACCACCTCATCTACTTATCCTGTACAACTACCCCTGCAAACTCCACCTTAACCAAACATTTGCCCCTCTTTGCCTGAACTATTACACCACAACATCAAGATCATACTGCAACTAAGCACCAGATGTAGCACTAACTGCCAGTTCTCTTCACAGTGCTGTGTTTGTGCAGCTTCTCTGTGCAAACAGGCCATAGACAAGGATTTTCTTTTTCATGCTTCATCAATATTCAGGGCGCATAATTAATTCTGTGAATCTTTGCGAGGAGTTTAGACTATGGAGATGGAAGATGGTTAGGGACAGTAAACCTGCATTGCTGCATTCGCCTTTGCAATGTGCCAGTACATAGTGAAAGAGACACTGGACAAGCATGCAGAGGAACGCAGGGTCACTGTGTGCTCCTTTATAATGCCTGCCGCTGCCACTCACTGTGGAAGCTGCGCCTCAAAGACCAGCTTCTATTTGCTTTGATTACTAGCTGACAAGGCCAGTAGGTAATCATTAAATGCTTTGCAGCATAATCACAAAGCTTCAGCGATGCGGCGAGCACAAGGTAAGTGGTTTTCTTTTTTTTAAATGTAATTTTCTCTCGTCATCGTCTGTCTACTTCCCACCCCACCCCGAGCTACCGCTCTTACCTGCAAGGGCCACTCCATATCTGCATGAGTCAATGGGAAAAGGTAGAATCTCTTTGAAGATCCGTTTATCTTGTTCGTTCCAGCGAGTCACAATGACTGACTTGTGAATGGAAAACGAATTTTGGGGGTCATTGCGAAGACGGGTGGACTTCAGTCCGTCTGCCGTCGTATCATATTTCGGACCGCCTCTGCCTACAAGCAGGCGATCCCACAGGGCAAATTACGATACGACCGCCACCGTGGCGGTCGCATTGCCCATGTTTTGTATTGCAGTGGGTGCTGCACTCTGCAGCACCCGCCGCAAGACAAAACAGACACCCCCCCAAGACAAAACAGACACCCCACACATATTCCTGCACTCTGTGGCAGGCACCTTGCGGTGCCTACCACATGGTGTAAGGATATGTAGGGGGCACCATAGGTTCCCCCAGTGCCTATGTCCCTGGCCCAGGGGGTTAGGGGGCCCCGCTACGGGCCCCGTAATCCGCTTCCGCCTACCGTCTTGCAGCGGGTTGACCGCTGCAGAACGACCAGCAGAAAGGGATATTGTAATCCCGACAGCAGTGCCTGACAGGCACCGATGGCATTCTGGAACTACAGGGAGGACCGACAGGCGGTCAGATACAGACCGCCTGTCGGGACCGTGGAGGTCAGAGTTTACGACTGCCACCCGTCCAGAAGCCATTATAAGATGGCAAACGGAGATCCCTGTTCCGATGGTGGGAAAACCGCCACCGACAGCCTGTAGGTGGCGGTCTCCACGCCATCGTAATCAGGCCCTTTGACTTGCAATGGACTTTGGATTTTTCCCTCAGTAAAGTTTGCCATTTTGAGCAGCAAATTCTTTGTGAGAGAAAGACCTTTTAGTGCATTAGAAAAAAGCCAAGCACAACCACCAATCCCTTTCCAAATAATACATCCAAATTGGTTGATGATGTTTCATGTTTTTAACTTTTTGTCACTTTGTATATCTGTGAAGCAGTAGCGGCTCGTGGAGGGAGTGCAGCGGGGCGGTGGGGCGGGGCGGGGGAGAAGCAGGGTGGGGGGTAGTAAACTACGGCATACGGCCGAACAGAGGTAAGTAAACAAATTAATAAATAAAACAAATTTTGTTGCGCGCGCTGCATCGCATTTGGCAATGCAGCGCGCTCAATGAAATTTGTTTTATTTATTTATTTGTTTACTTACCTCTGTTCGGCCGTAAGCCGTAGTTTACAACCCAACACCCTGCTCCTCCCCCGCCCCACCGCCCCGCGGCACTCCCTCCACGAGCCGCTACTGCTGTGAAGTACATATCCACTTATAGAACTGTAGGTCCTTGGCATTGAGGTGTTATCTGCAGACAGCCTCATGCCTAAATCTACATGAAATGTTAACACTGGTTACCATAAAATAAACACTTTTTCTTTGCACATAAGGAGATGTTAGTTGCCCAATGTAAATAAACTGGAGGGCTGATGCATACTTTTAAGGTCAAGACTAAATAATACCCTGCCACCCTTTCTCTGAGTATGGAAGTCAGAGGCACAGAGAAAATTGATAGCTAGAGCTCCTTGATATTTAAAACTCGATAATTTGTCCAAATACTGCCCTTCTTAAACGGGACAGATTTAAACTGAAAACTGTGCTGTGCTTTGTTGTTCTGTTAGGAACTAATGCACATCATTCTATAACACATTCCTCCAAGGGCTATGGATCTGGTTAACAAAGAAATTTAGAAATTTGCTGAAACTTGTCCTATGCCAGAAAGGGCAGTTTTAATCCAGTATTAAGTAAACGAAGTAAACTCATTTGGTTCTTGAAAATGGCATGAAACTACAAGAAGGGGGCAGAATTTGCGGAATTTCACTATGCGGAATTTTGCTGACTTACATAGACACTCAGCGAGATTCCGCAGAGTTCAGGGAGCGGGTGGCATTCGGCACGCCACTCTACTCGCGCTGATTTGTAGTGCCTGGAGCTTGTTCCACGCTGTAAAATCAGCGAGAACAGCACCACGTGGGGCACCAGAGGGCTCTGCTACTTTCTGCTGCTCAAGTATATTTTCTACTCGAATTGCAACTTTCTCAACGGAAACGGTTGTGACCTGTTACGACCCCCCCACATTGAAAAATCTCACTGGGAGGCATTCTAGAGCCTGAGAATCGCACTAGGGGACGCATATCCTTGCTCGTGCTCACCAACTTAACATTGGCGAGCCATGCACAAGAAAAAACTCCACCACACAGTGTTGGCAGAGCTTTGCCGGAACTCCACATTCCAAGCAGAATGCGAAGTGAGCAAAACACTGCAAACTCCGCTGGCGGAGCGGAGTAATTCGCCCACCCCTAGAAATTACACTTTTAGCAATATGTCGTCGACATATAGAATGTCTTTTCCTTTAAAGACACATAATGCAGAAAAAAATGATCTCCAGATACCAGTAGGACATTGACTCAATCTGAAAATGTCTCTTCACAAGATATTTTCTGTGCACAGACGTCTTTGCGATGCAAACAATTAAAAAATTGTGCAATGCAAAATTCTTAGAAATTTCCTGAATTTCATTAGCATAATTTAAATTTCGCCCTGGCCTGAAGACAGTCCAACATTAAACCAGGGTAAACAAATAGTAGATAAGGTTGTTTTTTATAGTTTCAGTTTACAAAGATTGTTTTCATTTGAGGATTGAAAAGGGACTCCATTCTCTTTCTTCGGAGGTGTCTCATTAACAAGGTTGATCGTAATAAAGCTACCCTCGTATCCAACATACTCTGTCTCAAAGAGTGCCAATACTATTCTCAAACTGGCAACACTTCTCTATAGTTTGCCATCCATTGATGTGCTCCATAGCTACAGTCAGCCCCATGCCAAACATCATTGTGTGACCAGTGAGAATAAAATATTCTCAAGGCAATTCCATCAACTTATTCCATAGACTGTAACTAGATTCTGCATTTTCTAGGGTTCATACATCAATTATTTTTGTGTCTATATAAGTGTGATGTTATGAATCATTAAGAATTACTCATACTAGAAGCAGGGCAAATGGCATATTGCAGGGGCGTGGCCAAGAAAGATGGCGGAATTGACGTGCTTCACCGGAGCTCCCGTCATCTCTTTATCCGATAGCATCCTGGCGGTGGAAAACTGATAATCCACACCCGACCTACTCTCTGACCCCCTTTATCTACGTTGGGGGCCCCGACACATTGAGCTAGGGGACTCCATAAGACGGCGTACCGTGCAAAACCCTCTGTAAGACGGCGGAGTTGCGCGGCCATTTTCCCGGACCTCCTCATACTGGCGAGGTCAGACGCCGGAGGGAAGGAACGATAGCTCTCAAGTCCTAGTCGGCGATCTGTGAAGACTGAGGCTGTGCCGGGTCTTCTCTGTGACTCCTGCCGCCCTGATCGTCATGCAAGGAGCATCTGTAACGCAGGTACGAGCAGAGTGGCCTGTGGGAGAGCTGCGTGATTTGGAAGCCTGAGGCAGCCCGGCGCTGCGTGCGGGTCTCGGCTGCCCGACGCCTTGGTCCCTGTGCTGCGGCGGCCCTACTACGATCGGACCATTTTCCCCGGTGAGTGGCATGAAATCTAGCGGGCTGGTGCCCGATCCTGAGGGGCCTGCATTTATTTTGGCGGAGAGCATGGTTACCCCAGTGGTGTAGAGTGCAGTGGCATAGAGCCCTGTGGTGCAGAGTAGAGTGGTGTAGGGTCCAGTGGCATAGGGTGCATCTCTAGTGCAGTGACATAGAGTGCAGTAGCGTAGAGTTTAGTAGCACATTGTAGTGCGGTGCAGAGTAGAGTGCAGTGGCGTAGAATGTAGTGGCACAGAGAAGAATGGTGCAGAGTAGAGTAAAGTGGCATAGAGTGGTGCAGAGTGGAAGGCAGTGGCGTAGAGTGGAGTGGCGTAGTGTGCAGAAGCATAGAGTGCAGTGGTGTATTGTGGTGCAGAGTAGAGGACTGTATAGAGTGCAGTGGTCTAGAGTAGAGTGGTGCAGGGTAGAGTGCAGTGTCTTAGAGTGCTGTGGCTAAGAGTGCAGTCACATAGAGTGGTGCAGAGTACAGTGCAGTAGCGTAGAGTGCAGTGGCATAGAGTACAGTGGCGTAGAGTGCATTGAAATAGAGTAGAGTGGTGTAGAGTTGAGTGGCACAGAGAAGATTAGAGTGCTGTAGAGTGCAGTAGCATAGAGTGCAATGGTGCAAAGTAGAGTGCAGTGGCGTAAAGCACAATGGTACAGAGTAGAGTGCATTTGCGTAGAGTGCATTGATGTAGAGTGCAGTGGCACAGAATAGAGTGCATTGGAGTAGAGTGAAGTGGTGTAGAGTGCAGTAGCCTAGAGTAGAGTGGTGCAGAGTAGACTGGTGTAGAGTGCAGAGGTGTAGTATAGTGTGGTGCCAAACAGAGTATAGTGGCATAGAGGCAGTAGCATAGAGTGCATTGGCCTAGAGTAGAGTGGTATGGTGTAAAGTGCAATGGCATAGAGTGCAGTGGCATAGAGTAGAGTAGAGTGGTGCAGAGTAGAGTGTCATAGAGTGCACTGGCATAAAGGACAGTGGCACGGAGTGGTGCACAGTAGAGTGGCGTAGAGTGTAGTGGTGTAAAGTACAATGGCCTTGAGTAGAGTGGGGCAGAATAGAGTGCAGAGGCGTAGAGTAGAATGGTGCAGAGTAGAGTGTCATAGACTACATTGGCATAAAGTGCAGTGGTGTGGAGTGGTGCAGAGAAGAATGTCGTACAGTGCAGTAGCATAGAGTGCAGTGGCTTGTCAAGAGTGGTGCAAGTAGAGTGCAGTGGCGAAGTGTGCAGTGGTGTAGAGTACAGTGGTGCAGAGTAGAGTAGAGTACAGTGCAGTGGCCTAGAGTAGAGTTGTGCAGAGTAGAGTGCAGAGGCATAAAGAGCAGTGGCTTTGAGTGGTGCAGAGTAGAGTGGCATAGAGTGCAGTGACATAGAGAGCAGTGGCCTAGACAAGAGTGGTGCAGAGTAGAGAGCAGTGGTGTAGAGTGTAGTGGCCTAGAGTAGAGTTGTGCTGAGTAGAGTGGTGCAGAGTAGAGTGTCGTAGAGTGCAGTGGCATAAAGTGCAGGGCGGGAATGTGCTCCATGAAATATTATGAGGCCATTATTTGTAGGATTTACTACCTTTACAGATTGTCAAAAATAAATGATTGTTAAGCATAACCCATACCTCTTTTTATCTGACATCCAACATTTTACATCAGAAATTTGTGATGGTCTTTCATATAACTGTTTTAAACGTTTAAAATTAATCAATCTTTGTTTTATTTGAACATTAGTCTCCATTTTATTGACTGCAAAATGTTCAGTTTATTTGTTTTAAATTTTCAATAATATGTAAATATGTTTTAGGCATTTGTATATATTTATGTTTCACTTTGTTTGCATATATTACACTAACATGCTGCTAATCCAAAATTATTACAGTCAACTGGCCCGGGCAGGCCTTTTATTCCACCGGGCAATTCCCCTGTGGGCTGGAGCCCATGAAGGACGTTTTTTAGAGCGGGGGGGGGAGGGGAGGGAGGTGCTCCAGGGGCTTCCGTCAGTTTCCCCAGCTCCCCGAGGTTAACTGCAGCAGGGAGGTCAACTGCGGCAGGGACGCGAGGCTTGAAGAGAGTAAAAAAGAGAGAGAGGGAGGGGAAAGTTAGTGAGAAGGCACTCGAGAGGGACAAGAGAGAGAGAAGCGGTGGCGGTTGGTGACATATGAAAATGGTGACGTGAGTGAGGTGAATATTTTGACAAGCACTTTGTGAATCTAGCATTGCCTTTAGGCTCAATGCCAAAGCTCTCAATCGTGGCTTGTTAAGTGTTTTGTTTATAACGTTCGACGACTCAGAGCTCTGAAGTTGCGGCTGAAGGTAATGTGAGTTTCTCACAGTGTGTTAGTCAAAAATGAAAACACAGAGTTCAAAGCATGCACTATACAATCAGTTTTGTGCAAACTCGACCCGAAGGTAATGGAGTGCTTTACATGAGCACCAGTTACATTACACAGCTTCACTTTCATTTTTTATGGGCACAGGGGAGATTAAGTGGTTTGGCCAGAATCGCAGAATGTTGAGCCGGCGCAGAGACTTGAACCTGCTTCCCTAACTACAAAGTTGGCAGCTCTGGTCATTTCGCCACACCTCTTACCTATAAAGAAACACCCTACACAGGAAAACATGCTGGAAATAGCTAACGGCCAGGAAAACAATTTTAAGCAAGAGGAAATACAAGGCATACAATAGAGCAACAAAATCACAGACATGCCATGCATTGCAGTAACGCTTTTTTGTAATGAAAAATGAAACGTTTACTTACCCACTAGCTGCAACACGTCCTCGATGTGCTCCAGTCTGTGGCTCCGAGCGCGAGGTCCACTGCCCCAGCCAACTCCCTTAACCAATCCAGACATTGCTCTCATGCTGTTAATAATGTTAAGCATCAAGAGAGAAGTGCCAGGATTGGTTGGAGCAGGCTGACTCAACACTCCCTCAGGCAGTGGGGGCTGTGCCTGCTCTCCACCCAGCTGTCTAAGTCAACTCGGGTTGGAGAGGTTTGAAGTGCAAATATCGGGCTGGCCATTGCATGATAGCGGGCCAAACCAACATGCGCACTTCAAAATGAAGTGGCCACCACTCCTCCCTGACAAGCTGCAGCAATGGCCTACCGGCCGTGCCTCGCCCTCACACTCGACTTGGGCTTTGCGGAGTAAAAAATATGATGGTAATAAAATCATTGCATTACCATTTTTGTTTCTCGCTTTCTAATCTCGCAGCAGGGGAATGACGCTCCTCAGTCCTTATGGACGAACCACTGCTGGAAAGAAGACAAGTAGAAAGAGAATGGGAGGATGGAAAGAGAGAGATGAAGGGCCTGAGGCTGGTTACAACATTTATGCAAGGACTGCTTTGGTTCCCCAGTTCAGCCTTGGCAGTCACACTAACAGGCAGGCTTTAGGACTTAATATAAATCTTACCAGATCTTTTCAGACCTTATTCTCAGGAGCAGATAATTACTGTGGCCACTGAGCTCCCTTAATGAAAGAAAGTTCAGTGTCCCTAGCAATCTGCACTCAAGATACGAGAGCTGCAACAGAAAGTAGGCCTCACCAAGCATACTAATGGGATTGTGCAGCCAAGATGTAACAATGTGTGGGAGAGTCTTGGCATGGTAGAACACATTAGTCATTTTTGCAATAGGGTAGGAATGTCCAGCCAGCGTTGTTTAGTAATACAACAATAATAATTTCTTAAATATATAAAATACATTTACAGAATAAACACTAAACAAATACAAATACCAAACATGATGTTAGATGTAATCAGATAATCACACAATGAATTCAGAAAGCCTCGCTCAAAATAGTCATGTCATGAAGAAACTGGTAATCCGAAATCAAAATGGTCATCTCATATGAAATACGATCATCACGATGGAACATTGAAACAGTGACCCCTGGCTAAAGTTCATTGCAATGTTCGCGAAGCTCGAAAGCAATCAAAAAACAGAATACAAACCATTCAGGCAAATTGTACCTAATCTGAAACATCTGATCCGTCACACCCTCTCAAAGTACATGCATGTCGGGGACTGCAGGAATAGTGGGCCTGGACAGACAGGAGGGAGGAAAAGTACTGTAGATGGTGTAGAGAGGTTGAGGTTGGCTTTTGAGGGCTGAGGTGCGAGATGTGGGATAGTGAATGAGTTCTCGGGATGGTAGAGCTACAAGGGATAGCACTGGAGTACCAGAGAGTGATCTGGGGGAGCTGAGATCCATTGGCCATTTCGGAATTACCGCCTACTTTTGAATTAACTTTCTCTGTCTAGGAAAGTGCTGATTCCACAAAAGTGTGTTACAAGTTCCAGACCACATGAAACAGACCGCAGGAGTCTCTGAATCTGGATGTAAGGCTAGCCAAAGGGCTGGAATGGTGTGCTTATCAGGCAGAGTCACCACCATCGCGTGCACATGTAGTGGTCACTCTGTTGGAAAGCCAGTGACCAATACTGGTGATGTTTATTATGGGTTCAACTGATGGTCACGAATACCAGGTGTCCTTGGGGTCAGTTCTTCAGGAGTCTGACTTCATTTTGTAGAGAGAGGTAGAGCAGGTTTATGCTCTTTCTGCATCTTGGGTCTCCTTGGACTTGCCTTTGCAAGCATGTGGCAGTGCAATCATTATCAATAACATTTGTTTAACTGCAAGTGAGCAAATAGCAGTAGTCAGAGGTTATTCAAAGTTCATCATTGACTTGTTATTCATCAAAATACATTGAGATAAAAAATAAAGGCAAAACAATGTATATTTTATGGAGGGGGTGGGTAGAACTCACAGAGTTTCACTCTGCGGAATTCCACAGAGCTACATATAAACAACGAGATTCTGCGGAGTTCCGCGGCGGGAGGAATTCGGCGTATAGCGCTGTTCACGCTGATTTTTAGCACCAGGACCTTGTTCCACACTGTAAAATCAGCAGGCACACCATGCGACATGCTAGAGGGTGCTGCTTCTTTCTACCACTTGAGTAGATTTTCTACTCAAGCGGCAGCTTTCTCAATGCGAATGGTCGTGATCTGCCGTGAATGCCCGCTATGAGAAATCTAACCAGGAGGCGATCTAGTGCCCGAAAATCACGCGGAGGATGCAAATTCTTAACGTTGGTGAGCCACTATGAGAGAAAAATCTCTGCCATGCGACGGTTGGGGGAGTTTTGCCTGAATTCCGCTTTCCAAGTGGAACACGCAGTGGGCAATACTCTGCGAACTCTGCCGGCGGAGCGGAAATATTCGCCCATCCCAAAATTTATGCATATTTTACGAGGTGATTTTAATGACCACGGCTGTCCATGGTTGATGTAACACCAGCTTTCATGGACGACTTAAAAGTGACCCAGGAAATTATTCACCCATTTTGCACATTCCTGCATTGACATGCTGATAAAATGAAATATTAAATTAACAAATAACGTTATAAGTTTACTATCGATCAGAACAAAAGAAACAAAAATTCCAGAAAGGTCCAAGTACTTTGGAAATTACAATCTGGCAGTGAAATCTGGCTTTTTATAAGACATGGTGAAACTGACTGGCATAGTGGAAGAAAGCATGATG
The DNA here is from genome assembly GCA_963921515.1 of Calotriton arnoldi. Lineage (NCBI taxonomy): Eukaryota > Metazoa > Chordata > Amphibia > Caudata > Salamandridae > Calotriton > Calotriton arnoldi. Next base: position 834,724 of record CAWUFW010003908.1, read on the forward strand.
TTCAGTATTCTATTGTAACCGTGGGCCAGATGTACTAACATTAGGAATTGCGATTTCCAAATTGGGATTCTTACCAAATCACAATCTGGAAATCGCAATTCCTAATGTACGAAAGTATTATATATTTAAACTAGAAATTCCTGGTAGTTTCACAAATCGATAAGGGGGGCAGAAAGCACACGAGGCACCACTGATTTATTTTGCAAATAAAAATAGAGGGGTGGGGGCTCTCCAGAATGGGCCTGGCTATGCGCCCAACCCTAACTAAAGGGGAAACAGTCTTTCTGACCCCCGTCGGTCAGATGTAGGCAATTGTCACCGATCTGACATTCCGGGGAGGCACAGAGCCCACTTGGTACCAGGGATTTATTTTTTAAATAAAAATAGAGGGGTAGGGGCTGCCCAGAATGGGCATGGCCATGCCCCATCCCCTTCTAAAATGGGAAACAGTCTTTCTGCCCCCCCAGTGGGCAGATGGGGCCAATTACATCTGATCTTCCCCCCAAGGGGCACAAAGCCCACTAGGCACCAGGATTAAAAAATATATATAGAGGGTTGGGGGCTGCCCAGAATTAGCATGGGCAAGGCCATGTTCACCCCTAATAAAAGGGGAAATGGTCTTTCTTACCCCCTGGGGGGTCAGATGTGGGCACTTCCCCCGATCATACCACAAAGTATTCCCCCAAGTCTCCCAATGAAAATGGCACCTCATTTGTGTGCGTGGGCCAAGAGACTTTGTCACAGAAGGACCAAAAGTGCTACATGATGAGATTAGCAATAGGGGTAGCTGCGGGATTTGGGGCCATGCTCGGCCGCCACCTATGGAAAACTTCCAAGCACAGAAATTTTTTAAATAAAGACAACCATGGGATTCCAGGGTGATGTGCCTTGTGTGAATCCCATGAGGTTTTCTTACCCACAATACCCAGCAAACCTGAAACCTTGCCTGAAATCACACAATTTCCTTACATTTCTGTGATGGAAACTTACGGAACTCACTGAAATATATTTTTTTAGTCAAAGTTTGAGGATTGCAAGGGATTCTGGGAAAAACAACCTGATAACAGCCACACAAGTCACCCCATCCTGAGTTCCCTTTAGGTGTCTAGTATTAAAAAATGTACAGGTTTGCTAGGTTTCCCTAGGCATCCGATGAGCTAGGGCCCAAAATTTACATTTACCTACCTTGCAAAAAACAGGTCAGTTTTGAGTGGAAAAATATGATGTGTGATGTGTCCATGTTGCATTTTGGGCCATTTTTTGTCACAGGCATTAGGTCTACCACCACAAATGAATTACGATTTTTATTGGAACACTTAGGAAAATGCTGGGTGGAAGGAAGTTTGTGACTCCCCGCAGAATCCAGAACTTTCCATCACAGAAATGTGAGGAAAATGCGTGTTTTTAGTCAAAGTTTGAGGTTTGCAAGGGATTCTGGGACAAACAACCTGGTGAGAGCCATGCAAGTCACCCCATCCTGGATTCCCCTAGTTGTCTAGTTTTAAAAAATGTACAGGTTTGCTAGGTTTCCCTAGGTGCCGGCTGAGCTATGGCCCAAAATCCACATCTACCCACTTTGCAAAAAACTGTTCAGTTTTGAATGGAAAAATTTGATGGATCCATATTGTGTTTTGGGTCGTTTCCTGTCGTGCGCACTAGAGCTACCCACACAAGTGAGGTACCATTTTTATTGGAAACTTAGCGAAATGCTAGGTGGAAGGAAGTTTGTGGCTACCTGCAGATTTCAGAACTTTTCATCACAGAAATGTGAGGAAAATGTGTTTTTTTAGTCTAAGTTTGAGGTTTGCAAGGAATTCTTGGAAAAACACCCTGATCAGAGCCACGCAAGTCAACCCACCCTGGATTTCCCTATAGATCTAGATTTAAAAATGTACAGGTTTGCTAGGTTTCCCTAGTTGCTGACTGAGATAGGGCCCAAAATCCACAGATACCCACGTTACAAAAAAAAGGGTCAGTTTTGAGTGGAAAAATGTGATGAATCCATGTTGAGTTTTGGGCTGTTTCCTGTTGCAAACACTAGGCCTACCTACCTGCACAAGTGGGGTACCATTTTTATCAGAAGACATGTGGGAGCATACAATAGTAGGATATTTGTTATTACAGATTAGATTGTGCTGCATTTGTACCTTCCAAATGTAAGCCAGTGTGTAACAGAGAAGACATTTTGAAAAATACCCTTTAAATCATATGCTCCTACACGTACCCACAAATTCAGAGATGTACAAATAACCACTGCTCCTAAACTCCATACCTTGTGTCCTTTTCATAAATACATAGGTTACCTTGATACAAAACATAATGGTATATTGCTTTAGTAAATCGGCCATTGTGACAAAAAGTTACAGATGAAAACGTTGTAACAAAGTTTCTTTGGAAGAACCTTGAGGGATCTAAACATATGACCCCTTGCTGAACTTGTAAATGTGTTCCTTTTCAGAAATATATAGCTTTCCTGGATTCCCCATGGGTTTAACACTGGTTTCCACCACAAACTGTCAGTCCATTGCAGGGGAATCTGCAAACCCTGGGTACCTTTAGGATCATCAGGCTGTTGAAAAAAAAGATACAAGGTGGCCATGGATACCTTATGTGGACAAAAAGCTATGGAGGCTTAAGCACAAACTATTCTAACTAGCCAAAGAAGTGCTCAGCCGGGGAGGGGGGGGGGGCTTAGCAGCTAAGGGGTTAATGCATAACAATGTGAATCCAAATACGGAATGGCAACTCTAGTTGACTTTTGTTAATAAAAAAAGCATTTTTGCACTTACTAACAGTACAATTCTGTGAATCGGGCCATTTGCGACATCAAAAAAGTATCGTACATGTGGCCCCACGATTTTTATTTTCAAAAAGATGTGCAGTAATTATTCATAGAACATTGAGTAGTTTCTATGTCCTTACAATTCTTATGGAGGCTAACTACTGCAAAATTAAATTTCTTCATGCAGTGGTTTGCTACACCATCAATTTATGGTACAGAATATTGATTTCATCATGACAGTTTGATATTACATATGGCTTTTTAGAAGCCCATGTACAATTATTTTCCATTTCATGTCCAAAAGTTTTGAAATTATACATATGGCTTTGAGAATAATGTTTTTATTTGTTTTCAGAGTTGCATTTCTATGAATGTGTTAGTTAGCTGATCATAAAAAACCCAGTGTTTCTTTATGCAAAAACGCAGCGGTTGTTTGATGTGTACCTGTCTAGAATATTACTTTTCTGTTACTTATCTGTTTCAGTAGAAGTAATTGCTTTGCTATAATTAACTATTTACACCCACATTAAGTATGCATTCAATTATTTTTACAACTTATTATTATCATTCTCTAAGGATAGTCATATTAGCTTCAGAAACAGAGTGTTATATCTATTAAATTATAAATAATATTTAGAACACAAATGCAACTAAAGCTCATTAGTCTTCTAGTAACCTGTCAGACTTTTCATGTGGTACTTTCTCAGTTACTAATAAATACTCTTCTTCATTCCCAAACTATCCAAATATGGAGACTAAAGGCTTGATTTATAAATTGACAGATATGGTACGCCATCGCAGTCATGATGGAGTGTCATGTCCACCAAACCCTCGTTCTGCCTACCTAAGTATGAGTCAGGTGGACGTTGGTGTTCCGATGATGGAGCCCTGCTGGCTCTGATGTCGGAAAAGTTACTCCAATGGTCGGAGAGAGTGGAGCTGTCAGAGAAAGGGCATCAGGCCTCCAGTCCCATTTAGAGCAGGTTTAATGACTTTTTCTTCGATCGGTCATAGGCAGAAAAAATAATGACCCCAACACCCTGGGAGAAAACTTTCATGGTGTAGGGCCATTTTTTTTCATATTACAGAAACAAACTCCTGCTTTGGGAGTTTGTTTATGGAAAACTAAAAAGTGGAGCGCGGCTGTCAGGAACATGGCAGACATGCACTTAACTTTTTGTCCCATCACTGGAGCTGTCATGGAGGCACATATATCATTGATAGGCAGGTGGTGGTCTTTTAATTTGGCGGTGGCAGTCTGGCTGGGGTGGCAGAGGAGATGACCTCCACCACTGTAATGAATGGACGGCCACCAGCCAGGGTATAAATTCATAGGTATAAATTCAACCCCTAAGGCCCTGATTACGAGTTTTTGGCAGAGCGGTCGTGTGGCGGTGCAAAACGCCATGCCACCACTCCGCCAAAGTTAGCAATGCCTGCCCGTTGGATTATGACTTTTTAGTAGTCTGGCAGGTGGGCTGCGGTGCCTCTTTTAAAGGTGGCAGTGCCATTAAAAAAGGCACCGCAATGGGACTGCACTACAAGGTTCCTGCACAGCATGAACTCGAAAGTCCATGCCGTGCAGGAACCTATGTACATGCACATAGGTGGGCACATGTTATGCCCCCCTGTGTGCATCCACATATGTTTGAGGCACAGGAGGCCCTGTAGGGCCCTCTTTGTTTCCTCTCCTCCAGGGTTTTCATGGCGGTGGAACCACTGTGAAAAGCCTGGCTGAGAGGAAACTCGGAATATGCTTGGGGGGACCTTGGCGGTCCTGCCAAGCACATTGCGTCCTCTGACTGCCACTCCTATGCCAGGGAGCGGCGGTTCTCTGACGGAGCAGGCGGTCGCAGGGCAGTCTGACTGCCAAAGTCGTATTTGGGAGGTCGGACCACCGGTGCCGCGGAGGCTGGATCCGCCACAGCTGCGCCACTACGAGTCTGGCGGTCCGGTGATCGGCAGACTCGTAAGTGTCCATCCACTTTCATGGACTGAATTAATATTTAATTGAAGTTACGACTAACAAAATATGCACATTTTTTAAAGGACATCTCTATGTAAAAGTCAGCAAAGTTCCCCAGAGACAAACACCCACCTGGATGCAGTCCCAGGAATATTGAATATATTTATTGGAAGCAGCAGAACAAGATTACTACTGGGATTAAACATTACAAAATTAATTACAATCATGCATATACTCTGTAGTTACATAGATATTAATGCATTTAACACCAAAGGAAAAAATGCCTGGGGTAGAACTTTACTGCTGAAGAAAAAAATATAGCACTGGAAAAATATATTTTAATTTCAGGTAATTGCCTGAGGCGTTTAGTTACAGAAGTTGCTTTGGATATTTCACTTTTATATCCCAGCGCAGAGCTTTTCATATTTTGTAAGGTAAATTTCATCATTTGTAGACAATATTTTACGCTTTCTGGTGGTAATGAAATGACTACTGGTGGAAATGTATATACCAACAGTAATTTTACCTGCAATGTTACCCTTTTTAGGTCGAGCCTCGAGTAGCGCGCAAGCGCTGCTTAGAGGCGAAGACTTATTGTAAGCGAGTTTTCAAAGCAGTCCAACAAACGCTCGTGCGTCGTGGCTGGCCTTTTTGAGATGGGTACGCGCTGCAAACATGTGTTTCCAATTATCGTGCCCAGACGCGGGCGCGATAAGTGGAAACACATGTCTGCCGCGCGTACTCATCCAAAGGCCAGCCACGACGCACGAGCGTTTTTGGGACTGCTTTGCAGGCTGCCGCGCCGCTCGCCCCCGCTCCATGTCCCCCGATGCGCCCGTAGCTTCCGGCTTCGCTCACCTTCTGCGGCTCACCGCTCGCGGCCCCGCTCCCCACATGATTTCCGTCGCCGTTTTCTTGGATACTGCAGCAGCTGAATTCGTGATATGAATGGCGTTAGGGTAATCCTTTTCTTTGGGTCGCCGAAGAATAGAACTCATCCCTGAGAAGTGTACAGGATTTTGACGGTGCCCGAGCCGTGTACACGCTTTCGTACCCTATTTCAGGACCGGGTATAACCGCTTTTTGCTGCTTGAGTCAAGGTTGTAATAGGAAAGTGCCTTTTGAATAAAACTGCCTACGTTGCAGGTAAGTAACTTTTCCAATTTAGGACACATAAATGTCCTTTTTGTGCACTTACTATGTAGTACTGTGTTACCTCTTCTTTTGTTTTGAAAAATGTACACTTCTGAAATATTCCCTAACATAAATAATACTTTAATGCCCGAGGTTCTGTAGAGGGATGGTGTTTCAGGAGAAGCCGTTTTGCATCCGTTTAGGTACCACGGCGTATATTGAGGCAAATCACTATCTCCCTATGCTTCAATTATTAAAGTATTTGTAATGTAAATCTGTAAAAACTCAAATGTACAGTGTTCCGTCCACGACTGTCTGACATGCACGTTCTTATCCTTATTACAATCTAATTTCTGCTATTCGGTCTTGGCAGGATCACTTGCATTATACTATGGTTTGAACAGCACCTCATGTTTGAGGTACCCCGCCCCAATAAAAATGTCTCTGAAGTAAGTGCTCACTGTTCCTTGAAGTAGAAGCCCGCCAGTTCACAAATCGGTTAACAATACAAGATCATCTGATGTTCAGCAGCATTGACCTAGACTAGAGCAAGAGGCTGGCTTAAATGGCGGAGGCCTGGGTGATGGATTTATTGTGATGTGACAACTAGGATCTTTCGAGACCATGGCTACATTTGCTAAAATGTGACATTGCATCTTATTTTTGTGTGTCTAGACTTCTTGGGGATGAAAATGGTTGGCGAGTTGCTTCGGATGGGCGGAGCGTTCTTCATGCCACGCACATTTCGGGAAATAAGCTGTACTGGGCGGTGTTTGCTGAATACGTGAAAACCATGCTGCGGGTAAAAAGCCAAGTATTGTTTGCTATTGGAAACGGTATTTAAAAAAAAAAAAAGGTTGTTTCCCAAATAGGTATTAAAACATCCTTCATCCATCTTGTAATTGACTATCGTGACAGTAAGTGGTAGAACCTGTACTCTTATTCTGGTTTTAGCTCGTTCTCATTTTCTGTTACTAACGGACGCCCATATCTTTGACTTTCTGTAGGGTCTCGTTCCCTTGGTTAATAAAGACAGAGACTTTTCAACCCTTCATTAATTCCTGAGCTTGGAAGTTTGTATCTGATGAAGTAGCTCTCCTTGAATTAGTCTCTTTCAAACGTTAGTATGCTTTGGCACCGCTGGATTGCAGAAGTGACTCCAGGTCCAATACCAATGAAGCATTTCTCTCAGTGGGTTCAAAAACAGGAACCTCAGTCTAAAGCAAAGCAGATCACTCTAGTTGTTCTCCGGGTGGCCCCCAAACACAGTACTCCGATAACTTGACTTATCTAGTTCAGTGCTACACTATTCCACCCCAAAAAAGCTGTTATAAAATTACAAATTATTAATTTCAGATTATTATGTTGAGTGCTTGGCTTTTATGTTTTTTCTAAATTGATCTTTATTAACATTTAGCAATGTACAGTGGGAAAACAATGTATAATACATTTTGTGGCCCAGTCCAGCGCTCAATCATGCAAGCAGTCAACTTTGAACTCGACATAGTTGGGTGCGCGTTGATCCTGTATGTCCATGTGCCGTGATGTGAGCAGTGGAAGGTTTGTTTGAACCGTGTCTGGAGTGCTGCACAGTGTCCCTGCGTGAGTGTCCCATAGTCCTCGGTGGGAAGGCTGAGGGAACGGTGGCCAGAGTCCGGCCGGGTTTTTGTATTGGTTGGAACTGATTTATGATTGTTTTGTAGTATGAAATAGATGTTTATTACAATGAAACATTACTCATACATATTCATTCTACTTTCCAAGAACATGTATTGTAAATTTGTTGAATTATTTTACTGACACAAGTGAATGCCTGAATATAGTAGATGTTTGTAGCATCAGGAAAAATTGGGTCCACTGACTGATCAGTTGTTTAAATATCAGAGAACCACCTGTGACTCAATTTTCGGGCTTCATAATCTCGGTCCAGTCATCTAAATCTACGTGAGTGATTTTTGCTTACCCATAATCCTTTGTCCAGCGGCGGTTCCTCCGCTGAGGCGGAGGAACGTCACCCCACTGCATCAACTGCTAGCTCAATACAAACAAGCATTTGCAATGCAATAGGTCTCGCATTTACACGAGTTTGAGCTATTGCATTGTAAATGACAATGCCTTTTATTTATGTTTTGGTTTTTAAAACATAAATAAAAGGCATTGTCATTTACAATGCTAATAGCTTAAACTCTCACAAAAGCGAGACCTATTGCATTGCAAATGCTTGTTATATATATAATTATTTTACTACAAAGGGATAGTTTCTGCTTATACAATGTGTAATATTATCACCACTCTGTAGCAAGACTTCAGTTTCATTGCCTCCATTGCATCTATATTTCTCAAAGTCCAGGAATTATTAAATTCTTTGCAAAATGGAACACTAACATTTATGAAGAACTGGGCAAAGTGCAAGCGCATGGTGGTGCATATGGTTTTGATGGAATAGAAAACATGAACTTGAAGTTAATGGTGAAAATTTAAAATCTTACTCTAAAATGTAACACAATTCTTAGCAAAATATCATGCACATTGCGAGTTTGCAAACATCATATTTTGGGAACAAAGGCCATGAAACACAAAGCACGTATTCACATCATTATTATTACATCATTATGCCAAGATTGCACTATTTTTTGACATTGGATTCACTTTTTGTGTTTTTGAGCATTTTACTGGTATGGTTGGTTGAGTTTCTTTCACCTGCTAACCACAAGTTTTCAGAATGTGAACAATACCAAGCGGAACACCAACAATTGATGCTTTTAGATTACATTTTGAGGCCTAACATTTGCCAGGAACTTTTGTTTTTAGTAAACTTATACATACTCTTTGTGCAGGGAGCGCTCAGTAAACCCTTTTCATCCATTGATCTGCTATAGTGTTATTCACATTTTTCTTCTTCCAGCTGCAGCAGTCAGTATCAGGCACATGGTGAGCCCACTTCACCCATTGGTTTACCTGACTGTGAGTGATGCTATTCTGCACTTGTTCAATGTGCACAATCCACACAGTAAATGGTCCCCATCAGTGGCAGTGAATACTGGTGCAATGTGTGCTTTACATTATATATATATATATATATATATATATATATATATATATATATATATATATATATATATATAGAGAGAGAGAGAGAGAGAGAGATATATAGATATATATATATATATATATATATATATATATATATATATGCAATGTGTGCTTTTACATGAGATATATATATACATATATATATATATATAGTGTGTATGTATAATATATATAATATATATTCACTAAAAAATACAAAGGTTTCAAAGACGCTATAGTTAGGCTCAGATTTCACTCGTATAAGAACATTGAAATTCAGCAGTAATAGTTACCTGACCTAACTATAACTTATGCCCCTGCAAGGAACTGTTAATGACCTCACATATTACATCAATTATGAGGTGGTCAGTGACATCACTGATGACATCTCAAATGATATCAGTGATTACAGCATCTAGTGATTGTGTTTCATAAATGTTTATGCAACTTAAAGATATATAATAACCGACTGCATTACTTAAATTATTATTTGTTCTCTACTACTAATCAGTTATACTATTTCTAACATATGTCATCTGAGTGGCTGTGTCACTGTCTGTATCAGTGTGTGAGTGGGTTTCTTAGTGGCAGTATGGATGTGTGACTGGGTATGTGAGTGGCTGTATAGGTCTGTCAGTGGGTTTGTGAGTGGTTGTATAGGCCTGTCAGTGGGTGTGTGAGTGGCTGTATATGTCTGTGAATGGGTGGCTGAGTCGTTTTTGGGTGTGTGAGTGGCTGGGTCAGTGGTTGAATTTGTGTGTGCGTAGTTGTATGGGTGTGTGAGTGTCTGAGTGGTTGTATGGTTGTATGAAAAGGTGTGTGAGTTGTATATTAGTGTGTGAGTGGGTATGTAAGTAGTTGTATTGCTATGTGACTGAGTGAATAACTGTGTGGGTATGTGAGTGAGTGTGTTAGTGGTTGTATGAGTGGGTGTCGCAGTGGTTGTAAGGGTCTTTAAGTGGGTGTGTGAGTGGTTGAGTGAGTGTGCGAGTGGGTGTGTGAGCAGTTGCATGCATGTGTGAGAGGGTGTGCAACTGGTTGTATGGATCTATAAGTGGGTGTGTGAGTGGTTGTGTGGGTGGGTGTATGAGTGGTTGTGTGGGTGTGTGAGTAGGTGTGTAAGTGGTTGTGTGAGTGGTTGTTTGGGTGGTTGTGTGAGTGGTTGTATGTGTATGTGTCTAAGAGTGGGTGGGTGAGTGCTTGAGTGGGTTTGTGAGTGGGTGTGTGAGTAGTTGTATGGGTATGTGAGTGGGTGTGTGAGTGGTTCTGTGGATGATGTCATCAGTGATATAATTTGAGATGTCATCAGTGATGTCATCAGTGATGCCACTGACCATGTCATGAGTGATGTACATTGCAGGGGTGAAAGTTATAGTTAGTTAAGGTAACTATAACTGCTGAATTTCAATGGTTTTGAATGAGTGAAATCTGAGCCTAACTATAACGTCCCCATAACCTTTGTTTTTTTCAGAGAATTTCTAAGGTTTTTAAATTCTATTTCCTAATTAAAACGTCCTGTAACCTTTGTTTTGTTCAGTGAATTTCTAAGTTTAAAAAAATGTTATTATCTAACTATAACATCCCTGTAAACTTTAGTTTTTTTAGGAAATGTTGAAGATTTTTTACATTTTATTTCCTAACTGTAACCTGTAACCTTTGAGAGTGTGTGTGTGTGGCTCTATAAATCAGTGAGTGGGTGTGTGAGTGTCTGAATGGGTCTGTGAATGGGTGTGTGAGTGACTAAGTGGTACTGTGAGTGGGTGCATAAATGTGTGAGTGGGCCTGTGTATGGGTGTGTGAGTGTCTGTGTGGGTCTGTGAGTGAGTGTGTGAGTGTCTGAGTGGGTCTGTGAGTGGGTATGTGAGTGTCTGAGTGGGTCCGTGAGTGGGTGCATAAGTTTCTCAGTGGGTATGTGAGTGGGTGTGTGAGTGCCTCTGGAGGTCTGTGAGTGAGTGCATGAGTGTTTCAATGGGTCTGTGAGTGAGTGCATGAGGGTCTTATTAGGACTGTGAGTGGGTAAATAAAGTGTTTGAGTGGGTCTGTGAGTTGATGCATGACTGGCTGGGTGTGTCTGCAAGTGGGTGCATGAGCCTGGGTCTCTAAGTGAATGTATTAATGTCTGAATGAGTCTGTGAATGTATTTTTTTTTTTAAATTCAGTGATATTTGCAAATTTGTTGCGATGTTACAGCGGGGGCCACGCTGAGCGTCGTGACGCATTCGCAAATATCGCCCATGGAAAGATAACAATTTTTACCATATTATACGCATCAGGGTCCATCAAAGACCCCTATATTCCAGCCATGGGGTCAGGTGCCTCTACCTGGCCCCTTCTATTTCTTTTATCATCCATTTTCACACACCCCCAGACCATGTCATGTTACATAAAATGCAAACACAAGGAGATGATGGACGGAGCGCTGAAACTTTTCAGACACTCACCCCCAGTCACAGATCAGGGTTTAATCCATCATCGTTCTTTAGCTCACTTCGCCACCCCAGTTCAGACACAGCTATATGCAAATCAGTCTTGACCCTGTGCCTCATGGGAACAGTCCAGCCTGAACTGCCAAACCATGTCTTCCCTGGACCGGAAACAAGCATCCTGGGACTGGTTTCAGGCTAACAGCCCTCATCAGCCAGGCTAACTTGAATCCAGTGGCAAAGTGAGCAAAAGACCCACGTCTGGGCATACCCTGCCCACTTAGGGCGAACAAAGCAAACACAAGGAGATGATGGACGGAGCGCTGAAACTTTTCAGACACTCACCCCAGTCACAGATCTGGGTTTAATCCATCATCGCTCTTTAGCTCACTTCGCCACCCCAGTTCAGACACAGCTATATGCAAATCAGTCTTGACTCTGAACCTCATGGGAACAGCCCAGCCCGAACTGCCAAGCCATGTCTTCCCTGGACCAGAAACAAGCATCCTTGGACCAGTTTCGGGCTAGCAGCCCTCATCAGCCAGGCTAGCTTGAATCCAGTTGCAAAGTGAGCAAGGGACCCACGTCTGGGCATACCCTGCCCACTTAGGGCGAACAAAGCAAACACAAGGAGATGATGGACGGAGCGCTGAAACTTTTGAGACACTCACCCGCAGTCACAGATCTGGGTGTAATCCATCATCGTACTTTAGCTCACTTTGCCACCCCAGTTCAGACACAGCTATATGCAAATCAGTCTTGACCCTAGGGTGACCCGTAAGGGTGAGTAGCTGCCCTGGCCGCTGCACCACACCTCTCCACTAAGCATACTGGGACTGGTTTCGGGCTAACAGCCCTCATCAGCCAGGCTAGCTTGAATCCAGTGGCAAAGTGAGCAAGGGACCCACGTCTGGGCATACCCTGCCAACTTAGAGCGAACAAAGCAAACACAAGGAGATGATGGACGGAGCGCTGAAACTTTTGAGACACTCACCCCCAGTCACAGATCTGGGTGTAATCCATCATCGTACTTTAGCTCACTTTGCCACCCCAGTTCAGACACAGCTATATGCAAATCAGTCTTGACCCTGTGCCTCATGGGAACAGTCCAGCTCGAACTACCAAGCCATGTCTTCCCTGGACCGGAAACAGGCATCCTGGGACCGGTTTTGGGCTAACAGCCCTCTTCAGCCAGGCTAGCTTGAATCCAGTGGCAAAGTGAGCAAGGGACCCACGTCTGGGCATACCCTGCCAACTTAGGGCGAACAAAGTAAACATAAAGAGATGATGGAAGGAGCGCTGAAACTTTTCAGACACTCACCCCCAGTCACAGATCTGGGTTTAATCCATCATCGTTCTTTAGCTCACTTCGCCACCCCATTTCAGACACAGCTATATTAATATCAGTATTGACCCTGTGCCTCATGGGAACGGTCCAGCCCGAACTGCCAAGCCATGTCTTCCCTGGACTGGAAACAAGCATCCTGGGACCGGTTTCGGGCTAACAGCCCTCTACAGCCAGGCTTGCTTGAATCCAGTGGCAAAGTGAGCAAGGGACACACGTCTGGGCATACCCTGCCAACATAGGGAGAACAAAGCAAACACAAGGAGATGATGGACGGAGCGCTGAAACTTTTCAGACACTCACCACCCAGTCACAGATCTGGGTTTAATCCATCATCGTTCTTTAGCTCACTTCGCCACCCCAGTTCAGACACAGCTATATGCAAATCAGTCTTGACCCTGTGCCTCATGGGAACAGTCAAGCCCAAACTGCCAAACCATGTCTTCCCTGGACCAGAAACAAGCATCCTGGGACTGGTTTCGGGCTAACAGCCCTCATCAGCCAGGCTAGCTTGAATCCAGTAGCAAAGTGAGCAAGAGACCCACGTCTGGGCATTCCCTGCCAACTTAGGGCGATCAAAGCAAACACAAGGAGATGATGGACGGAGCGCTGAAACATTTCAGAGACTCACCCCCGTCACAGATCTGGGTTTAATCCATCATCGTTCTTTAGCTCACTTCGCCACCCCAGTTCAGACACAGCTATATGCAAATCAGCCTTGACCCTGTGCCTCATGGGAACAGTCCCGCCCGAACTGCCAAGCCATGTCTTCCCTGGACCGGAAACAAGCATCCTGGGACCGGTTTCGGGCTAACAGCCCTCATCAGCCAGGCTAGTTTGAATCCAGTTGCAAAGTGAACAAGGGACCCACGTCTGGGAATACCCTGCCAACTTAGGGTGAACAAAGCAAACACAAGGAGATGATGGACGGAGCGCTGAAACTTTTCAGACACTCACCCCCAGTCACAGATATGGGTTTAATCCATCATCGTTCCTTAGCTCACTTCGCCACCCCAGTTCAGACACAGCTATATGCAAATCAGTCTTGACCCTGTGCCTCATGGGAACAGTCCAGCCCGACTGCCAAGCCATGTCTTCTCTGGACCAGAAACAAGCATCCTGGGACCGGTTTCGGGCTAACAGCCCTCATCAGCCAGGCTAGCTTGAATCCAGTGGCAAAGTGAGCAAGGGACCCACGTCTGGGCATACCCTGCCAACTTAGGGCGAACAAAGCAAACACAAGGAGATGATGGACGGAGCACTGAAACTTTTCAGACACTCACCCCCAGTCACAGATCTGGGTTTAATCCATCATCGTACTTTAGCTCACTTTGCCACCCCAGTTCAGACACAGCTATATGCAAATCAGTCTTGACCCTGTGCCTCATGGGAACAGTCCAGCCCGAACTGCCAAGCCATGTCTTCCCTGGACCGGAAACAGGCATCCTGGGACCGGTTTTGGGCTAACAGCCCTCTTCAGCCAGGCTAGCTTGAATCCAGTGGCAAAGTGAGCAAGGGACCCACGTCTGGGCATACCCTGCCAACTTAGGGCGAACAAAGCAAACACAAGGAGATGATGGACGGAGCGCTGAAAATTTTCAGACACTCACCCCCAGTCACAGATCTGGGTTTAATCCATCATCGTTCTTTAGCTCACTTCGCCACCCCAGTTCAGACACAGCTATATGCAAATCAGTCTTGACCTTGTGCCTCATGGGAACAGTCCAGCCCGAACTGCCAAGCCATGTCTTCCCTGGTCCGGAAACAAGCATCCTGGGACCAGTTTCGGGCTAACAGCCCTCATCAGCCAGGCTAGCTTGAATCCAGTGGCAAAGTGAGCAAGGGACCCACGTGTGGGCATACCCTGCCAACTTAGGGCGAATAAAGCAAACACAAGGAGATGATGGACGGAGCGCTGAAACTTTTCAGATGATGGACGGAGCGCTGAAACTTTTCAGACACTCACCCCCAGTCACAGATCTGGGTTTAATCCATCATCATTCTTTAGCTCACTTTGCCACCCCAGTTCAGACACGGCTATATGCAAATCAGTCTTGACCCTGTGCCTCATGGGAACGGTCAGCCCGAACTGCCAAGCCATGTCTTCGCTGGACCGGAAACAAGCATCCTGGGACCGATTTCAGGCTAACAGCCCTCATCAGCCAGGCTAGCTTGAATCCAGTGGCAAAGTGAGCAAGGGACCCACAGCTGGGCATACCCTGCCAACTTAGGGCAAACAAAGCAAACACAAGTAAATGATGGACGGAGCGCTGAAACTTTTCAGACACTCACCACCCAGTCACAGATCTGGGTTTAATCCATCATTGTTCTTTAGCTCACTTCGCCACCCCAGTTCAGACACAGCTATATGCAAATCAGTCTTGACCCTGTGCTTCATGGGAACAGTCCAGCCCGAACTGCAAAGCCAAGTCTTCCCTGGACTGAAACAAGCATCCTGGGACTGGTTTCAGGCTAACAGCCCTCATCAGCCAGGCTAGCTTGAATCCAGTGGCAAAGTGAGCAAGGGACCCACAGCTGGGCATACCCTGCCAACTTAGGGCAAACAAAGCAAACAAAAGGAGATGATGGACGGAGCGCTGAAACTTTTCAGACACTCACCCCCGTCACAGATCTGGGTTTAATCCATCATCGTTCTTTAGCTCACTTTGCCACCCCAGTTCAGACACAGCTATATGCAGATCAGTCTTGACCCTGTGCCTCATGGGAACAGTCCCACCCGAACTGCCAAGCCATGTCTTCCCTGGACCGGAAACAAGCATCCTGGGACAGGTACCAGATCTCTGTACTGGGGTGAATGTATGAGATTGTTGTGCATTCTGTCCATCAATTGTTCTTTTTGCATTTGTCACCCCGAGCGGGACGGGTATGCCCAGACGTGGGTCCCGTGCTCTCCATTCCACTGGAGTCAAGCTATCCTGGCTGATGAGTGGTGAAACCCCGAAACTGGTCCTAGGATGCTTGTTTCCAGACCAGGGAGGACCTGGCCTGGCAGTTCAGGCTGGACTGTTCCCATTTGGTGCAGGGTCAAAAAATCAATGGATTTAGGCCCAGATCTCTGTACTGGGATGAATGTATGACATTGTTCTGCATTCTGTCCATCAATTGTTCTTTTTGCATTTGTCACCCCGAGTGGGACGGGTATGCCCAGACGTGGGCCCGTGCTCTCCATGCCACTGGAGTCAAGCTATCCTGGCTGATGAGGGGTGAAACCCCGAAACTGGTCCTAGGATGCTTGTTGCCAGACCAGGGAGGACCTGGCCTGGCAGTTCGGGCTGGACTGTTCCCATTGGGCGCAGGGTCAAGACTGATTTGCATATGGCTGGGTCCAAACTGGAATGGCATGGTGAGCAAAAAAACAATGGATTTAGGCCCAGATCTCTGTACTGGGGTGAATGTATGACATTGTTCTGCATTCTGTCCATCAATTGTTCTTTTTGCACATGTTACATAAAATGGCGGCCACAACTTTCGACTCAGTTTGTGGCCAGCCAATCACAGCATTTCTGTTGGCGCGTGAATTTGTGACTCGTCGCAAAGGCTTCACGCCTATAGATATACAAATGTATTTTTCCTGTAATATCTCAAAAACTACTGAACAGATTGACACAAAATAACAAAAAGGGCTCTTTCTGGACCAGGAACTACCTTTCTGCCAAATTTGGTGAAATTCTATCCAGCAGTTCGGACCGTAGTCATGTTCAAATTCCCTGTGGGAATTAACATGGGAAACACACTTTTTTTGACCCTCTGCCCTTTTTCTCAGCCCCCATATGGTAGATCACCCCGAAAATTACCATGCACTAGTAGACTCAACTTGACACTTTTTTTGGAAAAGTTTGTATATCTATACATAAACTGAAAAAAAACAAAGGCTACAGGGACGTTACAGTTGGGAAATAGAATTAAAAAACATAGAAATTCACTTAAAAACTAAAGGTTACAGGGACATTATAGTTAGGCACTCATTTTGAACATACAAAGCCTTAGAAATTCACCTGTTAGAGTTATCTCAAGTAACTATAACTCGTGCCCTAAGGTAACTATCACTTGAGCCCTTGCCATGCAATGCTAATTGCCCTCACAAATTACACCAGTCATGACATCTCTGATAACATCATTGATAATATTAATGTAATATTTGCAGTAAACATTTTCACAAAAAAACTGTGCATGGCGGGGGTGCGAGTTATAGTTACCTTAGGGCACAAGTTATAGATACTTTAGATAACTCTAACTATAACAGGTGAATTTCTATGGTTTTGTATGTCTAAAATGTGAGCCTAACTCTAATGGTTTTTGATCCCCCTTTTTCATGGCCCCGCTTCACGGATCATGCCGAAACTTTCCATGCACAACAAGACTCACTATGACAATTTTTTGGTATAATTTCATGAAGATTCGTCAACCGGCGCTAAAGATATAGGCAGGCATGTCAAGAAACGGTTTTCCTATGGAAACATGGTCCTAACTATAACTACCTACTGGCGACCACCAGTAGGATATATATATATATACATATATATATATATCTCACACAAAAGAACCTCCGACTTCAAAGGAGCCTCCAACCCAGCAGGGCGTCCTCGGTAAGTACGGGGACGGAGCACCCAGTAGATTTGCAACAGAAAACACTCTGAGGCCCAGTGACTGGCACAATTTAGCGTTTAATTCAAAGTGCTAGTGACAGCACATGGATTTCCTTATGCGTTTCGGTTCCAGCCCGAGCCTTGCTCACAGGTGAAAAACATTTGCTTCAATAGAACACTGCATCTTTTATGTACATTCAGGCTGTCATGTGACTCAGTTTGCTTAAAGTCCTACATTTCCCGATATATATATGGGGCCTGTCATTATATTTGTTTTTGGGACAGGGAGCTGTGGCCCCCTTCCCCAAGCCATTAAATAGTCCAGGGGCACCCCGAAGCCCAGGGGCTCGATCTGATATTTATTCAGTGATGGGCCCTCGTCATGCACTGCTTACATAGTACATGACTCATGACATGTTCTAAGATATCATTGATAACATTACTTATGACCTCTGAAATGACATAGTTGATGACAACACTGTACATAGCAGGGGCGCAAGTTATAGTAACTTTACCTAATTATAACTGGTGAATTTCAGTGTTTTTCTTAGCTTAAAATATTTAGATTTTACTGCCATTTTCACTTAACTATAACGTTATTTTAACCTTTGGTTTTTTTCAGTAAATTTCTGAGGTTATTTTTAATGTAAGATATTATCACCATGCCTAGCTATATCATCACTTTAGCCTTTTTCTTTTTAGGGATATACATATATATATATATGCTTTGGAAAAATCAAAAAGTCAGCAGCCAAGCCCAGGCCCCTAGCTTTAGCAATGCTTTTTAGTAGTCTAGCAGTGCTTTTGCTGAATGTTGTTGCATGTTTTGTTCCATGTATTCCTTTTCTTGAATTTTTAGATGATCTCCTTCTTGTTACATTAATCCTCATTTAAGAAGCCCTTGATTTCTTTGCCTTTTTATTTTGAAAAAAGCACACACAATAATTCTCCAGCAAAGTTGAACATCAACGAGGTGTGATCAGGTCGTCACTAAAGACAGTGCAACGAAATTAAAACATTAGTACTTTGAAGAGCCACTTAGAAAAAATTAACTATATGATAATAACTGATGTTAATGTCAGCTGTACTTCGTGGAAATAATATAGTAAAAATGAGTTGATCTTGCCTTTTTATCAAAAAAAGACAGCGGCACAAAATAATGTAAAGATTGTTCAAGTTCAAAATCTTTATTTGGTTTGTATCAAACCATAAAAGTAGAGAAAATCGTTAAAACTACCAAACATTAAAAGATATAGCGACTCAGTGCATAGAAAAACAATCAATGCAAATTTGTTTGTTACCTAATTAAATATATCATGTAGCAGTTGGGCTTCTAAACTCCGAATGTGTGTGTATAGAAAACCCTAAATCAAGATATTAGTGAGATAGTCAGTTATTTTTATTGATGGTCAATGAAAAACATATGAATACATAACACAGATGGGCATATTTCCAAGGCGTTAACGCCACCAGAATGTCACTTTTTCTGACATTCTGGTGGCGTAAGGCGGCATTAAGAAACTTAACGTTGCTTAATGTCGCCTTGAAAATAATGCCCCTATTCACGCAGCACTCAGCGTCAAGGGGGCGTACAATGTGTTTTGCAGTGGGCATTTTGCCGCAACACCCATTGCTTTTTGATGCTGCCCCATATATATAAGGTATGTGGCAGCGCCACAAATACCGCCAGGGAATACGTGGTCTTAAGCAGGTGATACGAGGAGAAATGTTTTATTTTGCCTTGTATTTTGCTCTTTCCACATGTGCTGCATTCTGCAATACACATCGATAGAGCAAATCGCCTGTAAAGATTGTTTATCTGCAGGAAGGTGTCCTTTCCTGCGCATAAACAATTGCCCCTGCTGTGCAGGCACCCTAGTAAAATGGCGCTAGGGTAATTGCGCTGGCGCTAGGCAGCTTTTTTAGCCCAAGCACTAGGGGTAACGCAGGGGTGCGCCTCACTCTTGTGAATACCGCGCATCTCTGCGTTTTCAAACTGTTACCAATTTTGGCATATCACCGTGCCCTGCCAGTTTCTTTTACATATGCCCCAGAGTGTCTACATGCAAAAAGTATAAAACATCCAAATGAAAAGGAATCTACCCCACAATTCCGATTTTAGATACAGAAAGTAAAAAACATGGTTATCATGGAAAACTATGCAAATGGGGAAACGCTAAGGAAGAAGTCCTCCGTTACGAGAATATTTGACATAAGTGCCCCTTCTCCCATCAATGGGCCACCCTTCTTACAGAATTACTGCCGGGAATAGGCAAAGATGATCTCCCTCCATGAGACAACCCATAACTGATGCACTGCCCGCTGCTCCTCGCTAACTTGCGTGACATGAAATACCCCCCAGGAGATTTCTCTCCCCCGACCATTCCATAAATCTGGAGTAAAGCAACGCAGCGCAAATCACTGGGCTGCCTTGCTCTGTACAAGCAAGGCATTCCATGGGTGTTGCATGGGTGTTCCCACACAACTCCCATGGTTTTTGATGGATTCCCAGATTTATCTGAACTGGTAGATCTGGGAATGCGCCATGAAGATACGCCTTCCGAGGAGAGGCGTAACAAGGAGACATATCTTTTTTTCTCCTTGTTATTTCTTCTTTCTATGTGTGGTGCATTCTGTAGCACACTTAGAAAGAGAAATATGCCTCTTAGGATTGTTTGTGTGCAGGAAGGTGCCCCTTCCTGCACAAATACAATCCTGCATGCAACGCAGGTTGGTGCAAGGGTGCCTGCATTGGCGCTAGGCTGCCAAAAGGGCGTAAGAGCAGGGGAAAAAGTAGAAATGTACTGTATTGCCTTAAATACGGCGCATTCCTGCCCTTTCCCTGTCACACAGCGCAGCAAGGTGCCTTGCTGAGCTGCACTGTGTGGCTTTTTCCTAAATAGGCCCCGCAGTATACAGGTGTTTTACAAGGTATGGGAGAATGCATGCATTTGTGCTTACTGCATGCAATGTTTGTGGTAATATCAGGGGAATCAAAAGTTAAAAGCTGCCCACCAGACCATAAAAGAGGCCCAAAAACAGACACAAAACCGGCCCACGCACTGGCCTGAAGAGACCAGCACTTCTAACATTGTCAGATGTGCCCTATAGGCCAGTCCAATCCTGGGTATATGTATAAAGTTTAGATGCCTTAGGTGCAAAAATTCAAGAAACTCAGCTCTGCACTCGTCATGATAGGGCCCCAGACGCCTGCAATGCAGGTTCCAAATAAAGTTTCCTCTCCAGCAAAATGGCTGGCCTTAAAAGAAATATATGTCAAGTTCTGTAAGTTCAATTACAAATGAAACACATTGAATAATTCTCCACATTTTCATAATCTCAAGTAGAAACCAGTTTACTCTTTTTTCAGTTTATCAAAATGAGTCAATGGATGTTTACTCTCAATATACTCCCACACTTAAAGGTAACTTCTTCAACATTCACCAGCAATTTGAATGGGGCAATAGTAGTTGAAGACAGTGTGATTGTGAGGTTACAGAATTGGAGCAAATAATGTGCTCCTATTTTCACTGATCCAAATATACTCCCATTTCAAGCATGCCCAAAAGAGGCTTTTTTGTAACTGGCAAATGGGCTGTAGGGGCCAGAATATATATTACTTGGGAATTATTTTTACGAACATGTTTAGCATTGTAGTGCCATAAGTCCCTGGTGCAGTACTCATGTGGCATCCTGTTCTTCATAGTTTCATTCTCTAAGCACTGTTTTTCTGCGCAGGATGTTCATGACACAAGTCCTCTAATAAGTGTGGCCCATGTTTTGGATGCTGCTTACCTATAGAGTGCTATAGTGTTGGGCGATTGATATACACTCAGAGTGCCACTACTGTTATCATGGGAGACTCTTTTCCCTATGAATTGACTAATGACTGTTGCCATTTCATATAATATGTAATAACTGGGTTCCCCATTAGCATGTGTGTGTGTGTCTGTGTGTTTGTGTAAGAGTGCTGCTTGAATTGGTTAGCAGTGGAGATACCCTCAGTTGAGACTTCTCTGTTTCCCTGTAACCCCAAAGGTTGTAGTCCCTTTTTTGCATATAGCCTCCAAGGTTGTGGGGTACTTCTTTATGTTTTGTGGCAGTCAAAGGTGTTGAGTTTCAATTTCTTCTAGTCCCCCTCCGCAGCTCTCCTTTTCTACTCCCCCACTTAAGCTATTGAAAAGTAATGTCTATGTGCATAGTTCAGATTCACAGAACTTTGAATGGAGAAAGGATTCTTTGAGTTCAATCAATCAAATACATTTTCTTTATTCAATTTGCGGTAGCAATCATAAAAGCACAGTACAAACAGTTAAACAAGGTTAAAAAGCTTCAGTAAATACATAAACTAGCCAGAAGCAACAACTTCATATATAACCATAAAACACCTTCGATAAACATCTAGATAAATTGAAGCATATATTACAATTATCTGAAAGCTGCAAATACACTAATGCGTGTCTAGTTTATTTAAAATGTAAAGGCACAAAATGAGAGACATTTAAGAATAAGGAAGAAATTGTGGTAAATAAACAGTATAGGGGCTCATCCTAATAAAACCTAACAGACAAAAATATGAATTTTAGGCTCCGCTATGTTAGAAGGAAATAATCGGGACCACCTAAAACCATTTATCTAATCATCATCATCCTAAATATCTTTTTACAATTTGCATGCACAATCATAAAAAGCACATTATCAAGAAAACATATTAATAAAATAACACTATAACACAGAATTAATGATATTTTCACAAATTAGCAAAATACACTCCTTCGAGAAACCGAGATAAAAAGCAGCAGACTTTAGGTGAGTCTAATAACTGCAGGTACAATAAGGCTGGTCTCCCTTGATTGAAATTCAAAGGCATAAAGAGAGGGCGAACATACTTTTGTCTTAAGGCTGATCAGTTAGGAAAAATAAAAATAAATGTGTAAAGTGCTTAGTGAAGTAGTAGATCACATATGCAAAAAAGGTGATCTGATGTTTTTTGCCACCCCATCAACAACTGCGGAAACAGGTTCAATGAGAGTACGTTAACAGTCTTTTGTGCTGGGCTGACATGTCTTTGAGTTCACATCCAATGAATTAAATCAGTCCAGTAGGCCATCCTGTGGCTTGAGAGTTTGCACACTTGAATAAATGACTGTGGTCAAGGGTGTGGCCATTGCTGCACACCTGTCAACCTCTGCATCCTGTTTCCTGATCTGCTAGAGAAGGAAGAGCCATGTGACCGCACCTGATTCACCACGGGCATACGAGCTGGAGGTAGCGGCGTGGGGTGCTGCTGCACCCCAAAAAAACTGTTCTGGATTTTTGAAGGTAATTGAGCAATAAAGATGCCTTTAAGTCTTGTTTTTATATTGCCACATTGCTGCGTGTTAAAGATAGGGGTCAATTGTCAGGCTGTCTCTTCTCACAAGCTGCTGTTTTATCTTTTTAGACAGAAATTGGTGTTTACTCTTCTTTCTCTTACTTCTCTTGCTGATGAGACAGGAAAGGCTGCAGTATGTCATTTTTCTAGCATACAATAAAGTTTAAATACCAATAAATGAACTGGACATATATTTCAAAATATATTAGCAGTCAGGAAATCACAAACTAAACTCTTTTTTGTAATTTTGAAATGTGATGGAAACAAAGCTTTTTTGTAATTCTGAAATGTGATGGAAACCAAAATTTTAATAGGATCAAAACATATCAAGACACTTTACTTCATGATCAGCAAATGACAAAAATTTGCAAAGTCTGATTTCCACATGTTGTTTGTTCACTATATAGGTTTATCAGTAAAACTGTATGCAAATTTGGTAGCCATTCAATCAAAAATGTGCTGTCTCTAAATGACAGTGCACTACCACACCATGCTTTATAATATATTTGCGACAGTGTGTTCCAAAATCCACCACCAGCTACATATACACACTTACCACAAATGGGTGTGGCTCATTTGCAACACTTCTTCTTAATATGACAGTTGGATTTTTCACAATCCCTATGAACTCAGTGATGTGACATGATGGCAGCACCCCTACGCTGAAAATAGTTCCAGCACATCTGACCACAGGGTTGTCTGGCTCCAATCTATAAAACCATGTAGACATAATAAGATGATGATCATTCCCAGATTCAGTGCAGTTTTGGCGGCTGCTTGTCGTTGAATTGTACAACGCTTACAGGAAGATACATTTTGGAATGATCGGTTCCCTCAAAACTTTTGGGGATAGCTATAATTCCGGCTGATAGGCTGCCAGTGAACATGAATGATTCCCCCTCTTTGTAGTGCCAACCTTATTTATAAGGGCCTATGAACCTCCAGAAAAGCATTCTGCACCTTTTCCCTCTTACGATTGCAGCTGTCCGAGATGTGAGAATCCTCCAAAACTCCTGACTTTTGATCTACCATCACTGACTCAATCCCACTTGTGAGACCACAGAGTCGAGAGACTGTGACTCTCTGCACTGTCTCTTTCAGCTGCAGTGACAGAGTGCATGGGCAAAGTGGGCAATTGCCCTGGGCCTCCCCCTTCAAAAGGGCCCCTTGGGAAGGTGCACTTCCGCTCTATTTCACCCCTGCTAATCTTTTTCTCCATCCAAACTTCTCTCCATCTCTGCCTACCTCTACCTCAGACTCGGTCGCTCAACCCTGTGTCATCTTAAGGATTTTGGGGTTCCAGGCAAGACATATTTCAACTGTTTTTGTGTCACCCTGTTAAAGTTAAACATAGAATTTAGTATATTTGGCATCATGTGGGCTTGAATTCTCAGGAAAAGGGTAATAAAATTCAAATTTGTTCCGTACAGGAGCCCCCAAAATATGCATTGCCCAGGGCCTCAAAAATCCTTAAAATGACACTGTGTAGTGAAATACCTTAGATTAGGGACACAGATCGCTGAACGGCCCATTCCTTGTTGGATCCTCACAATACTCCATGGGTGGAAGTGCCTGAACACACCATGAATGCCCTACAAGACAGAGTACAACTGAACTGAGAACTCACTTGCTCCCCTGAAACAAAATATATCAGTTTGACTGGTTTATGTTTCACTCTCGCAATTCTGAACCCTCTTTAGACGTGTAGTGAGATTATCAAACATAAATTGAAACAGAGTATCTGCAGACCCTTAATAAAAGTGAATTGTAAAGCAACTTGAGCTTCATACATTACTCTGCATTTTTGCTTAATATAATACCACTTTATTTCTTTTGGCTAAAGAAATATATATTAATAGAACATATATTTGCGAGAGATACATGCCCTTATTGATCATAAACATTATATCACTCAAGGAACTTTCAGGAATAAACCATTACTTTTTCTGTTTGCTATGCCCTAAAATGCAAAGCTGTAATAATATCTATTTTTTTACTCAGTGCTTTATACCGCATAAGAACTACTTTTTTACAGAGTGCTTCATATTGCATATTAATTACTTTTTACGCTGTTAGAATAAAAAGAATCCTACTTATGCATTATTATATGTATGTTAGCATTTGCGGCGCTATTTTATATGTAGACGCCATTTTGGGTTACAATCGAAACTTATACTCTCCTATTTCCGAGAAAAGGCCTCAGTTAGGTTCTGTTTCTCCAAGGTTAGGTTTTGCTTTGCTAATGAACACACTGTTCTTATTAATGCATACCTTTCTCCTTAGATAGAAACCCTCTCCCACTTGTCTAGTGGCGGGCATGGGCAGAATGACCTTGACTGCTAGATAGTGTGTGCCCAGCTGTAGAATCGAAACTTATTTTTTGTATTCCACAGTTCCGCTGTATCTGCTTGGAAAATTCCATTGTAGGCGTGCCTTCATTCGTTCTGAAATGTACATAATGTATCTTTATGATTGCTGATGCCAGTCCCTCTGCAGCACTCCTTAGAGACTGTGCAGACCGGGCTCCGCTCTGAGTGTACTCTGAATAAACAGATATTGGTTTGTATTCTCTACTGTCTGACCGACTCTTCATTCGGTATGGAAGGCTGAGAGGTGGTCTTGTGTGACCCGGGTGATCCGATTCGGTTCACTCCTTCGGGTGAGTGACCCATCCCCTTACGTGGGCGGGGGGAGGTTGAGACTGACGGTTCAGGGATCCCTGTACGAGGAGCATTGACTGCTCGCAGCTGCCCCTTCCGTCCTGCCGGACGGTGCCTCGCCCAGTGGTCATCCCGACTGGAGTCCTAAACGGCAAAACCCTTGGATCTGACCGTTTGGTCTGAAGAGTCGGCAGTGGAGAATTAATTCGCTTTGACCTGCATATGTCAGGTGAGTTTGTTTTGGTTTTTTTGTGGGTATGGTACCATTTTGGTTTGCATTGGGAATGGTCTGAGGACCAGCTTTGGGACAGAAGCATTTGCAACTGCTTTACCAGGCATAGAATAGTGAACTTGTTTTCTTTTGAGAATGCCTGGGATCAGTAAGCTGTTTTCTTTGTGCTGTCGTTGTTGTTCTATAGATGCTCGATTGGAAGAAGCTCAGCCGGCGCCTCCAGAAGGCACTCCAAATTTTGATATGTACGTGAAACATGGTCTTGGTCCTGTTATGTTTAGTACATTCTGGCACAAATATACAAGGGACAATGCCGAGTTGCAGTGGCCGTTAACGGGCACTTTTGATGAACAAAAGATTGGGTATTTTCAGGAACAGTTATTTAAGAGGCGAAGTAGACAGTCTATGTTTGATTCTCTTAGGACGTGGCAGAAGGCAGCTAGGCAGAGACGATTGAAGTCCGAGAAAGAGGCCCGGAAAGGAAAAATGCAGACACTGACTCAGAAAGCTGTAGCATATGATAAAGAAAAACAGGAAAAGGGAGTTGAATGTGAAGATAGGAGGTTCCAATTGCATATTGATAAATCGTATTTGGCTCAGGAGCAAACTGATACTTTTGTGGAAGAATTGTTTGATACTCGACCCCCGCCCCCATATGCTCTGCAAAGGATATATCCCACTGTTCCTGTGCCATCACAGCTGCCTGTTACAGCTGTTCTTTCTGTTCCTGTGCCTACTGCCGTCGTTTCAACGGCTGTGGCCTCGGCTCCTCCTCCTCTTTCTTCTGTTTCTTTGCCGTCTGTGGCAACGATGACTGTTAGTACTCCTGCCACACCTATTGTCTCAGGATCCCTGTCCCCTGCTCTTACTCCTGGGACGCACCTGCCAGCGACACTTGTGCCTGTTTTGTTGCTTCTCCCTCTGTGGTTCTTCATCCCCCGATATTTGTAAGCACTGAGACACCAGTTTGTGGGTTTGAGAAAAGAGATTTATTAAAATTTCATGAGCGTATGGGCCCTTTTGTACGGTCTGTGGTGGGAGATGAAGAGAAGAAGGTAGTAGTTAATCAAGCTGCACAGTGGGGCCGTAATCCCATTTACAGTGTGGAGGATGTTTGGAGTGTGATGAAAGATTATAAGCCTTTTATACAGCAGCATGCCCTTAAACATATGTCCTCTACATTGATTGGCCTTTGGCAGCAATGTTTTGGGGATGATGTGCCACAAATTTTATTCAATATTAGAGACCGTGTGTATCCTAGTGGTTTGGACCCAGGCCAAGTGTTCAGGAACATTACCACGTTGGTTGCTTTTAGAAGTAGGTTGCATGACAAGAGTCCTACCATGGTAGCTCAGTTTCCGATGCGAGTGGTTCACCCCATATATCATCCAGAGATACCAGAGTTAACGGATCAGCGTCGTAATGTTACTCGAGCGGGTGTAGCAGCCCGGTTTCAGGAGCAATGGGTTTATACTCCGTGGAAAAGAAGTGAGGTTTTATCCCTTAACACCTTCGCCGCGATCGGAATTCCGCCCAGGTGCTGGACATTCCGATCGCGGGCGTGGTCGTGACGAGCTCAGCTCGTTATGCGCACACACCCACCGCGCAGCATGATGAGCTGAGCTCGTCATGAGCATCGAAGGGGATAAAACTCATTTGCCTGACCCTAGGAAAACTCCTACTGCTTATTATAAAGAATTGACCAAAGCCGCCTCTTCAACGGTAATGACTCTTGCTGATATCGAAATGTTTTTCAGTCTTCTTGTTCTGGTTGATATTTGGAGGCAGGTCCATACTCAAGATCATGTTCCGGAGTTGGGTGGTACTTGGGATCAAATTAAAGCATGGGACCAGGAGAGAAAACCAGGTGATAAGCCCCGAGCGGAAATTTTAGCGTTGCCAGACTGCATTATTACGTATATGCATTCTCTTATTCCACCGAGGAAAGTAGATTGGGATAAATTGTCGAGCTTGTCGCCAGAAGAAAGATGAGAGTGTGTCTGATTTTTTCACTCGGTTTGAGAATACGTTTTTGGATTATAGTGGCCAGGATTTATCTATTGAGGGGGGTGTTCGGTTGTTTGTTAACAGATTTGTCTCTAATTTGCTTCCTGAAATTGCGACTCGATTGCAGGCTTCTGAGAGTACCTGCTCCACCTCTTCCCCTTCCGTTATTTTGAACATGGCTCAATATTATGAGCATCAAGACAATGAGGAGAAAAAAAGGACAGAGAAGAAGCATAAAGATTTAAAAACAAAGATGTTGTTGCAACAAGCTTTTAGAGGGAATGGTAGGGGACGTGGTGGTCCTGCCCGACAGCTTCCACGTACTAGTAGGCAGTCGAATACGATGCCTCTGGGGCCGAATCAGTGTGCATATTGTAAGAAGGAGGGTCACTGGCGTAGCGAGTGTCCCATGCTTTTGCAGAAGGTGGCGGTCCCCAGAGGACGAGGTTCCCGTGGACGGGGTCGTGGGGCTGGAGGGGCTGATAGGGCTCAGAACCCTGCTGCTTCACAGGGTTGTACCGATAACAATTACTTTGACGACCCTGGTGATGGACAGTATTATCATGATGATTATGATATGGAGGAGGTGACAGGAATGTCTTATAGCTAGGAGAGCCAGGGACAGCGTGAGGGACCAGTTCTGATACCTGTAGACCAGTGTGGACCTTATGCAACAGCGGAACTGCAAGGTTCAACTAAGGAATTTTTGGTTGACACAGGAGCGACAAAAAGTTCTGTTTCTCGAAATATGGTCCCTGGGGTGGCTCTGTCTGGGCATAATAATGTTTCGGTAGGTTTTTCTGGTGTACCGGTAGTAAGCCCCATTTCAAGACCACTTGCACTAACTGTTGGTCCTTTTACAGTGGATTCACCATTTCCGTTAACATCTAATTGTGGTGAGAATTTGATGGGTTTGGATTTGTTAAAAAAATTGCATGCTACGATTTATTGTTCCCCGGAAGGCATTTACATGACGATGGGTCCAAATGTGAGCACTAGACAGTGTCTGCGTTTCCCTCTTCCTGCTGAATTTGCTGACATACCAGCTACTTTGTGGGCAACTGGTGATACAGATGTGGGATTGTTGCATATCCTGCCGGTTTCGATAAAAGTTAAAGACAATGCTATTCTGCCTCGTATTCCTCAGTATAAAATACCACAGGCCGGAGAGCGAGTCTTATTGCAAATTATTCAGGATCTGATCAAGAAAGGAGTAGTTGAGGAAACGTTTGCCAATGTTTGTAATAGTCCTATCCTTCCGATTCTTAAACGGACACCCTCGGGTTCCCCTGATGATCATGAAGATGTTTATCGTTTTGTGATTGATTTGTGTGAAGTTAACAAAATAGTGGTTCCTCAGTTTCCAGTGGTCCCAGACATTACTACATTTTTGACGATGATTCCTTGTACTGCTAAATTCTTTTCTGTCATTGATTTGAAAAATGCCTTCTTTAGTATTCCTATACATCCGGATAGTAGGTACTTGTTTGGGTTTACGCTAGCTGGCAGAAGCTTTAGGTTCTGTCAAGCTCCTCAGGGCTATACTGAGAGTCCAAGTATTTATAGCCAGGCTTTAAAGAGTCAGTTGGATTCTCTTTCGCTTCCTGCAGGTAATGTATTGGTGCAGTATGTTGATGATCTCCTCATCGCTTCCGATACAGAGCAAGGTTGTAAAGACAGTACGGTTCAATTGTTGCTGCATTTGGCTCACCATGGACAAAAAGTTTTTTCTTTCTAAATTTCAGTATTGTCGACAGGAGGTCACCTACTTAGGTCACCTACTGTCGAAGGAGGGTAGGAGATTAACCCCTGAGCGCATCAGCACTATTGTTAAAATGCCTGTTCCACAAACTCAGAAAGATGTGCGCGCTTTTATAGGTATCACTTCCTACTGTCGGCAGTGGATACCTAGTTTTTCCCTACTAATCAAACCTTTGTTTGCACTAACAACGAAAGATGTGCATGAGCCTTTGCCTTGGACGCCTGAATGTCAGCAGTCTTTTGAGCAATTGAAAACTGCGCTTTGTTCAGCTCCAGTACTAGGCACGCCAGATTACAATAAACCATTTGTGTTGTACGTCCATGAGATGGCTGGTTGCACGCTTTCTGTTTTAACACAAAAATTTGGAGATAAGCAACGGCCGTGTGCTTATTTTTCTGCTGTCCTTGATCCAGTCGCAAGAGCCCTTCCGAGTTGTCTATGAGCAATCGCGGTCATGGCCATTTCGATTAGACAATCGGCCAGACTTGTGCTGGATACTGATCTCACAGTCATGGTACCCCATGCTGTGGATACACTTTTGAATAAGACAAAGACACAGCACCTCACCAGTGAACGTCTGACTGGCTATGAATTAACGCTATTTGCTAAACACATCATGATCAAAAGATGTGCCACTCTGAAACCAGCCACGTTTCTGCCCCTCCCTTCCGAAAGTGATTAAGTCGACAAACATGACTGTATCTTCCGGGCGGAAGAAGAGATGAAAGGACGGGTAGACTTGACTGATGTTCCCTTATCTGACCCACAAGGGGAACTATATGTTGATGGCTCTTGTTTTATTTTTATTTATTTTCACGTTTTTTTTTTAATTAAAAAAAACAACAGATGCAAGCAGAGCAAGGAAGCGACTTTCCGAACCTACGGTAAGGCCAGGGCATTTAAACAAAAGTAAGAACACAAATTAAATGTGTACAACAGAAAACCAAACGATGTACATACATTGTGAATCCAATACATGTCGTGTTCCAACAGCCTGTCTAGACACATGAAAAAAAACGGTCATGGCGGAGGGTGGGAGGGGTTTAGAGGTCCGATGAGGGGGTAATAACCTACTCTGCATCCAGTTTGCTGTCACTGCCTGGCTTGTTTAGATGTTTGGTTCTCCAAGCATTTTGAAGTAATTCCCCATTTTCTATCCTAGGGCCTACTCTTCATGCAGAACTATAAAAAGGGGCTTTATGTTTTCTGAAGGTGTTCTCAATGTTGTACCCCAGGTGCCTCTGTGGGTGCACAGACATAATATCGAGTTTTTTATTTCGACCTACAGAAATATCGAGTTGGAAATATCGAAGGGACAGAATATCGACATCAAGAATGTCGGTGAACAGAATATCGACCTGAAGGTAAGAAATATCGTTTTTGTTAATATCGAAGTCAGTAATATCGTTTGCAAAAATATCGTTGTTAATAATATCGATGTTTATATTAGTGTTATGTATTTTAGTATGTATTTTATATGTATGTGTTCTATATTTTTTGTTAAGTATTGTATTTTTGTTTAAATATATGTATTACATTTTTAGAAGTTAGTAATTTTTTTTAAAGTAAATTTTGCATTTTAGTACCGTAGCGGGTTGTGGGTTTATAGCGGAATAGGGTGGGAAGTAATTTAATTATAATAAATTAAATTGAAAAAAATTGGAATTATTAATTATTTTTATTTAAATTTAGCGTTTTAGTACCGTAGCGGGTTGTGGGTTTATAGGGGAATAGGGTGGGAAGTAATTTAATTATAATAAAGTAATTATTAATTTTTATTTATTGGTAATGATAATTAATTCATTGATAATTAATTATTAATTGGTCATTAATTTTCATTAATTGATTAATTGATCATTATATTAATTGTGTTAATTTATTTTAGGAGCGGGTTGTGGGCTTATAGAGGAATAGGGTGGGAAGTAATTTAATTATAATAAAGTAATTATTAATTTAGATTCATTGGTATTGATAATTAATTTATTGTTAATTAATTATTAATTGGTAATTTATTTTTATTAATTGATTAATTGAAAAATATATTAATTGTGTTATTTATTTTAGGAGCGGGTTGTGGGTTTATAGGGGAATAGGGTGGGAAGTAATTTAATTAAAATAAAGTAATTATTAATTTTTATTTATTGCTATTGATAATTAATTAATTGATAATTAATTATTAATTGGTAATTAATTTTTATTAATTGATAAATTGATTATTATATTAATTGTGTTAATTTATTTTAGGAGTGGGTTGTGGGTTTATAGGGGAATAGGGTGGGAAGTAATTTAATTATAATATACTAATTATTAATTTTTATTTATTGGTATTGATAATTAATTTATTGTTAATTTATTATTAATTGGTAAATAATTTTTATTAATTGATTAATTGATAATTATATTAAATGTGTTAATTTATTTTATGAGCGGGTTGTGGGTTTATAGGTGAATAGGGTGGGAAGTAATTTAATTTTATTAAAGTAATTATTAATTTTTATTTATTGGTATTCATAATTAATTTATTGTTAATTAATTATTAATTGGTTATTTAATTTAAATAATTATTTATTTGATAAGCATGTTAATTTTAACCCTCTGCTATCCAACACTTTCCCTATAGTTACACTCTCTGGAGTGGGAATAGTAATTTTTACCCCTACGCTATCCAACAATTTCCCTACTCTTGCACTCTCTGGAGTGGGAATAGTAATTTTTACCCTTACGCTATCCAACACTTTCTATACTGTTGCACTCATTGGAGTGGGAATAGTAATTTTTACCCCTTCGCTATCCAACACTTTCCCTACTGTTGCACTCTCTGGAGTGGGATTAGTAATTTTAACCCCTTCGCTATCCAACACTTTCCCTACTGTTGCACTCTCTGGAGTGGGAATAGTAATTGTAACCCCTTCGCTATCCAACACTTTCCCTTCTGTTGCACTCTCTTGAGTGGGAATAGTAATTTTTACCCCTACGCTATCCAACACTTTCCCTACTGTTGCACTCATTGGAGTGGGAATAGTAATTTTTACCCCTTCGCTATCCAACATTTTTTCTACTGTTGCGCTCTCTGGAGTGGGAATATTAATTTTAAGCCCTCTGCTATCCAACACTTTCCCTACTGTTGCACTCTTTGGAGTGGGAATAGTAATTTTTACCTCTACGCTATCCAACACTTTCCCTACTGTTGCACTCTCTGGAGTGGGAATAGTAATTTTTACCCCTACGCTATCCAACACTTTCCCTACTGTTGTACTCTCTGGAGTCGGAATAGTAATTTTTACCCCTACGCTATCCAACACTTTCTCTACTGTTGCACTTTACTAGAGTGGGAATAGTAATTTTTAACCCTACGCTGTCCAACACTTTCCCTACTGTTGCACTCACTGGAGTGGGAATAGTAATTTTTACCCCTACGCTATCCAACACTTTCCCTACTGTTGCACTCACTGGAGTGGGAATAGTAAATTTTACCCCTACGCTATCCAACACTTTCCCTACTGTTGCACTCAGTGGAGTGGGAATAGTAATTTTTACCCCTACGCTATCCAACACTTTCCCTACTGTTGCACTGAGTGGAGTGGGAATAGTAATTTTTACCCCTACACTATCCAACACTTTCCCTACTGTTACACTCTCTGGAGTGAGAATAGTAATTTTATCCCCTCCGCTATCCAATATTTTCTCTACTGTTTTAGTTAATGTAGTGTATATTTTTTTTTTTTTTTTAAATTAAAATTATTGTAATTTTTTTAATTTGTTATATATATTTTTTATATTTTTATTTATATTATTGGTGTATGTGTATATATATGTATTTATAATTTTTAAAATGTTTTTTAACAATTTATAAGTTATTAAAATAATTATTTATAAATATTATTAAGTAAGTATATATATTATATTTTATACATATATGTGTTTAATTTATTTTACATTATATGTATTAGTTATAATTTTAAACATTTTAAAATAATTGTAACTGTTTCTTTTAATTATATGTATTATTTACTTTATTTTACATGTTTTTTAAACATTAAAAACCGATATTTTTAACAAAGATATTTTTGACAATATTTTTTTTCCGATATTTTTGTACTTACCATTATGTAGATAGGACTTCGATATTCTTGACATCTATATTTTTGTGTCGATATTTTGTAGCTCGATATTCTGTCTGTCGATATTCTGTCAGTGATCCGCCTGTGTGGAAGGGTAGGGTATGCAGCTGCTACCAGTGCTGTCCATGATCTGGGTGACCAGTTAAGATGCTACTTCTTGTGTTATGTTTTTGCAAGAAACTGGCATTGCTGCTGCCTGTATTGCTTGTGTGAGGGAAGGTTACTGTAATGTTGAGAGTGGTAGATTTCATTGTTTCAGACAATAAAAAGCGTGTTTGTGGTTTTCCCTGTTTGCTCAGCCTGAGGTAGTACAGCCCAGGTCAAAGGTGGCAAAGTTAATAAAAAGGACCTGAGAGCGAGGCTCAGGGTCAGAGCAAGTGATTGAGTGGCTGGAGAGTTTTTATGTAGTGATCAGTCTCACCTTCAATCAGGGCCTACACGAGTACCTGGGTTCGTTGGGTGGCTACAAACGCCCTGACAACACAACAGTTGCCGATGAGGTTGGTCGTCTCCCATGCTGTCTGCAAGAGTCGTTGCTGTTCCAGCAGAGGTGTTCTGCTGTTTTGGGTGCATCTGAGCGGTGATGTCCCCACTTCTGCCTGCACGTTGTGCCGCCCACTCTTTGCTGTGAGGAGAGCCTGCTCTGATTGTCTGCCTGATGCTTCCCCGTGGTGACCTGAGGTATACGTGCAGGGGCTCCTGTGAAGTGATTTGGCCTCTGGCAGTGAGGCCAAACCTGGCAGTGTCCTTCCAGACGTATGTGCCGGCTCCGCCTCTACCATTGTGAAAGCTGCCATGTGTGTGGGGATCCTCAGCTGCATTTTCAGTTGTGCCTGCATGCCTTCCAGTAAACATTGCTGGGCCTGGCCTGCTGTGCTGCAATATTGCTCTCATCATCACTGCTCCCACGCCAGTGGGTGCCATTTGAATATTGCTGGGCCTGCCCCACTTAAAGGGAGTATCAAAGTTGATTGGGAGGGCTGCATTGAAGTTGCCCTCGGCAGCGGTGCCAGAAAGGCCGTGATGGGCTGTGTTTCTTTCACCTGTGCCACCCCAGAGTGCGGGTGGGCATAGCACTTTCAGGTGCGTTTTCAGCAGTGGCAACAGTCCCCCCTTAGGAGCCGCTTGTGGTTGATGGTATCCCCTCGTCTCAGGTGATGAAATGGAAGGCATGGGTGGAGCATTTGGAGAACTGTTTTTCAGCAGTGGGGATAGAGAATGACAGGAAATGCCCCATGCTTCTCCACTTGGCTTGTGCCACAATCCATGAGATCTCTAAGACTGTTGTTGAAAATGGCCCCCTTTCACTTACAACATGCTGAAGACTGCCCTGACAGAGTACTTCCAGCATTTGTAAAACTCAGATTATGAGTGGCTCCATCTGTGTCAGGCTCGACAGAGCCCAGAGAAGTCTGTTGACGTATTAGATGCACTTTTGAACGACCTTGTAACCTGCCCGATGTGGATGATAAAATATATGTCCACAATTTATTTAAGGCTGTTTGTGGGCTGAGTTGAGGGAGCAGATATTGCAAACAAATTCGAGCCACTCATTTGGAGGCTGCGCTCCAGCGATCAGTGAAAACCAAGCCTGTCTATCAGATAACAATTCCAAGAACCACCACCCAAGAAAGTCTGCCAGAAATGCCCTCCACTTCAAAAACTTGTCACTGGTGTGGAGGGCTGCACCCACATCAGGGTGAGTGCCCGGCGTGAGGGAAGAAGTGCTCATTGTGTGGCAAATTCAACCACTATGCAAAGCTGTGCCAATCTGCAACCCCACGGGAGGGACAAAAATTGAAGGCAGTCAATCTGGTGAAAGCCCCTCCTTCAGCGGAAGGAGGTAGCGGTATGGACGATGACGATGTAGAAGGGGTGGTCCACGTGATACATGTAATCAAGCTGATACAGCGGATGGACAGATGTATCCCGCTGTGCAATGTCACTGTAGCAGGTCACCTAATGTCAGCGCTCATAGACATGGGGGCCTTCATCAACATCCTGGCCTACAACGTGTTCACGGTTCAACTGCCCAGACCCGAACTCCGTGAAACAAGAACTAAGGTGTACGATTTCGGTATGGCCATGCCACTCTGACTGGCTCATGTGGTCACCACTGCCATTGTCCATGGGACTGTATCATCACATGCAAAAATATGTCACAGAAGGAGACACTGATATGCTTCTCAGCTGCCAAATGGGTGAACACCTGCATTCGGTATCATGTGCATTCAGCATCCTTTCAACTGGTGTTACCTCGCTACTAGAAAAGATTGCGCCCCTTTTTGACGGAATAGGGTGGTTAAAAGGAATGATGGTCCAATTGCACATGGACAAGTCTATACCACCAGTTGCCCTCCACCACCGTTGAGTCGCTTTCCATCTGGGTCCTAAAGTGGAGGCAGAGCTTCAGAAGCTGGAGCAAGCGGACATCATTCAAAAAGTGGACAGCCCACTCAATAGGTCTCACCTATTGTCATAGCCCGAAAACCCAAACAGCCCAGGGAGGTCCAAATATGTGTGGACATGCGTCTACCTAAAATGGCAATTAAATGTGAGAGACATGTGACTCCCACCATGGCATCCTGGCTGAGGTCCTTGGCTCCCGGTGGTTCTCCAAGATGGATTTAAGAGCTGGATACCATCAACCCATGCTTACCCCAAAGTCCAGGCAGATCACCATGTTTTCCACCCATGTGAGACTCAGATGATACAAGTGTTTGAGTTTTGGCATATCAAGTGTGGCAGAGGTATTCCAAGATGTCATCAGGGGTGCACTGGCAGGGCTTCCAGGGGTACTCCATGTCAGTGATGACATTTTGGTCGACACGCCCTCTATCGAAGAACATCTAACCTGTCTGTGAGCAACATTTTGCCACCTGCAGGAAAATGGACTCACTCTACAGCCCGAGGAATGTGCGTCCCTACAGACTCAGTTTCTTTGAGTACTGTTTTTCTGAACATGGGGTTCTGCTCAAACCAGCCAAACTTCAGGACATACTGGCAGCTCCTGCGATGTCCACAGTTTTATTGGAATGGTCACATAACGTGGAAGGTTTATTCCCAATCTGAAAAAACTCACTGGCCCCCTCCGAGAACTGACGAAGGCAAATGCGCTGTAGGTCTGGAGCGCCGCTAAAGAAGTGTTTCAAGCCACCAAGAGTGCTTTGTCTGAACACACCATGTTGGCCTATTTGACCCACTGAAAGAATTAGAATTTTCTGTAGACGTGAGTCCCACAGGACTTGGCACTGTGCTTTTTTTCAACAACAAGCCAACGGTGAATGGGCACTAACTGCGTACGCCAGTCATGCTTTGACAGACATGGAACAAAGGTATTCCCACATTGAAAAAGAGGCGGACACCACCAATGCTGATGAATGCCTACAACTGGCTGTGGAAGAGCGTTGCACAGGGAAGTGGAATACTCTGACCCAACATTTGACAAAGAGGACGGAGGAAGCCATACAGACCGTACAATCACTTCATCATGTCAGAGATGAGTTGGCAGTAACGCGAGAAGGGTGTCTTCTATGAGGTCCTCGTTTGGTCATCTTGAGGCGACTAGTCCAGAGAGTCGTGAAATTGCCAAAGCAGCTCATCACGGCATTGTCGAGACAAAAGTCCGGCTAAGGAGTAACGTCTGGTTCCCGGGACTCGATGAAAGGGTGGAGCAGACTTTGAGGAGCTGCCCTCTCTGGCAAGCTACCACCCCCCAATCCACCAGCACTGATCATCACTGAGTACATTCCAGCAATACCTTGGTATCATGCTACTGTAAACTTTGGGAGTTTCCCTGAGAGCCACCACATGTTGGTGGTGACTGATGATTTCTCAAAATATCCCAGAGTTGAAATTGTCAACGCAATGACTGCCACCACTACCATAGCGAGTTTGGAGAAAATCATGGCAACCCATGGGCTGTTGAATGAAATCCTCACTGACAGTGGTCCGCCTTTCTTGAGTCAAGAGGTTGCGGAATACCTTAAGTTGAGTGTCCTACCCCGGCGCATTACTCTTCGATGGCCCCAGGCTAACGGAGTAGCAGATCGCTTCATGCGTGCACTTATAAGGTTATCTGAATTGCTCAGACTGTGAATCAAAATGTCAAAGGTGCAGTGTATGCATTCTTAAGAGAATATCAACTGACACTTCATGCCACTACGGGGGTGAGTCCTAGCAAAGTTTGTTTCAAGCGCAGAATTGCGGATATCATTCCCAATCCCATGGGATCAGGCCATACTTTTGGGGAAATGCGTCAAGCACGGAGAAGACTAAAGACCCACAACGAAAAAGTGTCTAACAGAAGAAGAGCCAAGTTGAGTACACTGCAGATAGGAGAACAGGTACTAGTAAAAGACCAACACCCGCAAAGCAAGTTCCCCCTTCCATTCAAGATGGATCCCTAGAGAATCAGTCACATGAGTGGTACAATGGTGACCCTACTGAAAAGATCAGAGACGAGCACTAGAAATGTGTCATTTTTCAAGAGATTCCTGCCCCCGTTTGGTATCTGGCCGGGGTAAAATTTCTGTTATTTACCTGTGCCCGGGGCAGAGGACATCGAAGAGAACCAGGGTGATGTGAGTGAATTTTTTTTTTTTTTAAATTTTATTTTCATTAGTTTGCAAAATACAATATGCAGAGTTCCGAAGGGCTACCCCTGTAAACATACATTGTACAGTGAAAGGTGCAAACAATTTTCTTAATACCATAAAGCAAACCCAGCCCAGCCCCGCCCCCACCCCAACCTTCCCCATTCAGCAAGTACAGCATTTCGAGCATGTGCACAATTTACATAACACAATTCTGCCTCCAGAGTTTCATTTAATCTAACTTATTTTGTTATACCGGTCTAGGCAATTATTCATTGTGTTCAGCGCTGGTCTGGGTTTTCGAGCAGAAACATAGAAAGCGGCGCCCAGAAGTCTTTTGGTCTTGAGGTGAAAGGTAGCTCTTCTGCATGAATCCCCATTTGCTCGTTACAATACACCAATTCTCTGTCAGGGCCCCACAAGTCTTACCTCTATACTCGTGGAGTTATCTCGCAGGGACGACGTGAGCAACCTCCACCGTCCCTCTCCTCACCTGATCTAAGGTAAATATACAGACCTAGGCAAGGATGGGACCAGGGGAAGGTGCCTAATGGTGTTTTAGAAGTGACGTCGTCTGGGATGACCGGGTAAGGCGTCCCACTAGACCGAGGATGCTCTCCTGGGATCGCCAACTAGAAAATGAGTAATGAAACCGGTTAGTGCGTCTACCCTCTTTTCTGACCAGATTATGTACACATAACAGTCATACAACATGTGAAGTTGGTTCAAGGTCGTATAGTCACCTGTAGGATGAGAACTAGTGCTCCAAATGGGGTCTCTCTGACACAGTAGACAGGAAGCAGGTAAGTACCAGAAGAGGTTGGTGTATGTGCTCCCGACTCCAGTGCCAGGAAAATGAAGGAACGCCACGCACACCTACGTGGCAGTAGAACTGTGTCAGAGAAAGGGTAAGAGCGCTCCTGCGTGGTGATAAGGGTAAAGAGAAAGACCGTGACCACTCTTCCTTGTGAGTGTCACGGAAATGAAAACAAACAAGCGCTCCTGCGCTGTAATGGGTGAAACCTAATCGCGACCACGCTTCCCTGTGCGTGTCGCGGGTGCAGTAATCAAAGTAAGCGCTCCTGCGCCGGAAAGAGTGAGACCTAACCGCGACCACGCTTCCCTGTGCGTGTCGCGGGTGCAGAAGATAAACAAGCGCTCCTGCGCTTGTGAAGAACAAGAACCAGCCGCGACCACGCTTCCCTGTGCGTGTCGCGGGTGCAGTAATCAAGTAAGCGCTCCTGCGCTGGAAAGAGTGAGACCTAACCGCGACCACGCTTCCCTGTGCGTGTCGTGGGTGCAGAAGACAAACAAGCGCTCCTGCGCTTGTGAGGAACAAGAACCAGCCGCGACCACGCTTCCCTGTGCGTGTCGCGGGTGCAGTAATCAAGTAAGCGATCCTGCGCTGGAAAGAGCCGGCGGAATCGTCAGAGTAGAAAAGGAACTAGCGGCCGGCTTCAGACACGGTACAGTACTGGAAGCACTGAATGGAAATGGTGCCGCGGCTATATGCGGTCTCACCCGGAAGTGCTTCAAATTGTTCAGGTGCACTTCTAGGTCTGAGCGCTAGACCGCTGACCTATCGTAGCAGGTTGTGCTGTATACGTACCGGAACCAACCTCACACATCCCGCTGTCTCCCTCTGGGGTGGAACCATGACATTCTCAAATCCCCTTCAGGATAGTGGGGCCTGTCTTAGCACCCCAGTGCATTGCGACTGCGCGTTTTGCAAACAAGGTGGATATTGCGACAATACGCCTATTGCAAGGTTTAAGCTTCTTTACCATGCCGAGCAAGCACAGTTCAGGAGTACATTCAATTCTTTCAAGAGTTATTTCAGTAAGCACCTGTACAACACACTGCCAAAAAGCATGTATTATAGCACAACTCCAAGCCAGATGCATGAAATCCGCTTCATCTTGTCCACATCTTATACATCTTGCATTTTCCCTCAACCCAAATTTCTTCAATTGACTGGGCGTGTAGTACAACTGGTGTAAATATTTAAAATGTATAATACGGAGATTGCAATTTGCAGTCAGGCGACCAGTCAATTCACAGCAGAACTCCCAGTTTTCCAGCGTCAATGGAGACTCAAGCATGGCATTCCATTTTTTAAGCGGAGGGGGGTCTGTCAACTCACCTTCTCTCTGGAAAGCATTATACAATCTGGTGATCAGCCTCCTGCACTCCTACCCAGCTAACACAACTTGTAATGCCCTCAGGGTTTTTGGCTTTGCGGGAAACCCAGGGTATATGGACCGAACCGCCGGTCGCACCCTTGAAATTGTAAAACCGAGCATTGCATTATACGTTTGTCCTGCCTGGAAATCTACGAGGGACCTGAAGACGCCACTCAAGTACACATCTCCAAGCTGAGTGACCCTACCTTCCGCAGTGCCCTCAAGGCTCCCTATTCCTGGGCCGCAGAGATGCCCGGGTGCGCAGCGATCGGTAAAGCTGGAGCATATATATACTCCAGCCGAGCTCGTTTGGCAAGAGTCTTCCACGCCTAGGCTGTGCACTTAACCAAATTTATTTCCTTCCTGACAGCTCCCTCCCCACCCAGCAAGACCATGGCAGTTAGCAGGGTCGGATGCGCAGTGTCTGCCTCAACCGCAATGTGTGGAAGGTAACGCTGTGGGAAATACAAATAGTGCGCAAATTGCGATTGAGCTCATAAATAGTATAAATGCAGTTCAGGTGCCTCAAACCCACCCAGATCAAACGGTTGTGCTAGCGTGTTCCAACTACATCTTGGCTGTTTTTCAGCCCACACAAGCGACAGTAGACAGGACTGGAATGCTTTAAAAAGTGCCACATTGAGTCGTATTGGGATATTGACGAATAGGTATAAAAGCTTGGGCAAAATAGTCATTTTTACGACTGCAATTCAGTCTGCAAGCGAGAGGGGCAAACGGGTCCAGCGCGTAATTTGCTCCGTGATTTTAGTGATGGCCCACCCGAATTTCATGGTCAGTACAACTTCCGGGTCCCTATGTATCCATATTCCCATGGCTCTTGTTTTAAACTACCTGATGGCACTACTACTGCTGCTTATGCTATTACTACACTGCATACAGTAGTGGAGACATCACAAGTCCCTTATCAGTCGGCTCAAGCTGCTGAACTTGTTGCTCTTATATGAGCTTGTGATTTGAGTGAAGGACTGGTTATCAATATTTATACTGACAGCCAGTATGCCTTCGGGGTTGCACATAGTTTTGGGTGACTCTGGGCAGAGAGAGGGTTTCTTACTTCACATGGCACCAAAATTCAGATTGGGGACCTTATATTGAGGCTTTTGTCTGCTTTGACACTTCCTAAGAAATTGGCTATAGTGAAGTGTAGTGCCCATCGGAAAGTCACTGACGATGTGGGAAGGGGGAATGCTTTTGCGGATCAGATAGAAAAAGAGACGGCTCATACTACAATGAAACGGATGTTTGTAGCAGGCCCGGCTAGGTAGGTGCCTGAAGTTACCATGTTTGAAGATACACTTGACAATGTGAAAGAGATACAGAGTGAAGCCACAATAGAAGAGCTAGCAGTGTGGCAGGAAAGTACAGCACAATTGAACGATGAGGGATGTTGGATTGATAAGTCAGGGAAGCAGAGATGGATGTTGCCTGATGCATATTTTCTTCCTGTAGTTACGATGGTCCATGGTCCAGCCCATATTAGTGCTAAGGGTATTTGCAAGTTGTTAGACCCTGCATGGCAGAACGACAACATTTCAAAAACGGCTGCACATTTAGTGAAGTATTGTATGGTGTGCATGATGCACAATCCTGCAAAGGGTACACCCACACCGCCTGGTAATTTTGCACCACCCACTTTCCCTTTCGAGGTCCTTCAGATGGATTATATAGAATTAGAAAGGTGCAATAATTTTAAGTATGTTTTGGTAGTTGTTTGTGCATTCAGTAAATGGGTTGAGGCCTATCCCACAAAGGACAATACAGCCATTACGACTGCAAAGGTACTCCTGAAGGAGTTCTTTCCTCGTTTCGGCTTGCCCCATTTGATTTAGAGTGATAACGGAAGTCTTTTCAATGCAAACGTGATTCAATTGATTTGTGATGGTCTGTGCATTAAACAGAAGTTTCATGCTGCCAATCATCCAGAGTCAGCAGGTTTGGTTGAGAAGTACAATGGTACTCTCAAACTTAAACTGGCAAAAACACAGGAGACCACAGGGTTAAAATGGCCAGATGCCATACCGTTAGCTCTTTTGGCCATCAGAACAACAGCACATTCTAGGACAGGATTGTCACCGTACGAGGTCATGTTTGGACGCCCGACAAATGTCTGGGGCGTCCCACGCCCTCGACGGTTCTCTGATATTGAGTATCCGTTGTTGATTGACTACCTTTGCCAGTTAACTGAAAGTTTGCGTTCTATTCACCAACAGGTCCGGGAAACCCTGCCAGCTACACCCCAAGGGGTTGGAAACAACATTGAGCCTGGGGACTACATCCTCATAAGGAAATTCCAGCGGAAGAAAAGTTTAGAGCCGCGTTGGAAGGGACCAGAACAAGTCCTCCTAGCCACGTGCACCGCAGTCAAAGTTGCTGGCCGTAAGACCTGGATCTATGTGACCCATTGTCGCAGGGTCCCTCTGCCTTTGCCCTATGATCAATGGGCGAAGGATGGAGTAGGAGACTCCGAGTGTGAGATAGTGCCTCGGTTTGTCCCCTTCAGCGACGCCAGGCTGACCTAGACGCAAACAGATGAGGAAAATGATGAAGTGCTGAATGCAGCAGTCCCTCCGGAAACACGGGCTATCCAGGAGCTGCTTTTTGTTGATCCTTTTGTGTCT
The DNA here is from genome assembly GCA_963921515.1 of Calotriton arnoldi. Lineage (NCBI taxonomy): Eukaryota > Metazoa > Chordata > Amphibia > Caudata > Salamandridae > Calotriton > Calotriton arnoldi. The sequence continues at coordinate 877,626 of CAWUFW010003908.1, forward strand.
GGAGTCACTAGGTATAATTTGCGCACTTGACTGGAGAAAAGTGTACTAAAGGAGAAGTCAGATTAGCTAGGGATGGACTGTGTAAGTTAGGGTGTACTTTGCTATAGTACCAACGGAGTTAGCTTAGAGTGATGAGAAATGTGTGCACTATTTGAACATTGGACAGGATAGATCAAAGGAATCCCCTGAGGGATATATTATCCTGGTCGACGTGGGAACACGAGCTTAGGACAGAGCAAGCTCCACCGCTGGTGCTCAAGAGCGCCAACGTTTTGATGAACAATAGGAGCCTGTACCAGTAAGGCTCTGACGGACACTGGGAACTTGTATATTTCTCTCGTTTGCATTTAGCCCCATTTCATCATTCGATATGCATCCCTTTGGCAGAATGGTTGCTGAGGAAGAGCAGCCAGTGTTTCCCCCTGTTGTTACACATGTCTTTTGGTCTACAAAGAAAAAGTTCATATGTGTTGTTCTTGAGATTCTGTTGCTGTTGACTTTGGGTGGGGTGTCCTGGGTTTTGGAGCATAATAAGGATGTGATATCATGTACTGAGGTTAAAGTTATCCATCAAGTTCGACAGAAAGGAATGACACCAAACAATATCTTTTTAGATACACATAAAAGATTTTTTGGAGAAGGTACAGCTGAATCTGTCACAAGTTTATGGACTGCTTACCCATTGTCACTTGTCAATTATACGTATACCCACCCATCCCAGTTTGTAGAGGTGAGGGGTGAGTTTGGTATGGGGTATCCTGGTCCTTGTCTATATTACAGGAAGCCACGAGGAAGGGGATATCCAGGGTGTGACAATAACATGTATTGTGATAATCTGTATATGAAAGAACAGAATGTTACCTTAGTGGGCTGGCATTACCAAGATTTAACAGTCACCCGGGAAGCCGGTTATTATCCTGCCTGTTGCCCGATAATAAATAGTACTGACGCATTTCTGTACATCAATTGTTCTGGGATAGTGTTGTTCAAAAATACGATGTCTTTAGCAAAAGATAAGGATCCGAGCACCTTTGGAATGAACACCAGATATGCTCCAGTAGATTATGAAGGACCACTTTATGCACATCCAGGATTTTATTTCCTGTCTAATGGTACTTACTCAAATGTTTATAATGGCACAGATGATGAAGCTCTAGGAATGGTGCTTCCCCTAGGCGTGCCTTGTAAGCACAGTAAGCCAAGTGTAAGATGGGTAAAGAGTACATTGACTGCAGAGTTCTGTGATGGAGTGACAGATTTGGAAGTCAACAATTACAGTAATGGGATCACTTTTGGATACATTCTCTCCTCCATAATTACGTTTGGTGGCACTGCTATGGCTAGGGGTGAGAAAGCTAGAGAGTATTTTGGATATAAGCTACAGATCTTGTCTAATTCCACTGTAGCAGCTCTGCGTGACATCACCACTCAATTGGAAAATATGCGGATATGCAGTTGACTTTATTTTGGCAAAGAGTGGTGTTGTGTGCGCTGTAGTCGGGGACCAATGTGTAGTCGGGATAAAGAATATGGAACAAAATATCACTAAACATATATTAGATATCTTGGAGAATGTCAAAGGAATGGAAAGTGGAAATTGAAGTTGGTCGTTGTTTGGCAATTGGGGTTGGATTTTTGAGAAAATAATTTATTTCGTTGTAGTGCTGATATTTTGTTGTATCCTCATTCAATGTCTCCCATTCTGTTGTTCCTATTGCACCACTCTATTCCTTCCAAAGAAGACATCCATCCATGATACTATTGCTGCAATTATGGTCCAAAAGGACATAGATGCCCTTAAGCAAATTGATGAAGGCATTTTTGAGACTTCTTCCCTCCTTACTGTTTCTGTCTCTGATCCTAAGGATATGGACTGTTCATGGTCAACTTTACTTATGATTCTTGTTCTATTGTTTGCATCTTTTATAAAATGTTTAGCTCATGCTAATAGGAGGGTCTGTTAGAATAAAAAGAATCCTACTTATGCATTATTATATGTATGTTAGCATTCGCGGCGCCATTTTATATGTAGACGCCATTTTGGGTTACAATCGAAACTTATACTCTGCTATTTTCGAGAAAAGGCCTCAGTTAGGTTTGTTTCTCCAAGGTTAGGTTTTGCCTTGCTAATGAATACACTGTTCTTATTAACGCATACCTTTCTCCTTAGATAGAAACCCTCTCCCACTTGTCTAGTGGCAGGCACGGGCAGAATGACCTTGACTGCTAGATAGTGTGTGCCCAGCTCTAGAACCAAAACTTATTTTTTGTATTCCACAGTTCCGCTGTATCTGCTTGGAAAATTCCATTGTAGGCGTGCCTTCATTCGTTCTGAAATGTACATAATGTATCTTTATGTTTGCTGATGCCAGTCCCTCTGCAGCACTCCTTAGAGACTGGGCAGACCGGACTCCGGCCTGAGTGTACTCTGAATAAACAGATATTGGTTTGTATTCTCTACTGTCTGACCGACTCTTCGTTTGGTATGGAAGGCTGAGAGGTGGTCTTGGGTGACCCGAATCGGGTCACTTCCTTCAACGCAATGCTTCATACCGAACTTTTGATGTTTCTAAGTGCTGTCAATAGCATGCATTACTATTACCCATTGTATTGCTATTCAATTTATGGATTTCAGAAAGATGTAAGCTATGCTTTAATGACACGTATACAATTCACTGAGCCATCCTTCCGCCTAAAAATGAGATACTTGCCAATTCACTGAGCTCACAGTAGTGTTGTACTTCTTTGGTTCAAGAGACAACAGCAACACTTTTCATGAGGATTGCTTGCTGTAATAATGAAGTCTGTGACCAGGATGTAGTTTCAAGTAGATTTATTAAGTTGTAATCACAAGTTGTATAGATCCTGTAGAACATATCTTCTCCCCTTAAAATTGAAAATTAAATAAACAATAAAAAAAGAAAACAACTATGCACAACAATGTACAAAAGAAGGAAAAAGTCCAGAACCCAGGGATGCAAGGTAAACACCTCATCACAAGAGGGAACGAAGACTAACCAAAGGAGGGAAGTAGAATGCATAGATACACACGAAATATCACCCATACTCCCCCTTAATATTAAAAACAAATCGAATTGATTCAAGAACATTAAGCTCACAAGAACAAAGTGAGATACCACCAAATGAAAAAACACGTGAAACTTAAACTCATGAAAGATGCAAAAGAAGCATCCAACCATGCACCGCAAAGCAGGGCAAAGCACTGTGAAGAGAGACCACGGGAGACATGCACCCCCAGAACTTCATCACTATGGGTGAACTGCACCCCAGGTATATACACCTCTTGTAAGAAACAACAACGAAAACTGTGAAGAAAGGACTGAAAACCAACTAGCCACCCCTCATGTAAGGGACAAAACATGCCAAAATGGGACTGAGACCCATAATGCAAACTGTGTAGATGGGACTAATGCCCATTACTTGCATAAAAGGTAAGGGTGGGCAAAGCACTACGCTACGCTCGCGTAGTTTGCGAAGTTTGCGCTACTTCGCACTACGCGAATTGCACGTAGCAAACACGCGTAGCGTAGCGTAGTGCAGCGGTCATTTTTTGCTTGCTCGCGGTCCTCAACGTCAAGTTGGCGACCGCGAGCAAGCAAAATGACATCCCAGCAAGACTTTTTCCTCGTTCGCGATCAGCAACATCAAGTTGCCGATCGCGAGCGTGGAAAATAAACCTCCCGGCGAGATTCTCAAAGCGGGGAGGTCAGGTTTCTCATTGCGAGTGGTCGCGTATGCTCGCGACCGCTCGCGATGAGAAAATACCAGTCCGCGTTGAGAAAGCTGCCGCTCGAGTAAAAATCTACTCGAGCGTCAGTAAAAGACAGCTCGCACTGTGCAAGATGCCGTTTTCAATGATTGCACAGTGCGGACAAGCATCCGGCACTGTGCAATCATCGCGAACAGCGCACTACGCAGTTCGCGTAGTGCTACGCGTAGATCGCGTAGTGCGAAGTGCACTTCGCGTAGCTTCGCGTAGCGCTACTTCGCGGACTACGCCCACCCTTAATAAAAGGGAAAGACACCCCTTAAGCCACCCCTCCTGTAAGGGTAATGTGACTTTCTGCTAGGAAATGGGACTAAAACCCATTCCCATCCCTCAAGAAAGGGATACTGACACCAAAACAAGCAAAAACACCAAAACAATGCCTCCAAAGAGTTTGGTATTACAAATCATGAGAATGAGTGACCACCACCCATAAAAACAATAATGGGACCCTCTTGTAAGGGTCAGTATGCACCTACAACGTGAAAGGAATGAGCAGATAGCACCCAACAACAAGTCCATGTAGAATAAACAAGAACAGGTAAATAATGTCAGGATAACGTCAACACAGACATTAACCCCTTCGACGCTCATGACGGAGCGGTTCCGTCATGAGCATCGGTTGGGCTGTGCTTATGACGGAACCGCTCCATCATGAGCACAGCCCCTGGGGGAAGCGCTGGCGCTCCCCCCCTGGGGCATCGATCTTGCCCCCACAGAGGGGGGTGGCAGCGGAAGAGTTTCGGCTGCCACCCCCGGCCCCCCCACGCTTCCCCATGACGTCAGCGCGCACCGACGTCATCAGGAAGCGCTGGACGCGCTGGAAATCATTTCTTTCCAGCGCGTCCAGAGGGAGGGTGAGTGTTTGTTGGTGCGGTGGGGCGGGGGGGCCGTAACAGGATGCCTTGAGGCATCGGGGGAGAGGAAAGAGTATTTCCTCTCCCCTGATGTCTCAATGCAGGGCACAGCGTCGCGATCGTGGAGCAGGAATGCCCCACTAGCCACCAGGGATGTTTTTTTGAAATAAAGGAAGCGACCCCTTGGGCAAGGGTCGCTTCCTAGGGGGCCAAAATGTTATAAAGACTTTTCTGCCCCCCTTGGGGACAGATCGACCGTTTTTTCGGCCGTTTTTGGATCCAGGGGGGGCAGAAAAGCCCACTAGATCCAGGGATTCATTTTTTTAAAAATGGAAGTGACCCCTTGGGCAAGGGTCGCTTCCTAGGGGGCCAAAATGTTATCAAGACTTTTCTGCCCCCCCTGGATCCAAAAACGGCCGAAAAAATGGTCGATCTGTCCCCAGGGGGGGCAGAAAAGTCTTGATAACATTTTGGCAGAAAAGCCCACTAGATCCAGGGATTCATTTTTTAAATGAAATGGAAGTGACCCCTTGGGCAAGGGTCGCTTCCAGGGGGGCATTTTTCTTTGTTTGGACATTCTGCCCCCCCCCCCTGGGGCAGATTGCCCCTTTTTTGGCCTTTCTGCCCCCAGGGGGCAGAAACCCCACTAGACACCAGGGAGTTTCTTTAAAATGTGATGGGAGTGACCCCTTGGGCAAGGGTCACTTCCAGTGGGCCATTTTATTTTGTAATGGGAATTCTGCCCCCCCCTGGGGGCAGATCGGCCTGTTTTTTTGCCTTTCTGCCCCCAGGGGGCAGAAACCCCACTAGACACCAGGGAGGTAGTTTAAATAAAAATGGAAGCGACCCCTTGGGCAAGGGTCGCTCCAGGGGGCAGATGTTTTTATATGTGTATTCTGCCCCCTGGGGGCAGATCAGCCTAGTTTTTTGCCCTTTCTGCCCCGGGGGGGCAGAAAACCCCACTAGGCACCAGGGATTTATTACTTTTGCAAGGGGGCAAATTTCTGTCTGCTGTTTTCTGCCCCACCTGGGAGGGCATATTGGCCTGGCAGACAACCTCACCCGATCCCTTGGGCAAGATCACCCCTATTTTTCTCAGCCCTATTTGAAGGCCCATCTGGCCGATTGACCATTAGCGTGTTATAATGTTAATTGTTTTATTTTTTGTGAATTGCAATTGTAATGCTTTATTTCTCCTTTTTTGTTCTAGTTGAAGGCTTTTGCTCTTTAGACTGTTCCAGGTTGCGGTTTCGTTACTGGTGGCTCTGCTGTTTGTGTAGTTGCACGTGTTTGGTAAGAGAGTTTTTTGTACAATGTTTTTTGTACAATGTAAATGAGTTTCATTTCTCTGCATGAATTTGTTTTTTGCAAATGGTGTAATAATAGCAGTATGTTTGGCTTCTGTTTTTTGAGTGTCAAAAACATTTTGCATTTGTGCTCGATGTGTATTTTGTTGTCTTGTGAGTAATTGTTTTTTTTTTCTTTCTAGTGGGATATCGTTTTTGCTGTGTCTCTGCAGAGTAGGTGCTGGTGAGTGTAGCTGTCTCTTGTAAGTGAATTGTATAGTTTTTGAGTATATAGATCTTTGTGATAAAGGCACACATTTTTTTACTTACTTGCTTTGCACAGTGTTGGTTGTTGTTGACTTGTTTGTGCAGTCTCCTTTCTTAGTAAGGATAATGGCTAGCCGCAGGATTACTGCTCAGCAGGTTGTTGGTATGCTTTTTGAGTCTTCCTCTGACCATGGTTCAGAGACTGACTCTGCATCTGAGGCAGAGGAGGCAGGGGACGATTCAGGCAGTGAGTTTTCTCTCCACATGGAATCATCGGATACTGAAGATACTCTTAGTGCGGATGAAGTGCCTGTGTTAGAGGAGGACATTGATGTGCCGATAGTGCGGCAAGAGGCATCTGGGCTGCAGCCTGGGGCTGCAAGGCTTTCCGTTGGTGTAGTGCGGCAAGAGGCATCTGGGCTGCAGCCTGCGGCTGCAAGGCTTCCCGTTGATATAGTGCGGCAAGAGGCATCTGGGGCAGCAAGGTTTCCCGTTGGTATAGTGCGGCAAGAGGCACCTGGGCTGCAGCATGGGGCTGCAAGGCTTCCCGTTGAAAGTGCTGACCTCTGGGTTGCCCCAGGCATGGTGCAGCCGGCATTGCCAGACTTTACTTGTGTTCCAGGGTGTAGAGTGAATACTGAAAACTTTTTGCCGATACATTTTTTTCAGTTGTTTATGGACGATGTGTTTTTGGCAGAGATTGTTGAGCAGACTAATTTGTATGCCGAACAGTTTTTGAGGGACAACAGTGCCAGTCTTAAGCCCCACTCTAGAGCTACCCGATGGACTCCCACAAATCTGGAAGAGATGAAGAAGTTCTTGGGTTTAACTTTTTTGATGGGCTTGCTAAGGAAGCCATCAATGTCTTCATATTGGTCTACTAGTCCCTTGATGGCAACTGCTATTTTTCTGGCAGTCATGAGTCGTGATAGGTATTTGCTTCTGCTTCGGATGATGCATTTTGTCGATAATGGTTTAGCGTTGCCACAAGATCACCCTGAATGTGACCGTCTTTTTAAGATTCGGCCTGTCATTGATCACTTTGTTGATCGATTTTCTGAGATCTATGCTCCAAGGAAAGAAATTGCAGTGGATGAGTCTTTGGTGTTGTTCAAGGGCCGCTTGGTTTTTAGGCAATACATTCCTAGTAAGAGGGCACGCTATGGAATTAAGCTGTATATGCTGTGTGACAGTAGGACTGGATATGTCTCTAATTTCAGAGTGTACACCGGTAAGGATTCCAGTATTAACCCCCTGGTTGTCCGTCCACTTTTGGAGTGACTGAGAAAATTGTGTGGGAACTTGGAAGAGGATTTTTTAACAAAGGCCACCATTTATATGTAGATAACTTCTACACTGTTGTGCGGTTGTTCAGGGAATTGGCCAAAGTGGACACTGTTGCTTGTGGCACAATCCGCTCTAACCGTAAAGGTTTCCCAAAAGAACTTGTTTGTAAAAAGCTTGTGCGGGGACAGTGCAGTGCGTTGCGTTGCGAGGAGCTTCTAGCTGTGAAGTTTTCAGACAGGAGAGATGTCTACATGCTGTCTACCATCCATGATGAAAGCACTGCACCTGTGACTGTTTGGGGTCAGGTTGCTGAAGCGCGCAAACCTGTGTGCAATTTAGACTATCATAAGCACATGGGTGGTGTTGACAGAGTAGATCAGAGGTTGGAACCTTACGCTGCTCTTCGTAAGACTTACATTTGGTACAAGAAGTTGGCTATCCATCTTTTCCACTTGGCAACCTTTAATGCTTTTGTTGTGTTCCAGGATTCTTGTCCTGAGTCAAAGATGACTTTTGCTAAGTTTCAAGAGTCTGTAATAGGCAGCCTTGTTTTAGTGGAACAGGCAAGTGTTCCTAGAGTTGGATTGGTGGAGGATGTTGCTAGATTGAAAGATCGCCACTTTCCTGATCACATTCCTCCCACACCCTCAAAAGACTTTCCCAGTAGGAGATGTAGAGTCTGTTGGCGAAGAGGTATGCGGAAGGAGACTCGCATGTACTGCCCTGAGTGTCCTTCTAACCCTGGGCTGTGTGTGCCTGCTTGTTTTAGAATGTACCACACACAAAAGAATTTTGGGAGCATCCATGAGTGGTAAAGTGAACTGCCTGGCCTCTATTGTTTAATATTTTTGGTTCAGTTTCAAGGTTGGCATTTGTGTAGTGTATTGAGTTTCAGATGTTGTGTTAGTAGATTTGTATCTATTTGCAATTTGTTTGTGTTTTCTTATTTTTATTAAAAAAATCCTAAATGTGATGGCGGTGTGCGTGGAGTGGCGCTTGTATGGCGGTGTGCGTGGTCTGGCGTTTGGCTGGCGGTGTGTTTGGATTGGCGCTTGGCTGGTGGTGTGCGTGGACTGGCACTTGGCTGGCGGTGTGTTTGTACTGGCGCTTGGCTGGCGGTGTGCGTGGACTGGCGCTTGGCTGGCGGTGTGTTTGTACTGGCGCTTGTCTGGCGGTGTGTTTGCACTGGCGCTTGGCTGGCGGTGTGCGTGGAGTGGCGGTGTGTTTTGATTGGTGCTTGGCTGGCGGTGTGTTTTGATTGGCGCTTGGCTGGCGGTGTACGTGGACAGGCGCTTGGCTGGCAGTGTGCGTGGACTGGCGCTTGGCTGGCAGTGTGCGTGGACTGGCGCTTGGCTGGCGGTGTGCGTGGACTGGCGCGTGGCTGGCGGTGTGCGTGGACTGGCGCTTGGCTGGCGGTGTGCGTGGACTGGCGCTCGGCTGGCGGTGTGCGAGTAGTGACTAGCTGCTGGTCACTACCACACTGCTAGCCAAACGCCACTCAACGCAATCCGTGAGCTGGTGTGGTTGCTGTGTCAGGAATGTGGGCGTGTGAAAGTGATGGGCCCTTGAATGGCGCTGTCTGCTGGTGTGAGTGTTGTAATGTGCTGGGCCCGCAGCTGGCGTGAATGGTTTTGTATGTGTCACACGTATGAAAGGTGTATGAATGGCCTGTAAAGAGGTTGGTGCCTTGTCGTGGCTTTACAGCTCACGAGCTGTGAGTCAATGGTTCAGTTTCTTGTCCTTTCAAGTAACAGTGCATTTCATTTTTGTGAAATCTCTGGTTAATACAACTGTATATACTGAACCATCACTCACCCTCGTGCCAAATCCAACCAGTATGTATGTGTGCTTGAGGAATAGGTGGTTGTGCATAAAAATGTGTCTTTTCTGTTTTTGTCAATGTAATGTGTTGGTTTTGTGCCTGGTGGTGTGAATGGTCTTGTGTGTATCATGTATGAAAGGTGTGTGAATGGCCTGTAAAGCGGTTGGTGCCTTGAAGTGGCTTTACAGCTCACGAGCTGCGAGTCACTGGTTCAGTTTTTTTGTCCATTCAATTATTGACAGTGCATTTCATTTTTGTGAAATCTCTTGTTAATACAATTTTATATACTGAACCATCACTCGCCCTCGTGCCAAATCCAACCAGTATGTGTGTATGTTTGAGGAATAGATGGCGGTGCAGTAATCTTTGTCTGTTTTGTCTCTCTGCCAAGCTGTACATTTCATTTAAGAATAACCTAACAACTGTAGTTTTTGTTGTAAACTAAACACCCATGGGAGTGCATGGTAATGTCTCTCTTGTGGATCCCAACAAGTTATCTTACCCACAATGTCCTGCAAACCTCAAAATGTGACTGACATTTTCCTTGCATTTTGTGCCCAAATTTTCACACTGCAGAAAGTAACAACAAATTTCCAACCCCCAGCATTTCTCCAAGTATCCCAATAGAAATGGTACCTCACTTGTATGGGTGGGCCAAGTACCTGCGGCAGGGAATGGCCCAAAACCTATTGATGTGACATCAAAATTACCTATCACAAACCAACCTGGTTTTGCATGGGGGTCCCATGACTTTTTGGCCCGGGGCTCGGCATCCATGTAGGAAACCTACCTAACCCATACATTTCTGGAAACTAGACACCCGGGGAGTCCAGCGAGGTATGGCTTGCGTGGGTCCCCCATCATTCTCCTACCCATAATCCCCTGCAAACCTCAAATTTCGCTGAAAAATCCACTTTTTTCTCACATTTCTGTGTGGGAAATTTCTGGAATCTGCGCGGATGGACAAATTTCCTCCCACCCAGCAATCCCCCAGGTCTCCCGATAAAAATGGTACCTCACTTGCGTGGGTGGGTGAAGGACCCGCGACAGGCAAGGCCCCAAAAGCTATTGAGGCAACATCAAAATTACCTATCACAAACCAACCTGGTTTTGCATGGGGGGTCCCATGAGTTTTTGGCCCAGGGCTCGGCATCCATGTAGGGAAACCTACCTAACCCATATATTTCTGGAAACTAGACACCCGGGGGAGTCCAGCGAGGTATGGCTTGCGTGGGTCTCCCATCATTCTCCTACCCATAATCCCCTGCAAACCTCAAATTGTGCTGAAAAAGCCACTTTTTTCTCACATTTCTGTGTGGGAAATTTCTGGAATCTGCGTGGATCCACAAATTTCCTCCCACCCAGCGTTCCCCCAGGTCTCCCGATAAAAATGGTACCTCACTTGCGTGGGTGGGTGAAGGACCCGCGACAGGCAAGGCCCCAAAAGCTATTGAGGCGACATCAAAATTACATATCACAAACCAACCTGGTTTTGCATGGGGGTCCCATGAGTTTTTGGCCCGGGGCTCGGCATTCATGTAGGGAAACCTACCTAACCCATATATTTCTGGAAACTAGACACCCGGGGAGTCCAGCGAGGTATGGCTTGCGTGGGTCCCCCATCATTCTCCTACCCAGAATCCCCTGCAAACCTCAAATTTTGCTGGAAAATTCACTTTTTGTCAAATTTCTGTGTGGGAAAGTTCTGGAATCTGCGTGGATCCACAAATTTCCTCCCACCCAGCATTCCCCCAGGTCTCCCGATAAAATGGTACCTCACTTGTGTGGGTAGGCATAGTGGCTGCAACAGGAAATGGCCCAAATCGTACAGTGGAGACTTCAAAATTACCTATAGCAAAACTACCTGGTTTTGGGGGGGGGGGCACCTGAGATTTTGGCCCGGGCTCGGCGGCCATCTTGGGAAAGTACCAAACCCAAACATTTCTGAAAACTAGACACCCGGGGAGTCCAATGAGGTATGGCCTGCGTGGATCCCCCAACATTTTCCTACCCAGAATGCCATGCAAACCTCAAATTTAGTTGAAAAAACACATTTTCCACATATTTGTGTGTGGAATCACCGTGCCGGCACAAATGTCCTACCACCCAGCGTTCCCCTTGTTCTCCTGAGTAAAATGATACCTCACTTGTGTGGGTGTCCAAAGCAGAATTGGCTAAAACGTATTTTTAAAAAATGTAGCGCTTAGAATTCTCGGTGCTATACTCTAAATCTCTATGTTTTGGGCTCTTCCTAGCCACAGGCCTTTGGCCCACCCACACAAGTGAGGTATCATTTTACTCAGGAGAACAAGGAGAACGCTGGGTGGTAGGACATTTGTGCCGGCACGGTGATTCCACACACAAATATGTGGGAAATGTGTTATTTTCAACTAAATTTGAGGTTTGCATGGCATTCTGGGTAGGAAACGTTGGGGGATCCACGCAAGCCATACCTCATTGGACTTCCCGAGTGTCTAGTTTTCAGAAATGTTTGGGTTTAGTACTTTCCCAAGATGGCCGCCGAGCCAGAGGCCAAAATCTCAGGTGCCCCCAAAACCAGGTAGTTTTGCTATAGGTAATTTTGAAGTCTCCACAGTACGATTTGGGCCATTTCCTGTTGCAGCCACTATGCCTACCCACACAAGTGAGGTACCATTTTATCGGGAGACCTGAGGGAATGCGGGTGGGTGGAAATTTGTGGATCCACGCAGATTCCAGAACTTTCCAGCACAGAAATGTGGGGAAAATGTGTTTTTTTGACAATATTTTAGGTTTGCAGGGATTCTGGGTAACAGAACCTGGTGGGAGGCAGTCAAGTCACCCCATCCTGAATTCCCCTGGGTGTCTAGTTTTCAAAAATGTATAGGTTTGCTAGGTTTCCCTAGGTGCCCGGCAGAACTAGGGTTCAAAAACTACAGCTAGGCACTTTGCCAAAAAGGGTCATTTTCACTGCGAAATTGAGGTATGTCCACATTGCGTTTTGCGCCGTTTCCTGCCGCGGGCACTAGGCCGACCCACACAAGTGAGGTACCATTTTTCTCGGAACACTTTGGGGAACGCGGGGTGGGTGGAAATTTGTGGATCCACGCAGATTCCAGAACTTTCCACCACAGAAATGTGGGGAAAATGTGTATTTTTTGACAATTGTTTAGGTTTGCAAGGGATTCTGGGTAACAGTACCTGGTGGGAGGCAGTCAAGTCTACCCATCCTGGATTCCCCTGGGTGTCTAGCTTTCAAAAATGTATAGGTTTGCTAGGTTTCCCTAGGTGCCGGGAGAGCTAGGGTTCAAAAACTACAGCTAGGCAATTTGCAAAAAAAGGGTAATTTTTCATTGAGAAAATGTGGTGTGTTCACGTTGGGTTTTGAGCCATTTCCTGTCGTGGGCACTATGCCTACCCACACAAGTGAGGTACCATTTTTATCGGGAGACTTAGGGTAATTCAGATTTGTAAAGCAACTGTTATTACCTATTGACTTTCGATGCATTTCTGCCTTCCAAATGAAAGACATTGTGTAAAAAAAGTCATTTTGAAAAATGACCGATAATTCTCATGCTAGTATGAGTATTCCCAATTTCAAAAATGTGCAAATATCTACTGTTTCTAAACTCTATAACTTGTTCCCATTTCAGAAATACATAGGTGTCGTTCATACCAATTTTTCCATGTATACATTTTCCCACAATAATTGCTATATACCCGGTACATAATAAAAAGCCATTGCAAATTGCTGCTCAGTTTTTACTCTGGGTTCGTCGGGTTCTTGGTGAACCTACAAGTCCTATATATCCCCACAACCAGTAAGGTCCAGCGGATGTAACGGTATATTGCTTTCAAAGAGCTGTCATAATTAGAAGAAGTTACAGGTGAAAACGTTGACACAAAAGGCTGTTTTTTTCAACTAATTTTCAATTTGTCCTATATTTAACTGTACGTTTCTATAAAGAAACCTTGATGGATCTACACAAATGACCCCTTGCTGAATTCAGAATTTTGTCTACTTTTCAAAAATGTATAGCTTTCTAGGATTAATTATTGCTTTCATACCCATTTCTACCATTAAGTGGAAGGAGGTTGAAAGCACAAACAATAGCAAAAATAGGCTATGTCCCAGAAAAATGCCAAAACTGTGTTAAAAATGTTGGTTTTCTGACAAAAGTCTGTCATTCCCTAAAAGCTGGGAAAATGGTAATTTCAGCCCCACAACGCTTTTGGATACCATTTGCAGGGAATAACCCAGACGCTTTCATTTGCAGCCCTTTTTCCCATTTTTCCCAAAAAAAACAAAATTTAGCTGTATTTTGACTAATTTCTGGGACCCCTCCAGGTGAATCCACAAACCCTGGGTACCTTTACAATCCCTATGATGTTGGAAGAAAAGGACGCAAATTTGGCGTGGATACCTTATGTGGTCAAAAAGTTACAGGGGCCTAAGCGCGCACTACCCCAAATAGCCAAAAAAGGCTTAGCACAGGGGGGGAAAAGGCCTAGCAGCGAAGGGGTTAAGAACAAGAAGCAGAAATACAATGTAGAACATGGCCAAATGAAAACACAATTACCATAAACAACGAAACCCTTCGCCGGTGAGCGACCTCTCACCTGAGAAATGTTACTGTGGCTACACCCTCATCTTGAGTATCCCAGATACAGAGTCATTCTCTCACGTTTTGTGACCACGAAGGACTGTGCCAAAAACCTTACTTCATGGCATGAATTCAAAACCTGAGTGCAGCAGACGTGAATGTTACTGAAGAGACAGTTATACGTCAGATTGGATTAGCTGTCACACCATAGAACCATGTACATTTCCGTGATTCTCAGGATTCGTACTCTGTACCCTCGTGAATATCGTAGAGCCGGCGTGTAGGCATGAACAAGTAGCACCAAGTGAAATGGGCGCACCAACCTGTGTTGTGACTGCTACGGTAGAAGAAATCTTGGCACAGCAGTGTGTCCTCGTGAAAAACACAAGCTTAAAATTATATGGACCACCTCATGGATTACCAAAAGCGAAGATCTCCAGGCTACAGCGGCTGAAAATCGTGGGCAAAATACATATGACGACTTGCATGCGTCTTAACAAACAAAGATGGCGGCACACATGCGTGACAAGCACCGAGTGGCTCAGGGTTGAAACGTGCTGCAATGCGTCCCACAGCAGCTCGCTGGCTGCATGAATGAATGAATGAATATAAGACTTATAGAGCGCTAAACTTAGCCCAAGGGCGTCAAGGCGCTATTGCGGAACTAAATGGGCAGACAAGATGACAGGCTTGCACTAAAATCTGTGAAAAAGCCAGGTCTTCAAGGCTTTACGGAAGAGAGAATGTGACACCTGACCAGAAAGTTCTTCCGGAAGGGAGTTCCACAACTTAGCAGCAACAATCGCGAAAGCTCTACCTCCCCATTTTGCCTTATTAAACCTCTGTACTTTTAACAGATTCTTATCTGCAGATCGGAGCTGTCTAGTTGGAACATAGCGATGGAATATAGCCTTAATACCAGCAGGGCCTACGCCATAGAAGGCGTTATGCGTTAGGCAAAATGTTTTGAAGAGGATCCTACGGTCCAGAGGAAGCCAGTGTAGCATCCTAAGAGAGGCTGAGACTGAGTAGAATTTCGGAAGACTCATCACCAGCCTAGCCGCAGCATTCTGCACCAGCTGCAAATGTCGCACCAGACCTTTATTAATGCCCAAATACAGGGCATTAAAATAATCCAATCTGGACATTACCAATGCAATAACAGCCTGTTTACGTGAGTCAAATGAAAGAAAATGGGAGATTTTCCTGAGGATCCTAATGATCCCAAAACAAGTGGACACTGTCCTACTGACCTGCCGGCTCAAGGAAAGTGAATTGTCCACTATGATCCCTAAATTTTTCCCGTAGGATACAGGGCAGGGACAAGCGCCAAGCGTGTCTGGCCACCAATCGCTGGACCAGATGTCCAGTTTGCTGCCGAAGATCAAGACCTCAGTCTTCTCCCCGTTCAATTTCATGAAATTAGCCACCATCCAGGAGGAGACTGCCTGCCTACAATTCCTAAAATTAAGGGCAGAGTCCTTAATATTATGAGTGATGGACACCATTATTTGGGTGTCGTCCGCATAGGACAACACCTCCAACCCGAAGGATCTCACCACCTTAGCAAGCGGGGCCCATAAATATTAAAAAGTGTTGGGCTAAAGGAAGAGCCCTGAGGAACACCACATGACAGGGAGTTAGAGGCCGAGTAAAATTGGCCAAATTTCACTGTCTGTACCCGGTCACTAAGAAATGAAGCAAGAAGCCCCAGAGCTGATCCCCCGACCCCTATCTCTCTGAGACGCTCAACTAGTCTCAGAGGAGATAGGGTGTCAAAAGCTGCGGTAAGGTCAAGTAGAACAAGCAGCGTGGTATGCCCTGCGTCCACTTGAGTATGGATATTGTTAAATACGGCAGTTAATGCCGTTTCCGTACTGTGATGGCTTCTGAAACCGTGTTGTGAACCATCAAGTAATTGGTGATCCATTAAGTAGGCGCTAAGGTGGGAATTTAAATAAGTTTCCAAGATCTTAGCTGGAACAGGAATAGCAACAGATACAGCCTTGAAGTGTCTCCGCGTGACTCCATGGTGAAGGTAAGTCTGCGCGCGCTAAAAACGACTCGTGCCTCCGTTTTGAAACCACACTACAGCGGTTAGACTGTATGATTTCTGAACATCGCAACTAGCCTTGAGAAAGCCCTGGCTCAATCTGCCACATAGGGCGAAACACGTGTCGGCTGTCCCCTTTTTTCATAACAACCTGCCATAAAACATGATAAAAAAGAGTGGAATGGTTTTGAAAAGTGATGAATGGAGATAAAATATCTACCTTCACTCAATTCCATCTGGACTGCTGTGTTGTGTTACAAAAAAAGGAATTAACCTAATGAAAAAACAGACCGACTGAAGGGAGGAACACATGCTTACACCCTTACTCCTACTTGTCAATACGAGGCTGAAAGGTCCAGAGCCTTGAGCTATGTTCCTCCTAAGACTCGTAGGAATTTACATCCAACACCAGGATCTCTGGACCGTCCTTTTTCCCTGAGCGGTTTAACTTGCATTACTCCAGAGAGGTCTCAAGTGAAAAAAACAAATAAGAGACCAAAATTGTCTCACTTCAGATGTCCCGCTCCGGGTGCTGGTATCAAGGCTGAATTTCAAACAAATGTCACACCATTCCATGTAGCTGTAACTTACATAATGTAGATGGCATAGGAAAATGCCTTTCACGTCGCAAATCCAGACCAAAGCATGTGATGATGCCTTCCAAGAACGAAATGAAGGAAAACAAAAAACATGACACAGTGTGCAGATATTACCCATATTAAGCACACGCTAAGGTGTTTGATGAAAAGGTTGAATGCCTGAGTTGTACAGCTTGTTACAAGTTGAGCAGTGTCACATGACTAAACACTGCAGCCATGGAAGAGAGTGTACCTGACATCAGAATGGTGAATGTGGTTAGGATCACACAAGTTGTCACAGGAGATACAGAAGATGTTGGTGAGCACGGCACGCCTAGGCTGGGGCTGTCAGATGTGGAAGACACCGGTGGGCTGCAAGACGTGCTGCACCAGTATATCTTGTTCAATCAATCAATCAATCAAAGTTTCCTGTGAACATCTGTGTTTTTGTATGAAGAACCTCTTGGTTTCTTCTGGAGCCATGAGTTTTTTTGTAAAAACTCCATCCAAGAATTGTACTTTACACAGACTCCTCTTTTGTGAACATCTTCCTCCTGCAAAAATCCTATGTGCTGGCTGTCTAATCTCTTTTGAACCATTTCCTCCTGGAAAAGTACTCTGCGCTGTCTGCTTTTCTGTGAACGTCTTCCTCCTGTAAATATGCTTCACACTGTAAGCATCTGTAGTTACTGTGTGTTCCTTCATTTTTGTATCTTTTTCTAGGAGCCAGATACAATGAATTCCAATTGTAAGCCATGGATTAGCCTCCAACTCGTCGCCAGAAATATGTAATAATGAGGTCCGTGGCCAGGATGCAGTTTCAAGTAGATTTTTTAAGTTGTAATCACAAGTTGTGTATGTCCTGTAGAACAGCCCCACCAGGAGCAGCCTCCCTGCTCCTCAGCCCATCTTCAACTGTCAACACTCACACCGGGCACCCAAGCATTCCACACATGTCCTTCACACTAACATTCCACACAGAACACTCACACTGGCTGAGCAGCTAGGAACTAGGTACATAGGAACAGTATGAACACAACAACAGGATATCACACTTACTTGCCTCCCTGAGTTCCCAAGACACTGTAGAATTGGTATGACAGACATTACTACTGAAAAAACATTGATGAATGGAGCCAAATATACCTTTCTTGTCAGTTGACCATAGTCTTAAGGTCGCAGAGGTATAGAACTTCTGAAGTTAACAGTAGACGGCACGTACTATAGATATTGATGTCGGATTCAAGCACACCTAAGTATGTAGTTTACACATGTTGCTAGGCAACCTGAATAAATATAAAAAATGTTGAGAGGTCTGTGAAGACAATAAAATATTCTTTACCTTGTCGTACATACAGACCATCAAAAATGCAGACTGAGTCAATGTGAAAAAGAACAGAGCCAGGTAGTTCAAGGACACGACTGTCCTTCAGGAAGTCATTACTAGTGCTTACTCATTTTTCAACAAACTAAGGGGTATATTCACAAGAACGTGTGATAACTACCACAAGAGTAGCGTAACGCAACTTTCAATAACGCAGCCTATCACGGGAAAATAACCCCGTGTCAACGTGGAATTCACAACAAGGCGGTAGCATGCAATAGCCTGCCGGAACCGCGGACAAAGTCCGCGATACAACCACCACGATGGAGATAAAAACACAAACCACAACACCAAAAAACACGCGATGGGCCAAATAGCGATAAGAAAACAGTGACAACCAGCGCGAGGGCAGCAATACGCACGCGCAATGCGGGAAAAATCACAAGAACAGTATACGGAAAATGCCACAGAACAAAATACATCAACAGCGGAGTACCACGGATGCACCCTGGCCAACTGCAGAGGACAACATGCACACCACAACACCACAACATCCACGCACCGTGGAAGAACAGAACCCACAGGCACACCACTTGAAAGAGACCAGTGGCAGACAAATCAGAGCCGTGGGAGCGACACACTCACCGTGCAGCATACGCACATAAGCAGAAGTGCACCCGGACAGTGACAACATCCCGGTACAAACAGCAACACCTCCACAACTGCACACAGGACACAACTGGATCAGAAAATGCGCACAACCTGGCAAATCACACCTGAAACCCCAGGGACATGTAACATGACAATGTACAATTCCAACCTGTGACCTGCAAACATGTTTTATTCACACATGCAGTGTAATTGGACATCCACTACTGTCCCATGAATGCCACAGAGGGTCACAATGTGACATGCTCATGAGAAGTAAGTGTCAATGATGGAGTCCCTACGGGCCATTCCTGCCGCAGCTGCAGTGGGATGTGGGCCACCTGCCCCATCACCACCATCATCATCCGGTACCTCTGGAACTGGGATCCATGGGGCCCTGGTGCGAACACAGATGTTGTGCAACACACAACATGCAACGATCATCTTGCACACGACGTCCGGGCTGTACAGGAGCTTCCCACCAGTGCCGTCCAGGCACCTGAAACGTGACTTCAACACGGCAAATGTGCGTTCAACGCTGCCCCTGGTGCGTATGTCGGCCGCATTGTACTGCCTCTGGGCGGGTGTGTTCGGATCTCGGAGGGGTGTCATCATCCAAGGGCAGAGTGCATATCCTTGATCACCTGTGACAGTGCAGGGAGAAAAGAGTCAATACTTGGTTCGGCAGGACGTGATGGCAGGCCCACCAATCCAGTGACGCCTGTGCTGGCTGTGTGGGGGGTGAGTGCAAGCCAGCCCTCAGGGAGTAGCATGTGCTGGCAACTACACCAACAGTCATCAGGCACACAGACATGCAATGTCTGAAATACAAGGGGGGATGACTCGAGTCGCACAGGGCTAGTCGTCCCGGATGCACAGCGGCTGACACGGGCCCACCACCACGGGACGCTGACCTGCGGTAGACCGGGGTAGGGTCATGGGGGCAGAGCAGTGCCTCACATGTGTCATGGCCGCATTCCGCATCTCCACACGTTCAGCTGTTGTGTGGCTGTGGTGCCATGTGGAGTCTGTATTGGGTGCAGGGGTAGCCCAGGATGACCATGGAGTGGCGTAGTCGTGTCTGATAGGGGGTCGTGTAGTTTAACATGTCGGATGTGGTTAGGTCACGTGTGCATCCCCACAGTTGTGCCTTGTGCGTTGGTGGCTGTGGGATGTGTGGTGTGTTGAGTTGGTACTTACCAACGAGCAGTCCCGTTCCATATGTGCCATCCTGGAAGCGCTGGTTGATGATGGACTGTCGGAAGATGAAGGAATCATGCACACTGCCTGGGTAGTTGGCGACGACATTGGTGAACATTCCCCGGTGGTCCACTATTGCCTGCACATTGATGGAATGCGTGTGCTTCCTGTTGCGGTAGTGGTGTGCAGTATCCGCAGGGGACACAAGTGGGACATGTGTGAAGTCGATTGCCCCCAACACGGCCGGGAGTCGGCTATGGCGTAGAAGCCTTGCTTAGTCTCCAGCTGTTCCTGCGCAGTGTTGGGGAAGTGAAGGTACTGGGGTATGAAGCTGAGGATGGCATCCAGGACGGGTGTGATAAACTTTGATAGGGCTGGCTGTGAGACCCCTCCGACTCTGGCAGTTGTTGGTTGGAAGGTCCCAGAGGCCAACAGGTGCAGCACTGCCAGCAGCTTTGTCTGCGGAGGGATTTTTGTTCTCCGCTGTGTTGGGACCGTCAGCCTGTGGGCAATGTGGGTCAGGATGCGGAGGATGGTTGTCCTTTTGAGCCTGTAGTGGGCAATGACTTCCGCGGGCGTTAGGTCTGGGGGGGGGTGGCGGTCCAGGGGGTGTTGTGGCCCTGATTGGGCTCCGAGCTGCATGTAGAGTAGCTCCATGGCGTCGTTTGTTCATCGGGTATGGCTGTGTGCGGGACTCCGTTGCCTACTGCAGGTGGACGTCCTTCTTTACACCTGCTTGAGGCAGGTGTTAAATACCTGCGGCTACCGCACCTCATCGCCTGTTTTGTGTTTTTATCGCCGATGTGGCTGGTCGTTGTGAATGTTGAGGTGTGATGTTGTCTCGGCTTTTCACACGGGAACGCCTACTCTGCATCTCATTAGCGATATTTGCGAGGGTCCTCTGTGGCGATGTTTTTTGCGGCTGCTATCGCGGGTAAACTGGTGCTGTGGGCTGTTAACACCGGCTTGTGAATGGGGGGGTAAATTTATCACGACTTTGGCTGCGATGAAGTGCCGTTAATTCGGCGATAGCTCCTTGTGAATATGCCCCTAATTTCTCACAGAGAGAAAATAAGGAAAACGCTGCTGTGTGACATTTTGTGATCCAACATAAGGTGTTACTATGATAATAAACTTCCTTTCCAGCAATGACTCTTCTTCCTTTTCCAAATACGAACTAGTTAACGATACGGTTGCTTTAATAATTACTCTTAGGAAAACCACGGTGTTTTCTCTAATATTGTGGTGATAATTATTTCGCGTTTTTTCTTTTGCTTCTTTTTGTTAATACCATTTACCCTTTATATTTATGCTGGAGAGGTGAGCGTTTGTGCCTATTTTGTACTGAAGTTGCCATGAAAATATTCAGGAGATCTTTTCAATTTGCCATTTGAACTATGACAGTCAAAAGTTGTGTTTATGCTCAACAAGCGCATTTTTGCTTGTTTCTTTTGGGCTTCTCAGCACATCCTCCAATCTGCTCACCTGTGCATTCAAATGTTTCTGAATCAGCAGACCTGCCTTTTGCATCAGAAGTGGGGGTGACAATTTGCGCATCCCCCCAAATACTTGATAAATCAGGCCTTTGGCTGAAAACAAGGATGTACCTTTACTGTTCTATACACCTAAATAAACAAAAAGAAAATACAAATTAGTTCTGAAAGGTGAAGTGCTGATTGAATACATACAATTCAAGCATGTAGACAGACACTCGTACAGCAGTGTCACAGTGCACAAACTGAGCATTCCTTCAGTACAGAGGCCCACTATCTTATCTTTTTTAAGTAATATTTTATGAAGGTAAGAAAAAAACATATTTATTGGAAATTTGCCTTTTCTGTAGGGTCACTTGACTTTTTGCTGAACCCTGTCTTTACTGGCTATAGAACTCTGTGCGCTTTACCTCTCTAACCAATGGTAAAGTGCTTGTGTTCCTCCTTTCAGCATGATTGGCAACCTCTGATTGGCATATTTAACGTACCTATACATCTCTAGTATTTAGTGCTATGGTGTAACCAGGCCTTAAATTAAATGTCACAAGTGGACTCCGGGGCACACTGTGCCATGCGGTACAGTGCAGTGAAACTATAAACATAACTGCAGGCCTGCCACCAGTAGCCTGTACCTATATGCAGGCTTTAACTGCAAATTCACCTGTCAAAAAAAGCCCCTGTGGGCAGACCTAAACCTTGTTTTTAATTATTTAAAAGTCACCCCTAAGTAAACCTTATTGCCCATAAAAGCAGGGTGCATTGCATTTAAAAGTAGGAGGTGTAAAAGTTTACTGTTGAGCGTTCTTACAGTGAAAATGCCTTCAAATCTATTTTTACTGTAGCAGGTTTGGATGGTTCGTAGGAAAACACTGGGATGTACTAATAAACATTAATCCAATATCTTGCCAATGGGACTAGCTAGAAAAATAATTAAATAACTATTTTCAATAGTTATTAAAAATCCAGTTCATTGTCGAAGTCTTATTGGTTCTAAATATCACAGAAAAGTAACTTTGAAAAAGTTACCTTTGCCTTGCCTAAAGCCCCTGAAGGCAAAATCTGCATTTTGATTTCCCACTTCAGCGATCCAGTAATTAGCATTTAAATAGGAGTGAATGAGGTATGAACATGCTCCCAGGAGTAAAACAATAGCCTTACCTGAATGGGCAGAGATGACCCCTCTAAACCTGACAGAATATGCAAGGGGGTCTGAGATATTAAAGTGTCAAGTCCTGCTTGAATGTCACATCATGCTTGTCAGGTCTGCTGGGGCATTTCATATTACACTTGGGGCCCACTTGAAAGAGGCATTCCCTGTAACTGGCAAATTTTAGGGGCCCTTCTGTTATCTACCCAGCTGGTCAGGCCGCAAACACAGTGGGCCTCTTTTGACATTGCAGTGTCACTGCCTGTTTGACAGGTCTACTAGGTTTACATTTAACATTCAAGGCACACTTCGAAGGAGCAAAATAGGGTGCCAAAACAATTTGTGTGTATCGACTGTCTGGTTGCTGAAAGGTAAACTTTGTTATACAAGGCTTGTCTCTGAGGTTGTTGCGGGTACAAGGTCTGTATCAATCTGGATTTTAGTGTTAGGTGCGGGAGGACACTGGGATTACCATAGTACCGTACACACACACACACACACAACATCAGCCCTCAGAGCCCAAGCTTATTGCGGCTGAAGACTTTGGCTGTCTTGAAAATGCCCAACATGGATAGAGTTAGCCCTGGGAACCTCTGCCCCATTGGTTAGGGCATCCCCAGGGGTCATTCCCACACACTAGATTGTGCCAGGCATAAATGTGACGCCTCCAGGAACACCCTTCAGAACACTCCTGGGCCTGTGGAGGACCAGAAAAGGACTAAGCCTGATGTCTGAGACCTGAGAAGAGCCTAGAAGACTGGACCTTCTCTCCCTCTTGTACTCAGGACAAGACATGGACTCCAATGGTCCTAAGGCTGACCTCCTGTTAAAACTACAGGGACACAACAAGATACAAGAGGCCTTTTCTGCGACTGTCTAGCTGACCAGTGACAATTAGACCTGGACTGCACCCTCCTTTTGGCCTCTGCCTGCCACTCTGTGAGTCTGTAAATGCCCCCCTTGGGTCCTGGTGGGCTTTAGAGGTGTACTCCTGTAGTGTATTGGGACTTAAAGACCTAAAGTCAGAAGGTAAAATCTTTGACCAAGACAAACTTGGTTAGTGTATCTGACCTGCGCTTCGTTGTGGTCAGTGTTAAATTGTGCCCAGGTCCTGTTTTTACCACAACCAATGACTATCATTGGTACTTTGTGCTTATTTGCTCTAATTCTACTTAGAACTTTAAAAATTCCCCCTTTTAGATTTTCATCATTTTGGTGTCATTTTGTTTATCAATTATTACTCTGTTTTTCTAATTAATTTGGGGATTTTTTATTGGTTTGCATTTAGACTTTATTACTGTTTAAGTACTGCATATTTTACACATTTCATCTAAGTTAAGCCTGCACAGTGTAACATATAACTAGTCAGAAATATGTTCTATGTTTTGATCTTTATTTACGTAAGCAACAATAATTATACACATGATGAACAAGTAGCACATTCTACATGACAAAAGAACACAAGACAACCAGAACAATAGATGAAGAAGAGAGATGGAAAAAAAGGTTTGTTCTGTGTGAATATTGCATAAAAAGCTTTGTTTGATGATAAGAACTAGCCAAAGAAAGTCGTGTGTTGGTGTCCTGAATCATGATGAAATTATGGTGATTTGTGTTTTGTTAAAGTAAACAAGACAATGATTATCTAGTGGAGCCAAACATGAGAATTCATTGTTGCACAGGTACATAACAAAGGTCTTGGTTTTGATTGGTGAAATGTGGATTCTGAATCTAAGTAGGTATGTTCCGGTGGTGTGAGCTATGTTTGCACAAACCCAGCAGAAGTTCTGAAGTTGGACTGAAGATTGCACTATGCTAAGGTGCTGGCACATTAGGTGCTCATAAACATAGTTTGAGGTTTTTTATGCACAAGATGATTCATTGGTGGGCATCTTGAGAAATATGTGGTGTGCTGGTAGTGCCTTCATTTCAAGTAAGCAACTTGCAAGCGCTTCTAGGGGCCTACTGAGTTTGTCCCTTTGTAATAATGCATGGCAACCCAGGCTTGTTCCCGCAATATAACAAACCGTCACAAATATGTAAATCCTTCTATTCTGTATTTAAAGTGGGGATACCACACTAATCAATGGTCACAGCTCCTTTTTTGGGAACAGTATTGATATACTCTAATTAACACTAGTAGCAGAAAATTGGCAATACATTTGAAAAATCTGTAATAGTATCTTCTGGATTTGTTATTACCAATAGGACATCGTCACAGTCAGGGTCCCATCTTACGCCTCTAAGCAGTGAATCCTTTCAAATCTAGCGTGCAATTGGTTTAAGCACAGGAGCAAACAGCAGTGGCAACCGGGAACAACCTTTTCTGGTGCTTTTCCGAAATGGAAAGGGTAGATACAATATTCCTTTTACTCTAGCTCTAGCTATTGGGGAGTTATATAAAGTAGCTTAATCCATGACCGCATCCTGGGACCTCCTCACCCTTTTCTCCAGACACGAACATAAAGGAGCATTCCAGAACACTAGGGGGCAGATTTACAAGAAAGTGACGCATCTGTAAAGATGCGTCACTTTCCCTGCGCCACCGTGAGAAACCCTTGCACCACTATTGATGCGCCGTATTTACAATACGGCGCACCATGGTGCAAGGTTTGACAGATGCGTCAGAAATTCTGACGCATCTGTTGACGCAAAAGTCACGCATTGCTGGAGTCATGTCGCAAGCACAACGCAACTCCAGCAATGCATGGGGAGGCCTATCCTCATTGTGCTGCGTCACTCCTTAAGCCTGCTTGAAGCAGGCGTAAGAATTTGACGCAGTGGAGTCCTAGAAGTGGCGCAGTGAAATCTTGTAGAAATTCACTGCGTCACTTCTACGAGGCTTTTTTGCGTTGGAACGCCCACCCTGCATACATTATACCAGACGCAGGTATAATGTGACACAGGGCTTTACAACGTGACGCATCTCCCTAGATGCGTCACGTTGTAAATGGGACGCATTTTTATGCTGCCGCTGCGTCACAAAAAGTGACGCAACTGCGGCGCAAAAATGACGCAACAGCGGCGCAAAAATGACGCAAGGGGCTTGTAAATCTGCCCCTAAATATCTTGCCGTCATCTAATATCATTAACACAATAGCTTCCATCATCCATCTTGTCATCTCTAGATAGTTATGTAGTCTTCTTAAGTTCATCCTGGTTGCTCTGTGTGGCCTAAAACCAGACTGTTTCGGATGTTTTATGGCTTCTACCAACTCTACAAGGTGCTTTGCTAGGATTTTAGCAAGTATTTTAGTTTCAGCATTGAGCAATAAGATTGGGCAGTAATACTCACACATTTCCGTAGGTTTATGATTCTTCTAAATAAAATGTTGTGGTTGCCGATCCAAGGTCTTCTAACTTATTGACCCCTGTAATATTTCATTGCAGGTCTTAGTGAAGTGTGGAATCACACTCTGAGACACCTTAAATAATTGTATTTACAGACCATTTGGTGTTGGACACTTCCCTAACTGTAGATTAAAAGATGCAGCATAGACCTCATACCATGTGATATCTACTTCTACTTGATCACTATCTTCCTTTACTATGTTTGACATGGGCAGATCGCTACATTTCTAAACGAGCACCTTGGTCTAACCATTTGGCTAACATTATTACCCACTCCAGCAATCCACCTGCTCTGTAAATCTTTTTTACCCAACCAGGACAGCAGCTTCCCTGCCTTATTTCCCATGCAAGAAAAGTGATTTTATGCATATATAAGGTGTCTTGTAGCTTTTACATGTTTTGCTGCTAGTGGCCTCTGTTCTGTAACCTGTTCATTTTCAATTACATCTTCCTCAATCTCTATTAGTTAAGATTCTACTTTCTGGACCTTTGACCTTCTTTGTTTCTTATTTCCTGATACTATCAAGTTTGTTTGCCCTCTTACCTTTCCATGTATGCTTACCACTAAACAGTATTGAAGGACATCCATTCCTCAGTTTTCGTGAAATAATGTTCTGTGACTTCAGACAAGTTTTTTGTGGTTCTGTAGTTTCTCATGTTTCAAAACACTTGCAAGTCACTCCGTGCGCCAGGCTTCATTTTCAAAGGGGCATAATCAAAAATGCCTCTGGCTAGGTATTCAGTGCACCTGCACCTATTAATCACCCCAAAAATTATCTTTTTGGTTCCTAGG
The DNA here is from genome assembly GCA_963921515.1 of Calotriton arnoldi. Classification (NCBI taxonomy): domain Eukaryota; kingdom Metazoa; phylum Chordata; class Amphibia; order Caudata; family Salamandridae; genus Calotriton; species Calotriton arnoldi. The sequence goes on from CAWUFW010003908.1 coordinate 904,102, forward strand.
ACTCCAGAAATCCACTAAACATATGGCTTCCACACATTCTCTCAATCTAGAGGGGTTTCCTCTGAACTTCCAGTGTGGGTGACAACCTGTCCCTTTCTTTGTCCATCATCAAATTACAATCCATCCCCCCCACAATAACCAACTTCACAGGAGCCTCCATCAAAAACTCCCTATTTTATCAAAGGTCCTCTCTTGAAGCCTTGGAGGTAGATATACAGATATGACTGTTACCTGCTCATCCTTTCATTTCACTGTTATGGCCCTGGATATCTTGTCTATTACCAAGGGTGCAGAACTTTTTTTATCAGGGTTACCGACCTCTCGATCCAGTCGAGAAGCTTGTGTAGACCACCAATCTATTTTCCACCTTCAGAAAGCAACGTTTAGACAGCTATGGGCTTCTCTTTTCATCTTACAGAGTTGTACAGTATATTCAACTTTATATGCATCACACATGAATAATATGCTGCTTGCATTCTGCACCGTGTAATTAAAATATGTTTTACGTCACTAGTCATTGATATTAACTTGTTTGGAGGTGCTTAAGTATTGGAAATTAAATTAACTTTTGAAAGACCTGTTTTCCTTTTGGGGAGCTATTCTCACTTTTTGCATTCTTTGCTCTTTGCGATCTTCCTGTTAAGCAATTACGGGCCCGATTCACAGAACTAACTTAAGACAAAATCCTAAACTTACTACCATTTTGGTATTCACAGAAGGCACTTACTCATTTTGGTATTCACAGAAGGCACTTACTTACTCATTTTGAGTAACTTACTCATTTTGAGTAACTTACACATTTGTGTAACTTACTCATTTGGTATTCACAGAAGGCACTTACTCATTGATGAGTAAGTGCCTTCTGTGAATACCAAAATGAGTAAGTTACACAAAATAGTAAGTTACTCATTTAGTATTCACAGAAGGCACTTACTCATTTATGAGTAAGTGCCTTCTGTGAATACCAAAATGAGTAAGTGCCTTCTGTGAATACCAAAATGGTAGTAAGTTTAGGATTTTGTCTTAAGTTAGTTCTGTGAATCGGGCCCTAAATGTTTCCATGCTGAACTTTTTATTTCTGTTCACCTTCGCCCGTTTAAAGTTTTTCTACACTTTGGGGCATATTCTCAAGGCGATATCGCCGCGTTAGCGGCACTTTTCTGCCGCTAAAGCGGCGATATTTTTATCGCCGTATTCACAAGCTGTCGCTAACAGCCGTTAGCGACAGCTTTCTGGCGATAGCGGCCGCTAATAACATCGCCAACGATGTCAGCGACAACTAAAGTTAATCATATGCAATGTAGGCGTTCCCCTGTTAAAACGCACGCTAACCCCACTTCGCGATATTCACAACAATCGCACGGACCGGCGATACGTTAAAAAAACAGCCGCTAAGGTCCGTTAGCTGCTGGGACTTAAGACCAGAAAATAGCCGGTCTTAAAAATGGAGACAACACTTGGGGCCTCATCTCAGCAGGTTTTGGTGCTGGACAGCGCTGCAAGCAATGTTGCAGCACGGCCCTGCGACAAAACTACAGTGCAGGAATGTGCACCATCAACAAGATAGTGCGCATTCCTGGGCTCCAGTCATGAAAAGTGTTGCAGCGCTGTGACAAGACACCGTTGCAACAATTCTCACTATGCCCTTCTTGCGACAGCATGGATGCGCTGTATTCACTGGACAGCGCTACATGACGCAAGTAATGACAGATACGTCTGGAATCCTGACGTATCTGTCTGTGCTAAAGTCACGCATTGCTGCAGTTGTGTCACAACCATGACGCAACTCCATCAATGCATGGGGCCAGCCTATCCCTGTGGCACTGCGTCACCCTCATGCCTGCCATCAGGCAGGCGGAAGGTACTGACGCAGTGCCGTTCATGAGGGGTGCCCGAATGTCGGCGCTGTTGGAGATCCATCGGTGGTGGTTGCGCGCTGCGGTGTCATCGTTTGGAAGCATTGGCGGAGTGTTGGAGCGGAGGGAGTTGACGAGACCTTCTTCGGTGGCCTTGATCCAGCTGCGAGGGTGTGCGATGATGGCGGTGGCATCCCGTGGGCAAGGTGGGCAAGGTGAAGAGGTGATGTATCCAATGATGGTCGGTCCAGGAGAGTCCGGGGTTGTGGCTGTAGTTGAAGTTCCCGCTGATGGAGGTGACGAGGCTCGACCTTGTGTCCTGCTATGTGGCTTGTTGATGTGACTTGCTGCTTGCGTCTGATGTTGGGGACCATCCCCGGGAGGGGGTGGTGTTCTGGTCACTGGGGTTGTCCAGGTGAAACTTGAGTTCACCGAGTAGGATGTTGGTGGATGGGAGACCCTGGGGTGCAATGAGGTCTACAATGGTATTTGAGAATGGGGGGCCATGGCCCGGGGGGCCTGCACATGAGGGTGCCGCAGAGGATGTGCTTGGGCCTTATCCGGATCTGGGAGTTGAGGTGGTCCATGGTCACCCTTGGGTCATTAGAGTGCGTGGTCAGTCGGAGTCTGCTTCTGTAGGTGATGGCAATGCCTCCTCCTTGACGGTCGGGGTGCTCCTGGCGGGTGATACTGCAGCCATCAGTGATGGTGATGGCGTCCAGGGTTGATGGCGAGGAGGGTGCTGGCATCGTAGCGGTGGAGTGTCCAAGAGGAAGGCTCCTTGGTGCTGAGTGCGGTCCAGGGGCAGACGGACGCAAACTGGCTTGCCTATGGGTTGCCTTTGGCACGGGAGATGTCTATTACAACGCAGGCAGTACATCGCTAACAACGCAACTCCGACAACGCAGGTGCCTTTACATCGCATCTGATTACAACGCATTGTGAGGTCAGTAATGGGGTAATTTTAAGTTTTTCGGGTGGGTATGGGTTTCGGATGTCGGATCAGGAAATTGGGGTGTGCATTTGGGGTAAAATATGAAAATTGGGGTGTGCACTTGGGGTAAAATATGAAAATTGGGGTGTGCATTTGGGGTATAATATGAAAATTGGGGTGTGCATTTGGGGTAAAATATGAAAATTGGGGTGCGCATTTGGGGTAAATTATGAAAATTGGGGTGTGCATTTGGGGTACAATATGAAAATTGGGGTGTGCATTTGGGGTAAAATATGAAAATTGGGGTGTGCATTTGGGGTACAATATGAAATTTGGGGTGTGTTTTGGGGTACAATATGAAATTTGGGGTGTGTTTTGGGGGCTCAAAAAGGAATTCTAAGGTTCACGGTTGGGTTTGGGGTGCAAAGGTTAGTTTAGGGTTGCACTCACTGAAGTGGGAATAGTGATATTTATGTCTCCGCTATGCAACACCTACCCTACTGTTGCAATGTGCCTAGTATTAGTATGCATTGGAATGGAATGCGATGTTATGTCATGCGTCATAACTACGTATGTGCCTTTGGCACACGAGTGGTACGCCCGCTGTGCATGGGCGCACAACGGCCGCCATTGAGAAGTGCTGGGGGGGGCTGGACAGCTGTGAGGTGGTAAACGCCGGAAAGAATACTGGATGGGACGTGGACGCGGGGATGTATGTGGGAGTGGGTGTTGTAAATATTTTAATGAGGGAAGTCTTACCTCGAAGCCGGTATCCGTGTCTTTGTAGCTCCTGCTCTCCTGCGTCTGCTTCCAGGGACAGGAAGTAGGCAGCCAGGCTCCCTCCCCTGAGTCAATCACAACGCAGCGATGCGGCGGTGGGATTGGTAATGGGCAACGGGACAAGGCATGCAGCCAGGGGCTGGAGGGGTGGGCATGTTCTACATGCAGGCTGTAATGCAGCCTGCATTGCGAACAGGGAAGTGCGCATGACTGCTTTGTGCGGCCTGAGTGGGCCGACCAAACAGTCATTGCGCACTTGAGTGGGCATGCCAATCCCCCCATGCCCTGCTCCGTGCTTGGAGCAGTCCTTCCCACCCTCCCACCCCCTAAGGATACATAGCATGATTACATCACTAAGTTATCATCATGTGATGATTGTCCCTCTTCTGCACTGCCACTCGGGGTGCGTCATCTACGTGTGATAGGCCTGAGCGACTCGCCCCCCGGCCCTCCTGTGCAACGCGTCCCACCTTCTCCTTACCTGGCCATGACCTCTGACCTCGGCCAGGGACCTGCTCTCTCCCTCCGTAGCTCCGGCTGCTGTGCTGTGCATCCGCCCTAGGCAGGACTCAGTGCAGGTAGGGGTTGGAGCCTCGGCTCCTGCCTAGGTTACGCCCTTCTTGACTTAGCCCCGTTGTCTCTCTAACTGCCTTTCCTCATTGTGCTTTTATTCTTTTGTGCTTTTATTCTCTTTTCACTTATTGTGCCTTTGTTTGTTATTGTGCCGCTCCGCCCTCTCTACCCGTTTTTTCCCGCTTCCCCACCCGCCGCTGCTGCCCCGCGGCCCCTCCCCCGCCGATTCCCGCTCCTGCCTCCCAGCTGTGCCTCCCGCCCCTATTTAATGCCGACGGCTCCGCTGGCAGGCCGAAGGTGCGCCAAAGGCAAGCACGTCGGCACCCCTCCGCGAGCCAACCGCGGCCGGCGCCAGGAACCCTGGATGTATGACCTTCCACCGTTACAACTCCACTACCCTCCTCGCACTGAACCCCGGAAGAAACAACAACTGCCAAAGATCTACGCCGAACACCACCCTCCTTGACAACCTCGACAACCTCGGACTGAAGCAGCTCGTCACCACCCCTACCCACAGAGCCGGACACACCATCGACCACATCTTCGCAGGAGGAACAAACATCCACTTCAGCCACACCATGGAGCCCCTCTAGACAGACCACCACTGCGTACACTTCGCCTTCAACACCACCACCGCACCCAAACCCGCCCCGCGCCCACCTCGAAGGAACTGGAGCAAGATCACAGAGGAACACCTCAACAGCACCCTCCTCCACGACCCCCCCTCCGCCACGACCGACGCCAACTCCGCAGCCAAAGAACTACACCACTGGATCTTCAGCTGCGCTGACCAGCTCGCACCCCTCCGCCACCCCGTCAAATAACACCCCCTGAAGGCCGCCTGGTTCACCACCAAACTCCAAGAAGCCAGGCGCTCCTGCAGACGCCTCGAGAAACTATGGCAGAACAGGAAAACTAGTGAAGACCAGAACAACTACAGGAACGCCATGAACGAATACCACCAGCGCATAAGAGCCACCAAGCGGACCTTCATCAAGAACAAAATCCACACCAATGCTAGTAACGCCAAAGAACTCTTCAACATCATACAGCAGGTCACCAAACCCCCCAGCGAAGCGACAGACGTCACACATTCCCAGGACCTCTGCAACAGGCTCAGCTCCTACTTCCACCTAAAAATCAGGGCCCTCTACGACAACTTCAGCGAACATACTCCGGTCACCACCCCCCTCCCCACCACCGACAACAAACCGACCAACACCACCTGGAAAACCGCTACTACCGCAGACACCTCCACAACCATGAAGAACACCCACTCAGGAGCCCCCACGGACCCCTGCCCGCCGCACATCTTACACAGAACCGCCACCGCCATAGCACCCAAACTAAGCCGGACCATCAACGCCTCCCTCGAATCCGACATCTTCCCCGACGACTGGAAGTGGGCAGAGGTCAAGCCCCTCCTCAAGAAACCCTCAGCCGACCCGACGGACCGGAAACACTACCGGCCCATCTCTCTCCTTTCCTTCGCAGCCAAAGTCACCGAGTGTTTCATCAACGCCCAGCTGACCACCTTCATCTAAGAGTACGCCTTCCTCGACTCCTCCCAGTCCAGATTTCACAGCAACCACAGCACCAAGACCGCCCTCCTCGCCGTCACAGAATACTTCCGCATGCTACTCGACCAGGGACACACTGCGGCCCTCATCCTACTGGGCCTCTCCGCAGCCTTCAACACCATCTCACACCACACTCTCGCAGCCAGACTCCACGACGCCGGTATACGAGGAACCGCCCTCGACTGGATTTGCTCCTGTCTCTCCGGCAGAACCCAAAGGATCAGACTCCCCCCCTTCCTCTCCGAACATACAGAGATCAACTGTGGAGTACCCCAAGGATCCTCGCTCAGCCCCACGGACTTCAACATCTACATGGCCGCCCTCGCCGCCAACGTCAGACAGCATGGGCTCAGCATAGTATCTTACGCCGACAACACCCAGCTCATCCTCTCTCTCACGAAGAAGCCCGAATACACCAGACTCAGCTTCCAAGAAGGAATGAAAGACGTCGCAGCATGGATGAACGACAGCTGCCTAAAACTTAACTCGGAGAAGACTGAGGTCCTCGTCCTCGGACCCTCCCCCACTGCATGGGACAGCTCCTGGTGGCCCCCTGCGCTCGGCAACCCACCGTCCCCGACGGACCATGGCCGGAACCTCGGCATCATTCTAGACTCCTCACTCACCATGACCCGCAAGGACAACGCCGTCTCATCCACCTGCTTCAACTCCCTCTGCATCCTCCGCAAGACCTTCAAGTGGATCCCCCCGAATGCAGATATACCGTCACCCACGCACTCATAACCAGCAGACTGGACTACGGTAATGCCCTCTACGCAGGAATCAACAAAACCCTGCTACACATGCTCCAAACAATCCAGAACACCGCAGCCAGACTCGTCCTCGGAACCCCACGACCCGAGCATATGACCCAGCACCTACGAGACCTACACTGGCTCCCCATCAAGAAGAGAGTAACATTCAAGCTACTCACCCACGCCTACAAATCCCTCCACAACATCGGACCCAAATACCTCAACGAAAGAGTCTCCTTCCACGTACCCAAAAGGAACCTCCGCTCCGCCGACCTGGCCCTGGCAGAGACCCCACGCATCCGCAGAACCAGAGCAGGCAGAAGGGCCTTCTCCTACCTCGCAGCTAAGACCTGGAACGAGCTCCCAGTCAACATCAGACGCTCCCCCACCCTGCACACCTTCAAGAAGAGCCTCAAAACCTGGCTCTTCGAATGATCCGGAGCTGCACCCACCCCCTCCCTAGCGTCTTGAGACCCTCACGGGTGAGTAGCGTGCTCTATAAACCCCTGATTGATTGATTGATTGATTTATGGACATTGACAGCGTGGCGCAATCCACTGCACTCTCTCCAAATCTGTGACTCATCCAGCAGGAGCCTCAGCCAGGTGTGATTTCACTAGGCTGGGTACAGCAGTCGCCGCCTAGTCCGCTGGTGGACCTCCCGATGCAGTTGATGCAGCAGGGCTCCCTTAGGCGTGAAGTTGCAGTGCTCACACCACACAAGTTCGGCGCAGCACAGGGGCCTCACCCTCCACAGCGTATGGCCAGCCCAACATCAACCGGCCTGTGATGCAGGGAGACGGCACCCACCGTTGGTAATCCCCTCCGTGCACCCCGGTGTAGTGGTGGATCGTAGTATGCGATGCGGACCTCACTACGTAGGTGCGCAGGAGCGCCTCTGCTATTAACAGCTCCAAGGGGCGCAAGGCGGTCTTCTCACACAGGTCAGCAACGTGTCTCCATGCGACCTGCCAGACTTCACCACCAGGTACGGGCGATCGTCGCTCATCAATGTCTACCACCACGGCTCATCGACTCCACAGCTCCTCCACATCCCACTCCAGGCTCCAGACGCAGGTCCAGCGAGGCATCCAGGCTCCAGACGCAGGTCCAGCGAGGCAACCAGGCTCCAGGCGCAGGTCCAGCAAGGCATCCAGGCTCCAGGCGCAGGTCCAGCAAGGCATCCAGGCTCCAGGCGCAGGTCCAGCGAGGCATCCAGGCTCCAGGCACAGGTCCCGCGAGGCATCCAGGCTCCAGGCGCAGGTCCCGCAAGGCATCCAGGCTCCAGACGCAGGTCCAGCGAGGCATCCAGGCTCCAGACGCAGGTCCAGCGAGGCATCCAGGCTCCAGGCGCAGGTCCAGCGAGGCAACCAGGCTCCAGGCGCAGGTCCAGCAAGGCATCAAGGCTCCAGGCGCAGGTCCAGCAAGGCATCCAGGCTCCAGGCGCAGGTCCCGCGAGGCATCCAGGCTCCAGGCGCAGGTCCCGCGAGGCATCCAGGCTCCAGGCGCAGGTCCTTCGAGGCATCCAGGCTCCAGATGCAGGTCCAGCGAGGCATCCAGGCTCCAGACGCAGGTCCAGCGAGGCATCAAGGCTCACATCCTGGTCATCCTGGATGTTGGCTGGCTTGCAGGGGTTGTTAATGTGTGCTGCACTTGGCCCTGGCTGCTCCATTCTGCATGTTATTGTTTTTTATGCCTATTTTCTATTGGGTGTTGACTGATAGGCTATTTTTTGCATTAGAGGCAAGAAAGCTCACGTTGGGCTGACTAACGTGAGTTTTTTTGCCGCTAATGGGCCTATCGCTGGTTTTCGCCTGCTAACGCCGGAATACCTATCGCCATCGCGCTAATGTTAGCAGCAGTTTTCACCGCCGTTCCCTGATACTATCGCCATGTAGCGACGGCTTAGTAATACGCCGCTAACATGGCGATAGTTTTCAGGGTTAGGCGGCGATAAAAAAACTGCCGCTAACTGGCGTTTGCGATAGGTATCGCCAGTCCTTGTGAATATGACCCTTTGTGAGATCATTTTCACTGCATTGCTAGATAACTTTCTCTCTAATTAAGCCATGCATTCTTTTTCTGTACATGCTTAGATTTTGCAGAGCTTTTCTCTGCAGAATTGGGAATATTTGCAGAGTTTTTCTATGTACTAAAACTAACTTGGCCTGCGAAGAAATATTGCGTGCAGTTATTTTGTTAGTGTTAAATGTGTATATATGTCAAAAGTTGTCAGAAGAATCGCCGCTTTCATGAAATTGTTTCAAAGTGAATAGTTTCACAATCTTGGCAACATTTCAGATACAGATAGAAGGATGCAAAAACAACGTTCCACATCCATAACAATGAGGCTGATATATGTGTAATAAAAACAAATCTTCATTGTCTCCTTACTTCAGACGCTACAATGAATTCAGCAGTCAAAGCACACATTGGAACTACGTAGATTCTAAAACAAATACCTAATTGTATAATGTTTTGCATTTCTGCTTAAAAAATAGAAATAAAAATATTGTATGCTGGCATAAACTACAAGAGACAACAGATACTTTAATAATTTTGCAAAATGTGCACAATTCAGAAATTCTAAATATGAAGCACATATTTATGTGATAACCATTATAAAAGTATGCGATTTACGAATTTTATTCCAAGAAAGCGTAGAAAAAGATTTTAAAGAGAAAACGTATGGAAAACAAAAAGGAGTCAATAACATATATAATTGTAAGTAAATTCGAATGCACAAAAGTCTGCACAGTAAATGTAATATATTTGGTCACTCTCTAATTAAAACTGAACACATTGAAGCAGTAGAAGAGAAATTAAAAGTCGCTTTTTAAAGTGAACGATAAATTGTTAATAAAATAAATAATCAATGAGTCTCAGCAACTTCATATATAGAAATCAATTTTCGGAAAATACAGGACTGTTTATTAGATAAACAGCAGTTTTAGCAAACAATGCTTGCCTTGAGTAGTTGCATTAACTGGCATGGAAAGGACATGGCTCAACAAAAGAAGAAAGTAATGAAATTCTGGTCCTGTGACATCCTGCAAGAGCAATGGATGCATGCAAGTTTATACTTTGCAAAACATGAAAAACCCATAACAGTGTATGTAGCATAACTCTGTAAAGTTTGGGTTGCAACTGAAGATGAAAGGATGTGTTATGCTACAATTGCTGCTTCCAATAATGTGCTTTATTAGCAGGAGCAGAGTTAAAATAATTACAAATATTTTTTGCAGAGGGAAGGTCTTGTAGGGTAAACCAATAATTTTGTCATTCACGAAAGAACAGTCTCATCAAAGTAATAGTGATATAGATGGGATCAGAGCTGAGGGTAAAAACTGGGCACATTAAACTCAATTAAAATGCATTAAAAAACAAGTAAATACCAGCAAATAAGAGCAAATAAGAGCTTTTTTGCCATGGAGGGCAGACTAATTGGCTTCCGCCAATAAACTGCTTTGTAAATGCCATCCCAGCCAAAGTAATAACTGCACATATTAAAAATAAGTAGACATTTAGAATCGGTATACTTTTAAAATGTTAATTTATAGAGAGGGTCTAGTTTCTTAAGTAGACAAGCGTACATACACTAATATAGGAAATTACTAATTTAGATCAGAATTAGACCCTGACAAGGGGCTTAATTATCAAACAATTTGAAAGTTAGCATTTTACCAGGCTAGGAATTATCAGTACCAGAGGGACTCAGTAGGAATTAAGAATGTGCCCCTCAGGCATGGCCACTAGAATTATGTGGTTCTGCAGTAGGAGTCTCTTCCGCATAATTATGGATTCACTAAACTGCCACATATTCAATCATGTGCTGAATGAAGTTTTTTTTTTTAGCTCAAAAGGATCAATAGTTACTGGAAAAATCACTACATATAGTGTGGCCCAGTTGCAGACACTTTGCAAAAGATTAAGTGGTCACCTTTCAGTTGCTGATTAGTGATTACAGATGTTAAACATATACTCACGAGGTACAGCCTTTCCTCAGAAAGTATTAATATGTCAAAGTTATGAAACAGTTCTGTCACAAAATGTTCTTTATTATGCTGATTAGTGTGCTTTTTCTTGCCACATAATTTAGTCAAAACTTGCACTTAATTTGCTTTTCCATTTCAGCAACATTCCAGTGGTCCTGCCTTCAATTTGCTGGTAAATTCCTGTAACGGACAGTTCAGTCCACTGAGCTACCTGATTGTATGAGCTAATGAGGAGAAAGGACTGCACTTGCTTTGCAGTTCAGAGGTTAAAGATCAAGGTGTAATCCAACATTAAGATTTATTATAAATGAAACAGTAAAGGTGAATACGTAGGGGATCATTCAGAGTGTTGGAGATCACAAGCCCCCAACAAACTTGTGGTCCCCCCAACTCAATGAGAATTGTGGGAACATTCAGGTTTCCAACAGGGGAAACTAAGCTGGCTCAGCCTTCTGAAATTTCTTCCATTCAACAAATCTGGAAACAGGGCAGCCAGGGTTTGCTGTATAGGCCCCCATTAGGGAGTGGCCTGTGGAGAATGTGATCATTATCAAACATTTTAAAAATCTGATACCATGAGGACTGGAATTTAACTGGTGCAATAATTAACTGATATTAAACGTTTTGCGATTTAAAATAGGGCAGAACATGCATATTTTAGTGTTTTGTGCACCAAAATCCACATGCACCAGTATTTACTTGACATTTTTCCCAATAAAATAAAATAAAATTGGGCAAATTTCACCTGCTGAAATTTACCTTGGAAAAATTGGGGAGATAGTCCAAACAGGAGTTTGACAAGAGATCAGATAGGAGCAGGCCACTCGTACTGAGGGCCTTATAGTGGGCCATACATAACAGATTCTTCCTACTGGAGGCCACCAGTCAAGGTGCGGGGCCTCTACGCCAAGATAAAGTCTCCCTCGACTTCAGGGCCATTTATTGTTTTTAGTTCAGAAACAAAGCCTCAATTGGATATTTGTTTCTCAAATGCAAACAAGCCACCATGACACTGACGCAAGGTAGCATTCCATTTTTTTTATCAAAATGCTCAAGTTTCAGAAGCAGTTTTGTCAAAACCATCCCTGACGCATGGCAGTGATCTCTTTTTTGGAAGGAGTTCCTCCACTGGGCGTTCTTAGATGAATGGCCAACAAGGAGATCATTTACAAAGTGTGAAATTCAATTATTTACTAATATTATTTAGAAGCCTTAAACAAACACACATATAGAATCAGAAGACTAATAAAGAAAATGTTAGCAGCACAATACAGAACATAAAAAAGGAAAACAAAACACAGGTGCACAAAAGAGAACAAAAGTTAAAGAGTTTTTAAAATAGTTATAGAAAAACCATAACATAAACAATGAGGAAATCGATGTGGGGAACAAAACCAGCAAAGCTCATACATTTATTAATAATGTGTGCTTGAGTGCAGAATCGAATTAGACAAATGTACAGCGGCGGCTCCTCCGCAATGGCAAAGGAGTGTCGCCCCACTGGCTCAGAGCCAGCAGCCGAAAAATAAAATGATATTTTTTTATCATTTCGATTTTCAGGCGCTGGCTCAGCCATACCTATGTAGGGAGGGGCAGGGCCATGGGAGAGAGGAGGAATGAAGTGCTTTGTGCACTTCTAAGTGTGCATGTCTGTTTGGCCGGCCTTCTTAGGCTGGCCAAACAGACATGCGCATTTAAGGTTCTCCACCCAGCTGTATTCTACAGCTGGGTGGAGAAATGGCATAGACACCCTATGCCTGAACGGAGCTTCAAACCAGCCCGCTCAGGCCAATCCCAGGGCTGCTCTCATAGTAAGAGAGCAGCATCTGGATTGGATGGGGAGTCTGTCCCAGTGCTAAGTGGCCAGCAGGATCAGGAAAGTTTTTTTAATTTCTTATTAATTTAACCCTCCTCCCTCCTACTCCACCACCCTTCGCTGCTTCTGCCCTTTCGCCCCCCCCTCCCACTGCATATTGGCAGCAGCCGCGACTGCAAATGTATCACAATCCACTCTCATTAAGAACTGGTCTGTGGACAGCTGTCACATGTGCTTAAAAGATTCAGTCCCCAAAAGAAGAATCGTAAACATTCAAAACTATGCTTTGGGTAATATCGGGAGCACAACTGGTTCAAAAACTGTTTGCACGTGTTTCTTTCTTTACTTACTCTCTCTGTACACTTCTGTAGTAAGATCTGGTCAGGGGTTTGGTTACAGGAATTTATAAATATGGTATCATGATCCAAAAGGAACTCCACTGGATCATATCCATATTCACGTCCATATTAATTTCCAGACTCTTCATTTGTGTATGCTGTGGAAGAGAGAAGCTAAGGAGCACATGGTCTGCCTGGCAGTGGGCATTTTCCCCTTCCTCAGTTATTGACCCTGGAATTGTCATACAATAGCTCTGCCAACATCCCTGTGCATGCTACTTTGTTTGCCAGAATTTGGCTTTGCACCATCACTCTTCTATCTTCAATACAACTATGCTTCTAGCAACTGGACTCTTCAGCAGCAACAGAGGAATGGATTGCAGGCAGGATGTCTGGTTCATAGTGGGTGAATTTAGCTGAGACCTAGCATTGTCCACTGTTCCCTAACCCCTTCCATAGTATGCGGCACACTCACATGCTCATAAGAACAACCTGAGCACTACGTCTTTTATGATGAGATGGAAGTCTAACTACAACATTGGAACATTGCGAGCTCTATTGAAGATAATTAAGTGATAGAGTGATCATAATGGCTGGAATAGATTCTGCAACAGTATGGGAATGTTTGTAAATAACTGCAATGTTTAAATAATACTTTATTCCTTCTGGCTTGGATTAAACTAGTCAATAGGAGCCCTCTTGCTTGTTATGGGCCCTCGACTGTCGATCAGGTCTATTCTTCAGGCTGAGCATCTTTATCAACCAGTGTAGGTCCTGACAGTGGGCTATACAGTTGTAGTAGTCTGGTAAATCTAGTACAACAAAATACATTTCACAAATAAAAAGATAATTATTGGTTCACCCAAAAATTGTACTACAACAACAGTCCGTAATCCGGAAAGGCTGCAAACTTCATCCAACACCTAAAGAATATCCAAAATGCTGATGTCCTCCTCGTGAAAGGCAGCCTGTGCAAAGATCACATTTCTCTTACCATGTTTAATATATAATGTTATAAGCAAATAGAATTCAATGAATTATGTTTAGGGCTCTAAGCATTCAATTTTTTGTGATCTTTGCTGATAAATGGACAGAAATCATTAATTTCCATGTCTATATTTATTTTTAATTTTAAAAACTGAAAATATGAATTTTTGATGATTCTCAATAGTGTCAGTCATGACTGTCCGGCACATAGCTGTACAGATTGACAGGTAGGGGGAGTTTAAAAAATGCATTCCTTTTCCAACTAAAGTTTAAATGTTAGCAGATGTGCATGTGTTTTTTCTCCTACGCTCATGTTTTCATATGTGTGTATTGTTGTATTATGTATGGCTACGGAGAGTGCTCAAACCCATCAGGTATCTAAATATGCCTGTAAATGCATTGGTTAATGTGAGAAAACAGGGCTTTTGTAGATGCAACCCACTTTTTGCCCCCCATTTGGACTACTAGATGCTGGTTTTCAACTTTGACAGTGCATGTGTGAATTGGTAACCAGAGTGGGCAAAGACTTTACCCCCTTATAAGTCCTTAGTATATGGTACCAGCGGTACCCAGGGCATAGGTGATAAAGGGGCCCTCAGGGATGCAGCATGATTTTGTGTCACCCTGGGTGACCCATATAAACTACTGGCAGCAGGCCTGCAATTACAGACTCGATTGTGCCCCCCCATGTGTGGCACAGTCAAATGCACTGCCTCTAATGTATGCAAGGCACCCCTGAGGTATACGTCCTCAGCCCAGAAGGCAGGGTGCAGTATGTTAGAGGTGAGCACATATAAGTGCAAGCCTATATGTCCCTTTAGTGGTGTTCCTCAGTGGAAACTGCTATAAGTGTTGGCGGTCCATAGGAGAAAATGGGCTGCCAACCGGGCACTCTTGAGATTGGCAGCTCCCTTATGGTACCGCTAAAATAGGTCATGTTTGGTATCAAACAGCGTGCCTTCCCACCCCTGACATGAATCTCGTGCCCGGGGTGATGTTGCCAGCACCCAGGTGGCGACCTTAGAGTTTGATCGCCTGGTTGCCCCAGCTTCAGTGTGTTCTGGATGACCAGCCCGCGCTTTCCTGCACCTGCTGCCACCAAGGCAAGATTCTGACCTCCTGCCAGGCAGTGTGATCACTCCCAGGAGTCAGGAACAAATTCTTGGGCAGGAAGGAGGTCACACCTACCTTCTCCCAAGCAGGCGAGTGAAGTGGCACATCAAGGCGGCGAGCTTCAAAGGCTGCACCTCCACTGATATGCATCAGGGCTTACTCCCAGTGGAGAAAACAGCCCTCCCCCTGCCCCAGTCACAATTGCACCTGGGCAGGTGGGAAATTAGCTATGCAGTGAGGTGTACACCCCCAGAAGGCTGGCCACACCTCCAGGATGAGCAGCCTAGTCTGTACACCACAATTGTATTTTTATCATCTTTAGGAAGAACAGAATAGATGGTTCTGGGTGCAAAAGATGTGGTCACCTCAGGGGCGGACAAAATGCAGGGACTAGCTGCCCATTAACTACTAGCTCCCACACCACTAGCTCCACTAAATATAGGATTTAAGGGACCCCCTGACATCAGAACCTTGGATCTGAACAACTTGCATCAAGGAAGGATCAAAAGGAGACCCGTGTCGCCAACAACAGGACTTTGCCCTCAGCATAAAAGCAAAAGAGGGATACTCTCCTCCTGTGGAAACAGACTTGGAACTGAGTGAATGACCTTTGTTCTTGGCTAAAACTCAGCATTTCTGAAGAGAGGGACCCCTGTGGAAGCCAGAAGCACCCTCAGACTCCCCTGGGATAGTGGCACTATTTCCCTGCAAACTGCAGGTAAAAACACCCGCCGGATCCAAAGAATCAGTGGCCATCGAGCCCTCTGTGGGATTGCCCAAATCCATGTGGTCCAATGCATTGTGGGAGTTGTAGTCCCGCCTGTCCTGAAGTTTTAGGCCGCTTCCTCACTCCCCTGGATCCAGTGAAGTTCCAGTACCTTTTCGCTGTGCTTTCCGCTGCCAAGGCGTGTTAGTCACCAGTCCGGTAACCGATCCCCCCCCACTCGATGCTGCATCTATAGGGAACACTGTGCAACCATCATCTGATGTTAGCAGCTGTGCATCTGTTGTACTTTTGCATTCTGTTTCCTGCAGCACCCTGTAAGCGGGAAAATCAGCATCATCACGGATTCCCGTTCAGCACCAAGGACAGCCAGGACAACTCTGCAACCGGACTACACTGGCTAGGTAAAATTGATCTGACTGTTGTTGCCTGGTCCTGGGGCCTGCATGACCGTAACCCTGTAAGGGTTCCACATAACTCGACCTGCAATTGACCGATTGTTACTAGTGGTTGCTGCCATTGACCGCAATCTTTTCCATGTATTTTACTGCACTGATTTAATATTGCTTCAAAAATCTATAACTCTGGTTATATGTATGCTATTCCATTTATTTTTGTGTCTTAAAAATACACTCTGGGGCATATTAGCAAGGGCCATTATCTCCGCTTTTCGGCTTTAAGAGCCAAAAAAGCGGAGATAATATTACCGCCCTATTAACAAGGCGGGTGCTAACATGCATTAACGCATGTTAGCACCCGTTTCCCCCATGCCTCGCTCTGCATCTCTAATGAGATGCAAAGTGGGTGTTCCTTCCCAGGATAACAGGAGAAATGTCGCTAACCGACATTTCTCCTATTATCAAGCTGCAGGCGAACATGCAGAGCGATTAGAAAAGTAGCGCTAACCGCGGTTAGCGCTACTTTTCTAACGCCTGCTCTCAGTATGACTTAGCCATGATATCCAATGGAAGGTGGATATCATGGCTGAGTCTGTCCTGCCCTATCAGCAAGCTATCGCCAAAAGTTGTGTGATTATCGCTGGATTTCCAGCGATAATCGCACATTTGGCAGTTAGCGCTTGCAATTTTATCACTGTTGAGATGAGCGTTGCTGATAGCACGCTATCTCAGTGATAAAATTCAGCGTTAGTCAGGCGATAATTATCCTCGCACTAAGCGCGCTGAGCGATAATTATCGCCGGACCTTAGTAATATGCCCCTCTATTTTTATAAATTGGTGCCGGATTTCTCTTGAGTCGTTTCAATTACTTATCGTCCATGTTGGTACAGATGCTTAACACATGTTCCTCTAGTAAAGCTTGGCTGCTCTTTGCCACTCTC
Organism: Calotriton arnoldi; assembly: GCA_963921515.1. Classification (NCBI taxonomy): domain Eukaryota; kingdom Metazoa; phylum Chordata; class Amphibia; order Caudata; family Salamandridae; genus Calotriton; species Calotriton arnoldi. Next base: position 920,893 of record CAWUFW010003908.1, read on the forward strand.
CCAGAATTGAGCTAAAGATTTATTAGTGGGAATCCAAGAACCATCTTTGGGGTATTGTGACAAAATTACATGGTAAGGCTACCCAGCCATACCACATAATATTCCACGTTCCTACAGTTAATTAAATGAGGAAATATTTTATCATCATGTTTTCACAAAATGTAAAATTAATACTGATAGACACAAAACAAATCCAAAATCCATACATTACATGCTATCTCAAAAAATACACCTGCTATATTCCTAAAACCTTGCATTAAAAATTGATCTTCACCTGAGCTTTCAATTTTTCTCCCCTTTAATTTTTCTTAATGACACCTCTCCTTCTCTTCCACCTCCTGCCTACCGAACTCTGGAGTATATAGACCACTCCAAGTCACATTCATGTCTTCCTTCAACTCTCTGTCTTTGAAAACATATCCCTAACAATATGTATCTATTCGTTCCATCAACCACTTGCTTCCCGCATAGCCCCCATTAATGATCAGGTGTAACTTATTAATGTGCGCAAATAAATTGGAGTAAATGCAAGGAATTGCTTCCTTGAGAGTACAAGACCAACCCTGATAACCAAAACTAACCAATAACCACTGGACTACCCACTAACTCTGGGTTCTGGATTAGCGTGCTACTCGCTGCAAAGTGCTTCAACACCTTGGCAGGGTTAGTAAGTGCTATATAAATGCAATTTAGGTTCAATATCAGAAAATAAATATGGACAAATTAAAACGGAAATGTCAAATGTAAATACCATAAAACCGGGAGCCCTTTTTATGTATCTTCAAACGCTGAGTGAAATATTTATGACAAGGGAGCATATGTTTAGAACAATGCAACGAATACATGTCACTACACAGTGTAAGTTTGTAAGTTTAGCTAGAGAGAAACGTCACCTAACTAATGAATACCAGAGCTGGATACTGTCTTTTGTTGGCAAAAGAAGAAAATTAGTGGAATGCTCGTTTTCTGACTATTTGCACTACTAACAAGCAATTGCTTTAACTTTCAGGTATGTGCTTTGTGACAAAAAAACGGCTTTTATCTTAGGGCAAGGTCCAGCTAAAAAAAAGGCCATTTTGTTGGCAGAAGAACACTTTCGAAACAGCTAACAAAAGAAGAGTTTTGATTTATAGCTGTAATACATTGTAAAAGAAACAATTATTAAAGTGTGGGGAATGCACATGTATACAAACACACAGAAATGTCTAAAGGACTGGCATTTGGATTTAGTGATTAAAAATACATTGACATTTGGATATTTAAATTAAAAATACATTTACTTGCTTTAAGCAAAATGCATAGCAGAAAAAAAGAAGGGAACTAATGCTGAATATATTGTGTATTGAAAAATATTGCCATTTATGGGCCCACACTCATTTAAAAGATAAGTGCATTTTACAGTCAAATACAGGAAAACAGGTATGAGCTCTTTAATACCAGAAAGGGGATAAACATGGAATGAGACACACAGAGGCAAATTAGATTCAGTGTCACATTACTCAGACACAATTCACATTATCATGCGGAAGGTGAAGGCGGTTTTTCAAAAGTGCATTAACTAAAATAGGTTACAGGAAATTGCATATCATCACATGACACTAAAATATATTTAGAAACATTGCAGGGTAGCAGTGATCACTTAATGCTTCAAGGGAGCACACCAAGGCAAACTTGTTGAATGAATAACCTATTAGCACATTGCATTTTAGAAGTTGAAATAGAATAGCTGGACAGTGATGTATCCTGCTCCGGAATGCTGCGCGAGCTGCATATTGAATGACAAATTACCCACAGTGTTGTAGAACTGTTATTAGAATTGCTAGTTTTTAATTTAGTGAGGCGTTGGAAAAGATGTTCTGACTCCTGAAAAGAATTTTGTAACCTGCAGTGAATCGTAAATAGGTGGAGGCGTGAAAGGGGCTCATCCCGCCTACTAGGGAGTTGCATTACTATGTAGCAACACTTTGTAATGCAATTGTAGTTGCAGACCTCTGATCATATATCAACACCTCAAAGTGGGTGGTATCTGATTGGGAAAGTAGAAGCTGTTCCCATCAGAGAGGTTCCCGTTTACCAATAGTGTCAGGCAGTCTTGGGGCATTGGGTTTGAATGGATGATCACTCCTATGTCTTTCCAAACAGAAAATGTTTATTTTTAGGTCAAGCCTGGACAGCGCATGCGCTGCCCTGCGAGGCATGCTGTATTCAAGTATGGACTTGAAGCTCTGCCCACTCTCCGCCCATATTTTTCATTGGCTTGTGTCATTGTCCTTTGTGAATGCTGGCTTCTGATCCGTTAATAGGCTTGTTAGAACCTCCTTAGTACCGCCTTGTCTTCATTTGTAACCTCTCATGAGGACTGGCCCTTTTACTTCTGTTGTTACACGGTATTTTTTATTTAGTCTGTAAGCACTATTTTCTTTAATGAGTTTCTCCTACTTCAGGCACGACTGCAACATTCAGCGCGCCATGCACGCTTTCACTTTCCAAGCAGCCCGAGACAATGGCGGCCGATGTCTAGCATTTAAAAGAGTTTGAGCTCTTGGCATTGTAAATGACAATGCCTTTTATTTATGTGTTAATTATCAAAACAGATAAATAAAAGGCATTGTCGTTTAAAATGCCAATAACTTAAACACTCGCAAATGCGAGACCTATTGCATTGCAGATAAATAAAAGGCATTGTCGTTTAAAATGCCAATAACTTAAACTCTCGCAAATGCGAGACCTATTGCATTGCAGATAAATAAAAGGCATTGTCGTTTAAAATGCCAATAACTTAAACTCTCGCAAATGCGAGACCTATTGCATTGCAGATAAATAAAAGGCATTGTCGTTTAAGATGCCAATAACTTAAACTCTCGCAAATGCGAGACCTATTGCATTGCAGATAAATAAAAGGCATTGTCGTTTAAAATGCCAATAACTTAAACTCTCGCAAATGCGAGACCTATTGCATTGCAAATGCTTGTTTTAAAAAGCAACACATGTCTCTTTGATGGCCAAGGGCTGTTATCAAACATAAAGGCTGTTTACTGTTTGGGAAAGCAATGTGTCACTTGTAGGTCCTCTTCACTGCATTTGCAGACATTGCCACTGGGTTGCAACCTTTGGCCTGCCTCATTAACGTTCATTAAACGGGTAGCTCTGCCACCCTCTTCGAATGGATATTTTACAACAAGGCTTTTTACCACACAGTCGCATCCACAAGATGGCATGACAGTTGCAAACATCACTGCACAATTTGAACCCATGATTTGATGCCTGTCTGTACATATACACGGCCCCCCAGGGCTTGTTGAAGAACGGTGGTTTGCACAGCAGTTGTTTTTTACTACCCATTTGGTAGGATTCAGAGAATCCTGTCTCATTAACATTAATGAATCCCAGTGAATGAAGGGTTTTAGGACTGTAAATAATAGCAGACCTCCATACCTACATTAACCCCCCATCAATGTTTGAATAGCAAAGAGTAACAAGAGTCGGAAAGATATTTCTAACTCCCACAGTACATTCATTAAATCACAGGCTATGAGGCGCAGGGCTCCAATCACATAATTTCAAAGAGGTTTGCTGGGTAAAAGTTGGTAAGTGATCTGAATATAGAACATGTTTTCATATTCCTCCTTGCCACTTTTTAAATGTTCTCTCTTTACTCTGCTTGCCCTCGGGCTAGGTTGCTGCTTCTGAGTTTTGGTCGAAATAGAGAACAGACAACGACCCTTTTCTTGTATTCCACTCTTACCTTTCACCTATTCTCTTTTCAATTGTTGTTTGCACAAACTTGAAATTCCTGTTTTTTTAGGGTGTGCTAGAATACTCCTGAGACTGTGAGTCTTATAAAAGAATATCCGGTCCATGTCTGTTAAAGTGATGAAATGGAGGAGACCTTAGTACAATGTTTCAAAAATCCACAGTGTCTTGCATTAGGAAGGAGCTTCTCTGATTTAATTCTAAGTCATCACTTATTACACTGGTGCAATATCCTGTTAGTCTGTTTTTCCCAAATACTGTACTGACATTTTGATAATTGAAAAATTCACATTTGATTGCTTCGTCTCTCCGGATGTTTGGTTGATGGAGTAGAATTTTGGCAAAAAATAACTAGCCAAAATTTGACTCTAAAATTATACTTCAAACATTTGCCTAGTAATCACAATTATCAAACACAGGCATTAATAGAGGTTCTGAAAAATAGTAAAAATACATTTGGGGCTTCTTATTATTCATAAGCTCATAACCATGTAAATGGTTTGCTGTGCTGGAAATACATAAAAATGATCAACACGTTCAAGCAATGTAGCCTTTCTATCTATTTTCGCAGAGGACAAGAGAAATAGTAGGAAGACTGTCAAAAAATCATAGTACATGCAACAAATGTGAAAAAGTCATAAGGTTATAGAAACAATTTGGTTAATGGATAATAAATTGCATTTTAAAACAGGCAGTATTCTAATAGCATGTAATGAGTACTCTCTGTGTGACCACAAACCGTCCAACCTTTATACACATGCAGCAGCCATATTGAATTATTTGTGTATAGTGGAAACAGCGTCTGAACTCGCCGGTGTGCCAGTCAGAGAGATATGAAAGTAACATAGTAGTGAGTACCAATGAAACTGTAATTTAACATTCTTATCACTCTTGAATGATGATTAGCTCTCGGAATGAATATATAAATAAATGCTGCTTTCGCATTTATTCTAGTGTTTAAGCTGCGTTTTTACAAACTCCCCTGATGTGGACAGAATGTTCCAAAATGTGTTGGGAAGGGAATACAATTGAGAATGTCAAAACGACAAACAGAAAGTGTCACAATCGTTGAGAAACATTTATTTTTCAAGGATCAATATGTAAATTGAGAACTGAACAAAAAAAATAAATTACAAAGCGTAATCAGTGGTTGCCCTTAAAAAGTGAGAGACTCATCTTTAACTCTAAACGAGGTCCTAAGCTTTCCACAGATGGATCATTAACTCCCCTGGGCTTCAAAAACTTTCTCACGCGCCGCTCTTCCGCCACATAACCCCCAGATCATCCTGTCTTTGGAGCTGCTCAGCGTCTTGGGATGCCATGTTGCATGACAGATCCCTTGTGTATATCAAAGACGTATAATGAATACATTATATATGATGTACAATGGTAGCAACCATTTAAAGGAATAGACCCACAATGGAACAAATGAACCAAACAAGTTGAAGAATCACCGGGGTAATGCGCCCTATGTTAGAAACCGCACCTTCAAAGATGCGCTTCTTTGGGATCGAGCTGCCACGCTATTACCTGCATCGCAGCATCGTACCATTGTCTTTTTGTCCTGATGATGACCCTGACAAATTATTCTTAACAGGGTTGAAACGTCAACAGTTATACAATTGTACTGATATGATTTCCCATGATAGTTAATATGTACCTTGATATGGAGTCCTACAAAGATTCATCTATCCTACAGTACTTTGTTTCCAATATACATAATAACTGTATGTATATATATATTATCTACTGGCGGTCGCCAGTAGATAGTTATAGTTAGGACCTATTTTCCATAGGAAATCCGCGACATTCTATTTGAAATAACTCTTGCGTCGGTTGACGAATCTTCGCGAAATTTTCAAACTTTATGGCCCGCTCCGGTCCGCTCCTACCCTGAAAGTCTCAGGGTGATTCGTCAAGCGGGGCCGAGAAAAAAGGGGGGTCCCAAAACGTGTTTTCCCCATTCATTTTCCCATAGGAAACTTTAGACACGGCTACAGCCCGAACTGCTGAACGGAATTACACCAAATTTGGCAAAGAGGTAGTTCTTGGTTCAGAAAGAACCCTTTTTGTTAAATGGTGTAAATCCGTTCAGTAGTTGCTGAGAAAATCAAAAGTAAAAGTACATATATATATCTATGGGCACGGAGGATTCGCGCACCCTGAGCGCACCCTGCGCGCACCGTCCCGATCAGAGCTGCATGCTAATTGGCTGTCAGCTGGCTGTCAACATTCCGATTCAGGAAATGTTGGCAGCCATTTTGTCCCTCGGTAGAACCGAGGGACAGAAACAAGTGCGCAAAGCACACAAAGGGGGCAGGGTAGAAACACCCTGACCCCTAGGTCTGCTCAGGGGTCCCACAAGGACCCCCTGGGCAGAAAAAGCATTTTTTTTTTTTAAATCGGCAGGATGCGCTCACGGTGCGCGGATCCTGCCGATAAATCGAGGAGCGGTCTCCCGCGCTTCTATTGTATTTGCCGGGTGGCCCAAGTCCCGGGGGCATGGTGGGGGTTAAATTTATGTATGGGGGGCCTCCAAGGGCCCCCAAGCCCGAGGACCGCCACCCCCGGGGCATTCTTTTAAAATGGTGCGGGAGGGCTCTGAGCCCTCCCGCAGCCCCGGGGACCACCACCTCCCCGGGGCTTCTTTTTTTTTACTTTTTCCTGTGTGGGGGGCTCGAGCCCCCACACGCCCCGGGACCGCCACCTCCCGGGGCACTAACAAATTAAAATGGGGGTCCGTTTTGGACCCCGAAGCCCGGGGACCACCACCTCCCCGGGGCTTTGCTGATGTGGGGAGGGGGGCCGCGCGGCCTCCCTCCTGGAGCCAGTGATGGCCCTGGGGACCGCCACCCCCCAGGGCTGGCTCCTGCAGTGTCCTGGGGTGCCTACCCCCGGGACACTGCTGTTTGCAATGACAGGACGGGAGCCTCGCGGCTCCCGTCCTGTCATTGCAAACTGCTTTGGATATTGGAAGAGAGAGCAGGGAAACCTGCTCTCGCTTCCAATATCCAAAGACAATTGCTTTCCACACGGGGAGCAGCATGTTAGCTGCTCCCCGTGTGGAAAGCAATGCCGGCTCCCTTAGGACACGGGGAGCCGGCGGGACTGTGGGGGTTTGGGGACCCCCACAGTCCCCAACCAGAGGCCAGGCCCCGGGGGATGGGGTCCCCGGGGCCATAAGTGGCCCGGGAGGGGGCCACGTGGCCCCCTCCCCAGAAATTATTTAATTTTTTTTTAAAAAGGCCTGCCCCGGGGGATGGGGTCCCCGGGGCAAAAGGAGGCCTGAGGAGGGGGGCCACGCAGCCCCCCTCCTTAAAAAGGAATGTTAAAGTGTGGCCATGCCCCGGGGGATGGGGTCCCCGGGGCAGTTTTCGGCCAGGTGAGGGGGGACACGCGGCCCCCTTCCAGTTTAATTTTAATAAAAAAAAAAAGGGGTAAGGCCCTGGGGGATGGGGTCCCCAGGGCCAAAAAATAAGAAAAGGAAGGGGGCCACACAGCCCCCTTCAGGGAAAAAAAAAAAAAAAACGATCGGGCCGCAGGCCCCGCCCCTTCCTTCACCACTCTGCAAACGCGCCCCTGGCGCGTTTGCAGATGGGGAGTAATTCCCCTTGAATACTGGGGGTCCCTGGGGCCAACTAGCCCACCAGGAACCTCCAGTATGCGCCAGGGGCTGCGTTGCAGAGAGGTGTACAGAGGCCACGCCCCTTTATACACCTCTCTGCAACGCAGCTCTGTGGCGCTTTTGGAGGTACATGGTGGGCTAGTTGGCCCCCAGGAACCCTCAGGATTCAAGGGGACTTAATCCCCCAACTTAAAACGCGCCACGGGGCACGTTTGCACAGTGCTGAAGGGAGGGGCGGGGCTTCAGGTGACATGTGTGCAAACAGGCCCCGTGGCGCGTTTTAAGATGGGGAATTAAATCCCCTTCAATCCTGAGGGTCCCTGGGGCCAACTAGCCCAACAGGTACATCCAGAAAGCGCCACAGAGCTGCGTTGCAGAGAGGTGTAAAGGGGTGTGGCCTCTCTACACGTCTCTGCAACGCAGCCCCCTGGCGCATACTGGAGGTTCCTGGTGGGCTAGTTGGCCCCTAGGGACCCTCATGATATAAGGGGACTTAATCCCCCAACTTAAAACACGCCACGGGGCGCGTTTGCACAGATGTCACCTCAGGCCCCGCCCCTCCCTTCACCATTGTGCAAATATTCCTCTAAAATCTGCCGAACTACGAATTCGGATTTACTCACCTGTTATCAGGAGAGACCTCAGTGCTGCATCTTTCAGCCCAGTACTAATCCTGAAAAGTAATTTTAACCGTACTTACCAGTAACTTTAATTTCCTTCCATAGGATATCATTGCCTGCTTTTTGCTGAAAAAGTTTCTAAGTGTTGATTTTTGAAACATACAAATATTCCTCTAAAATCAGCCGAAATACGAATTCCGATTTACTCACCTGTTATCAGGAGAGACCTCAGTGCTGTATCTTTCAGCCCAGTACTGGTCCTGAAAAGTAATTTTAACCGTACTTACCAGTAACTTGAATTTCCTTCCATAGGCTAACATTGACTGGTTTCACTTGGAAATTCTTCTAAGTGTGGAGTTTTGGAACTTTAAAATATTCCTCTAAAATCAGCCGAAATACGAATTCCGATTTACTCACCTGTTATCAGGAGAGACCTCAGTGCTGCATCTTTCAGCCCAGTACTGATCCTCAAAAGTAATTTTAACCGTACTTACCAGTAACTTGAATTTCCTTCCATAGGATATCATTGTCTGCTTTTTGCTGAAAAGTTTCTAAGTGTTGATTTTTGAAACATACAAATATTCCTCTAAAATCAGCCGAAATACAAATTCCGATTTACTCACCTGTTATCAGGAGAGACCTCAGTGCTGTATCTTTCAGCCCAGTACTGGTCCTGAAAAGTAATTTTAACCGTACTTACCAGTAACTTGAATTTCCTTCCATAGGCTAACATTGACTGGTTTCACTTGGAAATTCTTCTAAGTGTGGAGTTTTGGAACTTTAAAATATTCCTCTAAAATCAGCCGAAATACGAATTCCGATTTACTCACCTGTTATCAGGAGAGACCTCAGTGCTGCATCTTTTAGCCCAGCACTCACCCTGAAAAGTAATTTTAACCGTACTTACCAGTAACTTATATTTTCTTCCATAGGAATCCATTGTCTGGTTTTCAGCAGAAAAGTTTCAAAGTGTCGATTTTCACAAACTACAAATATTCCTTAAAAATCGCCTGTATGACTTAAACGCATTCTTTCAACTGTTTACAGGAGATGCACCAGTGCTGGATCCAGGATCCAACACTGAGTAAGAAAAAGTAACAATAACAGTTTTTACCTGCTAAGTGAATTTCCTTCCATAGGATAACATTGGTGATTCTATGAGAAAAAGTTTCTGTCAACTTTTAAAATACAATAATATTCCTTAAAAATCACTACTGTAACCAAAACGCTTTTACTCAACTGTTTACAGGAGATGTCCCAGGACTGAATCTAGGATCCAGTCCTGTGGTTAGAAAAGTAATCCATAAAGTAACTAATTGCATTTAACTAGAAATTCACATTGAGCTGAATGTTGCATTGTGTTTGAAAATGTGTTGCCCATTGCAACAACTGTAACTACTGTACTTAAAAGTCTATTGCCTATGTGCAAAGTATTTAAACTAAAGTAATTCATTCTGAGAAAGTATTTTTTGTAATGTATAATGTAATTACAATGTAATTTAAAAAATAAAATATGTAAAAAAAAATGTTTCTAAAAATGTAGTAAATCAGTATGAAAAAAATAAATATAACAATTAATACATTTAAAAATTGTCATTTACAAAACCTTTGAAATTCACTGAAAAAACCGTAGGTTTCAGACATGTTATAGTTAGGAATTAGCATTTAAAAAACCTTTGAAATTCACTGAAAAAACCATAGGTTTCAGACACGTTATAGTTAGAAATTAGCATTTAAAAAACCTTTGAAATTCACTGAAAAAACCATAGGTTTCAGGCACGTTATAGTTAGAAATTTGCATTTAAAAACCTTAGAAATTCACTGAAAAAACCATAAGGTTTTAGGGACAGTTATAGTTAGTTGGACATTGCACTCGTACAAAACCCGTGAAATTCCCCGTTATAGTTAGTTCAGGTAACTATAACTCGCGCCCCGTAATGCACTGCTGATGACGTCACATATTACATCACTCATGACATGGTCAGTGACATCACTGATGACATCACTGATGACATCTCAAATGACATCACTGATGACATCACTGATGACATCATCCATGTGAGAATTTAATGCATCTTCTCACACCCTAATATAAGTTTTGAAACACCCACTCTAAATTACAGACTGCCATTCTCAAAACCATACACACTCCAATACCAATAAGTACATACCCACTCACTGATTCTTAGGTCTACACACACACATCTACTCACTCACCCGTACAGTCACTCATACTTACAGTCACTCAGTACAGGACTATCATATGCACTCATACACCTATATAAACACTCACACAACGCAACTCATCCATAGAGGTATTCACACACCTAGTCAGTCATGCAAATAATTAATCACACTCCAATTTACTCACCTATACAGTTATACACACCAGCTCACTTACTCATAAAAATACTAGCACATTCTTACGCTCCTATGCAATCACTGATGCAAGCACACACTCATCCATATAGCCACTCTCACAATCACACACTCTCACTTATAGCCATTTATATACTCCAACACACATATATACTGCCTTTCACATATGTAGTTACTCACACATGTACCACTGAGATATACATTCAATCACTAACACACCCATACACACACTCACCCACCCATACAGTCCATCACAGACGCACTCTTGAAACCATGCACCCAGTGAATCACCCACTCACACATCTATGCACAGAGTCACACACACCCCACCCACACAAACACTGAGGCACCCATACAGATACTCAGAGAACCAATCCATAACCCATATAGACACTCATTTAGCTAGTCAGAAACCCATGCAGTTGCTTACACAACAACAGACAGACGGATACAGACATTCACACAGTTTAGTCACTCACCCATGCATCCAGTAAGATACGTTTAATCACTCACTTATAGACTCAGTCACGCACCTACTAAATCATCCATTCAGGCGCTTCTACACCCACTCATTCTTCAATACGCCTTTCCCTAAATATATTAAACATATTTAAACTTTACAGAAACACACAGTCACTGAATGATGTCATCAGTGATGTCATCAGTGATGTCATTTGAGATGTCATCAGTGATGTCATCAGTGATGTCACTGACCATGTCATGAGTGATGTAATATGTGACGTCATCAGCAGTGCATTGCGGGGCGCGAGTTATAGTTACCTGAACTAACTATAACGGGGGAATTTCACGGGTTTTGTACGAGTGCAATGTCCAACTAACTATAACTGTCCCTAAAACCTTATGGTTTTTTCAGTGAATTTCTAAGGTTTTTTAAATGCAAATTTCTAACTATAACGTGCCTGAAACCTATGGTTTTTTCAGTGAATATATATATATATATATTATCTACTGGCGGTCGCCAGTAGATAGTTATAGTTACAACCTATTATCCATAGGAAATCCGCGACATTCTATTTGCAATAACGTTGGCGCCGGTTGACGAATCTTCGCGAAAGCTTCCAACTTGTTGGGGCACTCCGGTCCGCTCCTACCCTGAAAGTCTCGGGGTGATACGTCAAGTGGGGGCCGAGAAAAAGGGGGTCCCAAAACGCGTTTTCCCCATTCATTTTTCCATAGGAACCTTTAGTCGCAGCTACAGCCCGAACTGCTGAACGGAATTACCCCAAATTTGGCAAAGAGGTAGCCCTTGGTTCAGACTGGTGCCTTTTGCTAAAATGGTGTAAATCCGTTCAGTAGTTCCTGAGAAATTCACAATTAAAATCACATATATATCTATGGGCGCGTCGGATCCGCGTACCCTCCCGATCACGAGCTGCATGCTAATTGGCTGTCAACACTCCAAATCAAGAAGTGTTGGCAGCCATTTTGTCCCTCGGTAGAACCGAGGGACAGAAACAAGTGCGCAAAGCGCAAAAGGGGCAGGGTAGAAACACCCTGACCCCCTAGGTCTGCTCAGGGGTCCCACAAGGACCCCCTGGGCAGAAAAAAGATTTTTTTTTTTAAATCGGCGGGATGCGCTTAGGGTGCGCGTATCCCGCCGAGAAAAAAAAGAAACAAGTGCGCAAAACGCACAAAGGGGGCAGGGTAGAAACACCCTAACCCCTAGGCCTGCTCAGGGGTCCCACAAGGACCCCCTGGGCAAAAAGCATTTTTTTTTTTAAATCGGCAGGATGCGCTCAGGGTGCGCGAATCCTGCCGAAAAAAAATCGAAGCGCGGTCTCCCGCGCTTCGATGTTACTGGCCCCGGGTGGCCCAAGTCCCGGGGGCATGGTGGGGGGATAATTTAATGTGTGGGGGCCTCAGAGGGCCCCCAAGCCCCGGGGACCGCCACCCCCGGGGCTTTTTAAAAAATGGTGCGGGAGGGCTCTGAGCCCACCCGCAGCCCCGGGGACCACCACCTCCCCGGGGCTTTTTTTAATTAATAATAAAACCAGTGTGGTGGGGGCTCCAGCCCCCCCACATGCCCCGGGGACCGCCACCTCCCCAAGGCACTAAACATTTTAATATGGGGGTCCGTTACGGACCCCCAGAGCCCCGGGGACCACCACCTCCCCGGGGCTGTGTAAAGAATGGGAGGGGGCCGCGCGGCCCCCTCCTGGAGCCCTTGATGGCCCTGGGGACCACCACCCCCAGGGCCGGCTCCTGCAGTGTCCCGGGGTGCCTACCCCCGGGACACTGTAGTTTGCTATGGCAGGACGGGAGCCTCGCGGCTCCCGTCCTGCCATAGCAAGCTGCTTTGGATATTGGAAGAGAGAGCAGGAAACCTGCTCTCTCTTCCAATATCCAAAGTGATTGCTTTTCCACATGGGGAGCAGCATGTCAGCTGCTCCCCATGTGGAACAGCAATGCCGGCTCCCAAGGGACGTGGGGAGCCGGCGGGACTGTGGGGGGATTGGGGACCCCCACAGTCCCCAACGGAGAGGGCCAGCCCCGGGGGATGGGGTCCCCGGGGCAAGTAGTGGCCCGGGCGGGGGCCACGCGGCCCCCTCTCCAAAAAATGTAAAAAAAAATGTAAAAAAAAAATGGAAAGGCCGGCCCCGGGGGATGGGGTCCCCGGGGCCTTAAAATGGCCAGAGGAGGGGGCCACGCTGCCCCCTCAAAATAATAAATATAGAGGCCATGCCCCGGGGGATGGGGTCCCCGGGGCCAATACAGGCCCAGGGAAGGGGGCTACGCGGCCCCCTTCCCGTTTTTTTTTTTTTGTAATTTAAAAAAGGGGTAAGGCCCTGGGGGATGGGGTCCCCAGGGCCCAAAAAGAGAAAAAAGGAAGGGGGCTACCCAGCCCCCCTTCAGGGGACAAAAAAAAAAACGATCGGGCCCGCAGGCCCCGCCCCTTCCTTCACCACTCTGCAAACGCGCCCCTGGCGCGTTTGCAGAGGGGGAACGATCCCCTTGAATACTGGGGGTCCCTGGGGGCCAACTAGCCCACCAGGAACCTCCAATATGCGCCAGGGGCTGCGTTGCAGAGACGTGTAGAGAGGCCACACCCCTTTTACACCTCTCTGCAACGCAGCTCTGTGGCGCTTTTGGAGGTATATGGTGGGCTAGTTGGACTCCGGGGACCCTCAGGATTCAAGGGGACTTAATCCCCAACTTAAAACGCACCACGGGCGCGTTTGCACAGTGGTGAAGGGAGGGGCGGGGCTTCAGGTGACATGTGTGCAAACAGGCCCCGTGGCGCGTTTTAAGATGGGGAATTAAATCCCCTTCAATCCTGAGGGTCCCTGGGGGCCAACTAGCCCAACAGGTACATCCAGAAAGCGCCACAGAGCTGCGTTGCAGAGAGGTGTAAAAGGGGTGTGGCCTCTCTACACGTCTCTGCAACGCAGCCCCTGGCGCATATTGGAGGTTCCTGGTGGGCTAGTTGGCCCCTAGGGACCCTCAGGATTCAAGGGGACTTAATCCCCCAACTTAAAACGCGCAACGGGGCGCGTTTGCACAGATGTCACCTCAGGCCCCGCCCCCTCCCTTCACCATTGTGGAAATATTCCTCTAAAATCAGCCGAAATACGAATTCCGATTTACTCACCTGTTATCAGGAGAGACCTCAGTGCTGTATCTTTCAGCCCAGTACTGGTCCTGAAAAGTAATTTTAACCGTACTTACCAGTAACTTGAATTTCCTTCCATAGGCTAACATTGACTGGTTTCACTTGGAAATTCTTCAAAGTGTGGAGTTTTGGAACTTTAAAATATTCCTCTAAAATCAGCCGGAATACGAATTCCGATTTACTCACCTGTTATCAGGAGAGACCTCAGTGCTGCATCTTTCAGCCCAGTACTGGTCCTGAAAAGTAATTTTAACCGTACTTACCGGTAACTTGAATTTCCTTCATAGGCTAACATTGACTGGTTTCACTTGGAAATTCTTCTAAGTGTGGAGTTTTGGAACTTTAAAATATTCCTCTAAAATCAGCCGAAATACGAATTCCGATTTACTCACCTGTTATCAGGAGAGACCTCAGTGCTGCATCTTTCAGCCCAGTACTGATCCTGAAAAGTAATTTTAACCGTACTTACCGGTAACTTGAATTTCCTTCCATAGGCTAACATTGACTGGTTTCACTTGGAAATTCTTCTATGTGTGGAGTTTTGGAACTTTAAAATATTCCTCTAAAATCAGCCGAAATACGAATTCCGATTTACTCACCTGTTATCAGGAGAGACCTCAGTGCTGCATCTTTCAGCCCAGTACTGATCCTCAAAAGTAATTTTAACCGTACTTACCGGTAACTTGAATTTCCTTCATAGGCTAAGATTGACTGGTTTTCAGCAAAAAGTTTCAAAGTGTTGATTTTCACAAACTACAAATATTCCTTAAAAATCGCCTGTATGACTTAAACGCATTCTTTCAACTGTTTACAGGAGATACACCAGTGCTGGATCCAGGATCCAACACTGAGTAAGAAAAAGTAACGATAACAGTTTTTACCTGCTAAGTGAATTTCCTTCCATAGGATAACATTGGTGATTCTATGAGAAAAAGTTTCTAAGTGTCAACTTTTAAAATACAATAATATTCCTTAAAAATCACGACTGTAACCAAAACGCTTTTACTCAACTGTTTACAGGAGATGTACCAGGACTGAATCTAGGATCCAGTCCTGTGGTTACAAAAGTAATCCATAAAGTAACTAATTGCATTTAACTAGAAATTCACATTGAGCTGAATGTTGCATTGTGTTTGAAAATGTGTTGCCCATTGCAACAACTGTAACTACTGTACTTAAAAGTCTATTGCCTATCTGCAAAGTATTTAAACTAAAGTAATTCATTCTGAGAAAGTATTTTTGTAATGTAATGTATAATGTAATTACAATGTAATTTAAAAAATAAAATATGTAAAAAAAATTTTTTCTAAAAATGTAGTAAATCAGTATGAAAAAAATTAATATAACAATTAATACATTTAAAAATTGTCATTTACTAAACCTTTGAAATTCACTGAAAAAACCGTAGGTTTCAGGCACGTTATAGTTAGAAATTAGCATTTAAAAACCTTTGAAATTCACTGAAAAACCATAGGTTTCAGACACGTTATAGTTACAAATTAGCATTTAAAAAACCTTTGAAATTCACTGAAAAAACCATAGGTTTCAGACACGTTATAGTTACAAATTAGCATTTAAAAAACCTTTGAAATTCACTGAAAAAACCATAGGTTTCAGACACGTTATAGTTACAAATTAGCATTTAAAAAACCTTTGAAATTCACTGAAAAAACCATAGGTTTTAGGGACAGTTATAGTTACTTGGACATTGCACTCGTACAAAACCCGTGAAATTCCCCGTTATAGTTAGTTCAGCTAACTATAACTCGCGCCCGCAATGCACTGCTGATGACGTCACATATTACATCACTCATGACATGGTCAGTGACATCACTGATGACATCACTGATGACATCTCAAATGACATCACTGATGACATCATCCACGTGATAATCTGATGCACCTCCTCACACCCTAATATAACCTTTGATACACCCACTCTAAATTACAGACTGCCATTCGCAAAACCATAGACACTCCAACACCAATAACTACATACCCACTCACTGATTCTTAGGTCTACACACACACATCCACTCACTCACCCGTACAGTCACTCATACTTACGGTCACTCAGTACAGGACTATCATATGCACTCTTACTCCTATATAGACACTCAAACAACGCCACTCATCCATAGAGATACTCACACACCTAGTCAGTCATGCAAATAATTAAACACACTGCCATTTACTCACCTATACAGTTATACACACACCAGCTCACTTACTCATACAAATAGTAGCACATTGTTACGCTCTTATACAATCACTGATACAAGCACACAATCATCCATACAGCCACTATCACAATCACTCACTCTTGCTTATAGCTATTTATATACTCCAACACACATATATACTGCCTTTCACATATGTAGTTACTCACACATGTACCACTGGGACATACATTCACTCACTAACACACTCTTACACACACTTACCCACCCATACAGTCTATCACAGATGCACTCTTGAAACCATCCACCCAGTGAATCACCCACTCACACATCTATGCACAGAGTTGCACACACCCCTCCCACACAAACACTCAGGCACCCATACAGATACTCAGACAAGCATTCAATAACTCATATAGACACTCATTTAGCTATTCACAAACACATGCAGCCACTTATACAGCAACAGACAGACGGATACAGACATTCACCCAGTTTAGTCACTAACCCATGCATTCAGTAAGATACGTTAAATCACTCACTTATAGAGTCAGTCACGCACCTACTAAATCATCCATACAGACACTTACACACCCACTCATTCTTCAATACGTCTTTTCCTATATATTTTAAAAATATTTAAACTTTACAGAAACACACAGTCACTGGATGATGTCATCAGTGATGTCATTTGAGATGTCATCAGTGATGTCATCAGTGATGTCACTGACCATGTCATGAGTGATGTAATATGTGACGTCATCAGCAGTGCATTGCGGAGCGCGAGTTATAGTTAGCTGAACTAACTATAACGGGGGAATTTCACGGGTTTTGTACGAGTGCAATGTCCAAGTAACTATAACTGTCCCTAAAACCTATGGTTTTTTCAGTGAATATATATATATATATATATATATTATCTACTAGCGGTCGCCAGTAGATAGTTATAGTTACAACCTATTATCCATAGGAAATCCGCGACATTCTATTTGAAATAACTCTCTTGCCGGTTGACGTATCTTCGCGAAATTTTCAAACTTCGTGGGGCGCTCCGGTCCGCTCCTACCCTGAAAGTCTCGGGGTGATACGTCAAGCGGGGGCCGAGAAAAAAGGGGGGTCCCAAAACACGTTTTCCCCATAGGAAACTTTAGACACGGCTACAGCCTGAACTGCTGAACGGAATTACACCAAATTTGGCAAAGAGGTAGTTCTTGGTTCAGAAAGAACCCTTTTGTTAAATGGTGTAAATCCGTTCAGTAGTTGCTGAGAAAATCAAAAGTAAAAGTACATATATATCTATGGGCACGGAGGATTCAGCGCACCCTGCGCGCACCGTCCCGATCACGAGCTGCATGTTAATTGGCTGTCAGCTGGCTGTCAACATTCCGATTCAGGAAATGTTGGCAGCCATTTTGTCCCTCGGTAGAACCGAGGGACAGAAACAAGTGCGCAAAGCGCACAAAGGGGCAGGGTAGAAACACCCTGACCCCTAGGTTTGCTCAGGGGGTCCCACAAGGACCCCCTGGGCAAAAAAAAAAATATATTTTTTTAAAAAATCGGCAGGATGCGCTCAGGGTGCGCGAATCCTGCCGAAAGAAATCGAAGCGCGGTCTCCCGCGCTTGACATATTTTGCCCCCGGGTGGCCCAAGTCCCGGGGGCATGGTGGGGGTTTAATTTTATGTGTGGGGGCCTCAAAGGGCTCCCAAGCCCCGGGGACCGCGACCCCCGGGGCTTTCTTTTAAAATGGTGCGGGAGGGCTCTGAGCCCTCCCGCAGCCCCGGGGACCACCACCTCCCGGGGCTTTTTAAAAAAATTAAACAACCTGTGTGGGGGCTCCAGCCCCCACATGCCCCGGGACCGCCACCTCCCCGGGGCACTAACAAATTAAAATGGGGGTCCGTTTTGGACCCCGAAGCCCCGGGGACCACCACCTCCCCGGGGCTGTGCTGATGTAGGGAGGGGGCCGCGCGGCCCCCTCCTGGAGCCCTTGATGGCCCTGGGGACCGCCACCCCCCAGGGCCGGCTCCTGCAGTGTCCCGGGGTGCCTACCCCGGGACACTGTAGTTTGCTATGGCAGGACGGGAGCCTCGCGGCTCCCGTCCTGCCATAGCAAACTGCTTTGGATATTGGAAGAGAGAGCAGGAAACCTGCTCTCTCTTCCAATATCCAAAGCCGATTGCTTTTCCACATGGGGAGCAGCATGTTAGCTGCTCCCCATGTGGAACAGCAATGCCGGCTCCCAAGGGACGTGGGAAGCCGGCGGGACTGTGGGGGATTGGGGACCCCCCACAGTCCCCAACGGAGAGGGCCAGCCCCGGGGGATGGGGTCCCCGGGGCAAGTAGTGGCCCAGGAGGGGGCCACGCGGCCCCTCCCCAAAAAAGAAAAAAAAAAAAATGGAAAGGCCGGCCCCGGGGGATAGGGTCCCCGGGGCCTTAATGGCCTGAGGAGGGGGCCACGCAGCCCCCTCCCAAGAAAATTAAAAAAGGCCATGCCCCGGGGATGGGGTCCCCAGGGCCAATACAGGCCCAGGGAAGGGGGCCACGCGGCCCCTTCCCGTTTTTTTTTTTTAATTAAATTTAAAAAGGGGTAAGGCCCTGGGGGATGGGGTCCCCAGGGCCCAAAAACAGGAAAAAGGAAGGGGGCCACACAGCCCCCTTCAGGGGACAAACAAAATTGTTTTTTTTTTAAACGATCGGGCCCGCAGGCCCCGCCCCCTTCCTTCACCACTCTGCAAACGCGCCCTGGCGCGTTTGCAGAGGGGAACGAATTCCCCTTGAATACTGGGGGTCCCTGGGGCCAACTAGCCCACCAGGAACCTCCAATATGCGCCAGGGGCTGCGTTGCAGAGACGTGTAGAGAGGCCACACCCCTTTACACCTCTCTGCAACGCAGCTCTGTGGCGCTTTTGGAGGTATATGGTGGGCTAGTTGGACTCCGGGGACCCTCAGGATTCAAGGGACTTAATCCCCCAACTTAAAACGCGCCACGGGCGCGTTTGCACAGTGGTGAAGGGAGGGGGCGGGGCTTCAGGTGACATGTGTGCAAACAGGCCCCGTGGCGCGTTTTAAGATGGGAATTAAATCCCCTTCAATCCCGAGGGTCCCTGGGGGCCAACTAGCCCAACAGGTACATCCAGAAAGCGCCACAGAGCTGCGTTGCAGAGAGGTGTAAAGGGGTGTGGCCTCTCTACACGTCTCTGCAACGCAGCCCCCTGGCGCATATTGGAGGTTCCTGGTGGGCTAGTTGGCCCCTAGGGACCCTCAGGATTCAAGGGGACTTAATCCCCCAACTTAAAACGAGCCACGGGGCGCGTTTGCACTGATGTCACCTCAGGCCCCGCCCCCTCCCTTCACCATTGTGCAAATATTCTTCTAAAATCATCCGAAATACGAATTCCGATTTACTCACCTGTTATCAGGAGAGACCTCAGTGCTGTATCTTTCAGCCCAGTACTGGTCCTGAAAAGTAATTTTAACCGTACTTACCAGTAACTTGAATTTCCTTCCATAGGCTAACATTGACTGGTTTCACTTGGAAATTCTTCTAAGTGTGGAGTTTTGGAACTTTAAAATATTCCTCTAAAATCAGCCGAAATACGAATTCCGATTTACTCACCTGTTATCAGGAGAGACCTCAGTGCTGCATCTTTCAGCCCAGTACTGGTCCTGAAAAGTAATTTTAACCGTACTTACCGGTAACTTGAATTTCCTTCATAGGCTAACATTGACTGGTTTCAGTTGGAAATTCTTCTAAGTGTGGAGTTTTGGAACTTTAAAATATTCCTCTAAAATCAGCCGAAATACGAATTCCGATTTACTCACCTGTTATCAGGAGAGACCTCAGTGCTGCATCTTTCAGCCCAGTACTGATCCTCAAAAGTAATTTTAACCGTACTTACCAGTAACTTGAATTTCCTTCCATAGGATATCATTGCCTGCTTTTTGCTGAAAAAGTTTCTAAGTGTTGATTTTTGAAACATACAAATATTCCTCTAAAATCAGCCGAAATACGAATTCCGATTTACTCACCTGTTATAAGGAGAGACCTCAGTGCTGTATCTTTCAGCCCAGTACTGGTCCTGAAAAGTAATTTTAACCGTACTTACCAGTAACTTGAATTTCCTTCCATAGGCTAACATTGACTGGTTTCACTTGGAAATTCTTCTAAGTGTGGAGTTTTGGAACTTTAAAATATTCCTCTAAAATCAGCCGAAATACGAATTCCGATTTACTCACCTGTTATCAGGAGAGACCTCAGTGCTGCATCTTTCAGCCCAGTACTAATCCTGAAAAGTAATTTTAACCGTACTTACCAGTAACTTGAATTTCCTTCATAGGCTAACATTGACTGGTTTCACTTGGAAATTCTTCTAAGTGTTGATTTTTGAAACATACAAATATTCCTCTAAAATCAGCCGAAATACGAATTCCGATTTACTCACCTGTTATAAGGAGAGACCTCAGTGCTGTATCTTTCAGCCCAGTACTGGTCCTGAAAAGTAATTTTAACCGTACTTACCAGTAACTTGAATTTCCTTCCATAGGCTAACATTGACTGGTTTCACTTGGAAATTCTTCTAAGTGTGGAGTTTTGGAACTTTAAAATATTCCTCTAAAATCAGCCGAAATACGAATTCCGATTTACTCACCTGTTATCAGGAGAGACCTCAGTGCTGCATCTTTCAGCCCAGTACTGATCCTCAAAAGTAATTTTAACCGTACTTACCAGTAACTTGAATTTCCTTCCATAGGATATCATTGCCTGCTTTTTGCTGAAAAGTTTCTAAGTGTTGATTTTTGAAACATACAAATATTCCTCTAAAATCAGCCGAAATACGAATTCTGATTTACTCACCTGTTATCAGGAGAGACCTCAGTGCTGCATCTTTCAGCCCAGTACTGGTCCTGAAAAGTAATTTTAACCGTACTTACCGGTAACTTGAATTACCTTCATAGGCTAACATTGACTGGTTTCACTTGGAAATTCTTCTAAGTGTGGAGTTTTTGAACTTTATAATATTCCTCTAAAATCAACCAAAGTACGAATACCAATTTACTCACCTGTTATCAGGAGAGAATCCAGTGCTGCATCTTTTAGCCCAGCACTGACCCTGAAAAGTAATTTTAACCGTACTTACCAGTAACTTATATTTTCTTCCATAGGAATCCATTGTCTGGTTTTCAGCAAAAAGTTTCAAAGTGTTGATTTTTACAAACTACAAATATTCCTTAAAAATCACCTGTATGACTTAAACGCATTCTTTCAACTGTTTACAGGAGATGCACCAGTGCTGGATCCAGGATCCAACACTGAGTAAGAAAAAGTAACGATAACAGTTTTTACCTGCTAAGTGAATTTCCTTCCATAGGATAACATTGGTGATTCTATGAGAAAAAGTTTCTGTCAACTTTTAAAATACAATAATATTCCTTAAAAATCACGACTGTAACCAAAACGCTTTTACTCAACTGTTTACAGGAGATGTACCAGGACTGAATCTAGGATCCAGTCCTGTGGTTAGAAAAGTAATCCATAAAGTAACTAATTGCATTTAACTAGAAATTCACATTGAGCTGAATGTTGCATTGTGTTTGAAAATGTGTTGCCCATTGCAACAACTGTAACTACTGTACTTAAAAGTCTATTGCCTATGTGCAAAGTATTTAAACTAAAGTAATTCATTCTGAGAAAGTATTTTTTGTAATGTAATGTATAATGTAATTACAATGTAATTTAAAAAATAAAATATGTAAAAAAATTGTTTCTAAAAATGTAGTAAATCAGTATGAAAAAAATTAATATAACAATTAATACATTTAAAAATTGTCATTTACAAAACCTTTGAAATTCACTGAAAAAACCGTAGGTATCAGGCACGTTATAGTTAGAAATTAGCATTTAAAAAACCTTTGAAATTCACTGAAAAAACCATAGGTTTCAGACACGTTATAGTTACAAATTAGCATTTAAAAAACCTTTGAAATTCACTGAAAAAACATAGGTTTCAGACACGTTATAGTTACAAATTAGCATTTAAAAAACCGTTGAAATTCACTGAAAAAACCATAGGTTTTAGGGACAGTTATAGTTACTTGGACATTGCACTCGTACAAAACCCATGAAATTCCCCGTTATAGTTAGTTCAGCTAACTATAACTCGCGCCCCGCAATGCACTGCTGATGACGTCACATATTACATCACTCATGACATGGTCAGTGACATCACTGATGACATCACTGATGACATCTCAAATGACATCACTGATGACATCATCCACGTGATAATCTGATGCACCTCCTCACACCCTAATATAATCTTTGATACACCCACTCTAAATTACAGACTGCCATTCGCAAAACCATAGACACTCCAACACCAATAACCACATACCCACTCACTGATTCTTAGGTCTACACACACACATCCACTCACTCACCCGTACAGTCACTCATACTTACGGTCACTCAGTACAGGACTATCATATGCACTCTTACTCCTATATAGACACTCAAACAACGCCACTCATCCATAGAGATACTCAGACACCTAGTCAGTCATGCAAATAATTAAACACACTGCCATTTACTCACCTATACAGTTATACACACACCAGCTCACTTACTCATACAAATAGTAGCACATTGTTACGCTCTTATACAATCACTGATACAAGCACACAATCATCCATACAGCCACTATCACAATCACTCACTCTTGCTTATAGCTATTTATATACTCCAACACACATATATACTGCCTTTCACATATGTAGTTACTCACACATGTACCACTGGGACATACATTCACTCACTAACACACTCTTACACACACTTACCCACCCATACAGTCTATCATAGATGCACTCTTGAAACCATCCACCCAGTGAATCACCCACTCACACATCTATGCACAGAGTTGCACACACCCCTCCCACACAAACACTCAGGCACCCATACAGATACTCAGACAAGCATTCAATAACTCATATAGACACTCATTTAGCTATTCACAAACACATGCAGCCACTTACACAGCAACAGACAGACGGATACAGACATTCACCCAGTTTAGTCACTAACCCATGCATTCAGTAAGATACGTTAAATCACTCACTTATAGAGTCAGTCACGCACCTACTAAATCATCCATACAGACACTTACACACCCACTCATTCTTCAATACGTCTTTTCCTATATATATTAAAAATATTTAAACTTTACAGAAACACACAGTCACTGGATGATGTCATCAGTGATGTCATTTGAGATGTCATCAGTGATGTCATCAGTGATGTCACTGACCATGTCATGAGTGATGTAATATGTGACGTCATCAGCAGTGCATTGCGGGCGCGAGTTATAGTTAGCTGAACTAACTATAACGGGGGAATTTCATGGGTTTTGTACGAGTGCAATGTCCAAGTAACTATAACTGTCCCTAAAACCTATGGTTTTTTCAGTGAATTTCAAAGGTTTTTTAAATGCTAATTTGTAACTGTAACGTGTCTGAAACCTATGGTTTTTTCAGTGAATATATATATATATATATATATATATATATATATATATATATTAAAGAATTCACCAGGATCCTTCACCAATCCACAGAATGACTCGCATCTGCTTCCATCGACGTAAGGACCACGAACCACCGGAAATATAGGCAATAATTCTTTATTGAATTGCTCAAATTACGCGTTTCAGGCAACACTTGCCCTTGATCACATAAACTAGAGGTGAACTCGCCCACTTTTTAAATATGCAAACAATCACGTGACAGAACACCTGACAAAGACATAGTGAAAATACTAACAGCACTTAAGATCAATACAAAATTAGTCATTGTCTTTCCTCTTTTTTCCTTATTCCATTTTTTCACTTGTTATTGTACGGGAGGCAAACAGTCCAAAATAATGATGATGTGGTTCCACATTATAGATAAAGATAAATCTAAAATGCAAAAGGAAATAAATAGAATATTTAAAATATATATATATAATAATATATATACACATTAAATAAATACATCACATTGTATAAAAATAAATGAATTTTATCATATAACCAAAGTATTTATATCTACTTTCTCGTACATTATCTACAACTACATGAATGCATAGTTATTGGAAACCACTCTCTAACTGTATCATTGCCTCTTATTAGTATACTGGGATAAATCCCTACACATTACTATGTATTTATCAGCTTAAAGTGCTTGATGTTTTAAAGTGCCAACCAATGTGCAAATATAGCCATTAAAACTGAAAAAAGTGCTTGTGCAGTTACTGTCTCATCAATATATGAAAAATGCTTAATAAAAAACCTACAACCATAAAAACTGTTATGCGCCCTATTCCACTCAACACACTAAAAGCCGAATAAAATCCAGCTCCTACTATGCAGACCGAAATATATATATTTCCACAGGTCTCTGCAAAAAGGGGGGGCTCCGACCCTGACAGGGTGGTCTCAACAACACACGCACAGAGTCTCTCCTGCAACACCAACTTTAGGAACAACAGAAAGTCGAGTCCTGAGTGCGCGGGAATTGCTGCTTTTATTAGTGACACATGGCAACCCACTTGTAACCAGACGCGTTTCGGCAATTTAGTACGCCTTAATCATTGGTGAGCAACATAAATAATGGACTGCATCGAACTTGTCTTCTATTCCGTTATGTAATTCATTTCCCATAATGCAATATAATTATTCAGGTAAGTTTGAAAGTTCGTAATTCTCATGAATCATCTTTTTGCATTTTTAAAATACTGTAGCAGTCCCCATAAACTGTCCTTAGTGGTATTGCTCGTTCTGTGTGTGCCATGATGGTAAAATATGCAAGTCTCAAAAGCAGCCTCCCATCGCGCTCCATCCGAGGAGTTCAATGCTCCTCTAGCGTCCCTTACTCGCCTCCAAGTACAATTCGCAGTATCAGGCCATTCCTTCTTCATTGTTTTGGGGCGAGCGGGTCATCCCCCCACATAAGATACTTCCACAGGTCTCTGCAAAAAGGGGGGGCACCGACCCTGACAGGGTGGTCTCAACAACACAGGCGCAGAGTCTCTCCTGCAACACCAACTTTAGGAACAACAGAAAGTCGAGTCCTGAGTGCGCGGGAATTGCTGCTTTTATTAGTGACACCTGGCAACCCACTTGTAACCAGACGGGTTTCGGCGATTTAGTACCCCTCAATCATTGGTGAGCAACATAAATAATGGACTGCATCGAACTTGTCTTCTATTCCGTTATGTAATTCATTTCCCATAATGCAATATAATTATTCAGGTAAGTTTGAAAGTTCGTAATTCTCATGAATCATCTTTTTGCATTTTTAAAATACTGTAGCAGTCCCCATAAACTGTCCTTAGTGGTATTGCTCGTTCTGTGTGTGCCATGATGGTAAAATATGCAAGTCTCAAAAGCAGCCTCCCATCGCGCTCCATCCGAGGAGTTCAATGCTCCTCTAGCGTCCCTTACTCGCCTCCAAGTACAATTCGCAGTATCAGGCCATTCCTTCTTCTGTTGCTCACCAATGATTAAGACGTACTAAATCGCCGAAACGCGTCTGGTTACAAGTGGGTTGCCATATGTCACTAATAAAAGCAGCAATTCCCGCGCACTCAGGACTCGATATATATATATATAAAATCATTTTTGTACAGCACCAGCGCACTTTCTCCTTATCGATGTCACTTTACACTTTCACTGTGTCCTACTTGGATCACCTGCACTGCAATTTGATGTGTAGAATGAAATCATCTATTCAATTCATACAGATTGTTTTCTTGTTTTGAATTATTTTGCCTAGGAGGTCTAGGCTTATGGCTTCCCCCACAGGGAACTATTGTTGTGCTTTATAGCTAACACCAGCTGCTCATGTTTGGGTTGTACAAGTTGTTCCCACGCGTCTGTGCTATAATTTGGAGCAAATGGAAGTATAATTACACAACGTGGTGTGATTTCAAGAACAGCGCATAACAAGAGTAAGGTGAAATTCCAGAAACTAGGCAAATTAAACCACATAAAGCATTCTAATATCACATGTGGTGGATGAGTGCTATGTAAAGCTGTAAATTTAAAAACCAAGTGCATCTAACTTTTTTGCGCTATACCCAGTACTTGAGTTTTTCACTTTAATTTCTCCATTTGTGGGACCCTTTTTTGGCCTCCTCAGATGCCTGCTGCAAGCAGCTGTCTACTGCTATCTTAATGACTAGCCTTGTTCCATTCGGGGGAGAGGTTGAATTCAACGCCATAGGGCAAACTCCAGTGACTATAACGGTTGCTGTTTCATATCATGACCCTCAAACATGCATACAAATGAATTCACGACTAGGAAGACAATGTAAAGATGACCTCTTGATGTCAAGAAATGAGGGGTTGTCCTGAGCAGAACCTAATCTGTGCCAATAGTTGCAGGCAGTGGGTACTTCACTCACTTTTGGGTACCAACACTTATTTATCATCATCAAACTTTAACCCAGAACAGTAGAGAAAAGGGAAGAAAAGGGTGAAAGAAGGAGGAAGGGAAAGATGGTAAAACAAAGACAAATAGAGATGAAAATAACCTGCAAGAGCGACATAAAGAGACAGGAAGTATAGGATTCTGGGGCGAAGAGCATTGCGGTGGAATCAAAACTATGCTGCCTTGATATTCACCAAACCTGGCATTCTGCGGAGCCGACGGCAGGCTCCTAGAAAACCCTATATTTTTAATATTTAAACACTCTTCCGGAGCCCTGAGAAGGTTGCCGGAGATGGTCAGTGGCCTCGGCAAGAACACACTTAGGGCCCGATTCTGATGCGGGTTGGAAAAGCTTCCCGACCGAATCGGTTGGGAAATGGTTTCCGACCCACTCGGATCGGGAAAGTCCGACCGGCGGAGTAGGATGCATCCGGATGCTTCCAGATACGATTTGGTTGAACTCCCATTGACTTCAATGGGAACATTTGTTCCTAACCGCATCAGAATTGGGCCCTCGGTCGGGAAGACACGTTCCCGATCCGATTTGGAAGGACCAAATGCCGTTAGGAGGCCTTCCTAACCGCATCAGAATCAGGCCCTCGGTCGGGAAGCTTTTCCAACCCGCATCAGAATCGGCCCCACTGTCTTTATCCACGCCTTTTACAGAGCGGTCATGGGTAAACCCCATCACATCACTTGTCTTGACCATCACTAGTCCCCTTGGCCTCTCCAGAAAGCCGGGCACCAATTCTCACTTTTTTTCAGAGGGAAGAGAAGATTTTGCTGGAAAACCTGCTCACATTCTCACCTGCAGAGAAGCAGTACAAAGTCTTGACGGATGTATCACAGTGTATCTTTTTTAATGGAGCAGTAGTGCTGACTAAGAGATGGCCACAATTTAATCAGGCTTCTGTGGCTTCGTTTATAGAAAACATAATTTGTTGTCTTCCCATGTGGCTGCCTCGGGGCACACCGGTAGACAGCGACTGGAACTAGATGAGAGAAATACTGTATCCCTCCCAATGCCGACAGTCTTAGCAGGGTACTGCAGTGCACATCTTATGATCTGAATGAGCCGCAAGCCGGCACGCGCCTCTGTGCCCATTCATGCGCCCTCATTCTCGGTATTCCTTGGCGCCTGGTCACAATTCAATTTAGAGTAGATTGAAAAGTGAAACAGTGTTTCTGGAACGACACAGTTTGTGGGCAAATTCTCACAGAGCTTTAAAATAGTGTATATTATCTCTTGTAGTTTGGTTTCTGTCTCATATGAGTGTGATAAAGTAGATCAGAGAAATTAGTTTTCACATTTCTTTGACAAGTACGACGATAATATGAAATATTAAACTTAGCGAATATTAGTATATTTGCTTGGCAAGTCCACCTTCCTAAGATTACCTTCCTAAAGCGGCGGCTCAACCAATGCCTTTGACCATTAGGACCTGGAGCCCCCCAAGCCGTGCCAGACCCCTCCTAAAACTCACACGAGTCAATGACAGACAAACAGCTGTTTTGGGAAAAAAGGTGTAAGAAAGTGGCTCTGTATATACTGAACCAAAGTAAGGTTCAGTGTGCACAGAGTCCACAGTCCCCAGAGGTTTGGCAGAGGCTAAAGTTAGATATAACCTTACTCTCTAAAGTGGTAGCTTGGTCGAGCAGTAAGGCAGTATCAGAGGACAGTGTAAAGCATTTGTTGTACACACTCAGTCAGCAAATGGTCTCACACACTCAAGAACTGAACTCTAGGCCAATTGTTTTGTATATAAAAATATATAGTTGTTTTATTTTAGAACCAACAATAGGTATCAAAATACTTTCTCAGAATAAAATGCTGTAGTTGTATACTTTCAATAAGCAATAGACTTTTAAATGCAATAGATACAGTTGTTGCAATAGGCAACACAATTCAAACACAATTATAACATTGAGCTCAATGGGAGTTTTTAAGTAAAACAGTTTCAGTTACTTGGCGTATGATTTTCTTACTCAGGGTTGGATCCTGCATTCAACCCTGGTGCATTTCCTGTAAACAGTCGAAAGAAATCGTTTTTGTTACACAGGCGATTTTTAAGGAATATTTGTATGTTTCAAAAATCGACAGAAGAATTTCTGGCAAAAACCAGGCAATGTTATCCTATGGAGGAAAATCAAGTTATCGGTAAGTACAGTTGTAATTACTTTTCAGGGTCAGTGCTGGGCACCAAGAGCCAGCACTGGGATCTCTCCTGATAACAGGTGAGTAATTTCGTTTTTGTTGATCGGGCGGTTTTTAGTGAATATTTTAAAGTTTCAAAACTCGACACTTAGAAGAATTTCCAAGTGAAACCAGTCAATGTTACCCTATGGAGAAAATGTAGGTTATCGGCTTTCAGGTAAGTACTCGACTGGCAGAGTTAAGGTTCTGGGCATAGACTCAGGGGTCTCCCAGGGTCAGGTAGGTACAGTTGGTACACCCTCAGCGGCACAGGGGCGGCCGGGTGCAGAGTGAGTTAGGCCCAATGTTAGCCTATGGCGGGCAGGGGGCCCTTGGTTGGTGGCTGCTAGCAGGCAGGCCACGCGGCTGTGGGAGCTGGGCTTCTGGTCACTTACACAGGGCAAGTGGGGAAGTAGAATAGGATAGGTGTTGCACTCCCAGGGGCACTCGGGCGGCTGGGTGCAGGGTGCTTTTGAGCCATCGGGCGCTCAATGGATTTCAATGGAGAAGTTACCAGATGAACAAAGGCTGCAAGCTCGGGGACGGAGATTCTTCAGGTGCGACCACCACTTCGAGAGGTAAGTTGGGAAGCTGTAGGTTAGGTAGGCACCCCGGAGTTGGGCACAGGGGGCCGCAGGGCGCCGGGTGCAGGGGTGTCTTTTCGCGTCGGGAAATCTTACCCTCTGCTGGTCGCGGTTTGAGGGGTCCCTGGTTCTGAGGCTGCAGGCGTCGTCAGGAGCGTCGAGGAGGGTCCTTGGATGCTGGATTCTTGGTCACAGTCGCCGGGGGGACGTCCTCGTGGTCTTTGTCCACTCAGGCACAGGCCGGGCTCGGCGGGTGCAGAGTGTGCAGGAGTCGCGGTTCCTGGCTGGCACCAGGGGTTTGTTACTTGCTTTGAGCAGAACCACTGCTCGTGGGAGTCCCAGTCTTTTTAGAGTCACAAGGCAGTCAGGTCCTCCGGGGTTTTCGAGGTTGCTGACCACTGGAGACGCCGGGATTTAGCAGGAGCAGGTTCGAGGGTCGACAGGCCTGTAGGGCTGGGGCCAAGTCAGTTGGTGTCTCCCTCTTGTTAGCAGCTGCACGGCAGGCCTTCTTTCTTCTTGTTCTTCTTGCTTGTTTCGGATTTGGGATCTGAGGAAGGAAGGTTCAGGGTGCCCCTAAATACTAAATTTAGGGGCGTTACAGGAAGGTAAAGGGCAGGGACCAATGGGTCCCTTCCCTGGGGTGGGTACACCCCCTATCCTGCCACTCTCCAGTGGGAGGGGGCAGGAGCCTAGTCCTGATTGGGCAGGGCTCCCCATCTTCAAGATGGCGAGAGCCCGGAGATGTGCTTCACCTCGCCTCCCCCACCTGAGGCGTGGGGTTGGCAGAGGCTGGCACACCCCTTTCCTCACTTGGGGTTTCCCGCCAGTCTTCCCGCCCGAGTGGGGGCTAGAACCGGTGGGGACCAGTTGCTGAGTACAGCAAGTGGTCTGGGGAGGCTCACAAAGGCGGCATGCCTTTGAAGCTTCCCCTGCCCATCCTGGGGAGGAGACCTAGCACCTCGCCCAGGACGTGCATTGTTGCAGGCCCAGGAGAGTGGATGGCTCTCTACCCAGGGGTCCAGCAACATGTCTGCTGGGTGGCAGCCTAGGCAGCCTCTCAGGCAGGACGTGGATTGTGGGTTAGGTTCAGGGGCAACTCTAAGTTGCCCTCTGTCGTGCATCTTACATTAAATCCCACACTGGCATCAGTGTGGGTTTAATGTGCTGAGAAGTTTGATACCAAACTTCTCAGTCTTCAGTGTAGCCATCATGGTGCTGTGGAGTTCGTGATGACGACCTCCCAGCACCATATACTCTTAATGGCAGCACTGCACTTACAGTGCCCAGGAATGGACCTGGGTACTGTAGGGGTACAGGGCTCATGCACCTGTACCCTCACCACTGGCATAGTGCACCCAGCTAGAGGGGTGACTGAGGTATGCCAGGGCAGTGTATTTATGGGCATGGCACACAGGGATGTGTGCCATGTCGACTCTCTGTTTTGTTCTGCACCAAGACACTCAGCCTGCAAAGGCAGTGTGTGTGTGTCAGGGTACAGGGCCTCTAAGGGTGGCACAATAAGTGCTGCAGCCCTTAGAGGCCTTCTCTGGTCACAGTGCCCTGGGTACCTATGGTACCATTTACCAGGGGCTGACATGTGGCCAGAAATGCCAATTGGGTACAGTTTTGGGGAAAGAACACAGGCCCTGGGAACCTGATTGGCAGGGACCCAGGGCACATCAAGTCAAAGTGCATCAGTGGTCTGGCAAAAAGTGGGGGGGTTACTGCAACAGAAACCCATTTCCTCACAAAAGGGCCATGTTTATTACATAGGGAGAAACACAAACATGACATTTAATATGCATCTGATTACTCTAACAACCTATAGCAATCCACATCTAATATAAAATTTTAAAAACACATGTTGAGTTCTTATAGTTGTATGTACATAGAAGTCAATCACATTGAAGTCTCCCATTCTTTACTTCACCAGCACTAAGTTCCAGTCAGCCTGCGCCCAAGGAGAACCACACAGGTGTACCCCACCTGTGTGCTTGAGGGGTGGACCCCAGTTCTCTGATCCTTATCCTCAACCCCAGGGGCCTGCCCCTCCAACACCAGGCTGTCCGCGGGGCTCATAGAGTGTAACCAGGGGCAGTAGCCCCATGCCCTAGATTGACCAACTGTGCGCCCTTGACCCAAGTCAGTGTGAACATTCTCTTTGGGGTTCAGCTTGCTGTCTCCCCCCTCAGTCCTGCCCTAGAAAGTGCTTTGGAGGACTCCCCTTGTTGTTGTACAGTGATCTTGGTGTTTACTTTTCGACTCCCCAATTTTCAAATTACAAACCAGAGAGAAACAAGATTATTGGGGACAGGTGGGTGGGCCAGCTGTTGATTTGCTCACCACCGTGACGTTTGAAAAGGAAGGGGCCAGGGTCAACGCGCCCTATATAGGACCCCTCCATATCGCCGGCGGGTGTGGAAGTGACGCACAAACCATGCACGGCCAGTGACCCGAAAGGAGTCACGTGCCCCCTCCCTTCCGGCCAGAGAATCGGGACGGCCGCCGGATAGGGTTTGGCCCTCGGGGTCCCCGGGCCCTCATGCCATGCCACGGTAAGGCATAGCTCTCTGCCATAGGACCCGGAGCCCCTCAAGCTGTGCCAGACCCCCTCCCAAAACACCCACGAGTCAATGCCAGACAATTAGCTGTTTTGGGAAAAAGGGCTGTGTTTATTACATATGGAGAAATACAAACATGACATTTAATCTCCATTTCATTACTCTAACAACCTATAGCAATCCACATCTAATATAACATTTTTAAAACACATGTTAAGTTCTAATAGTTGTATGTACAAAGATGTCAAACAATCACATTGAAGTCTCTCATTCTTTACATCACCAGCACTAAGGTCCAATCAGCCTGCGCCCCAAGGAGAACCACACAGGTGTACCCCACCTGTATCCTTGAGGGGTGGTCCCCAGTCCTCTCATCCTTGTCCGCAACCACAGGGGCCCGCCCTCCAACACCAGGCTGTCTGCCGGGCTCGTAGAGTGTAACCAGGGGCAGTATCCTCATGCCCTAGATTGACTAACTGTGTGCCCTTGCCCCCAAGCTGGTGTAAACATTCTGTTTGGGGTTCAGCTTGCTGTCTCCCCCCTCAGTGCTGCCCTAGGATGTGCGTTGGAAGACTCCCCTTGCTGTTGTATAGCGATCTTGGTGTTCACTTTTCTGCCACAAGGGCAACCAGAGCCAACCGGTCCTTTGCCTCCCCCCCCTGCTTTCACCACCACAACGTTTGAAAAGGAAAGGCCCGGGCCGACGCACCCTATATAGGTCCCCTTCATATCGCCGGCGGGAGCGGAAGTGATGCGCAAATCACGCGTCGCCCATGACCCATAAGGAGCCCCCTCCCTTCCAGCTGGAGAATCAGGATGGCCGCAGGATAGGGTCTGGCCCTCGGGGTCCCCGGACCCTAATGCCGTGCCACGGTAAGGCGTAGCGCTCTGCCATTCCTTACCACAAGGTACCATCAGAACCCTCAACTCGAGGCAGAGCATCGAGGGAGTTGACTTACTTCCTCGCCACCAGAAGGCTTATAGGGAGTAAATTGCCTTTCTTTGATATGTATCTGAGTGTGTATGTGTGTATGGGGTGGTGTATGTGTGCGGGACAGAGAAAGACCTCGACCATGTCTGTATCGCCTACCTCTATCATGTAGGTCTTTGCCAGTGTGTGTGTGTGTGTGTGGGTGCGTGCGTGCGTGTGCGCACGTGTGTGTGTGTGACCTCTGTCTCACATGCACCAAACCTGTCTAGATTATATCACCTCTGTGGGGTTCTGCTTAATTATGTCACGTCAGTGTACATTACCACTTTCCTCTCGTTTTTTTTTTCCTAAGCCGGGTGTGCATTATCACCGTACAAAGTCCATTACCTGGTCTGGTTTGCATTCTGTCTTTATATGTTTTAGCTGTGCCTGTTGTCTAACACATCTTTTGTGCATCACCTCTGCAATGTATAATCTGTATTAGGTGTGCATCGCCTCAGTCCATAGTATTTCTCTTTCCCTGGTATGAAAAGTTTTTTGTGTATCTGGTGAGGATCGTGTCCATTCAGTGTGCATCACCCCTGTCAGGTATGCATAATGCTTATTTGGTATGCCTGGTGTGCAGCACCTCTGCCTGGTTTCCATTATCTATGTCAGGTTTGTTTGATTATGTTTGTTCATCTTCTGTCTAGGGTTCCTTTACGTCAATCAGCTGTGTGAGTGTGTGTCTGCCCCCGTCTAATGTGCATCACCTCTATCATGTGCGTAGTTGGGAGTCTTTGCAAGTGTCTTGTTGACATCACCTCTTTCAGGGGTGTGTATGACCTCTTTCCAACATACATCACTTCTACCAAGTGTACCTCATCTGTATCCGGGGAGCACCACTTCTGTCGCTGGGTATCACCTCTGTCAAGTGTGTCACTTCTGGATGGTGTGCACCACATTTGTCGGTGAACATCAACTCTGCACTCTCTGGCTCATCTCTGTCTAGAGTGCATCACCTCTGTCTGGTGCACATCACCTAGGCAGCCTGTAAACCACGCCACGCTCATGCACATCATCTCAGCCTTGTACGCATCATGTTTGTCAGGTGTGCCTCTTGTTTGGTTTACATCGCCTCCTTCTTGTGTGCACAACCTATCCCACCTATCTAGTACTTATCGTCTGCGGTATTTACCAACTCTTTGGTTTTCATCACATCTATTGGGTTTGCATCGCCTTTGTCTGTTGTGCATCACCTCTTTCTAATGTGTATCCTATTTCTCTGGTGTACATTTTTTTTTTTACGGAGTTTTATAAAGCGCGAACTTGACCCAAAGGTATCAGGTATCAGAGCGCTTTACATAGCACCAGTTGCGTTACATGAGGACACATTCCTTTTTGTTAGGCACGGGGAGATTAAGTGATTTGCCCAGAATCACAGGATGTTCAGCGTCATTGCCGAGACTCAAACCCGGTTCCCCAGATTCGAGGTCCACCGCCCTAGCCATTAGGCCAACTCCTCTCCCCTACATCACTTCAACGTAGTTTGCACCAACGTTATCTGGAGTGCATCAACTCCTTATGTTATCTACCACCTCTGTCTGATGTGCATCTTCTCTTTTGGATCTGCACCACCTCTGTGTAGAGTGCATCAGATTTGTCTAGCGTATATCACTTCAGTTTGACGTGCACAACCTGACTTCACCTGGTGTGCACCCCTTCTGTTTGTTATGTCACACCTCAGTCTAGTGTGCAGCACCTCTGGTGTGCATCATGTTCCTTTGTTGAACATAGCCCCTGTTTGGTGTGCACCGCCTCTGTCTAGTTTGTATCACCTATGGTGTTCACCAGCTCTGTCTGGTAAGCATTACATATGTTGCTTGTTCACCACCTGTATCTAGTGTTCAGTCTCTATCTAGGGCTCACCACCTCTGTCTGTCTGGTGTGCATCACCTCTTTTGGGTGTGCATCACCTCTGTTTGGTGTTCACCACCTTTGTCTGTCTGGTGTGCATCACCTCTTTAGGGTGGGCATCACCTCTGTTTGGTGTTCACCACCTCTGTCTGTCTGGTGTGCATCACCTCTTTAGGGTGTGCATCACCTCTTTAGGGTGGGCATCACCTCTGTTTGGTGTTCACCACCTCTGTCTGTCTGGTGTGCATCACCTCTTTAGGGTGTGCATCACCTCTGTTTGGTGTTCACCACCTCTGTCTGTCTGGTGTGCATCACCTCTTTAGGGTGTGCATCACCTCTTTAGGGTGGGCATCACCTCTGTTTGGTGTTTACCACCTCTGTCTGTCTGATGTGCATCACCTCTTTTGGGTGTGCATCACCTCTGTTTGGTGTTCACCACCTCTGTCTGTCTGGTGTGCATCACCTCTTTTGGGTGTGCATCACCTCTGTTTGGTGTTCACCACCTCTGTCTGTCTGGTGTGCATCACCTCTTTTGGGTGTGCATCACCTCTGTTTGGTGTTCACCACCTCTGTCTGTCTGGTGTGCATCACCTCTTTTGGGTGTACATCACCTCTGTTTGGTGTTCACCACCTCTGTCTGGTGTGCATCACCTCTTTTGGGTGTTCATCACCTCTGTTTGGTGTTCACCACCTCTGTCTGTCTGGTGTGCATCACCTCTTTTGGGCGTGCATCACCTCTGTTTGGTGTTCACTACCTCTGTCTGTTTGGTGTGCATTACCTCTGTTGGATGTGCATTACCTCTGTTATGCATTCTCCACCTCTGTTGGGTATGCATTACCTCTGTTGGTTGTTCACCACCTCTGTGTAGTGTTCTCTGGCTAGTGTTCCCCACCTCTGTCTGTTAAGCATCACCTTTGTTGGTTGTGCACCACCTCTGTGTAGTGTTCTGTCTAGTGTTCCCCACCTCTGTCTGTTATGCATCAACTTTGTTGGTTGTGCACCACCTCTGTGTTGTGTTTTCTGACAAGTGTTCCCCACCTCTCTCTGTTATGCATCACCTTTGTTGGTTGTGCACCACCTCTGTGTAGTGTTTTCTGTCTAGTGTTCCCCACCTCTGTCTGTTATGCATCACCTCTGTTGGTTGTGCAGCACCTCTGTGTAGTGTTCTCTGTCTAGTGTTCGCCACCTCTGTCTGTTTTGCATCGCAACCAGCCCTGTCTGTGGTGCATCACCTCTGTTGGGTGTGTGCCACCTCTGGCATTCACCAATCACCCTCTCTGTCTGGTAAGCATCACCTCTGTTGATTGGTCACCACCCCTGTCTGTGGTTCATCCCCTCTGTCAGGCTTGCAGGCCCCCTTGCCCTTGAAGGTTGTTATTGAAAGTAAACAAGCACATTATGGAACAATAGGGTGAAATGAAGGAAGTAGATCTGGCCATAAAGAGATAGGCCAAGAGAGAGGGGGTGCAGTGTAATGGGAACTAGCGGATGTGTGTAGAGAGGGAGATATAGAGTGAAGCAGGGAGGAAGAGAGCTAAGATGCAGACAGGTGAGATGAGTGCAAGGAGAGAGAGGAGCACAGGGAAGGACAATGATGACAAAAAGCAGGAGGGGGCGGGGCGAAGGAGAGACACAGGCAGAGAGGAACAAACGGGGAAAGTGGCAGTGAGGGGAAAAGGGAGGAGAGGCAGTTAGAGAGAGACAAAGAGGGAAAGAATCAGAGAGAAAACGCCAGCGGTGGGGAGCGCGGGGGAGGAGAGGCAGCACCAGTGAGTGATCAGAATCTACAGGAATGTAGAGGAAACAGGCGAGTGACTTGAAAAGAGGAGTGAATGAGAGAGGCGGGGATCCCGGACTAGGACACAATTACACCAAATTGGAAAACGATGATGTCTTCAGTGCTGTTTACTGATTCTTATCTCTGCCCAAGTAGCACAAGAAAGGGACTGGAGGGCCCGTGGGAACCCGGCAGTGCAGAATCAATACACACCGCATCGTCCTCTTCTAATTGAATTTTTAAACTCTGCCGAAATAACAGGCTCACTTCACCCGCCAGTGACGGCATCCCTCAGCCGGGGGCGGGGCCGGGGCTCCAAGCAGCTGTAAATACCACGGGAAAGGAAAATAAAGCTTGTCCGTGCCTGAATCTGAATGTCACAATATAGTGGCCACTGCGGAGCGTCACTGATACTTTCCAGTCCTTTAACAATCGACACCCGCTCTCACAATACGCAGAAAGAAGCATTGAGGAGAAAACGGCTTCTAAGCGCTACATAGTTCCATACCACCTCCTCGACTTATGCAAAGCAGCAGCCCGAGGAGGGAATACCCTCTCGTCCACACAATATTCCCTCACATTGTGAAGAGTACCTCTCTCAATTCATTTTTTCTTGGCATTTGACCCTTCGATCTTTGTCAGGCCAAAAAAGACCATATTATTAACATCGATGTAAACCAACTTAAAATTAATTTAGACAAATAAAGACATGTGACATTATGCCTCGCTTTGCCAGTGCCTGTTTGCTGCCGCTATTGACTTTGCCAGTGCTTGTAGAATTGTGATGCAAGCAGAGGCAAAGCCATTATTGGTGGGTGGCCATTAGGTATTTTTATTTTGTATGCTGTGAAGGTGGCCACCATGTTGTGTGTAGATGCAATGTGGCGGCCTTTTCAGTCGTGGCTACTGCCACTTTGGAGTGGCGGGGCGGCAGGGCAGCAGGAGCGTCCGACGGGGAGCGGAGGGGGTGGGGGGTTGAATAAAAAAAAACCCATACCTGTTCCTGCGACCGCCTCGCACTTCGGTGCTCCACCGTTCTGCTGCTACTGGCAGTCCCTGGAGCAACATACTCCCCATCCATTCCAGACGCTGCTGTCATACTATAGATTGGCATGAGCGGGCTGGTTTTATGCTCTGCTCGGGCACAGGGAGTCTGTGCCTTTCTATAACCTGAATGTAGAATACAGCCAGGTTAGAGAAAGCTAAGTGTGCATGTCTGTTTGGCCGGCCTAGGCCTTCCGGCCAAACCAACATGCGCTCTTAGAAGTGCACAGCATTCCTCCTCCCCCATCCTGTGGCCCGATCCCGCCCATCGCTACATGCGCTGGCTCAGAACTAGTAGCTGAAAACTAAAACAATAGTAAAATATAATTTTATTTTTCAACTGCTGGCTCTGAGCCAATGGGGCAACGCTCCACCACCATTGTGGAGGAGCCGCCGCTGGACCATCTTGGAGTGGTATGACAAAAAGTATTGAAAATAATATTGCCATACTGTTCTAAAATGACTAATAAGTGTGTTTGGATGCAAAAAGGTGGCCATTTTAGAAACAAAGAAAATAACGTTCCATCTTGGCTGGCTGCCACTATTGGCTTTGCCAATGGTTTCAACACAAGTACTGGCAAAGCCAACAGTGGCGGCTGGTGGGAGATAGGCACAGAGGGGTGGATAGAGAGGTAGGGGATGGGGAGAGAGGTGGGGGGCAGGGAAGAAATAGAGATAGAGTGAGAGAGACACCAAAGGGCTGCAGTGTTCAATGTTATTGGAGAGCAGGGGCATAGGGAGGGGAAGAAAGATCAATACAGAGGTCGTGTGGAGAGAACTTTGAGAATGACTGCGCAGAGAAAGAAAAAGAGAGAGAGCGAGAGGGACAGGAAGGGGCAGGATAAGCACTCCTATCAAGCTAAAGCTGAAATGCATGAGAAACATGCAAAAAATATAGGGGCATATGTACAAAGAAGTGGTGGAGTGAGGCGTTAGCCGTCATGGCTTAACGCCTCACTCCGCCACTTCAGAAATGCATGACTGCACCATATTTACAAGAATATGTAGCAGCCTTGCGTTTCCCCCTGCACTGGCGCTACACTTAGTTGCCTAGCGCTAACGCAGGCACCCTTGCACCATAGTGCAAGGGTGTCTGCATGCAGGGGAGTATTGTTTATGGGTAGGAAGGTGTCCCTTCCTGCACATAAACAATCTTTAAATGCCGTTTTGTCACTTCTATGTGTGCTGCTTAATACAGCACACATGGAAGTTACAAAATGCCATTTTTTTAAAAGATTGTTTATGTGCAGGAAGGGTCACTTTCCTACACATAAACAATCCAAGGCGTTTTGCTTTTTCCATTTGTGCTGCACAAGGCAGCACACATGGAAAAAGCAAATAGGAGGAGAAATAAAGCATTTCTCCTCGTTTCGCCAAGTTAAGACCAGGTTTTCACTGGTCTTAATTTTGGCGCTGCCTCCTATTTATGCCTCCCTTGTAAATAGGGAGCAGCGTCAAAATCAATGGGTGTTGCGGTGGAACGCCCACCGCAACACCCACTGCCCACCCCTTTCATTCCAAGCAGTTAATAGTGGTCTGGTTGTTTTAAAATAGCATAGCCATAATATTGACTCCCAAAAAATTGTGAAGATAAGTGTATGTAAGTAAGTATAGATTTACTATTCTTAATTCCACACTTATTTATGGATGTGTCTTTTGTAATTTTGTAATGCAAATGTACATCCGAAGGGGTTTCGGGGCACTCTATAAGAGATATTTATTGCTATCTAAGCTAATGGAACGATGCTCCACCAATGTCCTCTTCCATCCACGACTCCGTAGATGGTGAAAATAATTTGGATCGTATTCCTTTTGTGTCTTAGACCTCTGTAGTGATGCAGCACAGATTCAGGACTTGGGCACTCAGTCGAATTCAAATGACCTAGATATCTTTTTATCCTTGTTCATTGTCTTCTTTGTTTTTTTTAAGTAGCATTGTGCTTTCCTTGATCACTGGTTCTGGTCTTCTAGGTAGAAAGCCATCAGTTTCTTATGTTTCCTGTAGCCTGGATCCTACATTAACTTGACAACATATTTTTCTCGTTTCTATATACCCTGGACAAAACAGGAATACATGGTATGGGATCTCCTTACTATTCATCTTGCAATGGCCTTTGTTTCTGCCACTCTGGCTACATCTATGGAGTCTCTTTGTGAAGAGAATATTTTTCGCTTTGGCAAGCGCAAAGTTACGGATGTCTTTCTTAGACTTCAGATCTTTCAAGAATTAATAGGTATTTGTGGAACAGAATTCCAGGCTTTGAGCAGATCTTTTCTTTATAGTTCATTCTTTTTCTGTAATATTAGGTAGCATTCATCAGCTACTTCCTTCTTTGCTCCTTTAGGTATCACATTATTAATTATTGAGACTATGATGACTCCAAACTCATCTACTCCTTGCCAAATATGATTACGGGATTTGGGTTCTGGGACAGTTGTATGTCAAAATATAATAAGAGAAAAATATTGCATGATATAAATAAATTATGCTCTAAATATAATTTACAAAAACTTGTCTCATTGGGTGTAGATTTTCTGTTATTAACTTCAAAGGGAAAATATTGTTGTTGACAATATTTGGGACTTAATATTTATGTCTGACAATATTTTACCAAGAATAATCGGATGCCGCAGCACCCGATGTAACAGCAGATATCAGTGATGGACCTATACATGGCAAATGTGAAGGCCATGTTTGTAGCCACCGACTCTTGTTGTGTGGACCCGATCATACTTGCAAAAGTGAAAACAGAATTCTCAACAGGACCTATATCCTTTTCCAAAGAAAATCATATTCAGGCTTTTACAAATACTATGCCTTTCTTGACATGACCCCCAGAGAACCACTCCATAAATTATAATACTTCTAATGTTTACTTCGAAAACCTTTTCAAGATATACAGTTTCCCTTGAGCCATATATCTTTACGAAGCAAGGGTGTGCTATCTGCACATCCTCCCATGTTCTTTCGCAATCATAATCCCTTGTTCACTCACAACATAGAGCAACACTGAGGGGAATTTAGTATTAATGATGTTCATCTTTCCCACAATAATACACCTGGCTCCTCTCACACATTGAGAGAGCTGCTCTCAGGATCACTGATCACATTTTAGAGTTGTACTGAGGACCACTAACCATTAGGGTAACAACTTGCCTCCAGTTCATTACAGACACTGTTAAGCCTAATGCACCCCGGTTGTTGTAGTTTTGGTTTGCTTCCATTAACGCAAATATACTAAAACAGTGATTTGTAGGTGAAAAGTGCAGGGCTGGAGACATTGTCTGTAATCACTTGCACTAGTGTAGTCACCTGGCTCAGCATCAATGATCCTTACCTTCCGCACAAAAACAGCCCACTCCTTGCACAATTCCTACTCCCACTCCGAGACACACTTAGCACTGATGTTTCTTATCATTCCCTCAATAATCCCATCACACTTCATGCAAGCACTCTGAGGATCACTCAGCATTGATGATCCTTACTTTTCCCACAGTAGTCCCATAGCTGATCTCACACTTCATTCAGACACTCAGAGGATCACTCTGTATCAATGATCCTTACCTTTGCCCCAATAACCCCTCGGGATCCACTCACATATCATACAAGCACTCAACTTCGATGATCAATATCTTTCCCACAGTATCCCGTCTCCTCCTCTCAAACTGCACACAGCCACTCGGAGGATCAGTCAGCATGGATGATCTTTCTCATCACAATATATAACCCCCCCCCCAATCCTCACACATCACACAGCCACTCTAAAGAGTACTGAGCATTGATGAGCCTTGTCTTTGTCACAATAAACCTCAGCTCCTCGCATACTTCGTACAGCCGCACAGAGGAGCAGACAGCATTGACAATCCTCATCCTCATCAGAATGATGATCTTTGAGTCACTGGCTATATTTTTGCAATAGAGAGTCCTAGTTAAAGGATTAACACAAGCTATTTGTATTTCTCCTATTGCCTCCCAAGTTCACAATTCTTTTAGATATACGAACAACACATCACCTTGGCAGCATGGTTGAGATCAAGCCAAGGACTTTGCACATGAGAGCAGTCGGTGTGCACGGTACAGTGTTATTCAATAGTGCTGAGCAATCAATTGCTAAATTATAATTTTCTGTTCTTCTTTAGATGCATATATTGAGTACAATTACATAGTCGTTTTCAAAACCACAAATGGGAATTCTTACCTAACACTTAAAAATTCAACAGCCAAAAATGAGCATTGGAAGGATGCCCACTCTTTACCATGACTGCCCATTGTGTGGCTGAATACAAAAATGGGCAAAATCAACAATTCCAGTTTAAAAAGCAAACGTATTACAAATCAGGAGTACTGAGCTGTCCAATCAGGATGTTTTGGGACTAGTATTGTAAGAAGAATAATGATCCATCTGGACCAATCAATAAAAAAAACTATTCTTAATTTTGGTTGTCCAACAGTAGGAAATGTGATGAAGGGGCTGATATACAGTTGGTGCTACTGTGCCAAACACAGAACAGAATTCACTGGTGGAATTAATTGCACATCCGGAAACTGGAGGATTATCCATTGCCACCCACCTCTAAATCAGGCCCTCATAGGTCAGGACAGGCTGGAGAGAAGGTTTCTGCTGGCATTTCTTGTACTAGAATTTACAAGAAATTCAAGAGAAGCTGAAGATTTAGCCTGAAGTGGCTGGAGTTCAGAATGGA
Source organism: Calotriton arnoldi (assembly GCA_963921515.1). Lineage (NCBI taxonomy): Eukaryota > Metazoa > Chordata > Amphibia > Caudata > Salamandridae > Calotriton > Calotriton arnoldi. Next base: position 963,241 of record CAWUFW010003908.1, read on the forward strand.
CCAGGGACAGACTGAGAAGCTGTGAGCTGTTTGGTAAGATGCCTGGATCGGACCCATGGCAGGTCTGTCTCATAGCCCTGGACACTGTGAACTTGAGCAGAGAAAAGGTGCCTATGAGGCATCAGAATCTTTTATTTGGTAAATGAGAGGGAAGACCAGTAAAACAGAAGGTGTACTGCAAAACATAGCTTCATAAAGTTGGCACTTTGAGACAGGACTTACTTCTATTTCTGGTGTACGCACTGCAATCAGCGTGATGATCCCTTCGCCTGCTTGAGCTAACTGACATTCAGGAACTTAGCAGTTTCAATGACCTCGCTTTGCTCCAACATTCCACTGCTCGAGGTCTTACAACATTCCAGTATACATGGTCCCCCAATAGAAAATAATCATATCACAACTCCTTTCCCAATAAGAGAAAAATAACTAAATAATATAATAAACAAAAACTACTGAGTCAATGATCAATAAAGAATAGAAAGCCACACTGAAATCTTTCAACCGTTTATGTAGGAATAAACACCGCAGCGCCACTCCTCAAAACTGCTATATACCTTCCTTTTTATCAGAGGTCATAACAGTGCACCATTTCCCATTACCAGCACCACCATTCAGACTACCAACTTCCCCATACAATTCATATGAGTGTGTTATCCTCATGCATGTCTCGTCCCTATTCCTTCTCTTGTAAAGAGACACCGTTCTCGGGTTCCATCATCCATTTTCTAGCACCAAACTCAGCCCAAGAAATCTTTTCACCCATAGCAGCTCTGAGAAGAAGGTTAGTCCTTCTCCCTTCTTCCCTTCCTTCACTGTAACCAAATTTCCTTCACACAACCACCCAGTTGAAGTCCCCTCGTTTTCCCTAATTGCAGAAAAAAATGTCTTCCCCCAATCATATGCCAGGTTAGTCCTAGGATCCCTTCCTCTGAATGGTGTATAATCTGGGGCTGATTTACAAGCCCCTTGCGCCACTTTTGCGTCACTTTTAACATGGGAAAAGTGACGCAAAAGTGGCGCAAGGGGCTTGTAAATCTGCCCCTCTGTATTCAAGTTAAGTGTGCTGCGATCCATCCATACTGTTTCTTGGACAATTTGCTTATATTTTCTTTAAAAATGATTCCTTTGCCTAACCTGCTTACCCTTTCTACAAATGTGTTTGATTGTGGATTGAACAAAGAAGTCCTCACATATTCACTTCACAATCTTCCAAATATTCAGACATGTCAACAGAGATTAATTGGGTACTGTTATCTGTTTCTAAATAGCACAGATAATCTTCTCTCCTGAGCATCATCATTCAAAACAGCAATGGTTGACTCAACAGTAATGCTGCAAACAAACTCTACTTTCAGGCACCTAGCGAATGTATTAACTAGTATCACAGTGAATCTTTCCCTCAGTCCTGGAAAAGACACTGGTCCTATGAAATCTAAAAAAACTCTCTTCCACATTTCTTCTAGCCTATATCTATGTATTCGTCCTCAATTCAATCTTAGCCTTTTCTCAAACTCTCAAAAAAATCTCAAACTTCTCCATCCATCCCTGGCCACCAAAAGTATTCTCTGACTCTCTACTTTGTGAGAGTCTGTCCTAAATAACAATTAACTGAAGGCATAAGCTCACCAGTGGGACAAATTTCTCTCCTCTCATAACATGACTATGTTCTCACTGTCACTCAAATACAACTCATCGCTCAATTTACTGTAAATGCTAACTGGTTGCTCCACAATACCTCCTCTCTTACATCCTTCCTTGATGCATGTTACCACTTTAATTAGTATGTTATAATTATCCATGGCTTCCTCCCATGCTTTCTGGCTGACACCCATTCTACACGGTGCAATCACATTGTTCACACTTTCCACTAGACTTTCTGACCACTTACCCTCAACTACCATGAAATCCACATTCTCCAAATTGAATTGTATTCTTGACAAGCAAACAGTCTACTTGATTCTTCCATCCTGCAGTGAGTTCCAGTTTGTATCTATGGGTGTGTGGAATTCAAGTAATTTGCTTCTGTGCAATTACATGAAACTCCACAAAAATGTTGCAAAATTCCACAAAATCATGTGAAATGCAAAGCTGGCATTTAACATTATATTTTATCACAATTTGGACGCAAGCAGGAATTTGTGCTAAAACACAAAAAACACTCACAAGTGCAACGGCCAAATGTGCTCGCTTTCTGGTCATCCCCATTGTTCCCAGGCTCCTGCCCTAAACATTTTATACCGGTGGCATAGTGGTGCAATTTTGGAAATTTTGCTTAACAAATGTAACACAAAATTCCTTGAATTATGCAAGATTACATCCATGTAACTGAGTGAATGCCCACAGAACTTAAATTTCGCCCAGGACTACTGTTAACTGTATTCCTGTAATCTTGCAACAAACGTTGCTAACTGAGCAGGCTTCCCTGGCTGGAAAACTCTCAGTAGGGGTTTGTGGTCCAGCTAAAAGGTAAATTTCCTTACACACAAGTAGCAGTTGAAATATTCGGTCCCCAAAACTGTTGTCAAATCCTCCATTTCGGATACAGAATAGTTCCGCTCAGCTGCAAAGGAGATCCTAAAGGCAAAAGCAACTATCTCTCTCTCTCTTTGCTTATTTGGGATAATACAATTCATAAAGCATCTGAAATTGCGGCTACTTTCAATATGCTTTTATCCCTTACAGTTACAGGTTTCATAATGTTAGCATTAGAGATGTTCTGTTTGATGAGTTGGAAAACTGTCTCTTGGAACTCCCCCCAAAGTAAATAATTTTCTATTTCTTGATATTTCTCTCAATGACACAATTTTCACAAATGTAGGGTAATACACTGCAAGGCCCATGAAAGACTTTAAATGATCTTTACCCATTAATTTAGGCATTAGCGTATTTAGTCAAAGGAGAACCAATTAGGTTTCACACTACCCTGAAAAATCGTACAGTCCAAATACTCACATTCCCTTCCATCAAACATTTGCTCTTCTGTTTGCTCAAAGTTACACCTGCCTCTTTCAAGACAGATAACACCTTTGTCGAGGTTTGTTTATGTTCCGCCTCTGTCTCCCTATTGACCAGTTTAGCATTTTGGAAGAAGAGAACATTCCTTTCCTCCATGAAAATATTATTCATCATCCTTTGAAGAACACTTACCACTAAGGACAAGCAAAACGGTAGCTGGGTAACCTGGTAAACATACTCTAATGTAATAACAAACATCGGTAAATGCATTAGGTTTCGCCTATGGGATTAATAAGGAGAGATGTGGGAGCAGTGTATGAGTGCAGGGAGAATGGTGTGAGTGCTTACTGTGCAGGGTGAGTGGTGCATGAATGATAAGTGTCTGAGTGCAGAGTGAAAGTGCCTGAATGCATGGTGATTGATGTGCGTTCAGTGCAGAATGAGAATTGTGTGAGTGTACAGGTGAGAGATGTTACCCCTACAAGGTAAGAGGTGTGCAAGTATAGGGTGAGCAGTATGTCAATAGTATAAGTGCAGGATGAGCGGTTTGAGTTCAGTGTGAGAGGTGTGAGCAGTATCTGAGAGTAGGTGAAAGGTATGTAAGTGTTGTGCAGCAGAATACATTTTTATAATACTTAATTCTAAATAATTAAATACAGAAGTCATCTGTGAAATTCCAAGTAAAAGAAGTAACAAAGTAACTGATAACAGAAGCACATGGGGAACAACAGGCTACATGTAGGCCTTCTAAAGAGAGACACACTGAAAATTGTACTATATGGGCATAGTCCAGTCTGGCCACATTGACTGGGACAGAGGACCGATATTTGTTGTTTGGCAAGGGGGCACTGGCGGACATGTGGCTAGCATGAGTGACAAATATATACTGCTCAGTCATAGTGTGTAGGATCGTTTGCTTCAGAGTTTACGGCAGATGCGCAGAGCTTTACTTGAGGCAACATTTAGTTGTGAAGGCTGACATCTCCTCACGCTGTTGCTTAGAAGAAGCTGAAAGTGGAGGGACTGCTTTTAGTCAATGTGGCAGGCCCTAATCTGTGTAAATACTCTTTTCCATCCCACTCTTTCAGAGGCTGAAACATACTATTAAGTTCAATATTTCGATATGTGTAAGGATGCAAAGGTGGATCAGTCTGCATGATGTTTTCATTACAGCAGTACTCTGCCTTTTTCGTGTCTCGAAAGTGATGCGACATTTTGAGCCACACAGCAACAGGCTACTTGAACTGCTGAAGTGAGGAACATCTACTATATTGTACATAGACAACTTTTTCATGTTCGCATTCCACTCCACAAGGGAAAGGTGGGAATACATTTTAAAGCGGCTTCAAGCTCGGCCTATATATACGAATCCTTGGAGGTGGATGACTTATGGCTTAAAATCATCTAAAAAATCACAGCTTTTTTTGCAGTTTATATAGCGCAAACTCTACCTGCAGGTATTGGAGCGCTTTACAGGAGCACTAGTTATATTAAAGAAATACTTATTCATTTTTTGTGGGCACGGGGAGATTAGGTGATTTGTCTAGAGTCACAGGCTGTTGAGCCGATGCTGAGACTCGAGCCTAGCTCCCCAGTTCAAAAGTCGGCAGCTTTGGCGATACATCACATTTGAGATACCTGTTGACAGAGAGCATTCATTACAGTGGGAATGCCTTGGATCTCAGGGACCAAAAGAAAAGAAAAGATCAAACCTCACGATCTGCCTTTTGAAATCTGTCACTGACAAGTGCTTTTGTGCTCCAGGCAGCTGAAGGTGTAGCGAAAGCTTTACCTGGGACAGCACTATCAGTGCACGCAGTGTATAAGCAGCTGGGCAAGATTGTTAACCAGAGTGGTGTCCGTGCTGCGCTCTTCGGGTGGTACAGCTGCCTTGATGAAATGCACACACAAGCTTCTTTTAAAGACCACGCCTCTCTAGCCCAAAGCCAACCAAAAAGAAGTATTACAGGAATTGAGAGGATGTGGGCAGTGGCCAGAGCTGCTGACACGAGAGCTGGGGATCCTGGTTCGAGTCTTAGCGGTGCAACATCTTGTAATTCTGGGCAAATCACTTAAACTCTCCGGATGAGCTATATAAATCTGCTGCAAGACGAAAAAGCAGAAAGAGGCAAAACTTTACAAAAAAAATAGTTTCACCAAAGTGGATGTTAACAGTAATTCGGTATGGGAAACTGATAAGAGAAGCCGACGAGGAACAAGCATTACTAAATGCAGGAAAATATGCTACAGCCAATAGAAATGGAGGAAAAGTAAGTGGCTAGCACGGGAACCAATGAAAAGCCAGGAAAGAAAGGGGGCAGGATGTAAGCCCTGTTTAAGTTTATATTAAAAACAATAGGTTTCACAAAAACAGCACAAGCGCTGTGCAGGCGAATCCTAAAAAAAAGGATGCAAATGCATCTGATGGCATACGGACGTAAGGTATAATTTGCTGAAAATCTTTTTACTCAGGAGGAACACTATTTCAATAACATTTAGTAACAGAGAAGTGTGGACTATAATGTTCTAGTTCAGACTCCTAAGGTCCATATAATGTCTTCACCGCTCATCAGCCTTTTTTGAGATAATCACTGGTGATGTTCATTCAGATACTTCCACTGGCTTCATAATCTCTTGACCAACCATTACCTAGAGCGTACTTCACTTCTTTGTACCTTTCCAGATTTTCCTTGACTATCATCCCATTTTTTAACAATATTTTCCACAGAGTGTGGGCTTAAAACTCTCTAAAGCTCTTATTGCTATTCCCAGCCTGGTATAGCAGGCCCACTCTCTGAAACATATACCTTTCCCTCTGCTACTCTTCATTTAAATTCTATTTTTGGTCACATAGAGCACACATTATTTAACATTCCCCCTTTCATACCTGCTTAGTGTATGTCTCGCCGTTCTAATAAATCATTAGTCCAATTTTGCTCAAATAGTGATTTTTGAACAGTGGTATATATAGCACGTAGGGGCACTAATAACTCCACTATTCCCTTATCTATCACAGATTTTGCTCAGGGTCTTGGTTTTCTCAAGTCATTCATTTCTCCACTGTAGGTACATAGCACTCTCTCTTACTTTAGATCATCTTTGTTTTCTTTTAAAACCTTCCATTGCACTATATATGCTACTCTCACCTTACTATTCCTACACACCCTCGCAAGATGGCCTCTCCTCCCACACCTGCATTAGTCTTTGTTGTTGGGGAAGCACTCTTTGAAATCTGCAGCATATGAGTTGCTCCCAAATCTATAACAACATATAAAATAACTCATAAAAATACTTGTTGGATGTCTTATTCCTTCCTTTATCATCCATGACTAAATGTTTCTTCACAACAACATTCATTTCATTGTCTTCACAAGGCATGGAGGAAAGTTAAATCACACCCGCATAATTTGCATAATTTCGGGAATTTCTCATTAAGCTTGTTACTTAAATTTCCTGAAATTATGGCATTATATCACTTCACTCACCAATCGCATTAATAATTTAATTTACTGCAAACGCTCCATTGACATTAAAAAATTACCACGAACACATGGGAACAACAGAAAGAGAATGGCTGATATTTGCGGTGCTTTTGTGTTTTTGTGCACAATTTTATTGAGTGCAAAATACATTTTTGGTCAAAAACTGACAGGAGGGTGCATTTTGCCCTAAAATATAGTGCTAAATAACAGATCTGCATTTGTCGTAATATAGCGCAATTTTGTCAAAATTTCAAGCAATTACATTCTGTGAATTTTGCACACCCCTTGTCTAGTGTTTAGTTCCTCCATCTCCTTCATTAACTCGCCTGACTCTTCCACAAGATTCACTATTGTTATTGCTGTGGAGTGGGTTTTCTTGCAGCTCAAACTTTTTCCTGCATTTTCTTGTAGCTACACTGCACAACTTACTTGGTCACTTATCAACTGTTTTGTCATATTCCCAAAGTCACTTTTTATCGGCAGTTCTCTAGCCAGGCCTCCGACTGGTGCAACATGTCATACTCTTCTGTGATTGAATGTAGAATTTATGTCTCTGTATCACCAAATTCATGGATTTCCCAAAGTGAGTCTCTAATCGCTGCATATCTTTTAACTGGTGGCATTGTCCGTCCATGTCACCAGATGCAATTTAAACCTATGCCTTCCCTCCTTTCTTATTACATTAACTAACAAAGTGATCCAGCATTTACCGGGCCCAACTACACTATCTTTTTAGTATTTATCTCTTATAAAGTATCTCGGTCTCTCCTATAATTGGTCCTCAAATGGATCTTGCTCATCGCATTAAGGGGTGAAGGAAACGAGGGTGTCAGAAGTTTGGCTACCCAATGAGGACCAGGAATTGGTAACCAAATTAGTGATTAAAATCAGATATATAACCCTTAGGACCATACTGTAAAGGCATAGGATGGCAACAGGAAGTCCAAGCCTTCTTAAGAAGTATAGATCAGTAGAATCAGACAGACTAACAACTCTGCTACCGCAATACAGAACAATAGCAACGGAACCTGATGTCCTGTGAATAATTTATTACTATCTCTGCTATACATTAGGAAGCTGAGTAACCCTGGCACAGACCCTGTGGAAAGAATATTGCTGAAATTTAACAGATCTAAGACATCAAAGAGTTTCAGTAAGTGTTTTATAACAAGTAATAATAGTTGAACAAAGCAGAAATCCTCATTTAGTAAGCTCGGTCATGAGTCTCAAATAGGTAAATTACAGGTATAGTGTAATACTACACATTAAACAAAGTCTAAAAGTTCACAAAGCCCACAGGAAAAGATAACTAATGGAAAGGTCTGGAACAAACACACTCAAAGGGAAAAACTCAGCAGTTCAGCCAAGGAGTCCAAGGAAGTCCGCTAAGCAAGGGGTTCATGCCACTTACCAGGGCAGGAGAAAGTTCGCAAAGTTCTCTCAGAAAAGCCACGCAAGGACAAAAGGAGGGAATGTGCAGAACACTAAAAAAAAAAAAAAACACCAGCTCCATTCCTTCCTGGGAAATTTGATATTAGAGTTTGTTAGTCCGGGGGTGACACCTACTGTGTCACACCATCATCGTCCGGTATCCATGAGGTGATCTTCTGCTCACCTGGTGCAAAAGTGGCAACAGCTAGGAATTATCCCACGCCAAACATGGGAACGATTGTCCGTCACAGGCAGACAGGTTGATTCACAAAAGGCCATTCATTGTTGGAGTTTACTGTATACTAGTTGCTAAAGTCCATTTCTCGTGGATGTGTCAATATACTAATATATTATGTATCAACTCTTCTAGTGTCTCATCGGAAAATACAAGAATGCTACATGAGTGAGAGCTGAAATGAAATATTTCCTCACAGACATCATGAGAAATTGCAGGCCTAAAGAATGAAGTCAAGTTAACTCACTGAAAGGCATTATAGCATAATTAATATACAGGTCTACATTTAAACATAAGCATGTGTGGTTTCATTAATACATTTGTCAAGGCAGTCAATGTCATACACAATCTGATAAAACCGTTCAATGGATAAGTATAGCATATTTCTACATTGGAAACATACGTGTACCATATGCGCATACATTTAAAGAATTTCTTCGTTTTACTGAGACTCTATTCATTTAAAGATCATGTCAGGAAAATGTTAGCTTGTTAGGTATTAGTATGACAGTTTTGCACCAACTTTTCATAATTCAATAGTGCTTTATAAAGAGAGTAAAAGAAGAGGGTTTCTTAAAAACGTATGCATTTATTTTGCATGTAAGTCATTATAGTTGCAAGAATAGCCTAATAATAATGTATTGACTTTATAACTTTCATATATAAATTCTTATTAATTTCTTAATTGCAGAAAGTTTCGTTTTGATAAGTCGACCCACATAACTACTTCAGACTGTTTAATATGATTTGGAACTTATGAGAAAATGAACTGTTAGACAAGCTAGACACACAGTATGTAATTTTTCCACTATTCCTATCAACGAAGTAGGCTTATAGTGCATGTACTATACGTTTTCTCATAATAATTATCATAAGGAGTTTGCAAAGTGCACATTTACTTTACGTGTCTGTTATCATCAACTTATAAGTTTATGTATTGTGCAAAACGAGAGCAGTTTCTAAGATGCATCAAAAGTATTTTCCCTAAGGAGACTATAGGTCTACTCAGCCCATGATTCCAATTTATTATCAAAAATGTCCATCACTGCTCCCATTCTTTGGGGATAAAAACGAATCTTGGCGATAGTAAAGTGGTCTAATATTGCCTTATGCTGGAATTACTGCTTCTAGCTTCCGTGTTTAATTTCTTTATATTTTTTTAAAGGCAATCACTGAATACCGCTATGCATTCCACTTTGGGAACCGATATGGATTAGTTAATTGCGTTCACATCAAACCCTTTAATTGTTTTGTCTGGCAATGAGGTGGTAAATTCTACCAAACAGAGGTCACACTTTTCTTGCTGTTAGTCAGCTGCAGCCCTGAAAGGAACAGGGAGGACAATTCTCTCTCATCGCATGACCTCTACCCTGATATGTCCTTGGAATGGCGGACGTTTTTTAACAAAGCTTCCACGCAGACATCGATCGCACTTCTCGGCAGGTGAGTGCGCCCGACCCTCTGCTGAACGCTGGTGATAGAGCGCCATGCTCTCGTAAAAATTGTAGGGGTGCATCATAATCATCGTTAGTTCGCACCCGCATATATCTCGACATATATAAATGAGTGGCTGGTAAAATGAAGTTTTAACTTGCATTATTAGAGTGAATAAGAGAGTAGTTGTGTTATTAGAATTACGAAAATGTAATGCTTAATTGAAATGTGTTTAAAAATGATGCATAGATGATTTAGTTCATGTGTAGTTAAAGATGCAGTAGTTAACATGTATGATATTACATTGCACGTGTAGTTTACGTTTTGCATATGAAATAATGAACCTATGCTTAAAGAAGTAATAAGAATCATGTGTTTAAATTGTGTAAAGGCCTGACTGCATATACGTAAAGGGAAGGCCTGATTCGTTCTTATGTTAGCTTATTTTGTAGGCAGAGAAGGTTCTCTTGGAAAGGCTCTCTGGGCACAGTTGGTAGATTCGTGCAGAGGGAAAGTTTGTTGAAACGTATCTTCTGTTGCAGGTGCAAGGACACATGCCTCGTTAGCGAAAGACTGGCTCTTTGTTTCACGAGTTAGGGTGGTGGGAGGCATTGAGATGGGAGTATACTGGAATGTAGGGATGATACTTTCAGCGGAGAAGGTGCCTGGGACTCAAGGTCATCATAACCGTCCTGGATGAAGTAAGAGTTCGATGGAAAAGTACGAGAAGGAAGACCTGGCCAAAGAGGCGTGACAAGGGCGTGTTCAATTGTATGTGGATTTTCTATTAGGGACAGTGCCCCGAGGGGGGAGACACAGAAGAGGTAGAGGAGACCAGAGAGAAGGGCAAGAGAGAGAGATCTATTAGGAAGGAGCATATTAGAACGAGCTCGAAATGCTAAGTGAGTGCACTTCTTAGGAAGTCTTCACAGCTGACACCTTTTCTTTTACTCTTGCCTGGGAAGTTCGTTAAGTAGGTATGCCACCTTAGTGATAGAGTAGGGACAGCTAATGGTTTTATGCTTATTTAGGTAAATGAAGAATAATATAGAGATCGGAGCAGTTATCGCTTGTCTAATACTTCTGGAGCTAATGATTCTTCTTATCCTGAGTCGGATGAGACTCCTGCGTAGGATGCTATTTGTATTAGTGCCCATCTATTTCTTTAACCTCGTGTTGAGGTGCTTCCACGTGCAGTTATTCTTGGCTGTAATAAACCCACAAAATTGAATTCGGAGTCAGTGGTCTTTTAAGGTAAACTGGATTCTAAATTTGTCGCATAAATGAAAAGGATTTTCTTCCCTTCACACTATTCAGCAGGTAAAAAGATGCTGGCGACCTGAAGATTCTTAAAGGTGATAAGATAAGAATCAGCGTTATCAGTTGGTAGCAGAGTAGGATGGTTTCCTCTGATAGTAAGGGGAGATCTAGATTAGGATAAGAGATTATTTGCCCCATAGAGCCCGAGTGATGGCGATCCAGTGGATCGTAAGAGGAGGACGACGGCGGTTGATGAGAACTGACGGAGAGTGACGGTGCGGCGGAAGTAGCAGTTCGTGGTAGAGTGAGTATGAACAGGGTGATGCTTGTTAGATTGCAGTGTTTAATTGTTGTGTGATGTCTTGCGGAGTTGGAATGAGAGTCGTGTGATTTAGGATCGGACCGTGAGCACGCGCGGGACCGAGAGATTTGATTCGATATCCCGGGATAAAAGATTGTGGTGTAGAAGACACCCAGAGCTGAGATTGTTGACCAGAGGTTGTGGGGGTCATGAGACGTCGTTGATTAACCCACTGAAGATAGGGAGCATATGTGTGAGTGTGTGAATAACTGACGCTGGTCGTGGGTTGTTGCGTGCAGAACATTGAGCGTTTGGATCCTATTGATTGTGTCAGAGGTGACTGTCCGGTCGTTCGCGGACAGACAGTTGCCAGATTGAGGTCAACAATTTCGAGAGGGTGGTCGGTCATCGGTGGACCGACAGTCAGAGAGGTAATTGTTCGGTAGGACGGACAATTGCTTCAGAGTGTGACTGGGACACGTGCGAGCAAGAACGAGCGAATTAGGAAGGAGGGGAACTGCTGCGAGCGGAGGAAGAGTGACGTCAGACAGTGCCGCACTGTGATTGGCCGGTTGGTGTGAGCCGCGCTGGCATTGGTGGATCGAAGTCGGGAAGTAGAAACAAAATATTGGGTGCGAACAGAAATCTGCTTTATCATTAAATGTTTTAAAGTTTTACGAGAACTCTGTAGAGGTGATAGACATGTGGTTACTCGGGGAGGAGAGGAAGCCCCTCCCGAGGATACGCCAGCACATTACATGGCCAAGAATGTAGGATTACATACTATAATTTGGCTTGAGAATTGGCATAAAATGACAGAAGGAGAAGAAGAATTGACATTCCCACGCTATGGTACTTTCAGGTTGGAAGTGTTATATCAGTTGAAATCTGTGATGTTTTCCTTGCGACCGCTACCTAGACCTACACAGTTTGAAGAGTTACATGCATGGATTAGAGCAGCGTACGACAGGAAGAGAGACAAAAGCCAGGAAAGGGTGAAGAAGTCGATCAGGGCATTCCAAGATGCGAGATGGGATGCACTGGAGAAAAGATGGAGAGTGGAGACAATTGAGGGGGACAGATTATATCCGTTGGTAGAGAAAACGGGAGGTACGCAGGGAAAAAGCATCGAGGAAGATGACAGTGATACGGATGACAGCTTGTTAGACAGGCTGCTGGCAGAGAGACCACCTCCATTAAACCCAGAATATAGCAAAGGAAATTCGATTGTGGCAGGAGGGATGGACGAGTCACACAATCAGACAAAAATGAGAGTAGTGGGAACACTCTCCAAAGGAACGGAGGGGGTCGGAGCCCAGTCTTCCATGGGGAATATGCGTTACCGGACTCCCTAACGGTACCTGTTACCATTGGTCCTATAGTATCAGTGTATGACCCAGATCAAGTAAGTGAGGGAAGTCCAATGCAGACTATAGGGAGAGAGGGGATCAGCGCTGGAAGGAATGGCGTAGAGGTACAATTGGTCCATTCTCCGAAGCCCATAGAAGCGAGCACGCCACTGCCAGCCACCGCAGACTCCTCTAGTGGACAGGTGGATGAGAGACCGGCAAGACCAGGGCCTTTAGTCGAGTCCAAGTCAGCTTTGAGAATGTGGGTACCACCTGTAAGGAATCAGAGCGATAGAATGCCAGGAGATATGGAACAAGACAACTTAGGAAACAGACCAGGCTCCAGGAATATGATAGAAGAGAGCAAGTCACAAGAACAAAGCAATGATTATGACGAGCGGAATGGTGCGGCTTGTCGAGAAATACTGAGGAGTGCAGTGAAGGCGAGGTTGTTGGATGTAGTGAGACTGAAGTCAGAGGTAGATGAAATGATTAGTGGGAACCTGCTTTTGGAGAGAGTAGAGATCTATGAGCCAGACAAGCTGCTTTTTGTGGCAAAGGACGTGACTCGTAAAGCAAGTGCCGCACATGAGAAATTGACAGAATTGGCTAAGAAATATGAGGTGGATCTGAATAAAACAAAATCGTTGCAAGGATCACATAGGTTGCAATATAGTGATCAAGAACTGGAGGAGAAAAGGGTCACAGGATTAAGGACGCATACTAAAGACCTGATTGTAGGGATGCGTATATGGATAATGTTGAATAAATGGGAGGAAAGGTGGTCAAAGAAGAAGATTGCCAAAAAGACTGTAGGAGAAACGCCGCCTCCAGGGGGAGGGGTGACGGGCATAGGGAACTATCCTTTACGGGAAGTACAGAACGGAGGGTACGTGCATGTGCCGTGGAGTAGAGGTGACTTGGCTGCGTTTACAAATGATTTTCCTCGGCTGAGGGAAAAACCCGTAGAGTGGTACAAACAGGTTGAACGTTTCGTTAAAATTTCGAAGGTACTATGGACTGATTTGAACACTTTGTTTGATATAGTGGTACCAGGAGATTTGTGGACAGCTTGTAAAATTGCAGTTGAGTGGCCGACCTTTGAACCTGAAAGGGATGCTGTTACAAATGGTCCGTCACCCATTGTCATGAAAAAATTTGAGCAAGTGATTACATGGTTGAAGCTGAAGATTTCACCTCAAGACATCGATTGGGTTAAGATAGATTGAACTGTGCAGGAACCGAAGGAGACAGTGCATGAGTATTATGAAAGACTCTTGCAAGCTTTTAAACAGTATAGCGGATTAGATGCCTTAGACCCCAAGGATATGGGACAGTTTGTCTCAAAGTTTGTCTTGGGATTGAGACCAGAGGTCAGCCTCATGATACAGCACCATTTGATCTGTTGGCAAAACAAGCCGGTAGATGAAATCTTGCGGTATGCGAGGCTGTAGCGATGAAGTAGACTCGAAACACCGGAAGCTAAAGGACAAGCTGATGCTCGTTCAGATGCAGACAGCTCAGGTCCAACCTAGTGGAGGGACGCTGGGAAGGAGACAGGGAAATTATCAAGGGAACCAAAATGGGCAAGGTCAGGGAAAAGGGAAACCTATAGATCCCAAGACGGGGGTGGTTGTGGCGACATTGAAGAAGACCACTGCGTGTCATCTTTGTCATCAGATTGGACATTGGAAGCGCGAGTGTCCCTTGAACCCAGCCAACCAGGTGCAGCAGGAGGTAGAAGTGGTTCAGGCACCTGTGCCGGAGGTAGTTAATACTGTGATGAGGCCCAGATCGATGAAAGGGGGGACGTATAACCCACAAGTGCAGGTCCCCCAGCCACCAAGAATTTCGCAAGGAATGCGGACCTACCAGCAGATGCCCCTTTTCGAAGGGTATGATGAGTATAGTCCAGACCCGTTGGCCTGACGGTGCCTGAGGGGGGAGGAAGATTGCACACTTGGAGCAGTCTTGGAGGTAGACCAGAGAGGACCTTTTGTGGAGGCGGACATTGATGGTCATCCTACCACACTGTTGGTCGATACTGGTGCTACCCGGTCCACTGTAAGGTCAGCTGTGGTCCCCAACCTACCCCTCTCGGGACAATCGATCCAAGTTGTTGGAGTGGCGAACAAAAGGATAACTAGCCCATTGACCGAACCGATTCCAGTGAGGATAGGCTCCTTCCAAGCTAGACACCAGTTTGTGGTGTGCGATACGAGTCCAGTTTGTCTTTTGGGAAGAGATCTGTTATGTAAATTAAACTGCACTATTTATTGCACACCTAGGGGAGTGGATGTTCAGACGAAGGATGACGATGCCACCTTCAAAGTTGCCAATCAGCACTTGTGTATAGAAATGTACCCAGTGGTGACAGTGGAGGAACTTCCACTGGACTTGAGAGATTCTGTGTCCCAAGAAGTGTGGGATTTCACGGGAGAAGAGATCGGACTAATCAAGGGGGTTGAACCTGTGCAGATCCAGGTGAAACAGAATGTTGAATTCCCTAGAACAACCCAGTACAATCTGTCGCCTGAAACGATCGCAGGGATTAGGCCTGTAATCGAGTCTATGATCAAGCAAGGCATTCTGAAGGAGATAAGAGGTAGCCCATGTAATTCACCCATCATGGGACTACAGAAACCGAGCGGGAAGTTCAGGATCGTGCAAGACCTGCGAAGGGTTAACACGATAGTTATCCCATGTTGTCCAGTGGTACCGAATCCATCAGTGATACTGTTTCAGATCCCATGTGAAGCCGAGTGGTTTACTGTCATTGATTTGTGTCAAGCATTTTTCTCGATACCGCTCCACGAGGAAAGCCAATTTCTTTTGCTTTTCGGCTGGAAGACCGTGTGTTAACGTGGTGTCGTATCCCTCAAGGGTATACAGAGAGCCCATCGATCTTCAATCAGATCTTGAAAAAGAATCTTGAGAGGCTCATATTGCCACAGAACTCAGTTCTTGTGCAGTACATAGATGATCTACTTGTGGCATCAGAAACAGAAGATGCTTGCAGGATAGATACGATAGCCCTACTGAATCATTTGGCAGAGAATGGACACAAGGTATCCCCGAACAAATTGCAGTACTGTCTAAACGAGGTACAGTACTTGGGCCACAGATTAGAAAAAGGCAAGAGGAAGGTGTCACCAGATCGAATTGAGGCAATAATGAACATGGCAGTGCCCACCACTCAGAGAGAAGTCAGGATGTTTTTGGGAATGGTCGACTATTGTCGTCAGTGGATTCCCAGTTTTTCCTTGAGAGCAAAGCCTTTGCAGAGGCTTACGCACAAGGATGTGAGTGATCCGGTACCATGGGATGAGGAGTGCTTGGTGTCATTCCTAAGACTGAGAGAGGATTTGTGCAGCGCACCAGCTTTGGGAATGCCTGATTACAACAAGGCTTTCTCACTGTTCTGTTGCGAGAGGGAGGGTTGTGCATTAGCGGTCTTAGCTCAGAATCATGGAAGTGTCCGTAGACCAGTTGCCTACTTTTCAGCTCCTCTAGATCCAGTAGCTTCTGCGTTGCCCGGATGTCTAAGGTCCGTTGCTGCAACAGGTGTCAGCATTGAAAGATGTGAAAGCATTGTAATGGGTCATCCTTTGACAGTTTATGTGCCACACTTGGTTGAATTGTTGATGACCAGGACTAAGACTCAGCACCTAACGAATAACAGGCTAACAAGGTATGAGCAAGTCATACTTGCCGCAGAGAATGTGACTCTGAAAAGGTGCTCCGTCTTAAACCCTGCAACATTAATGCCCATACCGAGTGTAGATGATGAAGATTGTGCGGACCATGATTGTCTTGATGTGACTGAACTGTGCACCAAACCGAGACCTGACATTGTCGATGAACCACTGACTGACCCAGATGAAATTTTCTTTGTCGATGGTTCATGTCTAAGAGACAGTGTCGGCCAACTAAGAGCAGTGTTTGCTGTATGTACCATTTCAGGAGTGGTTGAGGCCGCTTGCCTAGAAGGAGTACACTCCGCGCAGGTAGCTGAGATCATTGCCTTGACTCGTGCCTGTTTGGCCGCTGATCAAATTCGAATCACGATCTACACGGACAGCCAGTATGGGTTCGGTGTGGTTCATGAGTTCGGACAGTTATGGTCCCAAAGGGGATTTTTGACATCATCTGGCTCACCCATTAGGAATGGAGAACACGTAAGACAACTGCTAGATGCATTGCAATATCCGAAGGAAATCGCAGTTGTCAAGTGCACTGCGCATGGAAAGGGAGAGGATTTTGTGTCTTTGGGAAACAATTATGCGGACGAAGTCGCCCGCTTCTGTGCAGAACAAGGATGTATATTTACAGAGGGTTACACAGGAGAGAGCCAAGAAAGAACCGAGCTCAACATGATGTTGGCCATGGCAGACACTTGGGAGGAACTCAAGCGACTGCAGGATGAGGTGACAGATCAAGAACGGAATGGATGGGTCAAAGCAGGATGTGAAAGAGGGGATGTGGATGTTTGGGTTTCCAGTGATGGGAGAGCTGTACTGCCAGAGAATATGCTGAGCCCCATGGCGAGACTAATACATGGACCGGTACATCTTGGTAGAGATGCAATGATGCGTGTGTTTAGACAAACGTGGTATAACCCACGATTTCATGCGATTGCTGAAGCAGTTTGTCAGAGGTGTGTTACGTGTCAACAGATGAATGCTGGAAAGAAAACTGTAGTCACCTTGAGTCACATTGGGAGGTCAGGAGGACCCTTCAATAGGATGCAGCTAGATTTTGTAGAAATGCCTAAGTGCAATGGGTTGAGGTACATTTTGGTGGTGGTGTGTGTATTCTCACGGTGGGTGGAGGCTTACCCAACATGCAGGTGTGACACCCTCACAGTGGCTAAGTTATTGTTGAGGGAACTCATCCCGAGGTTTGGTTTTCCGACCTCTTTGGAATCAGATAGAGGAACACACTTCCACAGTGAAATCATGAAGCAGCTTTGTGCGGCACTGAATGTGGATCAAAGATTGCATTGCAGTTATCGACCAGAGGCTTCTGGGATAGTGGAACAGGTTAATGGAACCTTGAAGGCAAGAATGGCAAAAATGTGTTCATCGACGTCTCTGAAGTGGCCTGACGCACTGCCACTTGTGCTAATGAGTATTCGTAGTGTCCCCGACAGGAGAACTGGGTTGTCCCCTCATGAGATCTTGATGGGAAGGGCAATGCGGTTGCCATCAGTACCGGCTACAGCATTGATAAACATCACTGATGACTTGATTCTCGATTACTGTAAAGGACTATCTGATGTGGTCCGTTCTGTGTCCCAGCAGGTACAAGCTGCAGCTGTTCCGGCCTCGAGTGATCTGTGCCACGACCTGTGTCCAGGCGACTGGGTGCTTGTCCGGAAGCATGTGAGGAAGAGCTGTCTGGATGTTCGGTGGCGAGGCCCGTACCAGGTGATACTGGTAACGAACACAGCAGTGAAGTGTGGAGGATTGCCGAACTGGGTACATGCTTCCCATACCCGCAGAGTTTCAGCACCCTCAGAAGAAACAGCTCCTCTCGTAAATGAAAATCCAGCTGATGTGGCAGGGCCACATGAGAGGACAAGTCAAGCTGTGAGGGCCGCTGATGCAGCTGGTTGTGCACCAGAGCAAGCTGAAGTGGGTTCCGACAACCAGAACCTCGACTCTGACTCGGAAGACAGAGGTGGTGCAGTGGATGGAGTGGAGTCAAATTCAGCAGAAGAAGGAAGTGGTGCACAGGGTATAGAAGGGGAAGGCGGAAGAACGATCAGAATTGAGGAGGCTTGGCCTGAGAGACAGAGGCGACTGAACCTGAGGTTGGCACCCGAAAGAGATCTTGCTCCAGTGTCTGAAACGTCTGAATCAGAAGCAAGTGACGGAGAGCAGACTCAAGAGGGTCGGAGGAGGTCGAAAAGAACGAGAGTGCCTTGCCAGAGATACGCTACTCCTGAGTGGACTTACGCAGTGACTGATGCAGGGGGTAGTGAGTTCGGGGAGGCTGAGGTCCGTGCAGGTGGTCAGCAAGAGCCCGAACGTGGTGCTGAAGGTGGTGCTGTTTATACCAGGGCTCGAAGTCGAAGGAATACTGACCCTCACGGTTCCGAATCCCCCGCTTCTGAGTAAGGTCTGAGAATTGGTTCTGCATCGACTCGAATTTCCGTCTTTTGGATATGAGCCGTCTTCACATGAAATAAAAATTCTTCGCCTTGAACTTTTGTATCATGTTTTAGAAGCGCTTGCAGATGATCTTATCGTGGATGAAATATAACCTGTTGTAAATAAAAAGTCTAAAGAAGAAGGTAACCTAGATCCGAGTGGAAGAAGAATAAACTTAGGGACTTTCCACCGAAGAGGAACGAAAACTTAGGGAAGTCTTTTTCTGGACTATGTAAATAAGACACTGTTGTTGAAAAGGGGATTTCCAGAGGTTTCGAAGTGTTTCTTGAACTGGTTAGGCAAGTCACGTGAGGAGAAGACGGAGACTTTTGAGTGTTCATTGCTGAAACTAAGAACTTTTGAGAACTTTCGGGATCATGGAGGCTGGAGATCCACGTCGTAGATCCAAGTTGATTGTAGGCACATTTATAGGGGGTGTGATAGTTTCGATAATCATAGTAGTTGTACTTTCATATGTAGTTCCACACGAGCTAGCAGTGGAGCGGGTGCCAGGAACTCCTACACCTACTACACCTAGCAAAAAGGAGGGAAACATAGGAGCTGACAGAGCTTTGCTAATAGAAGAGAGTCGTAGGTTGCATGTAGATTTGTCTAGAAGTGATTTTAAGCTTAATGCATATGCCAAGCTGCTATATGAGTATGTAGATGCGATGGATGCGAAAGATTGCTATGTGTGTATGCAGTTGCCAGCTTCAGTGGATGAGGGTATTAGATATCACCATCTTCCACTGACGTATGGGATTTCATGTAGTCTGTTGCTTAGTATATTTTATGAAAGAGGTCAGTTTGAGTATTTCTTTTCCAATTACGATGCAATGCTTCCTGAAGTTCCAGCTTACAAACATTTGAATAAATACGACTATTATAAGTCAGAAGATAGGCTTAGGAAGTATTTCATACCGTCTTTGGAATTAGATACAGCATATGCTCACCGACATAACTTGACGTGCTCATTGTCAGATGTAGAGAAGAAGTTTGTAGATCAGGTAGAAGATAGATATAGAAAATTAACACAGACACGAGACACAGGAGATAGTCCAGTAGATTGGACCGAAGAGGAAAGATTGCACCGAACAAAAGGAAGTTATGGTCCTATAGCATTGGATATGGGCCAAAGGGGAAAGCTGTGTGTGAGACGTTATCAGACCTATCATGAAAAGGTCCCGGTGGGACAGAGTACGTGTGATCATGTTTTCACCATGGAAGATTCAGCAAAGAATTTTCTGCAAGGCCCTGTACAAGTGATACCTACGGTGTATTTTGTGTGCGGAAGGAATGCTTATGTGAGGTTGCCAGCGAACTGGTATGGTACATGTTACTTGGATCCGGAGATTGGCGACTGTGATAGATGAACTATCAATGAATACAGCAAAGTCGTTGATACTTGTGGATGGAGAGATGTTATCGATAAGGACAATGGTTTTGCAGAATCGCCTTGCTTTGGATGTCCTATTGGCAAAAGAGGGCGGAGTCTGTAAAATGTTGAAGGTTCAAGAGTGCTGCACTTATATACCAGACCACAGCAAGGATCTGGAGAAATATATAAGTAACATCACTACGATCCATACGAAAATAGCGGATTTGACTGAAGAGGGAGTTTGGGAGAAAGTTGGCAAAGGATTTGGTCAAGTAGGGAGCTGGTTTGCGAATTTGGGAAAGGGATTCCTTGGCTATGATCTGAGACCTCTCATTATTGTGGTGGTTGGTGTGGTTTGTCTGTGGGGTCTGATCAGAGCATACAAGTGGTATCGAGCATGCAGAGCTGAGAGGGACTTGAGAGAAAATGAGACGAGAACGGCTAGACTGCAGGACAGTCACTATCGAAACATTAAGAGTTTGGAGAGATTCCGACAGGGAAGAATGGCAACAAGTTCTGTTTAGGTCGGTTCTTTCTCCAAGGGAGTTGAAAGGATGTGATGACAGGAGTCATCAAAGGGGGGAACTGATAGAGCGCCATGCTCTCGTAAAAATTGTAGGGGTGCATCATAATCATCGTTAGTTCGCACCCGCATATATCTCGACATATATAAATGAGTGGCTGGTAAAATGTAGTTTTAACTTGCATTATTAGAGTGAATGAGAGTTTTTGTGTTATTAGAATTACTAAAATGTAATGCTTAATTGAAATGTGTTTAAAAATGTTGCATAGATGATTTAGTTCATGTGTAGTTAAAGATGCAGTAGTTAACGTGTATGATATTACATTGCACGTGTAGTTTACGTTTTGCATATGAAATATGAACCTTTGCTTAAAGAAGTAATAAGAATCATGTGTTTAAATTGTGTAAAGGCCTGACTGCATATACGTAAAGGGAAGGCCTGATTCGTTCTTATGTTAGCTTATTTTGTAGGCAGGGAAGGTTCTCTTGGAAAGGCTCTCTGGGCACAGTTGGTAGATTCGTGCAGAGGGAAAGTTTGTTGAAACGTATCTTCTGTTGCAGGTGCAAGGACACATGCCTCGTTAGCGAAAGACTGGCTCTTTGTTTCACGAGTTAGGGTGGTGGGAGGCATTGAGATGGGAGTATACTGGAATGTAGGGATGATACTTTCAGTGGAGAAGGTGCCTGGGACTCAAGGTCATCGTAACCGTCCTGGATGAAGTAAGAGTTCGATGGAAAAGTACGAGAAGGAAGACCTGGCTGAAGAGGCATGACAAGGGCGTGTTCAATTGTATGTGGATTTTCTATTAGGGACAGTGCCCCGAGGGGGGAGACACAGAGGAGGTAGAGGAGACCAGAGAGAAGGGCAAGAGAGAGAGATCTATTAGGAAGGAGCATCTTAGAACGAGCTCGAAATGCTAAGTGAGTGCACTTCTTAGGAAGTCTTCACAGCTGACACCTTTTCTTTTACTCTTGCCTGGGAAGTTCGTTAAGTAGATATGCCACCTTAGTGATAGAGTAGGGACAGCTAATGGTTTTATGCTTATTTAGGTAAATGAAGAATAATATAGAGATCGGAGCAGTTATCGCTTGTCTAATACTTCTGGAGCTAACGATTCTTCTTATCCTGAGTCGGATGAGACTCCTGCGTAGGATGCTATTTGTATTAGTGCCCATCTATTTCTTTAACCTCGTGTTGAGGTGCTTGCACGTGCAGTTATTCTTGGCTGTAATAAACCCACAAAATTGAATTCGGAGTCAGTGGTCTTTTAAGGTAAACTGGATTCTAAATTTGTAGCATAAATGAAAAGGATTTTCTTCCCTTCACACTATTCAGCAGGTAAAAAGATCCTGGCGACCTGAAGATTCTTAAAGGTGATAAGATAAGAATCAGCGTTATCACTGGCATGAGACGAGACTGAGCCGCGCGCTGTCACTTGACAGTTATCAGCAGCTTGTGAGGCTGGGTCACGCGCTCGTTCCTCCCAGTAGGCAGGTTAATGCATCACACGCCGAGAGGCTAACCCACACACAGGCTTCCCTCTGTTCTGCCATTTAGAAATCGAAGATGTCCGCACCGTCGTTAATTATAGATCTGAACTCATGGGCCTGCCACGCTGAAAATCTCCTCTGTAAATATTTCATCTGCCAATTAGCAATTCTCTCCCTACAGCTCGCCGAAGTTCCGTAGCGAAGAAGAACTTGTTGCCAGGTAAAGTAGGCCCTTCAATGCAGCATATTCTGGTAAACGTTGCGTTAACTTCTGATGTGCACGCAGCAATGTGAAGACCCTTGCATCTTCCGGAGCTGACTGACATTCAGATGCTCAACAGGTTAGGTGCCCAGGACTTCACTCTACTCCAGCATTCCACTGCTCGAGCTCATACAACATTCCATCACAGATGATATGGCCTCCTCAGTTCAAAGTAACCCACATGTACATTGCTATTGGCAGAAGAAACGAAGTGGCCGAGGGCGTTGGCTGCGAAGTAACAGGGCTATGGCTCTCATCTGCCTTTCATCTGAACCTGCCTACAACCCCCTGCGTTATACACTTACAGTTCCGGCTCAAGAGCAACCAGTCTGAAAAAGGGAGACACAACTTTGTACTAACTTTATGGCATTGGCATTAATATGGCCTCGTGCGTAGGGCTTTCCTCGTGCATTGTTCTTTGGGCTGACATTATAGCAAGTAATAGCGAAAATGATAGACTTCCCGTGCTTTATTATAAATATATGAAGTGAATGAAGGCAAATGTAAACGTACAAATGTTAGCAAATGTACTTTTAGCCTCAATGGTACATCTCCCCCACACTTGTTAAATATGCACAATGGTTCCTTTACTATGTCTGAATATTATTACATGTGTTCCACAGCAATAAGAACGCTAAATATAAGATGCAGATGGGATTGGTTTGAAAATCATGCAAGTCCCTCTTCGTCCCTTGTTAACATATTCATTAGGTTTTTCGATTAGTGCTTAAAACCCAAAGCATGGCTATTTCTAAATGTTGTAAATAACTGATTTTACCTTTGCCCAGTTTATTAAACTCAGAAGTCGACATGTAAAGGCTGAAGGGCTAAGTTGACCCTGTAGGGACTCTACACAAGGGCCTTCAAATCACAGCAAATGTCTTCAGTGAGCACCTAATCTAATGAGCCTTCCAGTCACCATCATTGCTGACCTTTTAGTACATTGCAGTGACTTTGGCCAACATCCGTGACTTGTCATAGCCTGGCATATACACGTGGGCAGATACTCATAGGGGGGCACACGGCATCCACACTTCTGCCTTTGACAATCGTTCTCTTTGGGATTCCTTCCATCTCAAAATTAAAGGAGGTCAGCATTTAGGATGACATGAAACATTTTTCTCCAGGTTGAAGTGCAATATCTGCTGGCCATTATTCATGGATAAGGAAGAGTGTGGCGCTGCATGGTATCTTTGCTGTGCACAATAACGCGTTACCTCCCTCACACACTGAACGGGAGAGGGGGAATTGGAACCTAATAGCATTGCAGCCTCTCCTCTTTGCTGAGGGTTCCATACCTAAAAACACACCCCTGCCTCTTGTAAAGTGCCAGTGCCATGACAGCTCTTGCGAGAGAAGTCTTGTCGAAACATGGCATTTTTTTTAAAGATTCAATTTCAAGGTCAGTAAAGCCAGTCGAGATTGTTTGTGGGTGCTGTGATGATAACCATCAGCGTGTGAAGCTGGGCGTGACGGCAGGACACGTTTAATTGCGCAGTGGTTGGTTGGTTGTAACATTTATTGTATAGTTAATTAAAACCATAACAAATAGACATAAAATTATTAAAATCAGACAATATGAATCACTTCATCATCTAAGACTCATTAAATGATGTAATCACGATATTCCATTCTTTAAATAACCTATATAGTACCCTTATTAAAATACCAAATGCCTCGTTCTACCCCAGTCCAACAGGGCAATTGCGCAGTGCCCACCCCCGATTAATACACAGTTCACAACAGGGGCGTTTGTTCTATTGGTGCAGCAGATGCAGTGGCACAGGGACCCACTGAACCCTGATTATTGCTCTATATTATAAATTAAACAGCAGTCGGGGGCCCATTTCCTTCCTTGCACAAATGCGCGTGACACACTGGCTATGCCACTGGTTCACAAGAGCAGTGGCAGAGGGGGACTGAGCCAAGAGGAAAACTGCCAACCCCTGCCAGGCCATTGTAGCAGAATAGAGCCTATCCTATGCCAGACATAACCCATTCCATACTGAAATTGCATAGCCACCAGCTTAATAGTGGAAAAATAGGTGTGCCCCCTGATATCAAATCAGCAGTATCGGTGGGACAGAGTATCGAGGACAGAATATCAAATATAAAATATCGACAGGTAAGCAGTCTAGACTCCACATATTTGTACCTATCCTGTGCACATATTTTCAAAGTAGAGTTAGGCATAGTAAACCTATATTTCCATATAATCACTTACCTTTTGATAATTTGTCCCTCAATGTTCTGTCTTTGACATTAGTATGCCACAATATTGTTGGAGTCCAATGGCGGCTCTGCTGCTAAGGCAGAGGAGCGTCGCCCCACTGCTTTTAGCAATGCAAAGAAGGACAAACAAAATGATAATAACTTGACGTTATTATCATTTTATTTGTTCCTGCTGCGTGGCAGCTTTCCAGGTGGGGCGGAGATGCTCTGAACTCTTAGCAGGGGAAAGGAGTGGTGGGCACTCGGTAAGGTGCACAATAACTGTTTGGCTGGCCAGTCATGCACACTTTGCATGTTCTCCACCCAGGCTGCATTACAGCCTGGGTGGAGAACATGCCCAGGCCCCTAGCCTCTGGCTGAGCGCCGAACCGCGGCTCTCAGACCAATCACAACAATACATTCTAGCATTGTGATTGGCTATGGGGATCTTGGGAGCCCAGGAGCTTCCTGCATGCACAGAAGCCAGGAAGAAGACGGAGGAGAGACGGTGGCAGTGGCCGGCAAGTAAGTTAATTTTATTTTATTTTTTACACCCCGCCCCACAGCTGCTTCTCGGAGCAGCCGCTGCTGTTGGAGTCGATATTTAGTATTATAATCGGAAAAATTGTGCATGACATGTGGCTGCCTGTGCCTCCGCCTGGCACACCTCAAATAAACACCATTTTATTAAACCACTTGGGGCCAGATGTAGGTGGCTAAATACCGGTCGGCAACGCCGAAATTCACAGAATTTCAGAGTTACCGACCGGTATTTAGCCATGTGCAATGTAGGTAACACCGAACGCCATCGCAAATAAGGAATCGGTAAAAATAAGGGAAACCAGTTACCGATTCCTTAATTTGCGATTAGCAGACACCGAAACCCCTAAATACCGAATCGGTAAATAAGAAATCCTTAAATAATCGCAAATCCGATGTACCAAAAATCGGTAATACTGAATTTTCGAATTTTCGGTATTTAGGAGTCGCTAATTACCACTGACTCAAAGCAGGTGGTAATCAGGTGCACTGCATTTAAACAGCCCGAAAATGCAACAGTGTGAACACAATGGCGGCCCTCTACGTAATTGCAAGGCGGCTACGTTTTCAAGCAGCAGGACTGAGGATCTGGAGACGGGAGGAGCGCGTGTATAGACTGCGCGTTACACTCTTCCAACTGACTGAGGCTGAAATCCATGAGAGGTACAGGCTACACCCCCAAACCATCCTAGACCTGATACGGGACCTGCACCCACTCCTGGAGCATCAGACACAAAGGGCGCACGCAATACCAACACATGTCCAGGTGCTCTGTAGCCTGCACCTACTTGCATCAGGAAGTTACCAGGGGGTGATAGCTGTGGCAGGTGGTGTGTCACAGAGTTGCCTGTCCCGTTTCTTCAACTCTTTCTTGGATGCCATGATGCAAAGAATGCATCACTACATACGCTTCCCCAGCACACAGGCGGAACTGCAGAAGACAAAGCTGGATTTTTACCAAAAGGCACAGTTCCCACATGTAATAGGGTGCATTGATGGGACACACATACCAATCTGCCCACCTGCAGCTAAAGAGTATATATACCGGAACCGTAAATCTACGCATTCCATCAGCGTGCAGGTGATATGCAATGCGGACCACATCATCACTGACATAGTGGCCAAATTTCTAGGGAGTACCCATGACTCCTACATATTCAGGAACAGTGGGATCTACACACGTCTGGCTGGGGGTGAATTTGGAGATGGATACCTGCTAGGTAAATCAATGTGACACACCCTGATGTATACCTTGGATGAATGTGTTGGTGACTCATATTAATGGCACTTCCTTTCTCACTTAGGTGATAGCGCATATGCCGTGCGGGCATTTATCCTGACTCCATACCTCAACCCATCCACACCAAGTGAGAGAAGATACAATGTGGCACATAAAAGCACGCGCAACGTTGTGGAGCGCACCTTCGGACTCTTAAAAGCAGGTTCCGCTGCCTCCACAAAAGTGGAGGTGCACGTCAGTACCGCCCATCATCTGCTGTAAAATAATAGCAACATGTGCCATGCTGCATAACCTTGCCACAAAGAAAGGAACAGCAGTGGAACTAACTGACTCTGAGGACGAGGATGAGGACTGTCCACAGCCAGAGCACAGCGCAGCAGGTGTGGCAGCAGCACCAGATGGGAGACACAGACGGACAGAGATAACACGCAACTATTTCTGAGTAAGTAAGGAGACACAGCCAGTGACGGTGTTTAATTGTCATAGCACACCACCACAACATGAAGGGCTTCACATGCCAGGCCAAATTTGAATGCAGGTTACAAAACCAAAAAGGGTTACATCACCCATTTCGGTAAACCATGTGATGGCTGGCATTACTTCCTGCGCCCACGCGCAGCACTGCTGCGTTCCTTGGGCACACTGTCCTCACTGGCAGTCTGTCCTGTGGCAGCGCTGTGACGTTCGCTGCGCCTCCTGGACTCCGTTATAGGGGCGTGATGCTACTGCGGCTAGTAGCCTCTTCACTATCCCCCATCACCTGTAGTGGCAACCTGGTTTTTCTGTAGCACTTCTAGTGCACTGGTCACTGTGACCAGCCCCCTTGCCACGTCACGGCTGCAGTGGGCCATCTCCTTCTGCATGGCCACCGAGCACCTGCAGAGCAGAGAGGTGGCAGTGGAGAGGCGGTTCACCGCCTTGGTGTAGTTGTCAAGTTTTTGCCTCTCCCTGCGCCTGGCCAAACGGTCCTCATCCAATTTGCTGCACAGCAGCCTCACTGCCTCGGACATGTCCCTCATGCCCTCAGCCACAGTATTGTTCATGCTACTGATGCCCTTCTCGATTCGCAGCATGTGCCCATTCATTTGTACCATCTGCCGCTGGACTGACCTTATCGCTTTGCCTTGCAGGCGCTGCACCTTGAGCATGTTCCCCTCAAGACCGGCAAACACACTCTGATCCTCACCCTGTGAAGCTGGACTGGCTGCCCTTGCCCTGCAGCGTCTGGCACCTGTGTGGGGGCACTCGGTGGAGGACTGTGAGCCTGCACCGTTGGCATCCTCAGCCACCGTGGACTGTTGGCCTCCCATGCTGTCCTCCTCGGACACCTCCATCTGCTGGAGGCTGGCCACTGCATGCCTACTGGCTCTCAGTGCTGGTGGCGTTGATGGTGGCGGTGGTGATGGTGGTGATGGTGTTGATGGTGGTGATGGTGGTGGTGATGGTGGTGGTGGTGGTGGGGTGGTGTGCCCTGCAGGCGACAGGACCTCCTCCTCCTGTGTCCTCTCTCTCCTGGGTGCCTTTCCTGTGCTCCCCTCTGTAGCCCTGCGCGATGGCACGCCTGTGGAGACAGAATTTTGCGTAATAATAAATGTCATGCCTGCCAATCAAACTGACTGTCCTCTGCTTGCTAATTGCTGATGTGTGTCACATGCCTTTGGGTTCAGTGGACTGACTGTTCTGACATGTGTTACTTCTGACTACATCTCCCATAATGCATTGCTGGTTTTTAGTAAAACATGTACTGGAGTGGGATTCACAATGCCTCATTGGGGATTGGGGTTAGGGAGTGGGGGGCACAGCATGCAGTGCATGCATCTTACCTTGTTTGTTGCCAGCTCTGGCTGAACTGTCTGCATCCCCAATCCCACTCACACTCTCCGGCTGGAGGGTGGACTCGACCAGGAGATCCAGGGCAGTTGGTGCAGGTGCTGTGTTTCTCCCACCACCTGTCAGGTTGGCTTGCTTCTTTCTCTCTGCCAGCCTCTCCTTTGCACGCTTCCTCAGGTCATACCAGCGTTTTTTGAGTTCCTCAATGGAGCGCTGGGTTACTCCAAAGGCATTGATCTTTTCTTGGATGACCAGCCATATCTGCCTCTTCTGGGATTCAGGCACGTGCAGAGACTGTTTCCCAAAAAGTCTATTGTGGTCCTTTGTGACTTCCTCAATAAGGACCTCCAGCTCCCTCTCACTGAATTTATGTTTTCTCTTGCGTTCAGCTGCCTCCTTCTCCCTCTCCTGGTTGGCCATATTTGCTCAGTGTTGTCAGCAAAAAGTTGGAAGAGTTGCTCCTGGCTTGTTTGCTGTGCTCCCTGCCTCTCAAACAGCTTCAGGATCAGTGCAGCTGCATGGGTGTGGCCACTTCCTGGTTGTGAGGTGATGAGGAAGCACAGGATTGGCTGATTCGACAATTACCGATTCGGTAATTAGCGAATCGGTATTAAGGAATCGGTAATTATTTTTACCGATTCATTCCGAATCGCTAATTTTTACCGATTATTGCCGAATCGGTAATTTTTACCGATTTTTTACATACATCTGAAATACCGAGTTCTTAATAGCGAATAGGTAAAATTCGCTATTAAGGACTCGGTATTTCAGAATTACCTACATCTGGCCCTTGGAGATTTGAGTCAGTCACAGTTCAGCACTAGTCTGACATATGGATAACGCTTCTACCCTCTCAGAGCACCAGCCTACTATGACATTTCCACCAGAGACCAATGCTTCTCCGCACAAGTAGAAGGTCTTCAGGTCAGTGGATAGTCTGTGTTCATAGTCGAAGTCCCTTATGAATAAAGGTCTCACTAGCAACTGAGGGTTGGCAGGGTCTGGCTACACCCCGGTTAGGACTGTCTCTTATTATCAAACTATAGGCAGGCTTGTGTGCTGGCACATGTTGATTTCTTGCACTATGCCCCCGGGCACCATTGCTATGCCACTGCTCTAGAAACATGTTTTTACATTTAATGATGCTAATAAGGAGGAATGTGACCACCAATTGGGCAGATATTTGAACCAGAAAGAATGTGGGCTTAAAACAACTGGGAGCTGGTCCCATAGGCTTTACTGCAGTCCATCCAGCATTGGTTACTTGAATAATTAACTCTCTAAGAATATTTGGCAATAGAATTTAGCTAAATAGTTGTGCTGCAGTTGTGATTTTCACTTTTGGCAAAAGGACATCATCTTGCAACAACTAGAGATGTGAGAAGCTGCTCAGTTTCTTTTGCTTCCTGCGTGAACCTCTATGGAAACTTAGCAACTTTGTGAACATTGTCAAGTTTTACACTTTATCTCGTGCACATAGAATACCCAAGAATAGGTAGATTTGCTGTAAAATCTTCTGCATACATTTTCCCGCATGGCTGGCTTCTATTAGCCTGAAAACTTATCTCACTTTGCTGTGAAAATCATCTTGCAATGCAGAATAAATTTTAGTCAGGTGAAGGCAAATTTAATCCGGGGAGCTTTGCAACCTTCGTGAAAGTCAAAGATCCTTAACTTCACAAAACTTTGCTGGTGGAAACCTTTTATAGAGTCGCACGCCGACATGTTAGGTTACGAGGACTGCAAGGTCTCGGTTACCTAAACGCAGGCCTGACCATTGATCAAACAGTTTGTTCTGTGTCAGTGACAAAGGCATGAACTGGTCAGTGCTTAAGCTGTGCCAGGACTCAAAGACTTTCTTAGGAGCCCACGGCTGGCACCGATGAATACCAGAGTCATCAAATACCAAGGCTGCTTAGCCTTGATTCCACCTCATGCGTCATTTCCTCCACCACTCTACACTTTCTGTCTCTTTATCTCACACTGGCAGACTTTTTTCCATCCCTGCTTTCTCCCTTTATTACTTTTTTTTAATGTTTCTCTTCCTCCTTCTGTGTCCCTTTTCTGCCCTTTTATTTTTTGCTCATGGTCAAAGTCTGATGATGAAAAATCAGGTCTGGTCCCCAAAAAGGAGTGCCTGTGCCCAGCCTGCACAAAATTAAGCAGTAGGCTTAGTGATTCCGGCTTTGTTGATACTCGTCTACAGGCGCACTTTGCAGGCAAGGAGGGCAGAGTCTGAAGCACTCGTTACTTTGGCTAACAGGTGGCACTGCAGTTGGCACTGTGGTTAGTCTGAATTTTGGGTACTTTGTCAAGATGACAAGCCTGGCTTGGTTTTACGGCACAAAACGGGGAAGGGCAGCAACTCGTGCCACTTGAGTTTCGATTCTTCAGGCATGTTGGCACTGAAAAAAAGAACCAAGGCTGGCACAGCAGCATTCGAACCTCATAGGACTGACCATGGCAGGTCCTAGAACTTCTGGGGCCCCGGGCGAAAGGGAAGATGTGAGGCCCCTCTAATTTGCATGTAACATCCAGTCGCGGCTGGCATGACTCGCGGGTGGAGGGTCTCGCGGGGGTTCGCGCGCGCGGGGGGTTTATTTAAAAATAAAATAAACTTACCTTCCCGGGCCTCGCGTCGTCTCTGCTCCTGACCTGCTCTCCTGCTTTCCTGCCTCTGGCAGGAACAGGAAGCAGGCAGCCTCCCTCCCCTAAGCCAATCACAACGCTGCAATGGCAGCATTGTGATTGGTCGGGACGCCGACCAGCCAGGCGCCTATGGGGAGGCCATTTTCTCCATGTAGGCTACATTGCAGCCTACATGGAGAAAGGCCAGAGTGCGCATGACTGGTTTGGTCGGCCCCGGAGGACCGACCAAACAGTCAGCACCCTTAGCAGTGGGCAAGGCACTCCTCCCCTGCCCTAAAGCAGACCCGCCCGACCCCAACCAAACACTTCTGCTTTCTCGCAGTGCGAGAAGCAGAAACATAAAATGGTAGTTTGTGTTTCTGCTTCTCACACTGCGAGAAAGCAGTGGGGTGACGCTCCTCCGCCCTAGTGGAGGAGCCGCCCTTGGTAACATCACAAGAAGTGACATCACAGAAAGTGACATCGCAGGACTATTGATCTTATTTGGCATCACTGAAGAGACC
The DNA here is from genome assembly GCA_963921515.1 of Calotriton arnoldi. NCBI lineage: Eukaryota > Metazoa > Chordata > Amphibia > Caudata > Salamandridae > Calotriton > Calotriton arnoldi. Next base: position 994,470 of record CAWUFW010003908.1, read on the forward strand.
TAACGTGGATATCAGTAACATGGACAAAATATAAATATACAAATGAAATAAGTCCATATATTTTAAAACTGTATTAAATGGATTACATTTGTCACATTGGATGGAAATGCTAGGTGCAGGTCTCACAAAGATGTATATTATTTACTCCTCGTTAACTGATTGTTTCCAGATGAGTGCATGATACAATTTCCAGTTCTGCCTCCTAAAGGGGGGAGATCCTGTTGAGGTAATGAGGGGCGGATCATTCAAAATATAAAATGACACAAGAGAAAACCTCTCACCATGGATATAATTGCAAATTTCAAAAGGCTCCCTTATCTTTCTGTGCCATTATTGTGCCACCTTAGGATGACATTAATACTTTGTAATTTGTTTTAACGTAAATCCTCTCACCAGTATCCCACATGCACATGCTAAGAGACGTAGGACAATCTTTTTTGTGTGTGGGCTCTTTACTCGCCAGAATTATGTTAAGTGCAAAAACACAACACATATAGTACAAAATTACAAGACACCATTGCAAACAAATAAAGATTGTACATAAATAAAAAAAGACTTAGAACAACCGAGACCACTGCTAAATCATACATTGACTTGAAGGTATGCTTCAGATTCAAGGGGTTTTCAAATCAACGTTTTTGATTTGGTGTTAGAACTGTAGGAAGTAGAAGTGGCCGCCTTTAGCGCTGGTGGAGCCCTGTGCGACAATGTTGGTGCCCCCCAATGACTCGCTCTGCCACGGATTCTCTCACTACCACCCTTTAACAGTGCTCCTCAAGTTTCCATAACCACATTCTCGCTCAGATGCATTTAATTTGATTTACAGCGCCACTGATACCAGTGTAGGGTGTCAGAGAACTTTATATCACACATTACACAGAGACAATCAATCCTACATGTGTAAATCACAAGAGGTAATGTTACATAAGACAAAGGACTAGGAGTCACATGACAATCATACTAGTAAGCAGTATAGTTTAATAGTGATTGATCTGGAGAAACACAAACTCTGAATTTAGAACGTAATACCATGGTTGGGGGTTCTCTTTAATAACCAGAATTTATTTCTGTCCAAATGAACCCTTTTTGCAACATTAGGATAATCAAAGGCTGGGGAAAAACCATAATGCTGTAATTTATACCTTGCAGTTTGCATGCAGCTCTTAGATGACAGTTAATAGCTCATTGTTCTATGTTAGGATTTTGACTTATAAACTGCAAGTAACAATAGGATCTCTCTGACAAAAGCAGTAACCCACTGGCCTTTTTACATTATGTGGACTTAGTGATCTACATGGTACATGTTCTTTGCAGCAGGCACATTAACCCTCTGTGCTACCTTTCCACAAGTCAAAACTTCCACTTGACAAAACTCCATCTCTCTCTAGGAAGAACATTAATCACCGGAGTTATCATGACATTTTTATTGTTGCCGATAATTGCTGGAGGCAGCAAGGGCTTTTAGAAACCTAATATACTTGCAAACATGACGCCCCCACCCGAAGTCAGCGCCTCAGTGCGATCTCATCGGTCGCAGCACCCTAGAGCCTTCCTCCTCAAGGGTCCTGTGACCTCAATGACAGAGTCACTGTTGCTCTAGGGTGTGCTGCTTCAGTAGGCCTGCCGAAAAGACTCGAGGTGAGCTTCAATAGGGGTTGTAGTGGACAGGCCTTCAAGGTTAACTCACACTTGCCACCGCTATGGTCCACCTGCTGGTGCTCAGACACCACTCTTCTAAGGTCTTTCGGGGCCTTCTAAGGTCTAGCATGGAAATGTGCTCTCTCAGGAGAGTGGTCTGGTGGACTGGTCATGAAGGCTGAACCTGGTTCCCCAGTTCCAAATTCGGCAGCTCTGACCATAGTGCCACATCCTCTCCCCCACTGAACACCATACTGCCCCACTGAGAGAAACTCGCACTGCCTTCAACCACAACCCAATTGCACCCCGCTATAAACACCTTGAGGCGACTCAATTCAAATTATGCACTAGACAAGAGCAATATGCTGCCTAAAAAAAAAAGTGACAACATCCTGGAAAACGCAAAAACTCACAAGGAATGCAAGATTAAGTAAAAGCATGTGAAATGTAAGCAGGAACAACATGGTTACCTTAACGCTTTTGCACTTATTATTCAGAAATCAATGAGTGCTTTTGCATGAAAAGTTAAGGCCATGACTACAGGGCCGGAAGGGACCAGTTTCAATGTCCATTGCTTATCTCCTTACAAAACGTAAGCAATATGGTTTAAAAAGACCACATTCGTGAATACAGAGCCGCAGTATGCATTTTGTTTTCGAATCCGCCCATCAAGCAGGTATTGCAGTACATACAGGAATGGTGCACTTCCCCACCCGAGGAAAACAAAAAAGTAGCGCTTCACTGGCAAACTCTGTAAAGTGGCACTAATGTGTTTTGGGTGTGAATAAAATCAATCTGGCCCCTTTCGACCCACTCTGTCTTGCTTTAGTTATTTTTTACATTTTGAACCTTTTATTTCTCTCCATCCCAAGGCTGCACTTTGGAAGTGAAAATGTCAGAAAAAGACGACCTTTCCAGCAAAAGCGTTTTTATATTTTGGATTAATTTCACAGGGGAACAAATAAAGGAAAGAAAAGAGGGAGTACTGGCTACAAGGCCAAGGAAGGGGCCCCCACACCTGGACCTTGCAGCTTGCTCTAGTGCTTAGAGGCCCAGGGAAAGGGGGCCCCTCCCTGGGCCTTCGAAGCAGTAACGAGGCATTTTGTAAAACACTGCCCCAGCACCGGCAGTACTACATACATTTTAAATACACATTCCCATAAAAAAAATGGGTGATGTAAAAGTTAACAAAAGCCAGTTGATCTGGCTACTCCCTCCTCCCCTCATCCACCTCGCCTTACCTGTGTCTGGCTGGTCCTGGAAACAAAGGGGCCTTCTGTCACCTAGCAACAAAATGCAGAAAGGGAATGGCTGGTACTTAACAGAGGTGCTGCCCCTCCCTGACACTGTGAGCCATAATTGCTGGCCTGGCTGCTGTGCCTTCCCCACTCTGTTTGAACCTCCCCCACCCCTGCACCACCAGGAATGCCACGACGACGCCCTGACCAGCAAGGTCGACTCAAGATGTGTATTGTGATAGTGTGGGGCAGGGGGCCTCGTAGGAGCAGGTGGGCTAACTGTGAAAGTGTGGCCTTTCACACGGAAGCGGGCCCCCTGTCTTTCAGCTGAGCGCGAGGCCCTGGGCAGCTGCCCACACTGCCCATGCGTAGCGCCGGCCCTGGGACTGACATATGCTTAATTTAAAGGTGGTTGGATCATTCCAAGTAATACCACGATACTGGTAATTGTGCTGTGTAATTGTGATAATACTGCAAATGTAGCGTTAAATTATGAATAACATACAGGTCAGAGATTCTGCACTTTTTTCTACATTCAAAAGAGTGGGATTGGCAATAGCTAACTGCCAAAAGCAGTGAGGTGTTTTTACTTTATTTTTTCAATTCTGTATTTTTTCTAAATTGAAAAAATCCTTTCAATTGTAGATAAATCAGCTTACCTTATATTCATCCCGATTTTAAGGTCGAAGCCTACCAGGCAGCACAGCTGTCTGGTTTGTAGAGATGTCTTGGGGACAATCTGAAAGCTTCCCTGGGAATGCATTCTGCCCATTGCTTACCATTGGTTTTGTGGTTTGTAACTCACATTTGCTTGCTTTCTATTTGCTGGCTTAATTTGTTTTAGGCTGTCCAGTATGTCTTAGTCCCTCCGTGGAGCAAAGCCTGTTTACTATATTCTTCCACGAGTGCTCGTTTTCTGTTAACAGATCTTTACATTTTGTTCTTATCTTGACACCTTTGCTGTTCATTCAAAGACAAAGGTCACATTTCAGGCTCTGTCTTTCAAGAGAGCTTGTTGTTTATTTTTCTTTCTCTGACTTCAAAGTGAGAGGTTTTATCTGAGAATCTGGGGATGTGGATGGAAAGGCTTTTTCTTAGCACACAACAAAATAATAATATCTCTAAATAAACTGTGCAAATATTTCAGAATATATCAGATTTAGCAAAGCACAAATTAAACACATTTCTTTGTAACTCTGAAGTGTAGTGGAAACAAATGTTTTAATTCGATCAAAACAAATCTATACACTAGGTGATGTCATTCCCACACATTATCACATGTGCGCTGTGTAGTTTTAGCAGTAAAACTATATGTTTGTGCAAATGTAATGATCATTTCAATTGAAAATGTGTTGTCTTTAATGGCATGCATACACTACTCTATCCCACTTTTGGCCCGTCCACTCTATGCTGCTCCAATCCATGACACTCTACAATGCTCCACTCTGTGCCATTCTGTGCCACTCCACTCTAAGACACAGCTCTATGCCAGTCTACTCTACGACACTTACTGTATGACAGTCCACTCTATGACACTCCTCTCTACGACACTCCACTCTACGATATCCCATGACCCTCTACAACACTCCATGACACCACCGAACACATTAAGCCACTCTACACCACTCCACACCACTTTACTCCACTCTACAACATTCCACTCTATGACACTTTACTCCGCTTTGCTCTACACCACTCTACTCTACTCCACTCAACTCCCTTCCACTCCAATCCACTCCACAACACTTTATTCCACTCTATGGCACTGTACTCCACTCCTCGCTACGCCACTCTATGACACTCCACTCTACCCCCTCCCCTCTACTCGACCCTACTCCACTCTATGATACTCTACTCCACAATGTGCCACTCTGGGCCACTCTGCCACTTATCTCTAAGCCACTCCACTCTATGCCACTCCACTCTACACCACTCAATGACTCTGCTCTACTTTTCAACACTCCACTCTAGGACACTCTACTCTCTGACACACCACTCTATGACACCTTATGGCACTCTACTCTACTCTATGCCACTTTACTCCACTCTACGCCACTCCACTCTATGACATTCTACGCCACTCCACTCTACGCCACTCTACTCTGAGACACTCTACGCCACTCCAGTCTACGCCACTTCACTATATGACATTCCACTCTGACACTCCACTGTACGACACTCCACTCTATGATACCCCATGACACTCTACAACACTCTACGACACTCCACAGAACTTTATGACACTCTACACCACTCCACACCACTTCACTCTACAGCATTCCACTCTGACACTTCAGTCCACTCCACTCCACTCTATGACACTTTACTCCACTTTACCCCACTCTATGACACTTAATTCCACTCTACACTACACCACTCTATGACACTCTACTTGACTCTGTACCCCTCCACTCTACGCCCCACCACTTTATGCCACTCCACAATGTTCTTAACCACTCCACTCTACGCCATTCCAATCTACACCACTCCACTTCACTATACTCCACTCTACGCCACTCCACTCCATGCCACTCCACTCTACTCTACGGCACTCTACCCCACGCAACTCTAGGCAACCCCATGCCACTCTACCACTTAACTCTAAGCCACTCTGCTCCACTCTAAACCACTCCACTCTACGCCACTCATCTCTATGCCACTCATCGACTCTCCTCCACTCTACGACACTCCACTCTATGACACAACACTCTATGACACCTTATGTCACTCTATGTCACTCTATGCCTCTCCACTCTAAGCCACTTTATTCCACTCTATGCCACTCCACTCTACGCACTTTAATCCACTCTACGCTATGTCACTCCACTCTATTCTATGACACTTTACTCAGCTCGACGATATGCCACTCTAAGCCCCTCCACTCTACGCCCCTCCACTCTGCACCCTCTGCTCTGTGACCCTCCATGCTATGACTCTCTATAACACTGTATTCCCCTCCACTCTACTCCTCTCCATTCTTTGCCCTTCCACTCTATACCCCTCCACTCTACGCTCCTCAATTCTATGCCCCCCACTCAATCTCCCTCCTCCCTATGCCCTTCCACTCTATGAACCTCCACTCTACACCACTCCACTCTACGCCTCTCCACTCTATGACACTCTATGACACTCTTCGACACTCTACACCACTCCACTCTATTACACTTTACTCAAATGTACTCAAAACTTTCACTCAATACCTCTTCATTCTACACCGATTCCACTCTATGCTCCTCCACTCTATGACACTCTGACACTATGATACTCTACACTACAACCCTTTACTCCACTCTACTCCACTCTACTCTTCGCCTCTCCACTCTATGCATCTTCACTCTAAGCCCCCTCCACTCTATGACGCTCAATGACCTCTGTGATACTCTGGGACACTCTACAACACTCCACTCTATGACACTTTACTTCACTTTATGCCACTTCACTCTAGGCCACTCTACTCCACTCTAAGGCACTGCACTCTATGACGCTTCACTCTACAACACTCCACTCCTCGACACACCACAACACTCTGCAACACTCCACCCTATGACATTTTACTTCACTCTACTCCACTCTATGCCACTTCACTCCAGGCCATTCTACTTCACTGTATGACACTGCACTCTACGACACTCCACTCTATGTCACTCCACCACACTCCACTCTATCGCAATCTATGACACTCCACTCTGCGACACTCCACTCTACAATACTCTGTTCTAATCTACTCCATTCTACTCCACGACACTCTACTCTATGACACTCTACAACACTGTACAACCTCCCACTCTATGATACTCTACTCAACTCTATGCCACTGCATAACCCTCTATGACACTCTACTTCACTCTACACTACTTCACTGTACACCAGTTTACTCTACTCTATGTAACTCCCTGTACATCACTCCACGTCACTTCAGTCCACTCTACGACACTCCATTCTACTGTATGACACACTATTCCACTCTACTGCACTACTCCGCTCTACACCACTCAACTCTATGCCACTCTATGCCACCCCATTGTATGATACTCTATGCCACTCCACTCTATGCCCCTCCACTCTACGACACTCTACTTGACTCTGTACCCCTCCACTCTACGCCCCACCACTTTATGCCACTCCACAATGTTCTTAACCACTCCACTCTACTCCACTTCACTATACTCCACTCTGCTTCACCCTACACCTTTCGACTCTACTTCACTCTACTCCACTCTAATCCACTTAACTCCATGACACTCCACTCTATGACATTCCACTCTACGCCACTTTACTCTCCTATACAACACTTTACTCCACTCTGTTATATCACTCCATTCTACCCATACAACACTTTACTCCACTCTAGACTACGACACTCTATGCCCCTCCAATCTGCACCCCTCCATTCTATGCCCCTTCACTCTATGTCCCTCTATTCTACACATCTCCTCTCTATGCCCCTCCACTCTATGACCCTGTACTCTATGTCCCTCTACTCTTCGCCCCTTCACTCTACGACACTCCATTGTACACCACTCTACGCCACTGCAATCTATAACACTACTCCACTCTATTAATGTCTTCCACTCTATGCCCATCTACTCTGTGCCCATCCCCACTATGACACTCTATGATGCTGTACGACACTACACAAAACTCTACAACACTCCACTTTACAACACTCTGTTTCACTCCATGACACTACGCCGTGCCACTCTACAACACTCTACTCTATGCCCCTCCACTCTATGCCCCTTCACTTTATGCCCCTCCACTGTACGACACTCCATAACACTCTGTGATACTCGGCACACCCTTCAGAACTCCAAGGCACTCTACGACACTCCACTCTATGAAATTTTACTTTATGCTACTCCACTCTATCCCTCTTCACTCCCGGCCACTCTCCCCCACTCTAAGACTGCACTCTTTGACACTTCATTCTATTTCACTTTACTCCTCAACACTCTATGACATATTTCACTTTACTCCTCAACACTCTATGACACTCCACGACTCTCTACAACACTCCACTCTATGACACTTTACTTCACTCGACTCCACTCTATGCCACTTCACTCTAGGCCACTTTACTCCACTGTAAGACACTGCGCTCTACGACACTCCACTCTATGACACTTCACTCCATGACACTCCTCTGTATTGCACTCTACGACAGTGCACTCCATGATACTCTACTCCAGTCTATGACACTCTACTCCACTCTACTCCACACTATGCTGTGACACTCTATCACTCTACGCCAGTCCACTCTACCACACTCTACTCCTCTCTATGCCACTGTATGAGCCTCTACTCCACTCTACTCCACTCTACTCAACACCTTCCACTCAACGCCAATCCATCCTACACCACTCCACTCTATGCTCCTCCTCCACTGTATGACACTCTTTCACACTCTATGGCACTATACGACACTCCACGAAACTCTATGACACTCCACTCTAGAACTCTCTATTCCACTCTGACACTAGGCCACTCCACTCTACTCTACGTCTCTCCACTCTATGCCCCTTCATTCTACAACCCCTCTACCCTATGACACTCCATGACACTCTGTGATGCTCTGGGACACGCTACGACACTCCACGACACTCTACAACACTCCACTCTATAACACTTTACTTCACTCTACTCCACTCTATGCCACCTAACTCCAGGCAACTTTACTCAACAGTACTACACTGGACTCTATGACACTCCACTCTATGGCTCTCCACTCCACGACACTCCACTGTTTGCACTCTATGACACTGCACTCTACGACACTCCACTCCAATCTACGACACTCTACTCCACTCCACGACACTCTAGTCCACGCTGCAACTGTATTACACTCTACGCCCCTCCACTCTTCCACACTCTACTCCTCTCTTTGCCACTACATGACCCTCTACGACACTGTACTCCACTCTACTCAGCGCCTTCCACTCTATTCCACTCCATTCTATGCCCCTCCATTCTATGCTCCTCCACTGTACGACACTCTTGGACACTCTATGGCACTGTATGACACTCCATGACACTCTACGACACCTCATGACACTCTACGACACTCCACTCTACAACTCTCTATTCCAGTCTGACACTAGGCAACTCCACTCTACAACACTTTACCCTACTCTACTCTACGTCTCTCTGCTCTATGCCTCTTTGCTCTACACCTCCTCCACTCTACGATGCTCCATGACTCTCTGTGATACTCTGGGACACTTTACAACACTGCACAACACTCCACGACACTCCACTCCATGACACTTTACTCCACTCTATGTCATTTCATTCTAGGACACTCTACTCGACTCTAAGACACTGCACTCTATTGCGCTTCACTCTATTACACCCTACTCCTCAACACTCTATGACACTCCACAACACTTCACTCTATGACACTTTACTTCACTCTACTCCATTCTATGCCACTTCATGCTAGACCACTCCACTCCATTGTATGACACTGCACTCTATGACACTCCACTCTTTGACACTTCACTCCATGACACTCCACCACACTCCACTCTATTGCACTCTATGACACTCCACTTTATGAAACTCTACACCACTCTAAGACACTCTGTCGCACTCTACTCCACTCTACGCTATGACACTCTATGCCCCTCCAATCTACAACACTCTATTTCACTCTCTGCCACTGCGGACCCTCTATAACACCCTACTCCACTCTACGCCAAACCACTATACACAAGTTTACTCTCCTCTACGTAGCTCCCTGTACACCACTCCATGCCATTTCACTCTACGACACACTATTCCACTCTGCTGCACTACTCAGCTCTACACCACTCAACTCTATGCCACTGTATGTCACCCCACTGTACGACACTCTATGCCACTCCACTCTACAACACTCTACTTTACTCTATGCCCCTCCTCTCTACAACACACTTCTCCACTCTGTGCACCTCCCCTCTACGACACTCTACTTGACTCTATATCCTTGCACTCTACACCCCACCACTCAAAGTCACTCTACACCACTCTACACCACTCCATTCTGCACCACTCCACTCTACACCACTCCACCCTACTCTACACCACTTCACTTCACTCTACTCCACTACGCTGTACTCCAATCTACTTCACTCTGCTCCACTCCACTGTACTCCACTCCACTTTACTCCATGATACTCTACTGTATCACATTCCACTCTGAGACACTCCATTCTACACCACTCTACGCCACTCCACTCTAAGACACTTTACTCCTCTCTACTCAACGCCTTTCACTCTATGCCCCTCCAATCTACACCCATCTACTCTATGGCCCTCCACTCCACGACCCTCTATGATACTGTACAACACTCCACAACACTTTACGACACTCCACTCTATAATACTCTATAATACTCTATTACACTCTAGACACAACACCACACTTTACTCCTCTCTACACTACTCCATTCTGCAACACTTTACGCCCCTCCATTCTTCGACATTCTACTCCACTCTATGACACTGCATGACCCTCTTCGCCACTCTATCCACTCAAATGTACCACAGTTTACTTTACTCAGTTCCCTGTAGACCACTTTACTCCACTCTATGACACTCCACTCTACTCTACAAAACACTACTCCACTCTACTGTACTACTACACTCAAACCACTGACTTTTACACTGCTCTATTCTGATTTTGTGAAAGAGTGGCCAATTGAGTTGCTAAAATAACAGCAATTTGACCAGCCATGTTTTCAACCAATCAGAATAGGCTCCTGTGTTAGGGTCATTCATTAGAGCTGTGAAGATACCTTGGGTCTTCCTTGACTGATTTTTATGTCTGATGTTTGAGACCTTTTGATTTTAATAATATGATTCATAAAATGCTTACATAGTTACTGGGGCTTTCTGTCAGCTCTTTCCGTCCATTTTTCTGTTGTTCCATTATTTACATTTTTGTTCCACCCACCACAGCATACAGCATGGAACATTAGGTCAACCTACTTCATTCACAGGCTTGCCTTGCTGTGAGTGGTATTGTGCTCTTGCACTATGTGCACTTATGCTGAAAAAGTCCCAGGGACTCCTAGACCAATGATCGTCAAATCACTCTGCTATCTTCTTTTTCTGGTTTTTTTTGTTTTTGGTAAGGACCATGTAATAGTGGCGTCTCTAGAAGTGAACTTTAAAGGGGGGCACTGTGACCACAGCTAAAAACAACAGGCCACCGACAAAGGTTATATGTGTGTGTATCTGTTTGGTTAAAAATGTTAAATCTGACACTGAAAGTGTGTATATCCCTTTATCTATATCTTTATATGCGTAGCAGATTGTTCACTTTTTTCTGGACCCTATTTTGCTAGATTTTAACCCTATTCATGTTTTCCCTGCTAAACTAAATAAAGTGCCCGTACTCCCTCTTGAAACATGGTTAAATTGGCTTACCCTAATTGATATATTTAACTTGTCTATAATTCCCTAGTGTATGATGTAGGCTTTGTACCCTGGGCTTGGAAGTTAAATGCCACCCGTGGACTGGAACACCCATGGTGCCATCCACAGGGTTGGCCTGCAAATCATGGTTTCAGGCCTACCATGTGTAGCCTGTCTGCAGCAGCCTAAAAACCTGCTGTCAAACCTGTCAAAATAACCTGTTGACAGGTAGGAAACCCTGCTTTTATATATTAATAAGTCACCCTTAATACACCTTGTAATCCACAAGGTAGGGTGACTGATATTTAAAAATGGAACATGTGCAAAATTAAAGTTGGCAAGTTCCTCCAGTGACTAGACCTAAACAACTATTTTCACTGGCAAGCTGCATCCTAAAATGTATAATCTTTTAATCTGTAACTTTTGAAAGAGAACAGATAAAATGGTATTTTAAGACTATTTTACGTATTTATTAAAAGTCTTAAAAGTCAACTTTATTGGTGAATTTAGATTTTTAATAAATGTTTAGAAAAAGTAACTTTTAGAAAGTTACTTGCATTAGCCTGCCAGCAGGTTCCACGCAAGTGCATGACCTTAGTGAGGTGTGAAAACTGCTCCCAGAGCAGAACCATGGCTTGGCCCTGGTGACAAGATGGACTGGGGGAGGGACATTTGATTCCTATCAGCCCAGGGGGATACCTGGAGTAGACCCAGGAGCATCATTAATTTGTAAGGGTCAGAGGTGAGACCTGCCCGTTCACAGTTTGGTGTAATGAGAGATCTAACGAAGTAAAGGTCTTTGTCCCCAAGGCCCATACTAGTCAGACAGGCTCCGAACCCAGTGGGAGGGAAGCTACTTCAAGAACTGTTTTGGAGTGGGCACAGGGGAGAGGACAATTCATTTCCCTAGCAAGACATCTGGGTTTTCACAGGATCTCTGCACAAGGGAGATAGGGTTCCTCCATCTTGGATTTTGGGAGTGAGGAGCACTGTGGGATTGTTTGCAGCAAGGCAAACAGGATGTGCTGAACATAAGGAGAGTATTTCCCATAGGAACATTTTCCCAGTTGCTTAGGGACTGTCCAGGAGTAACCCTCACCCTCTGGCTAGTGTAAACTATAAATGGGGCACCCAAGGAACCCTCCTCATGACACTTTCTAATGATACATCTACCTGCAGATTCCTCACCTTTTGAATATCCCAGTGCACCAGCATTCCACTGAAATTTTCCTGACAGCTCTCCCATGTCGACAAGGGTGTCATGATGTCATTGGCTCTACACACGGCACCGCGTGATGACCCTGGAGCCATAAGAAGCCCTCGTCAGGTGTGCTGACGTCAGTTCCTTTTTTTCTGTGTCTTCAAGATGTAATGGTTTTCTGATAAGCTCTCCAGAATGGTAGAAGTCTTTTGATGTTTTTTCCGGGATTGCAACAGAGTTTTGGGGAAAAATTCTCCACCTAGGAAGTCTGAGTTCAAGCCTTGTAGAGGGTGTGAGGGTCAGATGCCTATCATTGACCCTCATGTTGATTTTCTTTGGTGCTTCAGTTTGGACCACAAAGTCAATGCTTGTTTTTCATGCCAGAAGATGATCCTCAAGGCACTGAAAGAAAGAGAGGCGAAACTATTCATGGCCAGGGCGAGTCTCTTCCTCGTTCGAACTCACCGTCTCCCCATTACTCCAAGTTGGTAAGAAGAAAGCGTAAGAAAAAGAGGTGTCATGGTCCCAACATTTTTTTTATTTTTTATTTTTTTCATTTTTTTAAATGCAGATTTATATAGCGCAAACTCGACCCGAAGGTATTAGAGCGCTTTACATGAGCACCGGTTACGTTACACAAGGACACATTCAGGCACGGGGAGATTAAGTGATTTGCCCAGAATCACAGGATGTGGACGCGACCCCGAGGCTCAAACCTTGGTTTCCAGCACCAAAGTCGGCAATCTAGCCGACGGACCACATCCTCTCCCCAACATCGTTCTACAAGAGGCAAATCTCCGAAGTCTGTATCCCCACATCCGATGTAGCATGAAGATCGAGTTGAGGTTAATCCGGTGGCATCTCCAGTGACCTTTCCTGCATCACCTTCGAGTCTGAGGCCGCCAACGACTTCGCCTGGACGTCCTGATCCAGTGTCAGAGGTGAAACCAGTGCCTCCTCCTCTACGACAGGAGCTGGAGTTTCCAGCCTTCCCTGCTCCAGAGGCGGACCATTCTAATTTTCTAAAAACTGTGTTCAACATTTTCAATAGGGCGATGACTCCATCTGGTGCGCTTGCGGGCCCCATGGGTCCGCTAACAAATTCCTTGGTAGTATTTCTGGTACATTAACAGCAGGCACCCTTTATGCCTTTTTGCTTGAAATCTATTTTTATTATTTTTTCACATTTGTGTACATACTTATAACATCTACATTGTAGGCAATAATCTTACAAACATATCACGTCCTGACAGGTCAAATAGTGCCTATCCTTGCTCGAAAGGACCACAAAGCCCTAACCGGGCCTAATAGCCTGGTGGTGTTAGATTCGTTCATGGATGAACATGCTGGGCGTCATTAAGTAGCAGAGGTAAATAAAATGTTTTTTTCTGTCAAGATCTGTTTCACCAGAATGCAACAAAAAAAGGAAACTGGGAACAACAAGGTGAGGGCGAAAAGGGGGAAAGGTTGGGGGGGAGAGAATTCCCATAAAGATATCGCTTGGGGACGCACCCCAACCCTGATTTGTTGTGTGCGCTAGGATTAGTGATGGCAGGGGGGAAGGAGAACGAAGCAGGGATGGTATGTCATTGGCATGACCAGCTTCAATCTGGGAGGTCTGCCCCTCGCGGAAGTATAGAGGCTTCGAATAATTGAAGGGCCCGTAGGCGAGGAGGGAAGTAGCGGGAGTGTTCTAGTTTAGGTAGGTGTTGTACTAGGGGTTGCCATATTTGCGTGAATTTAGTGTCAGAGTGCGCAATGCGACTGGACAGGAGCTCCATTGCCATTGTGTGCCAGAGACGGGTGAGCTACGCCGAAGACGGCAAGGTCAGGGATTTTTTCCAGTGCAGAGCAATGACCTGCTTCGCCGCCCCTAGCATATGGAGGATTAAACGCCAAACCGAATGGGTCATAGCTTTGAGAGTTTGAGGTCGGAGCCCGAGAACCATTATCTTTGGCATGCTCAGGATAGGGAACCCCACTATATCTTTGATGTGGCTCAGCACCTCCTACCAAAAGAGCGTCAGCAATGGGCAGGACCACCAAATGTGTATGAATGAACCAGTGTCCGCGTTACAGTGCCAACATAGGGGTGAGGAGGTGGGGAACATTTTCTGGAGGCGGAGTGGAGTGTAGTACCAACAGGTCATAACTTTATATGCCGTCTCTTGTTCCGTGATGCTTTTGTATGTATTGGGGATGTCTCTCCACAGCTGTTCCCATTGTTCCAGAGGGGCATCTTCTGCAACATCAGTATGCCATTTCTGTTGATAGGGGTGAGGGGGCAGAGGGTTAGAGTGCTGCAGAACCTGGTAAGTGTGTGAGATCAAGCCTTGCGAGCCGTCAAAGGAGCGTACTAGCGTCTCGAATGAGGTAAGTTTGTGCGTGGCACCCTGCTTATTTAGGGGTGTATGTAACCAGTGCTGAATTTGATAATATTGCAAATGTGCCGTGGCTGGAAGATGGAATTCCTGTCTGCAATGGTTGAAAGATTTGAAGGCATCTCCCTCAAAGAGGTCAGCAATCGTACGACATTCTCCTCTTACCCAAGCCTGGAAAGAACTAGGCTGTAGAGCAGGGGGAAAGCCAGGATTGCGGGCAAGAGACGTATTGGGGGAGGTGAAGGAAGTGAGACCTCGGCTAATCGCTACTCTATCCCATATATCCAGGACCATTCTAGTTGGGGTGTCTGGTGTAGGCACTGCGCGGCTTAGCTCTTTTTGGAGCCAGGCCTAGTCCCACAATGGATGGCACGCCACTGCTCTATCCGTATGAAACCAATGTTTCTGCCTTTCTCGAACCACCCACTCCGAAATAAAACGCAGGTGTGCCGCCCAGTAGTAAATGAGAAAGTTGGGGCAGGCAAGTCCCCCTCGGTCTTTTGGCAACATTAAGAGCCTGTTGGAAAATTTTGGTCTTCCCTTGCCCCAAATGAAGGCATTGACCTCTTTCTGGAGGCTTACAATATCCCCTTGGGGAATGGGTGGCAGGAGTGTTTAGAAGAGATATAGGACCTTGGGCAAGATGGACATTTTAACCGCATTAAGGCGGCCAAGCCATGATATGGGAAGAGATTTCCATACGGAGCGTCTGCATTCTGGCCAGTTTGCCTGAGTCCATGTTTCCAGCGTGGCCATGATATTGAGGCCCAGGTATCGAATAGCTTGGTGAGCCCACTGAAACGGGGTACGAGCGCGAAGCTCGACAACCTCTTGAGGGGAAAGAGTGAGATTCAATGCCTGCGATTTACTTACATTAATCTTCAGTCCCGAGATGCGTTCAAAATGAGAAAGCACAGTGAGGAGTGCAGGAAGGGAGCTCTCGGGGTCAGTTAGAGTAAGAAGTAGGTTGTCCGCGAATAGTGCCACCTTATGTTCATCCTTTCCGAATGGTATGCCCTTGATTGCCGCCGACTGGCGTATGGTGATCGCTAGGGGCTCTACAGCCAAAGATAAGACTAGAGGGGACAAGGGGCACCCCTGACGAGTACCCCTGAGAATCTGGAAGGGAGGGGCCAATAGCCAGTTGACTCTAATTTGTGCCGATGGGGCAATATAGGATGCCATAATACGAGATACCATGACCGGGCCCAATCCGATCCTCCATAGTACCGCTCTGAGAAAGGTCCATTCAACCCGGTCGAACGCTATCTCAGTGTCAAGAGAAAGCAAAAATGCTGGGATACTGCGCCGCTGGACCTTTTCCACCAGATGGGCAATCCGCCAAATGTTATCTGCCCCCTGACGTTGGTGTATAAAACCTGCCTGATCTGGGTCTACCAAGCTTGGGATGAATGGTGCCAGGCGCTGTGCCAGAATTTTGGTATATAGTTTGGCATCCAAGTTAAAGAGAGAAATGGGGCGGTAGGAGGCGCAGGACGTCGGGTATTTTTCTGGCTTAGGGATAAGCCTTATCTCTGCCCTAGACATGGTTGGGGTTACACTAGTGGTATCGGAGAAAGATTTAAATAACCAGAGTAAAGGAGCCTGCAGCTGGGGGAGGAACAAGCGATAGAAAGAGATCGTGACCATCAGGGCCAGGTGACTTACCCGGCGGGAAGATTTTCAATGCTTTTTGAAGTTCTTCTAGGGTGATCTGATCTTCCAATTGCTGGGCATGGGAAGGGTCAAGTGGTGGCCATGTACAAGAGGCAAGAAATGACTCAATCTCTTTTTGGACATTTTCGCCGTGGCTATAAAGAGCTGAGAAGAAGGTGCCAAATGACTGTTGTTTGTCTGCTTCCGAGGTAGCCCATGTGCCCTCATTAGTCCCTACTCTAGCAATGTGATTGCGAGAGATATGCATTCAGAGTCGACGGGCCAGTAAGGAGCCAACCTTATTGCCCCCTTCATAATATTTTTGCTTCAGGGCGAGGAGAGAGTGTTCTACTTTATTTACACAGATCGTTTTAAGTTGGCCACGAAGAGAGGCCAGCCGCTTTTGACGTTGCCTCGACAACGTTGCATGATCGTGACGCTCAAGTGCCCTAATATCTCTGGTGAGGCCCGCCTCTACCAAACGAGATTCCCTTGTTTGGGTGATTGATATGGAGGTAATGACGCCTCGAATGGTTGCCTTAAAGGCATCCCGGAGGGCATGGCCGCTGGTGCCAGGGAGATTGTTCATTTCAAAGTACGTTTGAATTGCCTGCCGTAATTCTGCTACATTGACTTGGTCTCATAGAATATGTAGGGGGAGCCTCCAATGTGGCAGGGAGTGGGAAATCGCACCCATGTCTCCCAGGGTGATCTCCAGGTGGGCTTGATATGATATAGATATGTCAGATATTTTCGCCGATACCAGCGACCGAGTGAGTGACTGGGATATAAAAAAGTAATCTATATGGGAATATGAGCGGTGGACATGAGAGAAAAGGGTGTAGTCTCTCGCATCTGGTTCTGTGTACCGCCACACGTCCACTAGGCCCAAGGCCCCAATATCCTGCTTAAGCGCTGCAGACTTAGCCCCCGTGCCCTGGAAGGAGGTCAAACTAAGATCGAGGAGGGAGTCCCAGACTAAGTTAAAGTCTCCCCCAACAAGCAGCAGGCCCACCTCCCGGTAGGCCAGGTCTTTAAGTAGGTTCCTGATATATCTGTCCTGGGAATGATTGGGGGCATAAATGTTGATCAGTGTGAGGGGCCTGTTATTAAGTCGTACCTTAAGCGTCACGTATCGCCCCTCTTTGCCTCATACTATTCGAAGTCCCTGTAAGTGCACGCCCACTTTAAAAAGGACAGCCACCCCCGCTGTTTGGATACTGAAGACGCCCAAATTTGAGTCGGATATTTAGGGTGTGAAATGCGCTAGGTGTCTGCTTGTAGGAGATGAGTCTCCTGGAGGAAGACAATGTCAGGGTCCTGAATCAAGAAGTAACGCCAAACCTGTCGCCACTTGCTGGGGGCATTAAGCCCTTTCACGTTAAGCGAAAGACATTTAATCTGTGCCATAGTTGTTTATGGGTGAAGAAGTGTACCGCCCAATGTGGAGCTCCCTCTGCCGTCAACGGCGACACCCCCTTCCCGATTAAAGATGCGCGCTGTCAGGGTGTGGGATATGCAAGAAAACATGTCAGTTAGAGCCGCTCCATGTATGATGCCCCGGGTAGAGGTATGTATCATCTGAGTAGAAGAGGCAAGACGATAGTTAAGAGTGATTTCCACCACCCCCAGGGAACTCGAAGGGAAGGAAGGGGAGAAAAGGGAGAGAAATAACCAAAACGGACATAAAAGAGGCCAACCGGGCCACAATAGTCCATTCCAGTCTTGGAGCATCCCTTTGGTATAAACCAGGGCGACTCTGAGGAAGTCACTCCTCGTGGGGACCGGTTGAATGGCGGGGGTGCCATCATGATCGAGCTGTTAGCCGCGGTCTCCCTACCCAACGACCGGCCCATGCTGCAGAGTCAAGGAGGGGGTGAAAGCTCCCCCCAGGAAGTAGGGACCCCCTACAACAAAACCAGGCACAAAGGCGGCCAGGGCGAGGACCGCAGAGCGTGCATAAAAAGGCAGTAAGTTCTGTATGAGGCCTTTCCTGGATGACCTGTTGCAAATACACAGTGGTAGAGTGATCAATGGAACCACCGGGCATTAGGAGTCACCGTGTGTGAATGCACAGCTTCCGGAATCCCAGGGCACCCAAGAGGCCAAGTTCCTGTGCCTAAGACGCGGCGATGGAGGGAGGGCTAGAGGCTGGCGGGGAGCGCCCCGGGGACTGTGCGCCATCCATGGATTTAAGGTGTTGTTTGATGTCTTGCTTGGCCTGCTGTGACAGTTCACTTGCTCTTCGCGCCCGAATGCGAGGACTAGGTACTGTTGTCCATTCCGGTCGCAGTGGCGCCCTAGACTGGGGGAGTCCAGAGCTCGGGCTGGGAGGGTGGGATTCCGTCTTGAGTTGGAGTATCTGTTAGGCTTCCTTAAGGAATCTAAGCGATTTGCGCTTGCCCTCCCATGTGAAAATTAAGGCAAATGGATGGTCCCACTGGTATTTGATTTTCAATTCCCTCAATTTGTCAGGCTTAAATTCTCTGCGCCTTCGCAGTGTAACGGGAGCAAGATCCTGGAAAATTGGAATGTGATGTCCGCCATACATCAAGTCGGTCTTTTCCCTGGCCGCACGGAGGATTGCCTCCTTCTCAGTTAAGAAGTGCACCCGGGTTAGGATGTCTGGGACCAGGCTTGTGTTTCCGCGAGGGACTACTACGTGGTGCGCCCTGTCCAGTGATGGAGGGGAGGAATCATCATCACCCCTGACCGCCTGGAGGAGGTCTGCCATGAAGGTAATTATGTCCTGTCCCTGCGTGCCCTGAGAGACTCCCCAGATGTGAAGGTTGTTCCTCCGACTCCTGTTTTCCAGGTCTTCCTGTTTGATTTGTAGTCCAATATACTGTTCTTCAAGCACCGTCATGCGGCACAATAGCTCTTCCTGGACCTCTGTTCATGTGTCGAGTGTTCGCTCGAGGTCGACTACTCTGCCCCCAATGTCTGTCACATCGCGCCGGATGTCATGCAGGCATGTTTTGGACTAGGTTTTGAGTGAGCCAATCTCTGCCTTTATCTCTTGGTGAAAGTTGGTCATGAAGGCCTGCATGAGGGGGCTTGTCTGAGGACCCTCAGGGGATGTCGCCATTGTGGGGATTTGCTGGACCGCCGCTGCGGAAGGCGGTTTTAACCACATTGATGTTACTGTTGTTCCCTTAGAGGGACCTGGGGCGGTATCCTTTCCCGCCTTAGTGCGGGGCATGATTCCCCGGAGAAACCCTTTTCCAGTGCACCCCACTCGGGGGACCAAGACCCAGGTAGATGGCCCAGGGAGGGCAGTTGAGACACCTTTGGGGCTGGACCCAACAGAGCACCAGTGTCCCCCAGTGTAGGAACGCCAGCCGTGATGTCACAAGGCTCACCGTATTCTGAAGTCGGCGGGACCCGGAGTCACCAGGATGTCGAGCTCAGCCCCAGACCCGCGCAGCAGACTGCTGGGGGGGTGCACTCTCGCTGCCTGAAACGACAGCCGAACCCTCCACCAACACTCAAGGTGGGGGGGAGGTCACCCCCACAACCAGACCTCGATTTCTCTCCTCCCAGCCGGGAGCACCGAGGGGCCTAAGAGGTTCAGCCCCGGTCTATTGCCTCCAGGCCAAGATGGTCAAAGGGGTAGTTAAACAAGTCCCCCCCCTCAGGCAGAAGTTCCACTGAAGGATGAACACAGAGGGGATGGGGCACAGGAATAGGGTCAGGCTCGCTGCCCGATTGCACAGCCGGTTGCCTCAACCCCCCTCAGCATAGACAGCTGCACCCCCGCTGTCCAGGTGCCCACTCCAGGCCTCACCTCTTGCCTCCCAAGGCGCTGTCTCGCTCGAGTCTCTGGTCCCCGCGCGATGCTCAGTGGGGTTCCGGCGGGGCCAGGCCGATCCTCCCCTGGCACTCTCGTTAGCGGGCTCGCCCGGAGCGGGAGCCCGCAGTGCAATGTCGACCCCACCCCAGAGCACCAAGGGATCTCTACAATCGCTCCATCGGGGGGCACCACGACAAGATGTGGGCAGTGCAGGCTGGGTGACTTTTCTTCCTCTCCCCCGGGAGAGATCCGGGCAGCAGATGTACAGGAGGGCCGCCAGATGACCCAACCGGCCCCAGGCGACGGGGGCCCCTGCAGATGACGGGCCGGCCTCGTGAAGCCATGTCCCCACTGCAGTCCTCGGGCGCGAGTGTCCTCTCAGCACTCCAGGTAGGAGGGCCCTGCTGGGAGCCCAGCAGGTAAGGTCCGCCCTGGCCCCGTCGCCTGCAGGGAAGTCCACCTGGCTCCAGCTGGGCCCAGTGCCCAGGGATCACGAGGTAAGGGCTTTGGAGGTCCGTCCATGGCCTCCCAGTTCAGGTCCTCTGCCCTGGCCACCAGAAAGCACCACTCAGGGCCCCCACAATGGGGCTCTGGGTCTCAGTCGCACAGGCCTCTCCCGCAATGCCTAGGCCCAAGATGGCGGATCAAGTCGTTCCCCTCAGCCGTCCGCTATAGTCCGGCCTCCCTCTCGGGCCTGGAAAGCAGATCGTGCTTCGATAACGGGGCAGAAGGCTTACTGCATACTAGGTGGGGGTTTGCCAGTGCTTTCGGGGTCCCATTGGCAATATATTCATCGGGCCGGTCGTGGAGGATGGAGACACCACAAGGTGTATCCTACTCCATCAGAGTCTTGGCCATGCCCCCCTCTCTTTATGCCTTTTATGCCGATGGCCCAGATTTCCTGATCAACTCCGGCCCCGAGGAAGGCAACTCTATCTGCAGTAGTTGCTCCACAGATTGCACCGGATGTGCCTTCTCTGACATTGGATGGATCTGTTCCGGCGTCACATGATTCAACTCCAGTGCTGTTTGCCTCTCCGGCTGAAGTCACCAGCGATGTTGCCGACGTGGCCAACGCTGGTGCTAGCATCAATGATGCAAATATGGAAGTCGAAGCATAGATATCGAAGGGAGGCTCAGAGACTTCTTGAGGAGGAGCATTACTTTTTTGGTGAAAAAGGGTCTCCAGAACTGGAAGAGGGAGAGATTGTGTCTCTGGATCCGGACTTTAAGGGGTTATCAGAGGCAAATGGTTTAGACACTTCCCTGGAATGGGAATTATTGTCACCAAAAGACATTCCTCCACCGGAAGTTACATCTTACCATTCAGGCACTAGGCAGGCTGCTGACATGTTGGCGCTGCCACTTCCATTTACTGAACTGAACTGAGAGGGTGTGGTCTCACGGCTAGACTGCCGACTTTGGAGCTGGGAAACCGAGCCTCGGGGTCGACTCCACATCCTGTGATTCTGGGCAAATCACTTAATCTCCCCCTGCCTACCAAAAAACAGCAAAAAAAATGAATGTGTCCTTGTGTAACGTAACTGGTGCTCATGTAGAGCATTCCAATACCTTCGGGTCGAGTACGCGCTATATAAATCTACAAAAAAAAAAAACCTGCAATCTAACTTGCTTACAGAAGTCATTCATTCTACTACATTATCTTCGGAGCCTTTACTGCCTTTCAGTGAGGCGTAGACAGAACCAGTGTTCGAAATTTGGCAGAAACCTATGTCATCCTCTGCGGTCGGTAGGCCAGTTGCAAGGACACCCACTCTTTTTGTCCTCTCACCCTTCACCTGAAACTTTGGTCGTAAAAGCTTCCTGTTCATCAGAACTGACTCCTGAGTCTTTTTGTTCATTCCCAGGGGATAGGGAGTAAAAACAAATGGAGCAGTTGGCATAGAAAGTGTTTTCCTCAGGCAGCATGGCATTAAAGTCCACTAACGCAACCTGCTTGTTGGGATGATATATACATGCTTTGATGGATTTGGATAAAACAGTGAACCCAAAACTGCCCCATGATGTTCGGGGACAATTTAATGAGCTTCTGAATGATGGTCTAGCTGTAGCCTGGCAAGTCCTACAGTCTGGGTTGGATTTCATTGATTCAATGGCTAGAGTGATAGGGACTAAAGTCACTTCAAGGAGGCATGCATGGATGAGAGGATCTGATCCCTATGGATGTGCAAAATACCGTCATGAATTTGCCCTTCAATGGGTCAAGACTGTTTGGTGCCAAAGCAGATTGTACCTTGAAAAGGTTTAAAGACATCTAGGCAACAGCTAGATCTTTGGGCCTTCAATATCAGCAAAGAATCAAAGTTAACCACTCCCTTGCAACCAGTACCCGGTCGCAATTGGAGTGCCTCAAGATTTCACACTCTCGCCCACGCTTTTCAACCTATTCATGGAACCACTCTCCGAAATTCTGAACCACTCTAACATTCAATACCATATGTATGCTGATTACACTCAATTGTATTTGAAAATCTCTTCGCCAGAGGACATAAAAACTCTAAACTGTGCGCTGCTAAAAACTTAACAATGGTTAACTCATAATCATCTTTTGCTAAATACTCTCAAGACAGAATTCCTCCTGATTGCCCTCCACAATCACTCTGCACCCACTCAAGACTGGCTCAAACAACTTACAGCGCTCAACTGCGCCCCTCATGTTGTTGACTCTGCAAGATCTTTAGGCATAACTCTGGACAAACACCTGAATAAGCAAGATCACATCAGTGCAAATATAAGGGGAGCCAATAATCAGCTCAACACATTAAGGAAAATCCATCCATTCTTGCCTTTTGAGGACATTCAGTCCACAGTCCAATCCCTAGTTATCTCATGCTTGGAGTATTGATTGGTGACCCTAGCTGGGCTACCTAAAGCTAGATTGGCACCTCTAATAGCCACTCTGAACTCGTCGGCTAGACTCATCACTAGTTCCAGGAAACATGACCACATCACTCCAGACCTAATTCAACTGAACTGGCTGTCTATCGAAGCAAGGATCCGTTTCAAGATAGCTTGCCTGACGCACAAAGCTATTCACTAAAACACCCCTGTTTACCTGGCAAAAACACTTGAACTATCGTGCTCGAATCGGACCCTAAGAAGCTCTAACACCCTACTGTTGAAACCTCCCATATTCAAAAAGAAAAGAACCTACAATAGTGCTTTCTCTGGTCTTGCGCCAAGAATATGGAACGCTCTTCCTCCCGAGATCAGATCAAACCACTATACCGCCTCATTCAAAAAACATGTCAAATGGTTACTCCTGAATGATCATCTACAGCAATAGTCCCGTCGCTATCTTAACTTACTTTTATTTCCTGTTGACACTCTGATATTTATGTTCAAAAGTTTTAATTTTGTCTCTTCACGTGCCCTATGGGATTTGATGCTCTTCTGGAACTTTACATGTCCCACAAGATGATTGTTACTGTGGTTCACCATTGTAATTTTCTCTTTCCATGTGCTCCATATGACTTTGCTGCTTTTCTGGTACCTCACATGTCCCTTTATGATGTTGTATTCATGCTTTTACCTCCTTCCACTTTCGCTCCTTTGTACAGTGCTCTGATACCTGTGCGGGTCATGTTTGCGCTTTATAAAACTTTTCAAATAAATAATAAATAAATAAATATGGATTACAGACAGTTTAGGAGGTTTCGTGATTTTGGCAGGAACTTCTCCTTTTGTGGGAGGACGGGGATCCCAGTTTCTACAATGGTGGAGATCCATAACATCAGATCAGTGGGTTTTAAATATTGTAGAAAAGGGGTGTGCCCTACCTTTCCAGGAATTTCCACCACCCATTCTGCCACAACAAAGTTTATTTTCAGAAGACCATCTTCAGCTCCTCCAACAGGAGATCCAATCCTTCCTTCAAAAGGGTGCAGTGCAGTTGGTTCCAGAGCAGGAATGGGGTCAGGGATGCTATTCCTGTTATTTCCTGATTCCCAAAAAGGACGGTCGCTTGCATCTGATCCTAGACCTCATGATTTTGAATTGGTTCCTCAAGCAGGAGTACTACAAAATGCTGACCCTAGCACAGGTGCTTCTTGCACTGGAGAAAGAAGATTGGATGGTCTCAATAGATTTGCAGGATGCGTATTTTTTTACATTCCCATTCTGCAATCACACAGGAAGTATCTCTGCTTCAAGGTGGGATCACAACACTATTAGTTTGCGGGCCTCCCGTCTGGACTTACTTCTGCACTTCAAGTCTTTACGAAGGTGATGGCAGTGGTTGCATCTCAGAAGGTAGGGAGTACCAGTATTCCCTTACCTAGACTATTGGTTAATCAGAGTCAAGTCTCCAGAGTTGGTGTTACATCACTTGAAGTTGACAACTCAGTGGTTGTATAACCTGGGCTTTTCCATCAAAAAGCCCAAATCTCCCCTGTTTATAGGGGCAGTACTGGGCACTACAGTGAACAAAGTCTTCCCTCCTCCTCAGAGGATTATGGACATTCAAGCTATGATTCAGATGTTTCAGAATTGAGCTATGGTTCCAGTCCAGAAGGTCTTGTGCCTGCTAGGTCTGATAGCCTTCTGCATTCTGTTAGTCACCCATGCACACTGGCAAATGAGGGCCGTCCGTGGTGCCTCCGCAGGCAGTGGTTTCAACATAACGGGGATCTCAAGGAGTCGGTCAAGATCTCCAGAGGCACTGCTTTGGTTCTTCAGTGGTAGGGTGTGTCCTGCAATTTGTCTCAAGGAAACCCATTTCACCCTCTTCCTCTGGTGCCACAGTTACAACGGAGGTCTCCACTCTAGGGTGTGGAGCTCATCTGAGGGATCTGAAGATCAAAGAACTTTGGTCACCAGAGGAACAGTTGTTGCACATCAATCTGTTGGAATTTCGGGCGATACATCTGACTCTCAAGGCCTTTCTCCCTTCCATGTTTGGTGAATCAGTGCAGGTCTTAACAGACAATACTACCGCAATGTGATACATAAACAAACAAGGGGGAGGAGGGTCGTATCTTCTCTGCAGAGAAGCTCTACGACTTTGGTCCTGGGCTCAGGGTCATCGAATTTGTGTCATAGCAAATCACTTGTCCGTAGTTCTCAACGTGTGTGTGGACTGTCTCAGTCAACATTTTTCAGCTGATCACAAGTGGCGCCTCCATTCGGAAGTGGTTCTTCACATTTTCTGGTTATGGGGGACCCCTCAGATAGACCTTTTTGCCACTCGGAAGAACAAACACTGGATGTCAGTCCACAGCCTCCAGTATCTGATGCGGGGGCATTGGGGGGTGCGTTTTAATTAGACTGGGGCTCCCACATTTACACATTTCCCCCATAACCTTGATTTCTCAGGTTCTGAGGAAGATTTGCATTGACCAGGCCCAAGTCATATTAATAGACCCAGATTGGCCATGAAGGGTGTGGTACACAGACCTTCTTCACTACTCCCTGTGCCCTCCGTTACATCTCCATCTCAGGGCAGACCTTCTCTCACAATCACAGGGGCAGGCTCTACACCTCAACCTCCAGATCATGCACCTAAATGCCTGGAGATTGAACGTGATAACCTGAGTTCTTTTTCACTTCCCTCTGATGTGGTGGATGTTATTTTATCATCCAGAAGACACTCCACCAAATCGATTTATGCTGACAGATGGCCTAAGTTTGTTGAGTGGTATAGTGAGAATTCTATAGAACCTTTAAAGGCCCATTCGTCAGATATTTTGCGTTTTGCTCTTCTTGGTGCAGCAAGGCTGTGCAGTTGCAATGGTTAAGGGCTATTGGTCTGCCTTTTCAGCGTTTCTTTGTTTACCAGATCAGCCTTCTCTGCTTAAATCCCCTCTAGTTTTAAGGTTTATTAAGGGACTTACAAACAAATATCTTATCAGTCCGTTTATCATGCCTCAGTGGGACCTTAATTTAGTGCTTACTTATCTCATGTGCTCTCCATTTGAACCGTTACATAATTGTCCCTTAAGATTGCTTTCTTTTAAGGCAATTTGTTTTTGTTGCCATACATCTGCTAGACGAGTTAGCGAGTTGCAAGTGTTAAGACTTTCTTCACGATTTTCTACACTGATAAGTTGGTTGTCAGAGCCAGGGCTCTATTCCTGTCAAAGGTGGCTACTCCTTTCCACTTAGGTCAGTCCATCACTCTACCTACTTTCCATCTTCTTCCACATCCATCTAAATTGGAGGAAAGGCTTCGTCGATTGGACCCCAAAAGGGCTGTTAGCCTTTACGTGGACAGGACACATAATCTCATGCTGGATGATCAGCTGTTTGTAGGATACGTGGGCAAAATGAAAGGAAAAACAGTTCACAAACGTCAAGCTGAATCATTCTTTGTATTAAGACCTGCTACACCATGGCACACATTGTACCTCCAGAAGGTATTAAAGCTCATTCTACTAGAGCAAAGTTTTCTTCATCTGCTTTAGCTAGAGGTGTACCCAGTCACGGCTTCTGCCTGGAAGCAGCAGTGGGACGGGTGGAGTGAAAGGGCGAGGGGAGGGATCTGTTAAAAAAAAACACACTGTCTCCTGCGTCCTCTTCCTGGGAGAAACAGGAAGCAGGAAGCACCAGGGCTCCCACGCTCCCTGCAGCCAATCACAACGCTGCAACTATAACTCGTGCCCCGCAATGCACTGCTGATGACGTCTCATATTACATCACTGATGACATGGTCAGTGACATCACTGATGACATCACTGATGACATCTCAAATGACATCACTGATGACATCATCCAGAAACTGGGTGATTTTTAAAAGTTTAAGAATGTTCCTTATAGATACGCAAAGGTGTATTGAAGAATGAGTAGGTGTATGAGTGTCTGAATGGATGATTTAGTGGGTGCATGACTGACTGTTTAAGTGAGAGATTAAACACGTTTTAGTGAATGCATGGGTGAATGACTAATCTGTGTGAATGTCTGTATCAGTTTGTCAGTTGGTGTGTAAGTGGCTGCATGGGTTGGTGAGCAGCTACATGAGTGTCTATATGACTTAATGATTGGTTGTCTGATTACCTGTATGGGTGCCTGAGTGTCTGTGTTGTGTGACTCCTTCCATGGATGTGTGAGTGGGTGATTCAGTGGGTGTATGGGTTCATGAGTGCATCTACGAGGGCCTGTATGGGTGAGTGAGTGTGCGTATGGCTGTGTTAGTGAGTGAATGGATGTCTCAGTGGTATATCTGTGAGTAACTACATATTTGAAAGGCAGTATATGTGAAGGTTGGAGTATATAAGTGACTATATGTGAGAGTGAGTGATTGTGAGAGTGGCTGTATGGATGAGTGTGTTCTTGTGTCAGTGATTGTATAAGAGAGTAAGTATGTGTTAGTATCTGTATGAATAAGTGAGGTGGTGTGTGTATAACTGTATTGGTGAGCAAATGGCAGTGTGATTGAGTCTTTGGGTGACTGACTAGGTGTGTGAGTATCTCTGTGGATGAGTGGCAGTATGTGAGCGTCTGTATGGGTGTAGGAGTACATATATCAGAGGCTGTATTGATGAGTGACTGCGTGTATGAGTGACTGTATCGGTGAGTGAGTGGATGTGTGTAGACCTATGAATCAGTGAGTTGGTATGTACTAACTGGTATTGGTGTGTCTATGGTTTCGAGAATGGTAGTCTGTATTTTAGAGTGGGTGTATGAAAGGTTATATTAGGTGTGAGGAGGTGCGTCAGATATTAAGTAGATGATGTCATCAGTGATGTCATCAGTGATGTCAGTTGAGATGTCATCAGTGATGTCATCAGTGATGTCACTGAACATGTCATGAGTGATGTAATATGTGACGTCATCACCAGTGCATTGCGGGGGCGCGAGTTATAGTTCGCTCAACAAACTATAACGGCCGACTTTATCTGGTTTTGTACGAGTGAAATGCCAACTAACTATAACGTCCCTGAAACCTGTGGTTTTTTCAGTGAATTTCTAAGGTTTTTTAAATGCTAATTACTAACTATAACGTCCCTGAAACCTATGTTTTTTTTTTGTGAATTTCAAAGTTTTTTTAAATGCTAATTACTAACTATAAAGTCCCTGAAACCTATGGTTTTTTCAGTGAATTTCTAAGGTTTTATAAATGCTAATTACTAACTATAACATCCCTGAAACCTATTTTTTTTCAGTGAATTTCTAGGTTTTTTAAATGCTAATTTCTAACTACAACATAGTAGTTGCGTTTGCAGAGTGGTGCAGAAAGGGGGCTGGGCCTCCGACCAGCGCTCAGGAATTCCGCTGCGTAGGACTTACAGGAGGTACCAGGAGGGCTTCTTCGCCCCCAAAGTCCCTCAGGAGTAAAGTGGACTTCATCCCCAAACCCGTAGTGTGCCAGGAGGCGCGTTTGCAGAGTGGTGGAGAAAGGGGGCGTGGCCTCCAAAGACCTCTTAGCAATACTACTGTGTGGGACTTACTGGAGGTAACAGGAGGGGTAGTTGGCCCCCAAGGACGTCCTTGGGGGCTAACTACCCCTCCTATTACCTCCAGTAAGTCCCACACAGAAGCATTGGTAAGTTCTCAAAGCAGGCCACGCCCCCTTTGCCCACCAGTCTGCAAGCGCGCTCCCTGGCGTGCTCTTGGATGGGGATTAAAGTCCCCTATGATGCTGGGGGTCCTCAGAGGCCAACTAGCCTAGCCGACACCTCCAGTAAGCCCCTGATAGTGGGATTGCTGAGATGTGAACACAGGCCATGCCCCCTTTCTCCACCACTCTGCAAACACACTTCCTGGTGCGCTCTTGGTTGGGGAATGAAGTCCCCTTGCCTCCTGAGGGTCCCTGGGGGCCAACTATCCCTCCTGTTATCTCTAGTAAGCCCCACACAGCTGGATTGCTGAGAGTGGTCCGAGGCCACACCCCCTTTTTACAACACTCTGCAAACGCTCCTCCTGGCGCACTGCTGTTCGGGTGATTAAGTCCACTTTAGTCCAGAGGTCCATCGCCCCACCAGCAGTGCGCCAAGAGGTGCGTTTGCAAAGTGGAGTAAAAAGGGGCAAGGCCTCGGACCATCTCTCAGCAATCCCACTGTGTGGGGCTTACTGGAGGTACCTGGTGGGCTAGTTGGCCCCCAGGGACCCTCAGGATTCAAGGGGACTTAATACCCCAACTTAGAACGCGCCAGGAGGCGCGTTTGCAGAGTGGTGCAGGGAGGGGGCAGGGCCTCCGGCAAGATGCCGCCTTTTTTTTTTTTAAGGGGGGCTGTGTGGCCCCCCTTCTCTTAATTTTTTTTGGGCCATGGGTGTAGAAATAAAAACCTTCTTAGGGGTTCACTGATACATCTGGTCCTTAAGACCAACAAAGAAGAGATTGGCACGGAAGCTGTAATATCAAAAAACATGTTTTAATAACCTCAGATGAGGGAGATTGCGTCTTACGGTACCCGCAGGCCACTGTAGGAGGCATTCTAATGAGTGCAGAGAACAGGGTCCTTATATATGCATTTGTTATATAGTCAGCATAAAATCAAGGGGAGGTCCTAGCACATACAAGCATGCTTATTTACTTATATGGGTATACAAAATTTGCTTGCTCCACAAAGTGGGAGGGGAGACTAAACTGCTTACATCAGTAAGAATAGCCTGACAGTTCTATACTAGGAGCAGGTGCATTCTACCAGCTAGGCCCCTCTGAGCATGTGCAAGACTCTGGAAGGCTGCCAAGTACAAAATGGCTTTCAGCTCATGCTAACAGCGATTCCTGCAATCTTTAACAGATGATCCTTTTAGCATGAGCTAAAGACATTCCCATGATCTAGTAGAGACATAGAAAATATTTTGCACATTTTCTTCTCATAAATTCATCAATATCCTATGCTAGGTGGGCATTTACATTCTAAACATTTCATTAAGCAGGTATATATAAGGTATAAGCAGGAGTACAAAGGGAACAGAGCATTGGGTCATACAGGTAGCAGGAGAGAATAATGACTATTATCTCAAACAGAAATCTCAATATTTTTCCAACCCTAAGCAGAAAGCAAATACCAAAACCATCTAGTCTAATTCTAAGTTTCAGGGCTCTGATGTATTTCAGTGACTATCTATTTCAATTTCAGAATAGCCAACAGCACATACCTAATAAAAACATTTTCAATAGACTTTCTCAGTATATTTTATGATGGCTAAAGTATCAATTAATATACTTAAGGAAAGAGTAAAGTAACATGCTCAGATGAACTTTTCTCGTGCAGAATAAACATTACTCTTAAAAAAAATATTAATGCAGTCAGACATATTATTACAAAAACAATCCTTGCTCCGGGGGACCAGGAGGACCACACAAGGCCATTGGAATTAGGACAAGGAGCCGCAAAGGGCTGCTCCTCCTCAAAAATGGGACGACCAAAGGGGTACATTACTAACAAAAAAAAGAGTCCTTGGGAAATTGTAGTACAACCAACCAGAGGGGAGTCTTCTCCCTGTGTCCGTTTGAGCCTCACAGGCAGGCTCTTGTTGTTCCCACGGTGGAGCTGCACAACTCGCAACTCAAGAATCACGGAGAAGGAAAAGTCTTTCTTTCAGGATAGGGCAATCACCCCCCAGGGCAAATACCCTCAATGATCCTGTCCAGTGTCTCAGGCAGTGCACCAGTTTTCTTCACTTTAATCTAACAGGCACCAAGGGCACAGCACCTGTACCCTAAACTCAAGTCCTTCCCTAACTCCTGTATTGCACCTCTGGCGCACTGCTCTTTTGTTGGGGCCACAAATTGTAGCCAATATGCTCAGGCATCCCTTGATCAACAAACAAAGGCGTAGACTTGCATTCACTTGGGACCAGGACTCAAAAGCCTGAAGCAACCCTTGTTTCAAAGGGGGTCACCTCAAGCAAAAGCCTCCTTGCCGTCCTTGTCGTTCTGTGACTCTCTCAGCTGGGCATCAAAAACTGGATCCACACAAAGATTTCTCCATCCTGATTTGTAACCCCGTCTTTCGCCCAAGACAGTGGCAGGGGTACACACTTCACGTCCCAGTGCTTCCGCCTTCACTGAGGTCCTAGTTGCCAGCAACACCTGTGCTGGTTCCTTTTGTTTTGACTGCAAGCTGGACTGGCGCTGACTCCCAGGCTGGATCTCATGTCCGGGCCCCTCTGGCAATGGTTGTAAGGCAGCAAATATCTATTGGTGGACAGAACAAGAGGTCTTTAGACAAGGCACAGAAATAATCTAACAACAGAGAGGATAGTCTCAGAATACTTCCTTAGTCTTGGGGCGCCCCATACATTAGCAAGGCACCCAAGAACCACTTCATCTATCTGAGAGTAGAAAACCCTGGACCTATTGGCAAGTATAAAAGGAACGTTTTGGTGAACTGACAAGAGTAATACATCACCCAATCCCAAACAGCCAAGGAAGTCTGTGTTCATTTACTAAATTCTGAGGAAAAGAGAAAAACAATACAGACATACTCCAAATACTTACATTGGTGTATTCCTATATTACTAATCTGAAGAACCCTCAAGAAAAAGGAAATGTTCTACACTTTTACTCATAGATTTTACATTACTTGTACAGGACTGCAGACACTTGTAAAATAATTTCTCTTACATGTTATGCTTAGGACCATGCTCTCATGTTATAGGCGCAGCAGGAAAATCTAAAACTGCTAATTTAACAGGGATTCTTATTGCAAAAAGAACTAAACTTCAACATAGTGGGTACATTTTCTCCAGCAGAACATGTTATGACAAACAAACTCCTATAAAACAATATTTTCCTTCAAAATGTTTGCTAAGGATCACATGAGCGTCTTTCCTGCATTCTACTTTTCACGATCTGGACTATGCAACATCATTTTCAAAAGGAAAAAAACCCTATCTCCAGCTCTAATAAGGGCTGTCAGCTTATTGACAGAGACTAGCTAATAAAAGACTAGCAATGCCCTTGCAAAACTGTATAGAACATGAGAATAACATAAACAATAACAGTGTTGCCACCTGAGATTTTTGAACAGAAACCCCCACTATACAGTTCCCCTTAAAGATCAAATAAGGGAACATCAATCTGTTCTACTCATTCTTTCATACAGGATGGGCAGTAACATAGCTTATATGTTTCATCATTTTATTAATTCTAACAATTTTAAAACAGTATTACAGAATAGCCAATAACTGTCACATGGCCATTTCCTAGACAGCTTAGACAGACTCAAGAAAGAGTGAGAAAAAGAAGAGAGAAAACATAATTTTGCCTACCCTTAATTTGTAGAGGAGCTACCGTCCTTCCCCCATTTTGACAATAGGAAAACCTGAAACAGGTTTCACTTCTGTCAACACTTTCAACCCCTATTTGTAGCAACTGGGCACAAACAAACTTGTAGGAGATATCTTAGAAAGTGGCTATTCTCTGATTCAGCCTAACACAAGCACATTGAGTACTGTAGAAAGCGTTAGTAACCAATGTACCAATTCCTTGAGCAATTGTACTAGATTAACATGAGGGCGCATGAATGCAAACTAAAATCCATTTCCTCCTTATCGTAGCCCCTACACAGTATTCTTTAAACTAAAACCATTATTTTTATATACATGACAGATCAATGCTCAACTGAGGGCTGCTTTTCCTTCGTTTCATATGACTGCGCAAAACGTGTGTTTGCCAAAAATAGGAAGCAAAGCTTCTCATTCCTCTCTCTGCGCTGTCATCTCGTCTTTCAAAAACTTTTCAGAGGTCGAAGTGGCCAAGCAAACCTTACCCTTCACCCTGCTAAGTTGCTAAATGCAGAACTCCGACCTTTGACCCGTTCAGCAGCTGGTCATTTTTTTTGTGCAAGGCTTGCCATGCGGTTTTTGTAATTCAAAGCAACTCTAGAGAATCACAGTTGAAAGGCAGTCCTGTCCGGTCCGTTTGCCAGCAATTTAAAGGTAGGATAATAACGTCTGCTGGTTTCTGTATACTTATTTTCATTTGTGTACAGTGTGTGGTGTGCAGTCTAGTAATACAGAGGTCAGCTGTTTGTTCTATACTGGCATATGTATACTTTATTGAAGCCTGAGAGCAGGTTAAAAACTGCCCTGAGTGGTAGAACTGCTTGTAAAATTGTGAATTTTGCTCAATTTCGACTTTGGTGGTAGGGGCACTTAAAAATGAATATCCTACAATATTTTTGCATAATAGGAACCCCCAGAGTGTTCTCTAGATAGCCCAGGAATGGGAAATCAGAAATGTATAAGGTATACCCTTATAAAAATGAGGTTTGTACGGCTGGGTAAAGTGACATTTCACATTTAAGGTTCCTGCTATTACGGTACAGCACTGCTTAAATCCAACTTTGATGCTAGGAATTCACAGTATGATGATTAGGCTTTATAAAGATGAAAAAACGAATTTAAAGCATTTATTTTTAATAATATATATTTTTTCATATAATTAATTTTTTTTATTTTTATCAAACCAACCATTTTGATGATTCCACATTTGAAAAGCAAGCTTCATTCGTAGCCTATCATATTTAAACGCATTCATGTATAACCCTAAGCACAGAAGCCTTACTTGAAACATGAAAAGTCTGCGCCACTTTTTAAAGGACAGTTATCATTTAACATCAGAACCACAGAGGTACTTATGAAAAAAGGCATTAAGAAAGGAAATCCCTACTTTCAATTTTGTTCTCTGTTATCCAAAATAATGAAACTGGCTTTTTTGAAACTTTTAAAATAATGCAGGCCTTCATACCAGTTTTACACTGACTTAAAATTTCGCTGACTCAGCATTCCTGTCTGTGGCCATGATCAGGAATAGCCATATGCTATTTATGCAGCTGTTGTTTGTCAGCAGGCGTCGAATTTTCACGCCTTTCTCAGGAAAAAACCCCTTTATTATTTGAAATACCCTGACAGAGTTAAATCCCCATTTGCTGTGTCAAACAGTTTCTTTTCAGTTAGTCAGTTTAAACACAGCTGTTGGAAAGCTTTTTTCTCGGGTGCTGAAAGAAAAGCATGTCACAGTCTATTTAAAAACTGAGGCATTTCAATGCAGTCAAATCTATCTTTCTATAATGTGTATTTAGTTCAGCAACGACCAAATTCACTCAGATGATGTGCATGCCTTTTAATGTCTAATACAATGTATCTAAGGAAAATGCTGTAACGTTGTATTTTAGTCTATTGATTACAAAACACACAATTTTGTTTTTCTTCCTCTGTATGAGGCCTATTTTAATCCTATTGAATACGAATTCTAATTTTATCTTTAGCATTGTGGCAATTTGCACACATGTATAGTGTCTTACTCTGTCAATTTAATAGTAACATGCAGCTATTTAGCATATGTTATATAATTCATTTCTGGATTTTTATTTAATATGTAAGTAACTAAATGACAGTTTGCATAACAGAATGATGACAGCAAAAAAACATAAACAAACTCATTGAGCTCATTCCAGACATTTACAGAAGGGGGTCATACACTCAGAACACACAACACAGCGCGCTTAAAGCTAGCCATTCTTACACAAAGAGCGCAATCGCTATTTACTCACACAAGTATCACCAATGTCAAACCACATAGACATTGAAACACACATTTAACCCACAAATCAACACTTAGGACTTTAAGACAGCTTACAAATTGTACGCAAGACCAAACTATTTGTAAATACTAATTGTAAGTCATATTTACAAGAAGAGCTCTCAAAAGTAGCCCAAAAGACTGTTCCATGGTCAAGAAGCCAAAATACACCAAATTCGCCAGTTTTGGCTGGTAGAACACTCAAAAAGCGCTCTGCATATCACCACTTATGAATGTTACTAAGTGCGCAGATCCGGATCCGTTTTATGTACATATTTAGTTCCATGGGGTACTTAGTCACCAAGGAAGAAATATCTTTTTACTATACCTAAACCTATTTAGGTATCCCCTCTGAGGGAGTCAGCTGAGTACTTCCTAAATCCATATCGGTACCTCCAAGACAGCAACACTTTCTACGAAGTGTGCTAGAAGCAGGCATGTCAAGAATATTATAGCATATATAATATTATACTCCAAGTGACACTTAACACAATGTGTGCCGTTCAAGTTTTCAAAGTTAGAGAAAAATCTCCTCATTACCTGCCTTCATTTGCTGCAGCAAAACAAACAAACAAACCAAAATCTTGGCCAAGTCATTCCAAACAAAAGTGTTGCTCCAGCAACCTTACCAAACCAAAGTCTCCAGCTTCCAACTGCCAAGTTCTGAGTGACCTAACGGTCGTTTTAAAATACTCACGCCAAAGAAGTTCTCAGTCGGGAGCGGCAAACACTTGGAGGATCAGATCAGGAAGACCAGAAATATACTGGGCTGGAAGACAAACAATCTCCGTGCGCAGGGTACCTCCTCAGTAGATTCCTGTCCTGTACTCCTCAGTAGATTACTGTCTCCCTTCAAGACCACTCCCTTGGATAGCCGCTGCACCGATGAGGTCCACTTTCGGGCGCCATTTGTAGAAATAAAAACCTTCTTAGGGGTTCACTGATACATCTGGTCCTTAAGACCAACAAAGAAAAGATTGGCACGGAAGCTGTAATATCAAAAAACATGTTTTAATAACCTCAGATGAGGGAGATTGCGTCTTACGGTACCCGCAGGCCACTGTAGGAGGCATTCTAATGAGTGCAGAGAACAGGGTCCTTATATATGCATTTGTTATATAGTCAGCATAAAATCAAGGGGAGGTCCTAGCACATACAAGCATGCTTATTGACTAATATGGGTATACAAAATTTGCTTGCTCCACAAAGTGGGAGGGGAGACTAAACTGCTTACATCAGTAAGAATAGCCTGACAGTTCTATACTAGGAGCAGGTGCATTCTACCAGCTAGGCCCCTCTGAGCATGTGCAAGACTCTGGAAGAGGGAGAAAGCACATGGCGAGCACATGGCTAACTAAAATGGCTGCCAAGTACAAAATGGCTTTCAGCTCATGCTAACAGCGATTCCTGCAATCTTTAACATGGGGACCCTATCCCCCAGGGCCTGAGCCGTTTATTTATTTATTTTGTTTTTAAACGAGAAGGGGACAGTGCTCCCGCCCTGTCATTGCAAACTGCAATGTCCCGGGGGTGGGCACCCCAGGACATTGCTGGAGCCGGCCCTGGGAGGTGGCGGTCCCCAGGGCCATCTAGGGCTCCAGGAGGGGTGCCGCGCAGCCCCCCTCCCTTCGTGAAAATAGCCCCGGGGATGTGGTGGTCCCCGGGGCAGTGTGGGGGGCAGGGGCCCCCCCACACTTATTTATTTCAATTTAAGCCCCGGGGAGGTGGCGGTCCCCGGGCTTGGGGGGCCCGCGAGGCCCCCCGCCCCATAATACCAAATGCCCCAGGGAAGTATCTCTCAGAGTACACGAGTTAACGGGCTGCCTGGATCCCTCTCAGTCCGGGTTCCGACCCAACTTCAGAACGGAGTCAGCCCTGATTGCAGTCACGGACAACCTCAGGCACTCTTTGGATAATGGGCAAGCAGCACTACTGGTGCTGCTGGATCTGTCAGCAGCGTTTGACACGATATCCCATTCTATCCTACTCAATAGATTAAGCAATATCGGAGTTCAGGGCTCTGCTTACCAGTGGTTAGCCAGCTTTTTAACCCATCGAACCCAAACCATCAATGTTGGCACCTTTCGCTCCCAAACATCGGAGCTAACCAAAGGGGTGCCTCAGGGATCGTGCCTCAGTCCCACATTATTTAACATTTATGTGGCCCTCCCGGCGAATCTACTGAAGGACCTGGGTTTCGTCCCTATATCATATGCTGACGACACCCAGCTTCTAATGATGTTCGACAAAAACTCTCCCAACACTCAATCAACCTTTAGCGAAGGCATGATAGCTATATCAGCCTGGATGCGGAATAATTTTCTCCAACTGAATGCCAACAAAACAGAGATTATGCTGTTTGGAGATGCACCCCTTCTTTGGTCACCGGATTGGTGGCCCGCTGATCTGGGTGATGCCCCTGTCCCAAAAACAGTGGCAAAAAATCTAGGAGTTCATATAGACCAAAAACTAACGATGAAGGACCAAGTTATGACCACGGTGGGCTCCTGCTTCCACGCCGTAAGCCTCCTAAGAAGGGTTTTCCCTCTCCTCCCCATGAACGTTTGGAAAACTCTCCTTCAGGCATTGGTAATTAGTCGTTTAGACTATTGTAATGCCCTACTGGTTTCAGCCAATGAGTGCTCTCTGAACTGACTTCAGGTGGTCCAAAACACCGCAGCCCGCTTAGTCTCTAACTCTCCTGCTAGGACCCCCTCATTGCCTCTTCTCCAAAGTTTGCACTGGCTACCCGTCCGCAAGCGAATCCAATACAAGATCTGCTGCATAGTGCATAAGGCAATTCATGGTAATGGCCCCGGCTATCTAGCAAATAGACTCATACGCTACCTCCCTTCTAGAACTCTGCGATCTAGTTCTAAATCACTCCTTGTGGTTTCCCGTATAAAGAAATCCTGCATCGGGGGGAAATCTTTTTATTATCTGGCCCCTTCCATGTGGAATTCACTTCCTAGCCCCCTCCGGAATTGTGTCGATTATCCCCGATTTCGTAAACTCCTGAAAGCCACACTTTTTTGATTTTCCTTCTAGCCTCTCTAAGCACTCCTTCAGCGCGGAGATACCCTTCAGGGGGTGATTCGGGCGCTTTACAAGCCTCAAATAATAATAATAATAATAAAGTGGTGGGCCCCAGAGCAGCGTGGGGGGCTGCATGCCCCCCACACATTATCAACAAAGCCCCGGGGACGTGGCGGTCCCCAGCAGGCCCCCGCTACATAAATTATGATTGCCCCTGGGACCTGGCCCACCCGGGGGCTTAAGGAAAACGAAGCATGGGGGCCCGTGCTTCGTTTATTTTTTAAAAATTTCTACCGGATTCGCGCACCCCGAATTTTTTTTTTTTTGCTTTTTTTGGGCCTGAGGGTTCCTGTGAGACCCCCTGAGCAGGCCTAGGGGGTCAGGGTGTTTCTACCCAGCCCCCTTTTCTTGTTTTTTATCTTTTTTTTTACTGTTTTATTGTGACTCGGTTTTACCGAGTCACAAGATGGCTGCCAACACTTCTTGGTTTGGAGTGTTGGCAGCCAATCAGAATGAAGCTCGTGATCGGGAGGGTTCGCGAATCCTCCTCGGTCACCAGATATCGATATTTTTTATTTTTAAAAATCTCAGGAACTACTGAACGGATGTACACCATTTAAAGCAAAGTGTGCACTCTGGACCAAGAGCTACCTCTCTGCCACATTTGGTGTAATTCCGTTCAGCAGTTCGGGCAGTAGCCGCGACAAATGTTCCTATGGAAATTAACATAGAGAAAACGCGTTTTGGGACCCCCTTTTTTCTCGGCCCTCGCTTGACGAATCACCCCGAAACTTTCAAGACAGGAGCTGACCGGAGCGGGCCATTAGTTTTGAAAATTTCGCGAAGATTCGTCAAACGGCACCAAAGATATTGGCAAATCAGAAAACGCTTTTCCTATGGAAACTAAGTCCTAACTATAACTACCTACTGGAGACCGCCAGTAGGTAATATATATATATATATATATATATATATATATATATATATATATTATCCAACAACAGCTTACACGGCACTCTCCTTGGTACAAAAATATATCTTTATTGAGACCTCCTTCTCCGCCATATATATATTATCTACTGGCGGTCGCCAGTAGATAGTTATAGTTAGGACCTATTATCCATAGGAAATCCGCGACATTCTATTTGCAATAACGTTGGCGCCGGTTGACGAATCTTCGCGAAAGCTTCAAACTTGTTGGGGCGCTTCGGTCCGCTCCTACCCTGAAAGTCTCGGGGTGATACGTCAAGCGGGGGCCGAGAAAAGGGGGTCCCAAAACGCGTTTTCCCCATTCATTTTTCCATAGGAACCTTTAGTCGCAGCTACAGCTCGAACTGCTGAACGGAATTACCCCAAATTTGGCAAAGAGGTAGCCCTTGGTTCAGACTGGTGCCTTTTGCTAAAATGGTGTAAATCCGTTCAGTAGTTCCTGAGAAATTCACAATTAAAATCACATATATATCTATGGGCGCGTCGGATCCGCGTACCCTCCCGATCACGAGCTGCATGCTAATTGGCTGTCAACACTCCAAATCAAGAAGTGTTGGCAGCCATTTTGTCCCTCGGTAGAACCGAGGGACAGAAACAAGTGCGCAAAGCGCAAAAGGGGGCAGGGTAGAAACACCCTGACCCCTAGGTCTGCTCAGGGGTCCCACAAGGACCCCTGGGCAGAAAAGCATTTTTTTTTTTAAATCGGCGGGATGCGCTTAGGGTGCGCGGATCCCGCCGAGAAAAAAAAGAAACAAGTGCGCAAAACGCACAAAGGGGGCAGGGTAGAAACACCCTAACCCCTAGGCCTGCTCAGGGGGTCCCACAAGGACCCCTGGGCAAAAGCATTTTTTTTTTTTTAAATCGGCAGGATGCGCTCAGGGTGCGCGCATCCTGCAAAAAAAAAAAAAATCGACGCGCGGTCTCCCGCGCTTCGATGGAAATTTGCCCCCGGGTGGGCCAAGTCCCGGGGGCATGCTGGGGGGTTTATTTTATGTATGGGGGCCTCTAAGGGCCCCCAAGCCCGGGGACCACCACCCCCGGGGCTTTATTTGAAAAAGTAGCGGGAGGGCTCTGAGCCCTCCCGCAGCCCCGAGGACCACCACCTCCCCGGGCTTCTTTATTAAATTAACATGTGTGGGGGCTCCAGCCCCCACACGCCCGGGACCACCACCTCCCCGGGGCACTAACAAAGTGAAAATGGGGGTCCGTTAGGACCCCGAGCCCCGGGACCACCACCTCCCCAGGGCTGTGCATTTGGATGGGAGGGGGCCGCGCGGCCCCCTCCTGGAGCCTGTGGTGGCCCTGGGGACCGCCACCCCCAGGGCCGGCTCCTGCAGTGTCCCGGGGTGCCTACCCCCGGGACACTGCTGTTTGCAATGACAGGATGGGAGCCTCGCGGCTCCCGTCCTGTCATTGCAAACTGCTTTGGATATTGGAAGAGAGAGCAGGGAACCTGCTCTCGCTCCAATATCCAAAGACAATTGCTTTCCACATGGGGAGCAGCATGTTAGCTGCTCCCCATGTGGAAAAGCAATGCCGGCTCGCGCAGGAGGCGGGGAGCCGTCGGGACTGTGGGGGGTTTGGGGACCCCCCCACAGCCCCCAACCAGAGGCCAGGCCCCGGGGGATGGGGTCCCCGGGGCAAGTAGTGGCCCAGGAGGGGGGCCACGCGGCCCCCCTCCCCAGAAATATTTTTTTTTTTTAAATAAAAAAAGGCCTGCCCGGGGGATGGGGTCCCCGGGGCAAAGGAGGCCTGAGGAGGGGGCCACGCAGCCCCCTCCTTAAAAATTAATGAAAAGTGTGGCCATGCCCCGGGGGATGGGGTCCCCGGGGTAGGATTCGGCCAGGGGAGGGGGCCACGCGGCCCCCTTCCCGTATAATAAAAAAAAAAAAAAAAAAGGGGATAAGGCCCTGGGGGATGGGGTCCCCAGGGCCCAAAAATAGGAAAAGGAAGGGGGCCACACAGCCCCCTTCAGGGAAAAAAAAAAACGATCAGGCCGCAGGCCCCGCCCCTTCCTTCACCACTCTGCAAACGCGCCCTGGCGCGTTTGCAGATGGGGAAGTAATTC
The DNA here is from genome assembly GCA_963921515.1 of Calotriton arnoldi. NCBI lineage: Eukaryota > Metazoa > Chordata > Amphibia > Caudata > Salamandridae > Calotriton > Calotriton arnoldi. The sequence continues at coordinate 1,035,362 of CAWUFW010003908.1, forward strand.
CCCTTCAATACTGAGGGTCCCTGGGGCCAACTAGCCCACCAGGAACCTCCAGTATGCGCCAGGGGCTGCGTTGCAGAGAGGTGTAAAGAGGCCACGCCCCTTTTACACCTCTCTGCAAGGCAGCTCTGAGGCGCTTTTTGGATATACCTGTTGGGCTAGTTGGCCCCCAGGGACCCTCAGGATTCAAGGGGAGTTAATCCCCCGACTTAAAACGCGCCACGGGGCGCGTTTGCACAGTGGTGAAGGGAGGGGCGGGGCTTCAGGTGACATGTGTGCAAACAGGCCCCGTGGCGTGTTTTAAGATGGGGATTAAGTCCCCTTGAATCCTGAGGGTCCCTGGAGTCCAACTAGCCCACCATGTACTTCCAAAAGCGCCACAGAGCTGCCTTGCAGAGAGGTGTAAAAAGGGTGTGGCCTCTGTACACGTCTCTGCAACGCAGCCCCTGGCGCATACTGGAGGTTCCTGGTGGGCTAGTTGGCCCCAGGGACCCTCATGATTAAAGGGGACTTAATCCCCAACTTAAAATGCGCCACGGGCGCGTTTGCACAGATGTCACCTCAGGCCCCGCCCCTCCCTTCACCATTGGGCAAATATTCCGCTAAAATCAGCCGAAATACAAATTCCGATTTACTCACCTGTTATCAGGAGAGACCTCAGTGCTGCATCTTTCAGCCCAGTACTGATCCTGAAAAGTAATTTTTACCGTACTTACCAGTAACTTGAATTTCCTTCCATAGGATATCATTGCCTGCTTTTTGCTGAAAAAGTTTCTAAGTGTCGATTTTTGAAACATACAAATATTCCTCTAAAATCAGCCAAAATACGAATTCCGATTTACTCACCTGTTATCAGGAGAGACCTCAGTGCTGCATCTTTCAGCCCAGTACTGATCCTGAAAAGTAATTTTAACCGTACTTACCAGTAACTTGAATTTCCTTCCATAGGATATCATTGCCTGCTTTTTGCTGAAAAAGTTTCTAAGTGTCGATTTTTGAAACATACAGATATTCCTCTAAAATCAGCCAAAATACGAATTCCGATTTACTCACCTGTTATCAGGAGAGACCTCAGTGCTGCATCTTTCAGTCCAGTACTGATCCTGAAAAGTAATTTTAACCGTACTTACCAGTAACTTGAATTTCCTTCCATAGGATATCATTGCCTGCTTTTTGCTGAAAAAGTTTCTAAGTGTCGATTTTTGAAACATACAAATATTCCTCTAAATTCAGCCAAAATACGAATTCCGATTTACTCACCTGTTATCAGGAGAGACCTCAGTGCTGCATCTTTCAGTCCAGTACTGATCCTGAAAAGTAATTTTAACCGTACTTACCAGTAACTTGAATTTCCTTCCATAGGATATCATTGCCTGCTTTTTGCTGAAAAAGTTTCTAATTGTCGATTTTTGGAATATACAAATATTCCTCTAAAATCAGCCGAAATACGAATTCCGATTTACTCACCTGTTATCAGGAGAGACCTCAGTGCTGCATCTTTCAGCCCAGTACTGATCCTGAAAAGTAATTTTAACCGTACTTACCAGTAACTTGAATTTCCTTCCATAGGATATCATTGCCTGCTTTTTGTTGAAAAAGTTTCTAAGTGTCGATTTTTGAAACATACAAATATTCCTCTAAAATCAGCCGAAATACGAATTCCGATTTACTCACCTGTTATCAGGAGAGAACCCAGTGCTGCATCTTTTAGCCCAGCACTGACCCTGAAAAGTAATTTTAACCGTACTTACCAGTAACTTGTATTTCCTTCCATAGGAATCCATTGTCTGGTTTTCAGCAGAAAAGTTTCAAAGTGTCGATTTTCACAAACTACAAATATTCCTTAAAAATCGCCTGTATGACTTAAACGCATTCTTTCAACTGTTTACAGGAGATGCACCAGTGCTGGATCCAGGATCCACCACTGAGTGAGAAAAAGTCACGATAACACTACTTACCTGCTAAGTGAATTTCCTCCCATAGGATAACATTGGTGATTCTATGTGAAAAAGTTTCTAAGTGTCAACTTTTAAAATACAATAATATTCCTTAAAAATCACTACTGTAACCAAAACGCTTTTACTCAACTGTTTACAGGAGATGTCCCAGGACTGAATCTAGGATCCAGTCCTGTGGTTAGAAAAGTAATCCATAAAGTAACTAATTGCATTTAGCTAGAAATTCACATTGAGCTCAATGTTGCATTGTGTTTGAAATTGTGTTGCCCATTGCAACAACTGTAACTACTGTACTTAAAAGTCTATTGCCTATTTGCAAAGTATTTAAAGTAAATTAATTCATTCTGAGAAAGTATATTTTGTAATGTAATGTATAATGTAATTACAATGTAATTTAAAAAATAAAATATCTAAAAATAAATAGTTTAAAAAAATGTAGTAAATCAGTATGAAAAAAATAAAAATAACAATTAATACATTTAAAAATTGGCATTTACAAAACCTTTGAAATTCACTGAAAAAAACCATAGGTTTCAGACATGTTATAGTTAGGAATTAGCATTTAAAAAACCTTTGAAATTCACTGAAAAAACCATAGGTTTCAGACATGTTATAGTTAGAAATTAGCATTTAAAAAACCTTTGAAATTCACTGAAAAAACCATAGGTTTCAGGCACGTTATAGTTAGAAATTAGCATTTAAAAAACCTTTGAAATTCACTGAAAAAACCATAGGTTTTAGGGACAGTTGTAGTTACTTGGACATTGCACTCGTACAAAACCCGTGAAATTCCCCGTTATAGTTAGTTCAGCTAACTATAACTCGCGCCCCGCAATGCACTGCTGATGACGTCACATATTACATCACTCATGACATGGTCAGTGACATCACTGATGACATCACTGATGACATCTCAAATGACATCACTGATGACATCAACCATGTGATAATTTCATGCATCTTCTCACACCCTAATATAACTTTTGATACACCCACTCTAAATTACAGACTGCCATTCTCAAAAACAAAGACACTCCAACACCAATAACTACATACCCACTCACTGATTCTTAGGTCTACACACACATCCACTCACTCACCCGTACAGTCACTCATACTTACGGTCACTCAGTACAGGACTATCATATGCACTCATACACCTATATAAACACTGACACACCGCCACTCATCCATAGAGGTACTCACACACCTAGTCAGTCATGCAAAAATTTAATCACACACCCATTTACTCACCTATACAGTTATACACACACCAGCTCACTTACTCATACAAATACTAGCACATTCTTACGCTCTTATACAATAACTGATACAAGCACACACGCATCCATACAGCCACTCTCACAATCACACACTCTCACGTATAGCCTTTTAAATACTCTAACACATATATATACTTCCTTTTACATATGTAGTTACTCGCACATGTACCACTGAGATATACATTCACTCACTAACACACCCATACACACACTCACCCACCCAAGCAGTCCATCACAGACGCACTCTTCAAATCATGCACCCAGTGAATCACCCACTCACACATCTATGTACAGAGTCACACACACCCCACCCACACAAACACTCAGGCACCCATACAGATACTCAGACAACCAATCAATAACTCATATAGACACTCATGTAGCTATTCACAAACCCATGCAGCCACTTACACAGCAACAGACAGACGGATACAGACATTCACCCAGTTTAGTCACTAACCCATGCATTCAGTAAGATAAGTTTAATCACTCACTTATACAGTTAGTCACGCACCTACTAAATCATCCATTCAGACACTTATACACCCACTCACTCTTCAATACGCCTTTCCCTATATATATTAAACATATTTAAACTTTACAGAAACACACAGTCACTGGATGATGTCATCAGTGATGTCATCAGTGATGTCATTTGAGATGTCATCAGTGATGTCATCAGTGATGTCACTGACCATGTCATGAGTGATGTAATATGTGACGTCATCAGCAGTGCATTGCGGGGCGCGAGTTATAGTTAGCTGAACTAACTATAACGGGGAATTTCACGGGTTTTGTACGAGTGCAATGTCCAAGTAACTACAACTGTCCCTAAAACCTATGGTTTTTTCAGTGAATTTCAAAGGTTTTTTAAATGCTAATTTCTAACTATAACGTGCCTGAAACCTATGGTTTTTTCAGTGAATTTCAAAGGTTTTTAAATGCTAATTTCTAACTATAACATGTCTGAAACCTATGGTTTTTTCAGTGAATATATATATATATATATATATATATATATATATATATATATATATATATATATTGCAGGCTCCGTCTCCAAACATCCACTGCACTCGGACAGACGAACGCGGACCCAAAGTTCTTTGTGCAATATATTTATTGTGTGCCCTGCATCTCCGCCATGACGCGTTTCAGCCCCACCTGGGCCTTGATCACATTACAAACATCACATCAGCATTAGTGAACACTGAGAATGGACATGGATAGTAGCTGATCTAGTATATACATAAATCCATATATACAATTATTTATACACACTTATTCGGACTCAACACAGTTGAATACTGTCCTCAAATTAATTCCGCCCACCAATGGGCTTCCTAATTCTACACATATACTAGATCAGCTACTATCTAATTTTATTGTGAAGAACGATTTTTGCACATTGAAAGATGGCGGCGAAAAATGACAATGAAAATGAAAATGTTTGTCCATTCTCAGTGTTCACTAATGCTGATGTGATGTTTGTAATTGACATAAAAGAAGGCCGTTTCTGGCGCGCCTGGTTACCATCGAAAAAGGCGACTGCCGAAACGCGTCTGGTTGCTGTGAGTCCGTGAAAATAAATATGTTGGACTCGCCCCCAAGAGTGCTTTCCTTTACGTTCTGATGGAATGTGAAATTAGGAGCTGGTATAGTTGCGGGTACACCGCCCGCGAGAAAGCACCCGTTTGAGAGTGCACGAAGGAGGTGAAAATTTGAGGAGCTACGAGATTTACTTCGTGCACCACCGCCAAGGATATTTATTTCGAACACCGCATGGAGATACAGAAGTCTCGGAGGTAAGAGACTGAACTCATACGGACTGTAAAATTGGCGGTAAAAACGAGGGGGCTGACACTCGAGAGTTTCGAGTATTCCAGCAACGCATTATTGAGCAATAATGTATAGTGACTCGGAGCGCTGTGAGGCGGCCTTAGAAGTCTTTAAAAAGAAAAAACCATCGGCGGGGGCAATGAGACCCCAAGGAGAAGAATGTGGTCCTACTACTTTGCATACCCAGTTCATAGCTTTGGAAAGATTACACGAGCGAGAGATTCGTAAATGGTGGGAGGGCACGTCCCTGCAACACTACGTAGAAGTAGAAAGGGTGCCGAGGGGTCTTCGCATATATACTATACCTGCCTACGAAAATCCGGATCCCCAATTATTGGAGGAGTGGTCGGAGCATACTGCCAGTTCCTGCAGAGGAATGCTTATCATTCTTATTAAATTTGCATGACCATGAGAAAGCTCGTAAAGCCATCAAAGATCTTGAAATTGGGAAAAATGATGACCAAAGTAAAGAAGATGAACTGAGAATGCAAATGTTCAAACGTTTGAAAACATATGAAGGAAAAATCAGGCAACGAAAACAAGAGAAATTCGAGCGTGATGAACGCGATTACGCGTCAGGAAGGGTATTGACTTTTGCCAAAAGATTTGATGCACCACCGAGGGCTCTCCAGGAAAAATCTGTGCCAAAAGCAATAAGTCACCCTGACACCTCTGAATCCGAGGTGACAACTCCGGAGCAGTCTGAAGACGAGAGTGTATCTTCGGGCACGGCTGTGAGCAAATCAGCATTTTTTCACGACGAGTTTCGAGTTATCCGTCAATCTTGGCAGAGGGGCACCAGGGGGAAACCCCCAGAGCCAAAAAGCGGTGACCAACAAGGCGAGGGGGGCAATGGCGCAAAAGGGCGCAGATCCCCTCCAGTCACAAGAAGCAAAAAGAAATTCAACAGACGCCGATAAGTCAAAAAGCACAAGAGAATCTCACCATTATTAATCTAAGCCCAAGGAAACTAACGCAATGTGAAGAAGATGTATTAAAGTTAGGCTTCACTTTTTGTCCACAGAAAAAACTTGAATATACGCAAACGAGAATTGATCTGTTTAGGTTCATAAGAAAACTCAAGCTTCATAAGTATTTTAAATTGAGACCAAAAAAGCAACAGACGAAGGGAATTGGTGCATATCCATTAGAAACCGACATTTTGGTCGGACATGATTTACCAGCATTACAGGCCCTGGATGATCTGGGTAATGAAATTGCAGGCCCGGACACGGCTGATGATCGAGTGGGGATCCTGGGTATCGAACAACAGAATGTGGTTACCTGTTTTAAACCGGCTTCAACTTTTTTACCGCAAATGCCCAGTGATATAATTGATACCTTCTCAGACACTGTTATAAAGGAGCTAATGAACCTACGAAAAAGCGATCATGTTTGGACAAAGATACGCAATCTTACCCACGAGCAGTACTTGGCTATGGAATGCATTAAAAAAGATACGTCTATTATCTGTAAGCCTTCAGATAAAGGCGGAAATGTAGTGCTGCAAACTTTTGATGCCTATAATAAGGAGGCTTTACGTCAACTTTCAGATTTGGCATTTTATGAAAAGGTGGGAAAGAATGTGTATAATATGAGTATTGCAAACTGCCATGCGCTATTAAAAAAGTGGTATGAGAAAGGCAAGATAGAAACTGAAGAGTATTTATTCTTGAGGCGTTTGAACCCTGTAACACCCTGTTTTTATCATTTGCCTAAAGTACATAAGGATGCATTAGTACCACCGGGGAGGCCGATTGTCTCGTCCCAGGGCAGTCTTTTAGAACATGTGTCAATGTATATAGATCAATTCTTATCTGGTTTTGTGGTGGGATTGAGATCATACATCAAAGATACAAAAGATTTCTTGCAACGTATTACAACTATTACATGGCAGGAGGGAGATCAAATGATAGTGATGGATATCACGAGTCTATATACCTGCATAGCACACCACCAAGGTTTACAAGCAGTATGCTATTTTCTTAAAAATCGACCCATCAAATATTGTGAACATAGTGATATGTTAATTGAACTTTTAGAATTTTGTTTGAATAACAATATCTTTCTGTACCAGGAACAGTATTATAAGCAATTATCTGGGTCGGCCATGGGCACCTGCTTCGCCCCCAGCTACGCGAATTTATTCGTGGGCTGGTGGGAGGAGCAGGTGGCCTGGTCGGATACTAACCGTATCTGGACAGATAGGGTAATTGCCTGGTACATATATATAGACGACCTCTTCCTGGTATGGAGGGGGTCCAAGGAATCAGCAACAGAGTATGTTCAGGTGCTCAATAACAATCATCTGAACTTAAAGTTCAATGCTGATATCAGTAATGGGTCGGTAAACTTTTTAGATCTAGAGGTTTGTGTGATTGAAAACCGAATTTGCACGAAATTGTATCGTAAACCGACTGCGGGAAATTCGATCTTACATGCCCGCAGTGCGCATCCACAGAAACTGATTAACAGTATCCCCTATGGGGAACTGTTGCGCATAAAAAGGAATAATACCAGGGAGGTTGATTTTGAGAAACACTCCAGTGAATGTTTGGACAGATTTAGAGCACGTGGTTATGGTGAGCAGGTATTGATGGGAGCATTAAAGAAAGTTAATTCTGTCCCTAGAAGTAAGCTATTAGAAGAGAAACCCAAGAGAATTAATGAGTGTGGCTTTCGGATGATCACTACATTTTCAAGTGAATCTGATAAATTGCGAACCATTTTGCGCAGGAATTGGAACCTGCTCAAAATGGATCCCGTAATTGGAATGGATATTCCAGCACGACCATTAATGACTTTCCGGAAAGCTAGGGCCCTTCGTGATTCTCTTACAAGCAGCTATATGAGAAGATAAACACCTAAGCTGTTTGATAAGGAGCTGCAGGGATTTTATCCCTGTGGCAAATGTAAAGCTTGCGTAGGTAGTAAAAGGGTTTTGAAATACCATATAACGGGAGTACAGAAACCAAAAACCATTAAGAAATTTATCACATGCAGCACACCATACACAGTGTACTGTTTGAATTGCCCTTGTGGACTCAGGTACATTGGTAGTACCATACACCAAACTAAGATGCGTATTTTGGAGCATACAAGGGCGATTAAAAATGGTGATTTGTCATACCCGGTAGCCCGGCATTTTAAATCCAAACATAACAGTGACAGGAATTTTTTAACTTTCTTTGCCTTAGATCATGTTCCATTAAATCCAAGGGGTGGAGACAGGGTTACCAGTCTGAGGAGGCTGGAATCCAGATACATAATAGATCTCCAAACAAAGGCTCCTGATGGTTTGAACTGTAATGAGGAGCTTTCAGTGCACTTAGGCGAGTAGCTGGATAATCCCATGGCCATGGGAAAATAATGAGTAAGGTCTGTTTTGATACCGGATTATGAAATTCATAAAATGTATAATGCGTTTGAAATGTAACTATGTAGAGGGACCATAATGTGTTTGTTATATTTTGTTTAAGTTGAGGTTTTAACTGAGAAAGGTCAGAATTTTGAATGAATTGGCAATGTGTTGATAGTCGTTATTTAGCGAACTGATCTTAAGTCCATGTAATATCATGCAGGCCCATTTGTGGGCAGGATGTGTAGAATTAGGAAGCCCATTGGTGGGCGGAATTAATTTGAGAACAGTATTCAACTGTGTTGAGTCCGAATAAGTGTGTATAAATAATTGTATATATGGATTTATGTATATACTAGATCAGCTACTATCTAATTTTATTGTGAAGAACGATTTTTGCACATTGAAAGATGGCGGCGAAAAATGACAATGAAAATGAAAATGTTTGTCCATTCTCAGTGTTCACTAATGCTGATGTGATGTTTGTAATTGACATAAAAGAAGGCCGTTTCTGGCGCGCCTGGTTACCATCGAAAAGGCGACTGCCGAAACGCGTCTGGTTGCTGTGAGTCCGTGAAAATAAATATGTTGGACTCGCCCCCAAGAGTGCTTTCCTTTACGTTCTGATGGAATGTGAAATTAGGAGCTGATATATATATATATATATATATATTCCATTTCAAGGCTCGCTTTTCGCTGCGTGTAGCGGCGCTTCTTTAATGCGGTGCTTTGAACTCCTCGGCTGTGCCTAGCCATTAATTAAATCCCAAAAGAAATCCTCCCGCTTGGAGAGGAAAAAGCGGAGCGCACTCACAGGGGAGATTTAAACAGCGTGTTTAATCCTTTATTCCTTTGCAGGCAATTTCACAAGTAATCCACAGCTCACCACCAACGCGTTTCGGTCTCCATGAGACCTTGGTCATGGTTATATATATATATATATTACCTACTGGCGGTCGCCAGTAGGTAGTTATAGTTAGAACCTAGTTTCCATAGGAAAAGCATTTTTTGATGTGCTTATAACTTTGGCGTCGTTTGACGAATTGTTACAAAATTTTCCAAAAAGTTCCTCTTTTTAGGTGAGCTCCTATCCTGAAAGTTTGGGGGTGATTCGTGAAGGGGGGCTGAGAAAAAAGGGGGGTCCCAAAACGTGTTTTCTCCATGCAATTTCCATAGGAAACTTTAGACAAGGCTACAGGTCAAACTGCTGAACGGAATTATGCCAAATTTGGCAGGGAGAAAGGTCTTGGTCCAGAAAGCACGCTTTTGTTTAAATGGGGTAAGTCCGTTCAGTAGTTTTAGAGAAATATCAAAATTTACAGATATCGATATTTGAGAATTCTGACATCTGATTGGCTGAGGCGTTACGAGCGTGCGGCTCATTGGTTGCGAACTGTTGAAACTAGGAAGTGTTGGCAGCCATTTTGTGACTGACTTGAAAGGCGTAGGGAGAAACAAAAGAGAAAAATTGTATAAAAGGGTATAGTAGGAACACTGTGGTCTTAGTTTAAGCAGTCTGTACGGTGCAGAGGCAGGGAGTTTGAAGGTTGCGTAGGCCGTGGAAATCACGTCCGCAGAACAACGGTGTGCGGTATTGCGGCAAGGTTGCGTAGGCTCTGAAAATCCCGTTGGGAAAATAACAATGCGCCGTATTGCAGCCTTCCTTTAATATAATGCGCAGTAATGTTTACTTATAATGCAGTGTTCACTTTTATCACGGACAGTGTCACTTTCTTACACAAAAATTTATATTATGTGGGAGGGCGTGTTCTGTTCGTGTGTCTGGAACAAAATTAACGTTTAATTGGCTGAGGTGTTCCAACAACGAGCTCATTGTTCATTGGCTGCGAACCATTGAAAGTAGAAGTGTTGCCAGCCATTTCCTCCCCGTCCGCGGAGTAGCAGGGACATCTGATTGGCTGACGTGTTCCAAGCAGGACCTTCCCAAGCTTAATGTTCATTAGCTGCGAACCATTGAAAGTATAAGTGTTGCCAGCCATTTCCTCCCCGTCCGCGGAGTAGCAGGGACATCTGATTGGCTGACGTGTTCCAAGCAGCACCTTCCCAAGCTTAATGTTCATTGGCTGCGAACCATTGAAAGTAGAAGTGTTGCCAGCCATTTCCTCCCCGTCCGCGGAGTAGCAGGGACATCTTATTGGATGACGTGTTCCAAGCAGGACCTTCCCAAGCTTAATGTTCATTGGCTGCGAACCATTGAAAGTAGAAGTGTTGCCAGCCATTTCCTCCCCGTCCGCGGAGTCGCAGGGACATCTGATTGGCTGACGTGTTCCAAGCAGTACCTTCCCAAGCTTAATGTTCATTGGCTGCGAACCATTGAAAGTACAAGTGTTGCCAGCCATTTCCTCCCCGTCCGCGTGGTAGCAGGAACATGTTATTGGTTGACGTGTTCCAAGCAGGACGTTCCCAAGCTTAATGTATATTGGCTGTAAACCATTGAAAGTAGAAGTGTTGCCAGCCATTCCCTCGCCCTCCGCGGAGCATCAGGGCCATCTGATTGGGTAACGTGTTCCAAGCAGGACCTTCCCAAGCTTAATGTTCATTGGCTGTAAACCATTGAAAGTAGAAGTGTTGGCAGCTATTCCCTCCCCCTCTGCGGAACACCATGGACATTTTATTGGCTAAACTGTTCCTAGTACAAGTTTGCTCATTATTGGCTGGGAACGGTTCACTGTTGTGAACCATTTTGTGATGCACTTCAATGGAGTACGGAAAAAGAAAGTAGTAGCGGGGAGGGTAGGAAAACTATTAACTCTGTACAGTGGTCACAAGGTGGTGGAGAGGGATTGTGAAGGTAAAAATAGTTTTTATATATTTTAAGGGCCATTTATATAATTGGCATGGGGTGTACAAATCACGGCGGGAAAATAACAAAGTGTTTTGCGGTCTTCTTTTTATTAAGTTTGCGGGTGGGATACTTCCCAGGAGCACTGTTTAGTTATAATGTGGTGTTTACTTTTCTAACGGGGAGCTGTGGTTGCGCAGCAAAAATTTCAGTCTAGGTTTGAAATAGTTTTTATTAAGCAATTACAAATATACTTTGTTCGGAAACTGAAGCTGTATATATCAAAGGGGTGACAAATAAAAACGCAATTCATAAAATATCCCTTAAGCGTGGGCACACCCTCCCTTTTTTTCTGCTATAGTTTGTAAAAGTGTTGCCCCATATTCTTGATAATATAAGAGGGCATGAGTTACTTTTAGATAAAGTAGAAAAGAAGTGCTACAAGAAACACTCCCGCACTGCATCATCTCAGGTCACAAGAACAATAACAAGTAAAAAACAGTTAAACACAAATCACTTTATATTACATAGAAATGTACACTTTATCATTTTTTATAATTTCTATTATTGTAGAATTCGGGAAAGTTTGGTCGTAGTGCTTAGATCACGTACTCCTTTAAGAATATATAGGATAGTAGTATAATAATATACACTACTGGTCGTATATATATTCTATAGGGAGAAGGTGAATAGGAACCACAACAGACAAAAATAGAAATAGTAAAAAAACATTCAGAAATGTAGGGTTTATCAAAGGTATTCACTAAGAAAGTATCTATGGAAACGATTTTTTTTAAACTGCAATTTCCCAAAATATTGTCACTGTAAAAATATCTGATCAAGTAAGTTATAAAGGTCAGTAAACTGTATTTCAGATGGTTTACTCCTGGCGGCGAGAAATCTCCAATTCATGTTGTGTGGAAATATCACACTCTTACAATATACACAGTGTCACTGATGGCACACAAAAAGGAAAATGAAAATGAAGTCATCAATACAAAACAAGATCAATAACGAAATACTTTCCAGCGAAGAGTATGTTGAGAGCTTCTTTTCTCCGGAACTTCGAAATCTTTCATCTTCTCGCCAACGGGTCATAAAGTGCTCTGAGATCACAATGACTGTTAATATTATAATATACATATTCACAGTATATGATCCCAAGAAAGAAACAGAGTAAGAACGAGAAGGTGCTGACGTTAAATATAAATCTTTAGTCTTCGCGTCGCCGGGTCATAAACTCCACTGAGGTCAGTATAAATGTTCATATTACAATATACATACTCACACTATATGATCTCAAGGGAGAAATAGACTAAAAACCAGAAGCTGCTGACGTTACATATAAATCTTTAGTCTTCGCACCAACGGGTCACAAACTCCTCTGAGATCATAATGTGTGGTTATTATAATATACATACTCACACTACATGATGTCAAGGGGGAAATAGACTACAAACTAGAAGCTGCTGACGTTACATATAAATCTTTAGTCTTCGCGCCGACGGGTCACCAACACTTCTGAGGTCAAGTACAGTGTCAATATTATAATATACAAAGTCACACTATATGAGCGCAAAGGAGCCAGAACAGGAACAATGTTTGCTGTATTCTAACTGTTTCTGAAAACAAGCTGCTGACGTTACATATAAATGGCAAAAACAACCAATAACACTTTTTTCTAAATACAAGTGTTTAAAGATTGACAAATAGCTACGTATTATAAATATCTAGTATTGCATAATCAAACAACTTACAACTCAGGATTATGTTTTGTAGCCGCAAAAGAAGAATCCGACTGTAGAAAACAGCACCTGCATCACTGAATTGAGACGCGTAAATAACTCGCAAAAACGAAACTAATCTATCAACGGGTGTGGTTTATATACTTTTTGGTTATTCAGTAGTCTATGGAAGGAAGATGCGGCTCCGCACATTTAGATGTCACGTTTTACAGTTGACACGTGCTCACGTTTTAACTGTTTCACTTGTGCATGTGTTGGGAAAAGTTACAAAATGTGAAGCGGAAAAAGTTTCGATTTCGAACTTAACACGTATAAGGTCCTTAATATGTACATACGTTGGAGAGCTTAAAAACTGTTACCCAGAAAACCGTGTCATTTCCATTCTGATGAGTAAATACATTTATTGATTGCCGTAATTCTAAATAGAAGACATAAAAAAAAAGATCTATCAGAATAGAAGAAAAAAAAACTTGGTAATATTTCTCATCACTATGGTTATAAATTAAAAAAATGCGAGCATTTGTAAAGCGTACAGCTAACCCTGGAAAGGTGTGCTGGCGCTCGGGGGCATCGGAAAGATTAAGCAAGGTGTTGCCCACAGTGACATAGTGGTGGGCTAACGTGCCGCTGGAGCCGGGAATCGAACTGTGAACGCTGTTGTTTGAAGTCAGGTATCATAGCTGCTCCGTCACACTTTTTCCACACTTTTATGTTAATTAGTGCTAATTAAGTTTTAAATATTGTTAAATTATAACTTATAACAGACTACTGTTACAGTTAGTTTTTCACTACAAAAAGTATGCATGTCTTTTTTAAATTTAGTTAAAAACAATATAGGTTTTAGGGACATTGCAGTTAGAAATTAGCATTTAAAAAACCTTTGAAATTCACTGAAAAAACCGTAGGTTTCAGGGACGTTATAGTTAGAAATTAGCATTTAAAAAACCATTGAAATTCACTGAAAAAACCATAGGTTTTACAGACGTTATAGTTAGAAATTAGCATTTAAAAAACCTTTGAAATTCACTGAAAAAACCATATGTTTCAGGGGCGTTATAGTTAGCTGGACATTTCACTCGTACAAACCCATAGAAATTCCACTGTTATAGTTAGTTCAGTTAACTATAACTCGCGCCCCCGCAATGCACTGCTCATGACGTCACATATTACATCATTCATGGCATGGTCAGTGACATCACTGATGACATCACTGATGACATCTGAAATTACATCACTGATGACATCACTGATGACATCACCCACGTGAAAATCTGATGCACCTCCTCACAGTCTAATATAACCTTTAATACACCCACTGTAAAATACAGACTACCATTTTCGAAACCATCGAGACACCAATACCAGTTCCTACATACGCACTCTTTCATTCCTAGGTCTACACACACATCCACTCATTCACCCATACATTCACTTATACATGCAGTTACTCATCAATATAACACTATGATATGCACTCATACACCTATTCAGACACTCACACACCGCCACTCATCCATGGAGTTACTCACACACCTAGTCAGTCATGCAAAGAATCAATCACACTCCCATTTACTCACCTATACAGTTATACACACACCACCTCCCTAATTCATACAGATACTAACGCATAATTACTCTCTTATATAATCACTGATACAAGTACACACTCATCCATACAGCCACTCTCACAATCACTCACTCTCACATATACTCATTTATATACAGCATCACTCACATATACTGCCTTTTACATATGTAGTTACTCACACATGTACCACTGAGACATCCATTCACTCACCAACACACCCATACACACACTCACCCACCCATACAGCTGTTTCCACATGCACTCTTGAACCCATACACCCAGTGAATCAACCACTCACACATCAATGCACAGAGTCACACACCTCCAACCCACCCACACACACACTCATTCTCCCATACAAATACTCAGGCAAACAATCAATAACCCATATAAACACTCATGTAGCTACTGACCAACCCATTTAGCAGCTTACACAACAACAGACAGACTGATACACACATTCACACAGTTTAGTCACTAACCCATGCATTCAGTAAGACACGTTTAATCACTCACTTATGCAATCAGTCACACAGCTGTAAAATCCCCCATCCAGACACTTATACACCCACTCATTCTTCAATACACCTAAGAATATATGTAAAACATATTTAAAAATTACAGAAACACACAGTCACTGGATGATGTCATCAGTGATGTCATTTCAGATGTCATCAGTGATGTCATCAGTGATGTCACTGACCATGCCATGAATGATGTAATATGTGACGTCATGAGCAGTGCATTGCGGGGGCGCGAGTTATAGTTAGCTGAACTAACTATAACAGTGGAATTTCTATGGTTTTGTATGAGTGAAATGTCCAGCTAACTATAACGCCCCTGAAACCTATGGTTTTTTCAGTGAATTTCAAAGGTTTTTTAAATGCTAATTTCTAACTATAACGTCTGTAAAAACTATGGTTTTTTCAGTGAATATATATATATATATACATATCTTTGGTTTAAAGTTCAGAATCTGTAATTGCATCTGTGATGATAGTCTCAACCGTTCGCCTCGAAGGCACGAACAAACTGGGTGAAAACTGACATCATAAAGCCGACGAGGAGTTCTTATAGCTCCAGGGACATCACGCGGTGCAGCGTGCAGAGCCATGGACATTATGACGCCCTTATGGCTGTGAAAAAGCTCTCAAGTAAGTTTCAGTGGAATGCGAGTGCATTGAGATATTCAAAAGTTGAGGAAGCCGCAGGTAGATACAGTATCCACCAGAAAAGGCATTAGCGAAGGTAAGTAACTCATTCTCTGTACCTATGGAAGATCAGAAGAAGACTGGACCTGCTAACTGTGACCTGAGAGAAGTCCTGAGGGCCTTGAAGTGCCCATTCCTGTACCTAGGACAAAAAAAGAACTCCAGGGGTCAGCTGGCTAGACTCCTCTGTAGTGACAGGGACACAACAAACTGCAAGAGGCCTTTCCCCTGTAGTGACCAGTTGACCAGTGCCAACTGGACCTAGACCTGATTTTGCTGATGGCCTCTGCTTGAGTGAGTCCTGGATCCTAAGTGCTGTCCCTGAGGTCTAAGGAGTCTTAGCAGTCACCCAGAGGAGCTGCTCCTAAAAACCCTGAAAAGTTAGGACTTGGACATTTTTTGGACTTCCAAGACCTCCAGACCATCAGAAGGACATCGCAGCAAAGGTGTCCAATTTTTATGCACTTTCCTCAGCTACAGCTTCAGGCTTGGCCCGCCGGAGGATTTTGAGATCCGTGAAAAAAGGTTAAGTCAAAGTTAAAATCTTTGACCGAGACAAACGCACTTGGTGTATCTGACACGTGCTCCAACGCAGTCGGTCTGAAATTATGCCCAGGCCCCAGTCTACTGCTTCCATAGACTATTGTTGGGGCTGGTGCTTTTTGATCGCATTTTTACTTAAAATTTTACAAATCTAATCTCCGGTTCCCCACATTGGATTTTTGTCATTTTGTGTCATTTTGTTTGTTAAAATGTACTCTATTTAACGTTTTTTTTTATTGTTTGTTGTCTTCATTACTGTTTTGATGCTGCATAAATACTTTACACATTGCCCACAGTTATGCCTGTCTACTCTGTGCCATAGCTACCAGAGAATTGAGCTCAGGTTTAATTAGTGACTTTGGGGTTCACCCTGACAATTTAGTTTTATTATTCCTTGAGGTGGGTAACCCCCCCCGCCCCCAAATAATAATCCACTTTTTTACAATATGTATATATGTAAAGTCAGATTTACACATTTTAAGAACTACTTTGCAGTGATGAGATTTGGACAAAATGTGTGTGGCAAGGTGCAGTGGCTTTTTTTTGTGTAGCCTCCTAGCACATGTAATAGCTGTGGTGGCTTGGGCCAATGGGTGGGCAGGACAAATAGAGCTGTGGCATGGCCCCAATCTGGCCACCCGCTAGAGAGACCAGTGTCTGGCAACTCACCTAGAACTGCAACTGGGCAACTCATGTCACTTCAATTATGCACATATTGCACACAATCTATATTTTAGGTGTTTACAAAATGTGGTTTACTTTTTATTTTATTTCTATTTTGTTTTGAGGGGGTGAGGGCAAGGGCCTGACAGCTCATCAGTAGCACGACCAAGCTGCTCACATCTCTTCATATTGCATGCATAACTGATTAATTTTTCATGAAAAAAATATAAAACGCGAGCCAACGCATGGGCACGCGTGGGTAAGCATCCAGACGTATGTGCGCCTGTCTTTGAAAGTTTTTATACAAACAAAAATCATTAAAAATTGCCCATGTATGCATGCTCATGTGCACATATATGTGGCAGTCTTAGAATGGTGTTTGTAATAAAATTTACAAGAGCTCCCTAATGAAACAAGCATAGGCAAAGCTAAAAGGGAGGTAGCTGATTTCAGACCTATTGGATTGCCAATGCTTGTTTGTTGTGCAAGCAGGTACGGTCAGCCCAAAAACACAGTGGCTTTTTTGTGTTTGATCCTGGAATTCAACCATTTCTATAGACTTCCTTCTTAGCCAATTTTGGATATTTAAAAAAATCAAATTATGCTCCACATGCAGAATAAAAATGTGGTGTCTCACCAACTTTGCTTTTCGGTGAAATTTGTCACACACCACTAGCTGTAACCATACTGAAAAAGGAACATTAATTTATGGCAGTAAGCACGGTACACAATTCAATAAAATGTGCAGCACAGCTACTCGTTATTGGGGGCAGAAATAAGTGACAGTAATTGCGTTTGGAGGTGGGTTGCCTATTTCTGGGGAACAAAGAATGCTTATTGTTACAATCGTTAATGGGGATTGGTGCCATTGAGTTTCAGACTGGGCATTCTATTTAGGTCAGTGTTCTGAATTCTTAATTCCATTGGCTGCCTCAGTCAACTGTAATATAAATGAAACTTGAAAAGCGCACTGACGCTAGTAGTCGTTCCTTGGTGCTAGCTTGCATAGTGTACAACTATAATTGCACAATTACA
Organism: Calotriton arnoldi; assembly: GCA_963921515.1. NCBI lineage: Eukaryota > Metazoa > Chordata > Amphibia > Caudata > Salamandridae > Calotriton > Calotriton arnoldi. The sequence goes on from CAWUFW010003908.1 coordinate 1,053,385, forward strand.
TCTTGAGACAGAAGTATCTCCTAAGCTACTCCCTAAAGATTGTAGCATTGGTTGTGGTGTAGAAATGTAAAGGGACCATTTTCCAAAACGTTGGTCCAAGTTAAGAAACCGTGCCAAATGAGGGCCCAGATTCACAAAGGTTTAACGTTGGGTTATCGTTATGTTTGTAATGCTAAGCCGACACTAAACCTAGTTGGGGACTAACAAACCAACGCTAATTGGTATTAGCATTGGTTTGTATGGAAAAGTAACACAAAGCAACATGAAACGCTACTTTGCATTACTTTGCATCAAGGGAGTGTTACATGGGTGGTACATGGGCGTTCCCATGCAACCACCGATTCTTTTTGATGATAAACCCTATCTACTAACATTAATAGACAGGGTTTAGCGCCAAATATTAACTCCACTGAAAAGCAGGTGTTAAAAGAAGAAATGTTTTCATTTCTCCTTTATTTTCTGACTTTGCATGAATGCTGCACTGTGCAGCACGCATACAAAGTAGGAAATGCTTTGAAGTGTGTCTATGCAAAGTATTTTGTACAGGAAGGTTAACCTCATGTACAAAACCTATGCTAGACTCAGGCACCCATCCTAGAACTATGGGCTAAGGTGTGTGCCTGGGACACGGCAACTGAAATCAGCGCCAGGGCTAGGGAGAAAGGAGGAGAGTGCCATATCTCTGTGAATATGGGGCTCTCCTGCTCTCTCCCTGTCACCAGAGACATCTTAAGGATTTGGGGGGCCCTGGGCCAAACGTATTTTTGGGGCCCCCGTTCGGAACAGCTTTGAATTTATGATCCAATTTCAGCTCTTTCATGCCCTCTTTAGTCAGGTCACTAACAGTACACAGACACACTGTTCAAATTCTAAATGTGTTTGCATCTAATATTCAGGGATAGTGACATGTGTTTTCAATATTGTAACACAGCAGCAGCTCACTAATACTACTGCAAATAATTTCTGTGACACTCTCCCATTTCTCACAGATGAAGTCCTGTTTTGATCTAAAAAGAATAGTTTTTATGGCTGCTGCATGAAATATAAACACAACATTTCTCAGCAAAATGTGTGGAATAGACTCTCACACATTACCCACATTAAAAAAAAATTGAAAGAAAACGGTATTCAAAGCAATCTGTTTCAGAATAATTAAAGGTCATCAGGGCAATGCCCTCTGCTGAACAGAGCTGGCTCTATCAGGGGCCCCCCTGAAAGGCTGGGGCCCGGGGCCAGAGCCCACTTTGCCCATGCCTTAAAACGTCTCTGCCTGTCACTCAACGCAGGGCAGCCTCTTTGGGGCTGTGCTGTGTTCCATGACAATTTTAAAAATCTGGGCTGCGATGTTAATTTAAGGACACACGTTTGCTGCTTTCGGTTTTACCTTTTAAAAATAATATTTTTTGTGTAGTGCCTACTCTACAGTTTTTGCTTTTCCAACCACTGTAACATATACGTGATTATTATCCATAGTACATATACTTAAATTGCTTTTAATCTGATAAAGATGAAAGGGTAGGGCTGTCCCTACTTTGATATAAATTATGACCATCATGCAACGCCAGATGTCCGTAGCAAGCACTTAGGTCACTGAGCCATCTTGTCAGCTAATGTGCAAAGTCCTTCCGGCACCACAATGGGGACCAACTTTTGCTCATATTGAAGAAGTATGTTTAACCAACTTGTCCATGAATAAGGGAGGATGCCATGATGGCCCACTGCAAAGTTACACATACTCAGAAAAGGTACATGCTTACGTCTGATGTGGCTGTAAGCTTAGAACTAACATAATTCTTTATTTTGTTTTAATTTATTTGGGCTTCAAACCCTTACGTAGTCTCTGAGCTACTTGGAGCACATATATATATATATATATATATATATATATATATATATATATATATATATATATATATATATTCACTGAAAAAACCATAGGTTTCAGGGGCGTTATAGTTAGTTGGACATTTCACTCGTACAAAACCATAGAAATTCCCCGTTATAGTTAGTTCAGCTAATTATAACTCGCGCGCCCGCAATGCACTGCTGATGACGTCACATATTACATCACTCATGACATGGTCAGTGACATCACTCATGACATCACTGATGACATCTCAAATGACATCACTGATGACATCACTGATGACATCATCCTTGTGATAGAGTGGCAGACCTCCTCTCACCCTAATATAACCTTTGATACACACACTCAAAAATACAAACTAACATTTTCAAAACAATGGACATACCAATACCAGTTACAACACACCTATTCAGTAATTCCAAGATCTACACACACATCCACTCATTCACCAACAGTCCCTATACAGTCACTCATACATGTACTCACTCATCATATGTACTCATACACCTATACATCCTGTTACACACCGCCACTCATCCATAGAGTTACTCACACACATAGTCACACATGCAAACAAAGTATCAAACATCCATTTACTTGCATATACAGTTATACACACACTACCACACTTACTTCTACAGAAACTTACACATACTTACTCTCTTAAACAATCACTTCTAGAAACACCTACTTATTTGTACAGGAACTCTTCCAATCTCTCACTCTCACATATACTCACTTATATACACCAATACTCACATATACTAGTTTAAAACATATGTAGTTACTCATAAAGACACTATTGAGACAGTCATTCACTCACTAACACACCCATACACATACTCATCCACCTATACAGTCCTGCACACATGCTGTCTTCAACACATACAAACAGTGAGTCACTCATTCATGCATCTATGCACTAAGTAATACCCCCACCGAACCATACAGACACTCAGACACTCATACTGATACTCAAAAACCAACTAATAACCCATATAGACACTCATGTAGCTACTCACCAACCCATGCAGCCACTTATACACAAAGACTGATACAGATATTTTCATATTTAAACATTACTCACTAACCCATGTATTCACTAAGATACACTTAGTCAGTTATACAATCAATTTTACAAAAAAAATCATCCATTTAGACACTTATATACCCATTTATTCTTCCATCGACCTTGAGATATACATATATAAAACATATTTAATTTTCAGAAAAACACACATTCACTGGATGATGTCATCAGTGATGTCATTTGAGATGTCATGAGTGATGTCATGAGTGATGTCACTGACCATGTCATGAGTGATGTAATATGTGACGTCATCAGCAGTGCGTTATGGAGCGCGCGAGTTATAGTTAGCTGAACTAACTATAACGGGGGAATTTCTATGGTTTTGTACGAGTGAAATGTCCAACTAACTATAACGCCCCTGAACCTATGGTTTTTTCAGTGAATTTCTAAGGTTTTTTAAATGCTAATTTCTAACTATAACGTGCCTGAAACCTATGGTTTTTTCAGTGAATTTCTAAGGTTTTTTAAATGCTAATTTCTAACTATAACGTGCCTGAAACCTATGGGTTTTTCAGTGAATATATATATATTTATTATACTATGTATACATGTGAAAATGTCTCGGTCCCCTGTTTGCCTCGGTGGCACGGAAAAATGGGTGGAACTGACGTCAGCACGCCGACGAGGTCCTCTTATGGCTCCGATGACGTCATACGGTGTCGCGAGCGGAGCCGTGCTCGTTGACGTGGGAGAGCTAGGAAAGAATTTCCGTGGAATGCTGGTGCAGGGGATATTCACCTAAGTGTTCAGGCTAGTCCTTTGGGAGCAACTGTTTATGTTGCCACTCCAGAAACCGAAACCAGTGATCTGAGGGCAGAGGCCCTGCAGATGGCACACGAGGTGGGGTGCCCAGTCGTGTGCACCGGCGGGGCAGCGAAGTGACAAGCACCACAACCCACAAAAAAGGTAACGAGGGCACTGAATAACACAGGATCTTCTCTTTGTATGTGGCAGGAACAACGAAGTTAAAATGCCCTAGCACCAAAATGTAGAATTAGTGCTACAACGGTCTTCAAGAGGACCTGCGATGCCGCTTCTGCCTCCCGTACCCTGGAGGCGGCACATGGGTCACGCGGTACGGTCATACTGCGGTGGGACGCACACTCGTTGACCTCTCATGGCACTGCTCCACAGTTCAGGGAGGACACTTTCCATTAGCTATGTTTTCTGATGACATGTTGCGCCGGCCCCGTCCAACCACAGAACTCCTTTAGATCCAAACAGACTCTTCCACTCTCTCACCGGAAGTGAAACCAGGCCACGCGGACACTTTCACAATACAACAGCCGGGAATGCACTTTTCGGTAAAAAACCACATTCCTTCCTCCTAATTAATCAAATAAACATCTCACTGAAGAACAGGGGCCAGCTTCGATCGGTAAACAGCAGTTACAACGACTTTTTACTTTGTGATACCATTACAACGCATGCATTACCACGCATGCGTTGTACATCACAAAGTCATTACTACGCATTTTTAGAACGCGTGGTCATTTACCACGCATGCCTTTACAATGAATTTTGTTGTAAAGGTATGTATGGTAAATGACCATGCGTTCTAAAAACATGTAGACGATCCATGTCGTTGTAAGGAAACAGAGGCTGTTCCGTTTCCTCACAACGACGTGCACCGCCCCTCAGAGATGACGTGAAGCAGGAACCACGAGGAGAGAGGAACCATGAGGAGTGAGAGGTAAGGGGATTGGGCATGGGGTGGGGGTTTCTTTTCTAGAGTTTAGGGTAGTGCAGCGGTGTTTGGGTGGTGTAGGGGGTCGTGCTGGGGTAGTGTTTTAGGGTTTAGGGTAGTGCAGTGGTGTTTGGGTAGTGTAGGGGGTCGTGCTGGGGGTAGTGTTTTAGGGTTTAGGGTAGTGCAGTAGTGTAGGGGGTCGTGCTGGGGGTAGTGTTTTAGGGTTTAGGGTAGTGCAGTGGTGTATGGGTAGTGTAGGGGTCGTGCTGGGGTAGTGTTTTAGGGTTTAGGGTAGTGCAGTGGTGTTTGAGTAGTGTAGGGGTCATGCTGGTGGTAGTGTTTTAGGGTTTAGGGTAGTGCAGTGGTGTTTGTGTAGTGTAGGGGGTCATGCTGGGGGTAGTGTTTTATGGTTTAGGGTAGTGCAGTGGTGTTTGGGTAGTGTAGGGGTCGTGCTGGGGGTAGATTTAGGGTAGTGCAGTGGTGTTTGGGTAGTGTAGGGAGTTGTGCTGGGGGTAGTGTTTTAGGGTTTAGGGTAGTGCAGTGGTGTTTGTGTAGTGTAGGGGTTGTGCTGGGGGTAGTGTTTTAGGGTTTATGTTAGTGCAGTGGTGTTTGGGTAGTGTAGGGGTAGTGCTGGGGTAGTGTTTTAGGGTTTAGGGCAGTGCAGTGGTGTTTGTGTAGTGAAGGGGGTCATGCTGTGGGTAGTGTTTTAGGGTTTAGGGTAGTGCAGTCGTGTTTGTGTAGTGTAGGGGGTCGTGTTTTAGGGTATAGGGTAGTGCAGTGGTGTTTGGGTAGTGTAGGGGGTCATGCTGGGGTTAGTGTTTTAGGGTTTAGGGTAGTGCAGTGGTGTTTGGGTAGTGTATGGGGTCGTGCTGGGGGTAGTGTTTTAGGGTTTAGGGTAGTGCAGTGGTGTTTGTGTAGTGTGGGAGGTCATGCTGGGGGTATATTTAGGGTTTAGTGTAGTGCAGTGGTGTTTGGGTAGTGTAGGGAGTCGTGCTGGGGGTAGTGTTTTAGGGTTTAGGGTTTAGGGTAGTGCAGTTATGTTTGGGTAGTGTAGGGTGTCGTGCTGGGGGTAGTGTTTTAGGGTTTAGGGTAGTGCAGTGGTGTTTGGGTAGTGGAGGGGTAGTGTTTTAGGGTTTAGGGTAGTGCGCCCAACCAGCCACAATATCCGTGGACAAAGGGGATCCTGACTCTTTGGAACACTCCGTCAATTGAATAATTTGGGTCAAGGGCCCTACCACGTCCAAGACCTATCAATTCCTTTCTTGGGATCCCTCATATACTTGGAGAAAAAGGTACATAGTTTCTCATCAATTTCAGGCGTGTGTGCCACCTTCCCCTTCAGTGAGGGCCTGGGGCATTCTCCCTCATCCTATTCCTGACCTCCCTTTCAAGGGGTTGATGGATTTTCCCCACCACATACTCTGCCACTTTGGCGTCAGGTGTCCACTCTGCCGACCTAGGATGGTAAATTTGGGTAGGCTCGAACATGTCCGAGTGGACCCCGTCCCCAACCGGGGACTGAGAGGAGTGGGAATCTGGACGCCAGGGACGCCCCGAGTCCTTATCCTCATCGGAGGAGAAATCGTCCTCCGATACACCCTCTCCCTCTAAGGAAAACCCGCCGTCGGGGTCTACAATAGTGGTGACAGTGTCGCAATTTTCTCCGGGCCTCTCCTCCCGGCAGGGTGCATGTTTTAGCGTTCGCGCACTCTTGAGGAAGGTCTCCGTAAGTTTATCAAATCCTTCCAAGTGCCCCGCGTTTTGCTTAACGGCCCTTTATTCCCCATCTGGGAGCTACTTGGACCCGCCACCACCAGATCTGGGTCACTGAACACCCCAGGGATGCTTTTCGCCAGCTTATCAACCTGATCCCTAAGAGGAGCCAGCGCCCTAGAAATAGCCAGAGAGAGGGCTTGGTCCACTGCTGGAGGGAGAAGTTGGGGGCCATTCCTCCTCCACTTCCTGGTAGGAGGAGTAAAAATGGTCTTCTGGAGAAGACATGATAGCAGAGGGTGTGAGCACAGAACAAATGCCCTTAAAATCCTTAAGACAGCCCCCTCGCCGGTGCTCCAACAGCTGGGCTTTCCCCGAAGCTGTTATAAGAATAGACTGAGGCGCAATACCAATTACCACCACCAGGTGGCACTGGTCACTAACGTGGCCGTGGAGGGGAAATCACTGCGTAGCGGTGTCAAAATTAGGCGAGGGTTGGTCGGGAATCAAGCGGACACTAAAGGATTGACCGGATTCCCAAACGCGCGGAAAGACCAGCGGGAGCGCTCGACGGAGCTGCCTCGCTCGGACCAGACGCACCTGACAGGATCTCACCACACGCAGAGCACACAGCGGGAGAAACTGCGAGGGGGAGAATGCGCTCGGGCAAGAGCCTGCTGCGCAGGGAATATGAAACAATACCAAGGCAATAATGCTAATAACGTGCACAAGAAACCGCTATACAAACAGCAACAACGTCAGATTAAGCCAAGAATGTAAGGAATGCACTTAACTGATGAGCAGTGAAGAAAGAGGAAGCGGAAGGGACATCACGATATTATATACGATGGACTGTGATATGATTGGACTATAGTTGCCTTGGAGACTACCCCCTAATGGTTCATGGGTTGTGTAGTCTTTTGTTTAATGATTGTTGTGTTACGTTTTCTTTGAACTGCTATGCAAATAAAGTTAGGAAAGATATGCATAATCCTCGCCTCCGTCCTGCCATAGAATTCATTAAACTTTATTTGATCTGATTTAGAAACATAGATCATAAAAGTGTACATAAAAACAGTAAATCCTCTTTCCTAATACAATACAGTGAGAATTAATTAAAACCAGTAGGTAAAAACGGGTGTTACAAAGCCCGGTTCAGAGCAACTTCAGGTTAACAGAATCGTAAAGTTCAATGTGTCGCAAGATCAATCTCATGTACTTCAGTGCAAAAATACACAATAAGGGGTCCAAGTAAGATGTAACGCTCCAATACCTGACCAGTTTGCACTATATAAAACTGCAGAAAAACTAAAAATAAAAAGTGTTTTGCACACTTCTGTCATTGGGCTATATGTGGGCTACATCTGGGTGATATTTGTGCTACATTTGGGCTCTTTTTTCTCTGGTGGCCATCTTGGGAGACTTATTTGTTATGAAGTTTCCTAATTTCGTCATTTACTGCAGTCTCCTCAGTAGGAAATGCTTTCAGTTTTTTACTTTGATTCCATCAAGAAGGCATTCAGATGTGTCACACATTTGCCATAAATTCAGAATGTTAGCACTCTAGTTGTTCATTAGATCACTGTAGTAAAGCTACTGCTCACCAGGGAGTTAACTGGAAGTCTACTGCTGGTATTGAAAGTGATTGTTTCAGTCTGCATGTCAGAATTTTCTAACGAAATAGAAGAGGATTTGAGATCTCACTTAAAACATGCCCTAAATTTTCTTTCTGCAGCACTAACCATAATTTCTATGGCAAAATGAACCCCTCATTTTGTTCCTTTTTAAATTAAATGTTTTAAGTGTTACCAGTTTATTCCAATCAAGATGGCTTCAGGTGTGCCATACTTTTGTCATAAGTAAGACTGTTAGCGCTCTAGTTGTTCTTTAGAACACTCTGGGAAGCTGCAGTAGAACACAAAGGCATCAACTGACAGGCTGCTCCTGTTGAAATATAACAGGAAGATATTTGAGATCTCACTTAAAACATGTCCTAATTTTTCTTTCTACAGCACTAAACATAATTTCTATGAGAAAATGAACCCCCTCATTTTGTTCCTTTTTAAATTAAATGGTTTAAGCGTTACCAGTTTATTCCAATCAAGATGGCTTCAGGTGTGCCATACTTTTGTCATAAGTAAGGCTGCTAGCACTCTAGTTTTTCTTTAGAACACTCTGGGAAGCTGCAGTAGAACACAAAGGCATCAACTGACAGGCTGCTCCTGTTGAAATATAACAGGAAGATATTTGAGATCTCACTTAAAACATGTCCTAATTTTTCTTTCTACAGCACTAACCATAATTTCTATGGCAAAATGAACCCCCTCATTTTGTTCCTTTTTAAATTAAATGTTTTAAGTGTTACCAGTTTATTCCAATCAAGATGGCTTCAGGTGTGCCATACTTTTGTCATAAGTAAGACTGTTAGCGCTCTAGTTGTTCTTTAGAACACTCTGGGAAGCTGCAGTAGAACACAAAGGCATCAACTGACAGGCTGCTCCTGTTGAAATATAACAGGAAGATATTTGAGATCTCACTTAAAACATGTCCTAATTTTTCTTTCTACAGCACTAACCATAATTTCTATGACAAAATGAACCCCCTCATTTTGTTCCTTTTTAAATTAAATGTTTTAAGTGTTACCAGTTTATTCCAATCAAGATGGCTTCAGGTGTGCCATACTTTTGTCATAAGTAAGGCTGTTAGCACTCTAGTTGTTCTTTAGAACACTCTGGGAAGCTGCAGTAGAACACAAAGGAATCAACTGACAGTCTCTGCCCTTGTTGGATGTACATGTTTTACTGAGAATGTCAGACTTCATTCTCACATGACTGAGAAAGATAATGTGAATTTACAGAAAATATGCTCTCATTTTAGCTCCTGGAGCACCTTCCAAAACTGTATGGGACAAGCATGTGAAAATAGTTTTCTCTCAAACATGATTCATGATATCCCAGCAGAAGGTTTTTCACAGGGTAAAATCACCTTAGAACACACCACAATTCCTGAAATTAGTATGGTACCATCAACAAATGAATTCTAATGTAACTAAAGTCTGTTATCACCCTTTATAGTTCTCCTTTTGGTAACCCTCAAAATCTTCGATTCACTACAATGCATTTCAATGGGGTACTATCATTTATATTGGTCTCAAGATGGCTGCCAGCAATTCCAGGATGAAGTGCTGACAGCCAATCAGATCTCACGATGACATGTGTGGCTAGGCTCCGCCCAGATATATATGTGTTTTCTTTTTCAAATTTCTCAGGAACTACTGAACGGATTTACACCATTTAACCAAAAGGCACTACTCTGAACCAAGGGCTACCTTTTTGCCAAATTTGGTGTAATTCCGTTCAGCAGTTCGGGCTGTAGCTGCGATGAAAGGTTCCTATGGAAAATTGCATGGAGAAAACACGTTTTGGGACCCCCCTTTTTTCTCGGCCCCCACTTGACGAATCACCCCGAGACTTTCAGGATAGGAGCCGACCGGAGCGCCCCACGAGTTTTGAAAATTTCGCGAAGATTCGTCAACCGGCGCCAAAGTTAATTCAAATAGAATGTTGCGGATTTCCTATGGAAAATAGGTCCTAACTATAACTATCTACTGGCGACCGCCAGTAGATAATATATATATATATATATATATCCAGCACATAAGTCTTCGTGACAGGGAGCCCCAGACCCTGGCAGGGCGGCTTCGGCGTAGTGGGCACGAAGAGACCCATATTTAAATCCAGCACATTCCTCTTTTACAAGAAGACGCCGACATCCCATTTAAAGGATTACAGGTGCTTTTATTCTTTTTAGGAGTATGCAGCAGTTGCCATTTCATACCTTACACGTTTCAACTCTCTTGAGCCTTGATCACAGGTGTGCTTTCTCCTTTCAAAACTGACCACGTGATATTTCGTCATCAAACCACCTTTTTATTCAGTGGTTTTAGGTCGTGTTACTTATATGGAATGCGCAATGCAAATTTTAAAAGCCATTATTTCAATCCAGCAGCGTACTTCTTAGCATTTCAGTTCATAGCATTTCAGTGCATTAATAAAGCTGCAATTATATTTGTTTTGTCTTGCAATTCCAATGCGCGAGAGAGTTGAAACGCGTAAGGTAAAAGAGTCGTTCTTTACAGGATGAGCTAAGTAAAAACTCAGTCACCAGTAATACGAAGGCAGGGGGTATTGGTCGTCCGGGCTTTCGCTGTTGTAGAAACTGCAAAGCCTGTAGTAACAGCATAGATTGCACCAAACTCGAAGTAGCTAGCTCACAAAGAGAATATGAGATCAAGAAAGCATTAACATGCAATACTGTATATTGCGTATATGCTCTTGTCTGTCCCTGCAGAAAACTGTACATTGGCAGCACTATTCATCGTGCCAAGAAAAGAGTATTAGAACATGTTCGGGCCATACGGCACAATAACAAACAGTACCCTGTAGCAAGGCACTTCTTTGATTACCATCTTCAGGATGAGAAACAACTCAGAATGGTAGTAATCGATGCAGTGCCAGATAATGTGAGGGGAGGGAATCGCGAACTCACATTGCGCAAGCTGGAGTCAAAATATATCATAGACTTTGAAACCATGGTGCCGAAAGGCTTGAATTCAAGTGAGGAATTGGCTGCTCATCTGCAAAACTAAATATTAACATCATGTGTGATTTGATTACTTTAGTATTTACAGCTGTTTTTTCTTTTTTTTTAAATTTCACAATACAGATTTTAGTCTATTCTTCACTTTATTTTTAGGAGAAGGTACTGTTTTCTTTGAACTTCTGGCAGTCCATCATTATGCACAATGGTTGTCGAATTGGCAGGTTATCTTGTGATCACTTGGCCCACTTGGGCAGGATTAAGGACATTATTTTGAAATGTATTAAAGTGGGATATTATGTGCACTGGATCAACTGACTATAATATGCCCACTTGGGCATTATTTCGGGTGTATAAGGTCAATCTGGATACTATTTTTATAGTACCACTTGTGTATATACATTTGTTGTATATACATTATGTCAATTATTTTTCTTTGAATTGCGCCTATTGTGCTGCTTAGATGAATATTTGGTTATAAATTAGACCATTGATCATATTAGGTGCACTTATTTTGTATTATACATGCATTGGAAATAATGATTGAGAGACCATGCTAAGATGGCCGCCACAGTATTGTACTAGTATACTGGTATACTTACTTTGGGTTGAATCAGTCCCTTTTCTGTTTTTCTTGCACTGTTTATAATGGCGTCAATGAAATGTGCTTGCTGAGAGCGTGATCAAGGCGAAAGCTGAAACGCGTTGTTTTCTGGAGCCATTAAATTCTATTTTTTGCACCGTGCCTGGGAGTCTGAGCTTTTCTGCCTAATCAGTGGAGAAGATAATTGCATATATATATATATATTACCTACTGGCGGTCGCCAGTGGGTAGTTATAGTTGGAACCTAGTTTCCATAGGAAAAGCGTTTTGTGATTTGCCAATAACTTTGGCGCCGTTTGACGAATCTTCACGAAATTTTCATAACTAATTGTTCACTCAGGTCAGCTCCTGTGTTGAAAGTTTCGGGGTGATTCGTCAAGGGGGGGCTGAGAAAAAAGGGGGGTCCCAAACGTGTTTTCTCCATGTTAATTTCCATAGGAAACTTTAGACACGGAATTACACCAAATTTGGCAGAGAGATAGCTCTTGGTCCAGAATGCACGCTTTATTTTAAATGGTGTAATTCCGTTCAGTAGTTTTTGAGATATTTAAAGATTTACAGATATCGATATTTGAGAATTGTGAGATCTGATTGGCTGAGCCCTCTCGAGCACGAGCTTGCCTCTGATTGGCTGCCAACACTTCAAACCAGAAAGTGTTTGCAGCCATCTTGTGGCTCGGTACAAGGAGAAGGAAAAAGGTGAGTAAAACATTGAAAAGAAGAAAAGGGGGTAGGGTAAAAACACCCTGACCCCTAGGCCTGCTCAGCCATGCCCAATAAAAGCATTATTTTTTTCATTTTCGGCCGTAGTAGCGCCGGGTGCGCGAACCGGGTCGAAAATGAAAAAAAAAATGAAGCGCGGGCTCCCGCGCTTCGTTTTTTAAAGCCCCTGGGTGGGCCAGGTCCCGGGGGCAATGCTTATTTATGTAGCGGGGGCCCCCGCAGCCCAGGGGACCACCACCTCCCTGCAACTTAATTGTTTATGCGCTGGGGACGCGGCCCCCCCGCAGCTTCGGGGACCGCCACCTCCCCGGGGCTTATATTTATGCAGCTTCTGCCCCCCCACGCTGCCCCAGGGACTGCCACCTCCCCGGGGCAATCCTTATTAATGTGCGGGAGCCTCGCGGGCCCCCCCAAGCCCCGGGGACCGCCACCTCCCCGGGCTTAAAATAAAAAATGAAGTATGGGGGTGGCTGCTGCCCTCCCCCACACTGCCCCAGGGACCACCACCTCCCCGGGGCACTCTTTAATTAAATGTGGGGGTCCGTTGCGGACCCCCGGGGACCACCACCTCCCCAGGGCTTTAAACAGTAAGGGAGGGGGGCCGTGCGGCCCCCCTCCTGGAGCCCTTGATGGCCCTGAGAACCGCCACCCCCCAGGGCCGGCACCTGCAATGTCCCGGGGTGCCCACCCCGGGACATTGCCGTTTGCAATGACAGGGCAGGAGCCGCGCGGCTCCCGCCCTGTCATTGCAAACTCTGCTTTGGTTTTTGGACGCGAGAGCAGGAAACCTGCTCTCGCTTCCAAAAACCAAAGCAGATTGCTTTTGCACAAGGGGAGCTGCATGTCAGCAGCTCCCCTTGTGCAAAAGCAATGCCGGCTCCTGCAGGAGGCGGGGAGCCGGTGGGACCGTGGGGGCATTGGGGCTTCCCCCATGGTCCCCAACGCAAAGGGCCGAACTGGGGATAAGGTCCACGGGGCCAGAAGTGGCCCGGGAGGGGGGCCACGTGGCCCCCCTTCCCAATAGTTATATTTGAAAAAGGAGGCCATGCCCCGGGGGATAGGGTCCCCGGGCTGAAATTGGCCTCGGGAGGGGGGGCGCGTGGCCCCCTTCCCACTTTTTGTGTGTTTTTTTTAATAAAAAAGGGGTCAGGCCCTGGGGGATGGGGTCCCCAGGGCCCCAAAAATAGTACAAGAAGGGGGGCCACACAGCCCCCCTTCTAAAACAATATTAAAAAACAAAAAACGGCATCTCGCCGGAGGCCCCGCCCCCTCCCTGCAACACTCTGCAAACGCGCGTTGTAAGTTGGGGAATTAAGTCCCCTTGAATACTGAGGGTCCCTGGGGCCAACTAGCCCACCAGGTATCCCCAGTAAGCGCCAGAGAGCTGGATTACAGAAAGGTGGTCTGAGGCCATGCCCCATTTTACACCACTCTGCAAGCGCGCCTCTTGGCGCACTGCTGGTGGGGTGATGAGGTCCTCTTGTGTCCTGAGGACCTCAAGACACAAGTGAACTTCATCCCTGAGCAGCAGTGCACCAGGAGGCGCGTTTGCAGAGTGGTGTAAAAAGGGAGCTTGGCCTGAGACCACTCTCAGCAATCCAGCTGTGTGGGGCTTACTGGAGGTACCTGGTGGGCTAGTTGGCCCCCAGGGACCCTCAGGATTCAAGGGGAGTTAATCCCCCAACCCAGAACGCGCCAGGAGGCGCGTCTGCAGGGTGGTGGAGAAAGGGGGCGTGACCTGGTATGAGAAATTAGCAATCCTACTGTGTGGGACCTACTGGAGGTAATAGGAGGGGTAGTTGGCCCCCAAGATTGACCTTGGGGGCTAACTACCCCTCCTGTTACCTCCAGTAAATCCCACACAGTGGGATTGCTAAGAGGTGTTCAGAGGCCACGCTCACCTTTCTACACCACTCTGCAAACGCGACTGCTATGTTATAGTTAGAAATTAGCATTTAAAAAACCTTAGAAATTCACTGAAAAAACCATAGGTTTCAGGGACGCTATAGTTAGAAATTAGCATTTAAAAAACCTTAGAAATTCACTGAAAAAAAACATAGATTTTAGGGTTTATAGTTAGAAATTAGCATTTAAAAAACCTTAGAAATTCACTGAAAAAACCATAGGTTTCAGGGACGTCATAGTTAGTGGGAAATTTCACTCATACAAAACCAGAGAAATTTGGCTGTTATAGTTAGTAGAGCTAACTATAACTCGCGCCCCCGCAATGCACTGCTGATGACATCACATATTACATCACTCATGACATGCTCTGTGACATCACTGATGACATCACTGATGACATCTCAAATGACATCACTGATGACATCCACGAGATCATCTGATGCACATCCTCACACCCTAATAAAACCTTTCAATCAATCAATCAATCACAGAATTTGTAAAGCGCACTACTTACCCGCGAGGGTCTCAAGGCGCTGGGGAGAAAAAAAGGGGGGGGGGTGCTGCTACTGGTCGAACAACCAGGTCTTGAGTAGCCTCCTGAAGGTCAGCAGGTCTTGGGTCTGTCGTAGGCTTAGTGGAAGGGTGTTCCAGGTCTTGGCGGCGAGGTGGGAGAAGGATCTGCCGCCGGTGGTAGTTCTTCGAATGCGAGGGACGGTGGCGAGGGAGAGGTCGGCGGAGCGGAGTTGGCGGTTGGGGACGTAGAAGAGGAGTCGTCTGTTGAGGTAGGCTGGGCCAGTCTTGTGGAGTGCCTTGTGTGCGTGGATGAGGAGTTTGAAGGAGATTCTCCTGTCGACGGGGAGCCAGTGCAGGTTCCTCAGGTGGGGGTGATGTGGCTGTGGCGTGGTACATCGAGGATCAGGCGTGCGGAGGCGTTTTGTATGCGTTGCAGTCGCTTGATGAGCTTGGCCGGGGCTCCCGCGTAGAGGGCGTTCCCATAGTCAAGTCTGCTACTGACGAGGGCCTGGGTGACTGTTCTTCTTGTATCTGTCGGGATCCACCTGTAGATCTTGCGAAGCATGCGGAGGGTGTTGAAGCAGGAGGAGGAGACTGCGTTGACTTGCTTGGCCATGGAGAGCGTTGAGTCGAGGATGACTCCCAGGTTGCGTGCATGGTCGGTGGGTGTTGGGGCTGCTCCCAGCGTCGTTGGCCACCAGGAGTCGTCCCAGGCTGAGGGGTTGGAGCCGAGGATGAGGACCTCTGTCTTCTCCGTGTTCAGTTTTAGTCGGCTGATCTTCATCCAATCGGCGACGGCCTTCATTCCTTCATGGAGGTTGGATTTGGCGGCGAGGGGTCCTTGGTGAGGGAGAGGATCAGTTGAGTGTCGTCGGCGTAGGAGATTATGTTGAGGTCGTGCTGTCTGGCGATGCGTGCGAGCGGGGCCATGTAGATGTTGAACAGTGTTGGGCTGAGGGACGATCCCTGGGGTACGCCGCAGATGATCTCGGAGGCTTCGGATCGGAATGGTGGGAGGCGGACTCTCTGGGTTCTGCCGGCGAGGAAGGAGGTGGCCCATTCCAGGGCCTTGTCTCAGATCCCTGCGTCGTGGAGGCGTGCGCTTAGAGTGCGGTGGCAGACAGTGTCGAAGGCGGCGGAGAGGTCCAGCAGGATGAGGGCTGCGGTCTCACCGTTGTCCAGCAGGATCCTGATGTCGTCGGTGGCGGCGATGAGGGCAGTCTCAGTGCTGTGGTTGCTGCGCAACCCCGATTGGGATGGGTCCAGGATGCTGTTTTCTTCGAGGTATCGGGTTAGCTGTTTGTTGACGATCTTCTCGATGACCTTGGCTGGGAACGGAAGCAGGGAGATGGGCTGGAAGTTCTTGAGGTCTCTCGGGTCCGCCTTGGGTTTTTGAGTAGGCCGTTGATCTCTGCGTGTTTCCAGCTCTCTGGGAAGGTCGCGGTCTCGAAGGAGAGATTGATGACGTTGCACAGGTGGGGTGCGATGGAGCTGCTGGCTTTGTTGAAGATGTGGTGCGGGAAAGGGTCTGACGGGGAGCCGGAGTGTATTGTGCTCATGGTCTTGATGGTGTCATCGATGTTCACGCTGGCCCAGGCTGGCAGGGGGTCGTGGTCGATGGTGTGCGGCGGGTCTGGTGCATCGATCTTAGTTGGTGCTGTCTGGGTGTTGAAGCTGTCGTGGATGTCGGCGATCTTGCGGTGGAAGAAGGTGGCGAGGGAATCGCACAGGGGTTGCGACGGCGGGATGTCGTTGGTGTTGGAGCTGGGGTTGGAGAGTTCCTTCACGATGTTGAAAAGCTCCTTGCTGTTGTGTGCGTTGTTGTCGAGGCGGTCTTTGAAGGAGATTCTCTTGGCGGACTTGATGAGGTGGTGGTGGTTACGGATGGCGTCTTTGTGGGCTGCGTGGCTGTCCGGTGTCTTATCACTGTGCCATTTCTTCTCTAGTTTCCGGCAGGTACGCTTGGAAGCTAGGAGTTCCGAGGTGAACCAGCTGGCTCTTTTGGTGGTGTCACTGTAGGTGAGTTTTTTCAGCGGGGCGAGGGTGTTGGCACAGTCGTCCATCCATCGTCTGAGGTTGCAGGCAGCGTCGTCGGTGTTGGATGGGTCGGAGGGAGGGCTGAGAGCGAGGTTTGCCCGTAGTTGGTCTTCGGTGACTTTGCTCCAGCAGCGGCGTGGGATCTGTTGGGTGCGGTGGTGTGTGGTGGGTTTCTGGAAGGTGAAATGGATGCAGCGGTGGTCGGTCCAGATGAGTTCCGTGGTGTGGCTGAAGGAGACGTGGGAGCTTGAGGAGAAGATGGGGTCAAGCGTGTGGCCGGCGGAATGGGTCGGTGTTGTGACGAGCTGGCTCAGACCGAGGTTGGCGAGGTTGTCGATCAGGGTGGTGGAGTTGCTGTCGTTGTTGTTCTCCAGGTGAAAGTTCAGGTCTCCGAGGAGGATGTAGTCGGTAGAGGTCAGGGCGTGCGTGCTGATGAAGTCGGCGATGGAGTCGCTGAACTGGGGTCGGGGCCCAGGGGTCTGTAGACAAGGGTGCCTCTAAGGGTGGTGTTGGGGTCCGTGTGGATCTGGAAGTGCATGTGTTCGGCGGTGCTGAGAGTGTCGTCGGTGCTGGTCGAGACCCTGATGGTGTTCTTGTGGACGATGGCGATTCCTCCTCCTACTGCGTTGACGCTGTCTCTGCGGGTGATCTTATAGCCGTCTGGGATGGCTATGGCGATGTCGGGGGCGGAGGAGTCGTTCATCCAGGTCTCTGTCAGGAAGGCGACGTCTGGTGATGATGTGTCGAGCAGGTCCCAGAGCTCGACGGCGTGTTTGCGTGCGGAGCGGGTGTTCAGTAGGATGCATCGGAGGTGGTTGAGGTCCTTCTTGGCGGGCGCCTCGGTGGCTCTGAGGCTGGTGTAGCTGCAGTTCCGGCAGGTGAAGGGACCATGGGTGCGTTTCGGGGCGGCCTTGAAGCAGTTGTGCGTCCGTCCGGGGTTGAGAGCGTGGAGTGTGGTGGCATCGTATCGGCGTCGGTCCTCGAGGCTGGAGCGGGGGGCGCACAGCCCAGGGGTTCTGGCGCTGGGCGCGGTCCAGGCGCAGACGGGCGCAGACGGGCTTGCCTTAGGCGCGCCTTCGGAGCGCCAGCGGCGCAGCCGCACAGCGGCCGCCATATATGGGGAAGTGGGAGGGAGGAGCAGCTGGGAGGCGGGAGGCAGGGGCAGCGAATGGGCAGTCAGGGGGCGGGGCCGCAGGGGACGCAGCGGCGGGAGTGGAGAGAGGCAACGAGGGGTACAGAAGGCAAAATGGGCACAGTTAAATGGGGGCAGCGAGGAGAAACAGAAGGAAAATGGACACAGTTAAATGGGGGCAGCGAGGGGAAACAGAAGGAAAATGGACACAGTTAAATGGGGGCAGCGAGGGGAAACAGAAGGAAAATGGACACAGTTAAATGGGGGCAGCGAGGGGAAACAGAAGGAAAATGGACACAGTTAAATGGGGGCAGCGAGGGGAAACAGAAGGAAAATGGACACAGTTAAATGGGGCAGCGAGGGGAAACAGAAGGAAAATGGACACAGTTAAATGGGGGCAGCGAGGGGAAACAGAAGGAAAATGGACACAGTTAAATGGGGGCAGCGAGGGGAACAGAAGGAAAAATGGGCACAGGAAAAATGGGGGCAGCGAGGGGAAACAGAAGGAAAAATGGACACAGGAAAAATGGGGGCAGTGAGGGGAACAGAAGGAAAAACGGGCACCGAGGCCACAAGCAGAGGGGCGAGCTTACCAGCAGCAGCAGCGGGCAGGACACCACAGGCGGAGCTGTGTGGCGGGGGAGCGACCTACCTGGCAAGGTCAAGGGTCGCTCTCCTCACTGCACAGCGGCCGTCATATATGGGGAGGTGGGAGGGAGGAGCAGCTGGGAGGCGGGAGGCAGGGGCAGCGAATGGGCAGTCAGGGGGGCGGGGCCGCAGGGGACGCAGCGGCGGGAGTGGAGAGAGGCAACGAGGGGTACAGAAGGCAAAATGGGCACAGTTAAATGGGGGCAGCGAGGGGAAACAGAAGGAAAATGGACACAGTTAAATGGGGGCAGCGAGGGGAAACAGAAGGAAAATGGACACAGTTAAATGGGGGCAGCGAGGGGAAACAGAAGGAAAATGGACACAGTTAAATGGGGGCAGCGAGGGGAAACAGAAGGAAAATGGACACAGTTAAATGGGGCCAGCGAGGGAAACAGAAGGAAAATGGACACAGTTAAATGGGGGCAGCGAGGGGAAACAGAAGGAAAATGGACACAGTTAAATGGGGCAGCGAGGGGAACAGAAGGAAAAATGGGCACAGGAAAAATGGGGGCAGCGAGGGGAAACAGAAGGAAAAATGGACACAGGAAAAATGGGGGCAGCGAGGGGAACAGAAGGAAAAACGGGCACCGAGGCCACAAGCAGAGGGGCGAGCTTACCAGCAGCAGTAGCGGGCAGGACACCACAGGCGGAGCTGTGTGGCGGGGGAGCGACCTACCTGGCAAGGTCAAGGGTCGCTCCCACTTTAAAATACAGACTACCAATATCGAAACCATAGACACACCAATAGCAGTTACTACATACCAGCTCAGTGATTCATACGTCTACACACACATCCACCCACTAACGCGTAGTCACTCATACACGCAGTCATTCATCAATACAGCCACTAATATATCCACTCATAGACCCATATAGACACACACTGCCACTCACCCAAAGAGTTACTCAAAAACCTAGTCAGTCACCCAAAGAATTAATTACACTGCCATTTACTCACCTATACAGTTATACAAACACCACATCACTTATTCATACAGACACGTACTGTCTTCAACAATTACTGACATAAGCACACACTTATCCATGCAGCCACTGTCACAATCACTCACTGTTACATATACTCACTTATATACTCCAACACTCACAAATACTGCCTTTCACATATGTAGTTACTTACACATATACCACTAACACATCCATTCACTCACCAACACAGCTATACGTACACTCACTCACCGATACACTACCTAACACACGTACTCATAAACGCATACACCCAGTGAATCACCCACTCACACATACATGCAGGGAGTCACACCCCCCCACCTACAGAGACACTCAGGCGCCCATACAGGTTCTCAGACAACCAATCATTCTTCAATATACCTTGGCATATATAGATATAACGTTCTTGAAATTTTTAGAAACACTTAGTCACTGGATGATGTCATTTGAGATGTCATCAGTGATGTCATCAGTGATGTCACTGAGCATGTCATGAGTGATGTAATATGTGAAGTCATCAGCAGTGCATTGCGGGGGCACGAGTTATAGTTAGCTCTACTGACTATAACAGCCGAATTTCTCTGGTTTTGTATGAGTGAAATTTCCAACTAACTATAACGTCACTGAAACCTATGGTTTTTTTCAGTGACGTGTCCTGAGGTCCTCAGGACACAAGAGGACCTCATCGCCCCACCAGCAGTGCACAAGAAGCCGTGTTTGCAGAGTGGTGTAAAAAGGGGCGTGGCCTCGGACAACCTCTCTGCAACGCAGCTCTGTGGCGCTTACTGGAGGTACCTGGTGGGCTAGTTGGCCCCCAGGGACCCTCAGGATTGAAGGGGACTTAATCCCCCAATTTACAACGCGCCAGGGGGTGTGTTTGCACACTTGTTATATCAGGCCCGCCCCCTCCCTACACCACTGTGCAAACGCGCCCCCTGGTGCGTTGTAAGTTGGGGGATTAAGTCCCCTTGAATCCTGAGGGTCCCTGGGGGCCAACTAGCCCACAAGGTACCTCCAGTAAGCACCACAGAGCTGCATTGCAGAGAGGTGTAAAAAGGGGCATGGCCTCGGACGACCTCTCTGCAACGCAGCTCTGTGGCGCATACTGGAGGTACGTGGTGGGCTAGTTGGCCCCCAGGGACCCTCAGTTTTCAAGGGGAATTAATTCCCCAACTTACAACGCGCCACGGGGCATGTTTGCAGAGTGGTGCAGGGAGGGGGCGGGGCCTCCGGCGAGATGCCGGCTTTTTTTCTTTGTTTTATTTTTTAGAAGGGGGGGCTGTGTGGCCCCCCTTCTTTTACCATTTTTGGGGCCCCGGGGACCCCATCCCCCGGGGTATGGGCAGTTTTTTTGTATTTGGAGGGGGGCCGCGTGGCCCCCCTCCTTAGGCCAATTATGGCCCCAGGGACCCCATCCCCCGGGGCCGGCCTTTCCATTTTTTTTATTTTTTTATTTATTTTTTTTGCAGGGGAGGTTGGCCGCGTGGCCCCCCTCCCAGGCCGCTTCTGGCCCCGGGGACCCCATCCCCTAGGGCCTGGCCTCATGGTTGGGGACCGTGGGGGGAGACCCAATGCCCCCACAGTCCCGCCGGCTCCCCGCCTCCTGCGGGAGCCGGCATTGCTTTTGAGCAAGGGGAGCTGCTGACATGCAGCTCCCCTTGCTCAAAAGCAATCCTGCTTTGCTTCATTGAAGTGAGAGCAGGTTTTCTTGCTCTCGCTTCAATGAAGCAAAGCAGAGTTTGCAATGACAGGGCGGGAGCTGTGCTCCCGCCCTGTCATTGCAAACAGCAATGTCCCGGGGGTGGGCACCCCGGGACATTGCAGGAGCCGGCCCTGGGGGGTGGTGGTCCCCAGGGCCATCAAGGGGTCCAGGAGGGAGGCCGCGCGGCCCCTCTCCCTTGACGTACAAAGACCCGGGGAAGTGGTGGTCCCCGGGGCCTGGGGTCCGTAACGGACCCCAGAATTTGCATATTTAGTGCCCCGGGGAGGTGGTGGTCCCCGGGGCGTGTGGGGGGGCTAGAGCCCCCCCACACAGGTGTTTTAAAAACAAAGAGAGCCCCGGGGAGGTGGTGGTCCCGGGGCTGCGGGGGGGCTGCGTGCCCCTGTGTTTAATTTACAAAGCCCCAGAGAGGTGGCGGTCCCCGAGGCTGCAGGGGCCCCCGCGGGCCCCCGCTATATTATTATGGGATTGCCCCCGGGACCTGGCCCACCCGGGGGCTTAACAATAACGAAGCGCAGGAGACTGCGTTTCGTTTTTTTTTAATTTTCTCGGCCGGATTCGCGACCCCAGCGCGAATTCGGCCGATTTAAAAAAAAATTATACTTTTTTGGGCCCTGGGGGTCCTTGTGGGACCCCCTGAGCAGGCCTAGGGGGTCAGGGTGTTTCTACCCTGCCCCCTTTACTTGTTTTTCATCGTTTTTTCACTGTTTTCTTGCGACTCGGTTCTACCAAGTCACAAGATGGCTGCCAACACTTCCTGGTTTGGAGTGTTGGCAACCAATCAGAATTGAGCTCGTGGTCAGGAGGGGTCGCGTCTCCTCCTCGGTGCTCAGATATCTATATTTTTTCTTTTTTGAATTTCTCAGGAACTACTGAACGGATTTACACCATTTAACAAAAAGGGCTCTTTCTGAACCAAGCCCTACCTTTTTGCCAAATTTGGTGTAATCATGTTCAGCAGTTCGGGCTGTAGCTTTGTCTAAAGTTTCCTATGGAAAATTACATGGGGAAAACGTGTTTTGGGACCCCCCTTTTTTCTCGGCCCCCGCTTGATGAATCACCCTGAAACTTACAAGACAGGAGCTGACCGGAGCGCCTCACTAGTTTTGAAAATTTCACGAAGTTATTGGGAAAACAAAAAATGCTTTTCCTATGGAAACTAGGTCCTAACTATAACTACCTACTGGCATAGGTAATATATATATATATATATTACCTACTGGCGGTCGCAGCCCCGGGGACCACCACCTCCCCAGGGTTCTCTTTATTTTTAAAACACCTGTGTGGGGGGGCTCGAGCCCCCCCACACGGCCCGGGGACCACCACCTTCCCGGGGCTCTAAATAGGCAAATTCGGGGGTCCGTTACGGACCCCCGGCCCCGGGGACCACCACCTCCCCGGGGCTTTGTACATCAAGGGAGGGGGGCTGCGCGGCCCCCCTCCTGGAGCCCTTGATGGCCCTGGGGTCCGCCACCCCCCAGGGCCCGCTCCTGCAATGTCCCGGGGTACCCACCCCCAGGACATTGCTGTTTGCAATGACAGGGCGGGAGCACAGCTCCCGCCCTGTCATTGCAAACTCTGCTTTGCTTCATTGAAGCGAGAGCAGGAAAACCTGCTCTCGCTTCAATGAAGCAAAGCAGGATTGCTATTGAGCAAGGGGAGCTGCATGTCAGCAGCTCCCCTTGCTCAAAAGCAATGCCGGCTCCCGCAGGAGGCGGGGAGCCGGTGGGACCTTGGGGGCATTGGGGCTCCCCCCACGGTTTCCAACCATGAGGCCAGGCCCCGGGGGATGGGGTCCCCGGGGCCAGAAGTGGCCCGGGAGGGGGGCCACGCGGCCCCACTCCTTTTTTTTTAAATGGAAAGGCTGGCCCCGGGGGATGGGGTCCCCGGGACCTTAATTGGCCTGAGGAGAGGGGCCACGCGGCCCCCCTCCAAATACAAAAATAAAAAGTATTTAAAAAACTGGCCATGCCCCAGGGGATGGGGTCCCCGGGGCCGAAATGTATTAAATATTTTTAATAAATAGGGGTCAGGCCCTGGGGGATGGGGTCCCCAGGGCCCCAAAAATGGTAAAAGAAGGGGGGCCACACAGCCCCCCTTCTAAAAAATAAAATAAAGAAAAAAAGCCGGCATCTCGCCGGAGGCCCCGCCCCCTCCCTGTACCACTCTGCAAACGTGCCCCGTGGCGCATTGTAAGTTGGGGAATTAATTCCCCTTGAATACTGAGGGTCCCTGGGGGCCAACTAGCCCACCAGGTACCTCCAGTATGCGCCACAGAGCTGCGTTCCAGAGAGGTGATCCGAGGCCACGCCCCTTTTTACACCTCTCTGCAACGGAGCTCTGTGGCGCTTACTGGAGGTACCTGGTGGGCTAGTTGGCCCCAGGGACCTCAGGATTCAAGGGACTTAATCCCCAACTTACAACACGCCAGGGGGCACGTTTGCACAGTGGTGCAGGGAGGGGGTGGGGCCTGATATAACAAGTGTGCAAACACACCCCCTGGCGCGTTGTAAATTGGGGGATTAAGTCCCCTTCAATCCTAGGGTCCCTGGGGGCCAACTAGCCCACCAGGTACCTCCAGTATGCGCCACAGAGCTGCGTTGCAGAGAGGTGGTCCGAGGCCACGCCCCTTTTTACACCACTCTGCAAACGCGGCTTCTGGTGGGGCGATGAGGTCCTCTTGTGTCCTGAGGACTTCATCCTCCGAGACAACCAATCATTCTTCAATCTACCTTGGCATATATAGATATAACGTTCTTGAAATTTTTAGAAACACAGTGATGTCATCAGTGATGTCATTTGAGATGTCATCAGTGATGTCATCAGTGATGTCACTGAGCATGTCATGAGTGATGTAATATGTGACGTCATCAGCAGTGCATTGCGGGGGCGCAAGTTATAGTTAGCTCTACTAATATAACAGCCGAATTTCTCTGGTTTTGTATGATTGTAATTTCCCACTAACTATAACGTCCCTGAAACCTATGGCTTTTTCAGTGAATATATATATATATATCTCACATAGGATCACCGCTTACAGCAAAGATCATCCAGCACTCCATGAGGTAATAATCACTCGGATTTATTTATTTTAAAACGACAACATCTACGCGACCGGTTTCAGGGTATGTCACCCTTCTTCAGCCAGGCAAAAAGTTTGAGGCCCAATTCCAGACTATGGGAAATGTATTTTTATTTGAGTCATGTGACTAAAGCGTTTTAAGCACGCACGAACGCACTTTGCATTTTCAATTGTTTTCACCTGTGATCAAGGCTGTAATGGACGCCGAAACGCGTAAGGACATGAAAACACGATGTGCTGCTGTGTTTTGGAATAAATACCATGTCTCTGGAATTGGGCCTCAACCTTTTTGCCATGGTTGTGATTGATGGGCTGCTCCGTGCCCACTGTATTGAGGCCACCGTGCAGGGTCGGGGGCTCCTTTGACTCGGAGGATTTTGTTTTGGTTCAATTCAGGAGCATGACCCACTTGCCCTCACATACCAAAAGGAGGAGTACGCTACTACAGCAAATATGTGACTGTGAGTAAGGGTTTCAGAGGGGACTACCTCCTGCTCTGATCTTTCCGGAGGTCAGGTATTCTCCAAGGCAATCGTAGTCTTAGAGCACTACGCAAACATTCAAACTCACATGACTGCTTCAGAAAGGATTCCACACCAACATCAGTGCATGTAAGAAGAATGAATTGAGAATAATGATATAAACGAGGATTTCCTGTTTTACATCTAAAATGACTTTACAATGCACCATGGGAAATGTATTTTTTATTGAGTCATGTGACTAAAGGGTTTTAAGCACGCACGAACGCACTTTGCATTTTCAATTGTTTTCACCTGTGATCAAGGCTGTAATGGACGCCGAAACGCGTAAGGACATGAAAACACGATGTGCTGCTGTGTTTTGGAATAAATACCATGTCTCTGGAATTGGGCCTCAACCTTTTTGCCATGGTTGTGATTGATGGGCTGCTCCGTGCCCATTGTAATGAGGCCGCCCTGCAGGGTTGGGGGCTCCTTTGACTCGGAGGATTTTGTTTTGGTTCAATTCAGGAGCATGACCCACTTGCCCTCACATGCCAAAACAAGGAGTACGCTACTACAGCAAATATGTGACTGTGAGTAAGGGTTTCAGAGGGGACTACCTCCTGCTCTGATCTTTCCGGAGGACGGGTATTCTCCAAGGCAATCGTAGTATTAGAGCACTACGCAAACATTCGAACTCACATGACTGCTTCAGAAAGGATTCCACACCAACATCAGTGCATGTATGAAGAATGAATTGAGAATAATGATATAAACGAGGATTTCCTGTTTTACATCTAGAATGACTTTACAATGCACTATGGGAAATGTATTTTTTATTGAGTCATGTGACTAAAGGGTTTTAAGCACGCACGAACGCACTTTGCATTTTCAATTGTTTTTACCTGTGATCAAGGCTGTAATGGACGCCAAAACGCGTAAGGACATGAAAACATGATGAGCTGCTGTGTTTTGGAATAAATACCATGTCTCTGGAATTGGGCCTCAACCTTTTTGCCATGGTTGTAATTGATGGGCTGCTCCGTGCCCATTGTATTGAGGCCGCCCTGCAGGGTCGGGGGCTCCTTTGACTCGGAGGATTTTGTTTTGAGATATATATATATATCACCACAACGAAAATAACGCAGCACTTTCCTGGGGATTATTAGTAATTCCTTTATTCAGCAAGCCATTTACAGCAAGCCATCTTCCTCCTCCCTACGCGTTTCAACCTCACAGGTCTTGGTCACGGTACATAGCGACCAAGACCTGTGAGGTTTAAAAGCGTAGGGAGGAGGAAGATGGCTTGCTGTAAATGGCTTGCTGAATAAAGGAATTACTAATAATCCCCAGGAGAGTGCTGTGTTATTTTCGTTGTGGTGAGAAATACATTCAAGGTTTGTCCAACCTTGCCGCAGGCACCAGCTTTAGCGCCGGTCAACAAATCTTCACAAACTTTTCCTAAATAAGTGCCCTACTCCATCTAGTTGTGCATGGAAAGCTTCAGGATGATCTGTCAAGCGGGGGTCAAGAAAAAGGAGGGTAAAAAAAAGTGTGTTTCCCATGTTAATTCCCGTAGAGATTTTGAACATGACTACAGCCCGAACTGCTGAACGGAATTTCATTACATTTGGCAGAAAGGTAGCTTTTGGTCCAGAAAGCACACTTTTTTGTTATTTGGTGTAAATCCATTCAGTAGTTTTAGAGTTATTAAAAGAAATCCAAATTTGTATATCTAGCGATGCAGATCCTCCGAGGATCTAACAGTCCCTGTGCTGAAAACTGATTGGCTTCCAACACTTCAGCCAGGAATTGTTGGCAGACATCTTGGGACTTGGCATAAAAAAAACGCTAGAAAAAGAGAAAAGGTGTCTGGGTAAGAATAACTTGACCCCCTAGCACTGGTCCTGGTACACCGACAGGGTAAAAAAATATTTTTTTGCATTTTTGTTGCAAAATAGCGACAAGGTTATGAATCCACTGGTAAAAATTAAAGAAACAAACAGGCATGGTCTCCCGCGCTTGTTTACTGTATAGCCCCCAGGTTGGCCAGCTCCTGGGGCATATATAAAGAAAAGGAGGGGGCACATGTGGCCCCCTTCCTGTGGCTCTTTTGATCCCAAGGGACCACCACCTCCCTGGGGCTTTAAGTGAATATTGAAGAAGGGCCACTTGGACCACCCTCCATTGTGCTGATTGAGCCCCAGGGAGCACCACCTACCTGGGGCTTCATTTATTAAATAGAGGGGGGCCACGTGGACCCATCCCTGGTTTGATGGAAGCCATGAGAACTACCACCTCCCTGGGGAAAAAACAACAATTAAAGGGGGGGCCACATGGACCCCGCAGAGACCACCACCTCCCTGGGGCGTACCTAATCTATTAAACCGGGTGGGAGGCTGCGCTGCTCCCCTCCTGGGCCTTGTATGGGGTGACTGTGATGAGTGATTTCTTTCTCATTGTTTCCCGGTGAAAGCAGAGTCCATGATTCTCCCTTTTAATTACCCTGAGTACGCAAATGCCGAAAATCATCTGCAAGCTCCTCCCATTTGGCAATGCCCGATTTTCTTTAGTAGTATGCAAAGGTCTTCACCCCTTTTCTCACGTTGATTGACAGCTTAACAAAAGGCCCTCAAGTGCATGTCCCGCCAATTTTTGTGATGCACTTACTTGATTTAGTTACGGGGAAGTACCCCTGTTTGGTGGAGAATCACCTCTTTGTAGTCTTGTCATCTTCTCTTGATGAGAATTCACGTTATCACAAATTTGTGGATGAAGACCCTCAAGGAACAGTCATATCGCCAAAATTACATGCACACCTCATGGTCCTTTATGCAGCTGTACTGTAGAATATGCATGAGACATTTACCCAACGAGGTAGCACTTACTAATTAGCCAAATGAAAGAAATCCAGTTGGGTAGACGTTTTCAGAAAAACTGGGTATTCTTCTTAGAAAAATGAGATTTCATTCTGGCCCTAGTGCTGATCTCACAGAAATTAAACCTCAATGGGAAGCACATACAAATATAAGCATAGCAGATGCCCCAGTTTAAGCTCCACTTCAGTAAAGAACAAACAATCCTAACTTTTTGTGTTTGGCGAAGGGAAAGCAAGCGTGTTTCCTCTGGTATTCCACGTCGCAAAACAATATGAAATTACTGATCTATTAGAGCACAAACTGATGTGTAATGACTGTGGTGAGTGATTTATTTCTTGTAGTCTCCTGGGGAGAGCAGAGTCAATGGTTCTCCCTTTTAAATACCCTAAGTATGCAAATGCCCAAAATGCATAGCACCACTCACAAACCCACTCACAGACATACTCAGACACTCACACAGACACTCACAGACCCACACAGGCAATCACAGACCCACTCACAGACACACACAGGCACTTACACACCCACTCACAGACCCACACAGCCTCTCACACACCCACCCTCAAAGGTGACAGGTTCCAGTTAGGATTAAAAAGTTTTAAAAAACATAGAAATTCACTGAAAAAAAGCAAAGGTTACAGGGATGTTATAGTTAGGAAATAGAAATAAAAAACTTCGAAATTCACTGAAAAAGCTGTAGGTTACAACAACATTATAGTTAGGCTCAGATTTTAACTTGTAGAAAACCATTGAAATTCATTAGTTATAGTTACCTGAGCTAACTATAACTTACACCCCCGCAATGCACTGCTTATGACCTCATATATTACATCACTCATGACATGGTCAGTGACATGACTCATGACATCACTGATACCATCTCAAATGACATCACTGATGACATCATCCACAGAACCACTCACACCCTATACAACCTCTCATACATCCACTCACACAACCACTCACATACCCATTCACAAACCTATTCACTGATAAAATCCAAAGGTTACAGGGACATTATAGTTAAGCTCAGATTTCACTCGTACAGAAACAATGAAATTCAGCAGTTATAGTTCCCAAAGCTAACTATAACTTACTCCCCCACAATGATCTGCTTATGACCTCACATATTTCATCACATCAATGTGACTTGATGGATCATGCTGAAACTTACCATCCACAACTAGACCCAACATTAAACTTTTTTTTGAAAATTTTGTGAAAATTCGTCAAACGGCGCCAAAGATAAAGGCAAGTCAAAAAACATTTTTCCTATGGAAACTAGGTCCTAACTATAACTACCTACTGGCGATCGCAAAAACAAAACATGCAAGGTGTAAAACAAGATGATCTTCAGTTCAAGAATTACATGTCCAAAAGAAACAAACAAAACAGTGCAACACATAGATTGATTACCACCTGCAATAAAAGATCTAATCATTTCAGAACAATTTTGAAACACCATCAGGGTCTGTTAAAAGCTCACCCAATAATAGGTGGAACAGGGGGTGATTCACCTCTCATTACATATAGAAAACCCAGGTCCTTAAAAGACATCTTAGTTCATAGTTTTCAAGAGACTTATCCATCTGCTTCCTGGCTAGGAGAACGGGGAGTTTTTTTTCACGTGCAATGCGTGTACATCCTGCAAAAATAGCCAAAGTTGCAGAAATTACACCACCTATAATGGAAATATCAAACAAATTCGCAAGTTTATCACATGCACCACAGATTTTGCCATATATGTGTTGGAATGCCCTTGTGGCCTAAGATATGTAGGCAGTACTAAGCTACAACTAAACATGAGAATTCTCCAACATCTAACGCTATAACTAACCGAGATTTCCAGTTATCCTGTGGCAAGACATTTCCATACAACTCACAATGGGAGTTGCAACTTAGTAAGATTTTTTGGGATTGACCGAATTATGAAGCATACCTGGGGAAGTGACAGAGAAATACAATTGCGTATTCTGGAGTTACGGTACATAATTGATCTCAATACCAGAATACCAAATGGCATGAATAGTGGGAACGAACTGGCCACACATTTTGGAGTTTCAATATACTTCCGTAATATAGATCATTCTCTATCATGCAGCTCTCCATTTTTCTACCTTTCACCATATGTAATTTTGTATGTATATTTACTTATTCACTATAGGAATTTTAGTCATCACATTTTCACTTTTATTACTGTAGGAATAGATGACTACTCCAAGTCATATAGGCACTGGCCCTGGATTGAGACGCACATTTACAGAAATAATAAGAGGCTAGCTGCAGCTTTACAACAAACTACAACTACATGATGAGGACCGTGATTGGGGTCCTGGCATTGTCACAAATTAAATGATTCTCTTGCTCAGACATTATCATTCCTCACCTATATATGCTAAGGATGAGGTAATGCCTTGCCCACTTGCTCAACATTTTCTTAAATAGAGCATCTCACCATTCCTCTTTGTATATGAATTAATACTTATTTACACTATAATTGCACTAAGGGTTTGGTCTATATACTCCACTGCACCAGAAACCGTTTTGAATTAATTTTCAGAAAATTATGGCATATCATATATCAGCTTTGAAAGCGAATATTCGCCAAACATAAAACTACCTATAGGTTTAATTACCTCTATATACTTGGATTTCTTTCTATATCTATTATAAACTGCAACAGTAATCCTGCTACCAAAAAGATAGTTTAAAAAACTTAGAATTCATTTTAATGTGTGAATAATCTATAGGCTTTATATAGTTTCAAACAATGAATTACTATGAAATGATTATCCTAGCATGCCGTGTAAAAATTATGAAGTGATTTTTCCATGTTTATACGTTGGTAAATGTATTTCTATGGTGAATGAAGCACACCACATAACTTGACAAAGACTTCTGATCTCATCTGGTGTGCTGCATTCCTTGTTCCTTCGATTGGAGTGGATTTGTTTCAATAGATAGATAGATAGATAGATAGATAGATAGATAGATAGATAGATAGATAGATAGATAGATAGATAGATAGATGGATAGATGGATAGATAGATGGATGGATGGATGGATGGATAGAGGGCAGATGCAATATTGTAAGAACCTGATAGTGCAAACACAGCTAATCACCTAGCACGGATGAAGAGTGCTGGTAGATTCCCACAAACTAGTAGGTCCCCAATAGCATGACAGAGACTTGAAAAGCAGCAAGAGTCTTGTAACTCTGGGTGAAGAGGTGAAGCCGGTCGTAGTTATTTCACTAAGTAAGTCATTAAAAAATCTCAAGACGATGAGGAACCATAAGTCGAGGTTTCGTATCCACATCCTTTTTTTTCTCACATTATACATACAGCACTAAGGCATGCACAACATGAGGGGTCCTCATCCTTCCAACAACAAGCCCCCATCTTCTCTTATTAAAGAGAAGCCCTGGGGAGCACTAGCCATCATTCTATGATAATTGTATTTGGCTATTGATGAAAGCGGTGATTAAAGTCCTCATTAAACACACACATGATTGCCAGGACTTTTCTCATATGCTAGAAGTTGAATGTACCACCTAGTGTATCAATGGTGACACTGCATGTGTAGCCAACTGACCAGATTGGAAGGCATCGGGTCTGGGACAGAAAGCTTGGCCTCCATAGCCTCCTTGACTCTCTGTAGTCACTTGGTCGAGCAGGCAACTTCTGGCTTAGACAGGGCAGTGTGAAGGCACAATCACTGTTAAGACAAATATACAGTCCTGTGGCAACTGGTTCGTGGTACCAGGGCAATCGGGGGTTACTGAGCTCCAGTTCTGACTATTGGTGTCTCTGCACTCTGGTTTCATATGGCCACCTTAATATTAAATCCAAAATGAGCACCAAATACACCATTTTGGCACTGGACTCTCAAGATAGTGAGGCCAAGCATTCCAAGTCTTACTCAGGGTGGTGGTGTGGGCTAGAAAGTCTATACTCAGCATAGACAGTAATAGCACTTATTAACACCACCAATTCAGTCAATGCTTTTACATTAAAAAAGAAAAATACTTACATTTACACGCAGCTAAACTCTACACATTAAACAATGGAAAGGTACAACGAAACACCCAGATCCCTACAGACACCTAGCGACAAGGTGGTATCTGTATGAATGAGATGAGCAAAGTAAACTCATTCATACACGTTCAACACTTAAGAACCCTTACGGTGGGATTGTACTGACAGTTCCCATGCTAAACCAGTGCTCATTTTGTGACGGTGTTTGCCAGTCAGCTGCGGTCCGTGCAGGTAACAGTGGTGGGGCGGTGGGGCCGCGTTGGGGGATTTCGAGGGACGATGCAGAGGGAAAATTAATTATTTATTTAATTTTCCCTCTGCGTCGTCCCTCGAAATCCCCCTCCACGTGGCCCCACTGCCCCACCGCTGTTACCTGCACGGACCGCGGCTGTTGCCAGTGCTGAGCACCGGCACTTATTTGTAAGCATTGGCAATTATTTATGATAGTCTAACTTACGGTGGCACTGTCTGTGTAATATATAATGTGTATATATTAATGTATAATTTTGAGCTCAAATTATCCACAAGGTATTCAATATAGTAAAAAGAAAATGTGTGCCCAGGCAATTTTTACAGTGTTAGGTGATCTGGAATAGCATTTTCCAGTGCTGGCAGGGGCAGTGAGTAGTTCTAACCACAGTGGCTTCCTGAGAAATGCCAAGGGCCCTGGCGCTAACAGTTTTACAAATAAAGCACTCTAAAAGCCCTTGCCTGCTGAAATTGACACAAAGTTTACAATGTACAGCTTCTCCCTAAGGGGGTTTGTCAAAGGGCTACAAGATCCAAAACCAAAATAATTTCTTCCAGCTTTTCCTTGAAAGTTTAATAGAATGTTGCAGTTTCTACTTAAAACACTTATACAGTGTTCTCAAGCACCAAACCGTTTGCGATTCCAACCATGGTTCTTCTTGGCTGTCCCCGCTCTACAGTGGATGTACTCTATATTTTTGCAGATTTGTGTGCGTGGGTGGCATGGAGCGGACATGAACAGAGGCAGGAATGCTCCCAACCAGTGCTGCACTTGTCTGTCGGAATCACACTCCCCACCATTTACTACAGGACTTGCTTCAAATCTGATGCCTTTTGCTCCTGCAGCAGTAGTCCTACTAGCCTGCAAAACCCCCATCCAAAGGGTATAGAAGAGCCCACCCTGAAGGAGAAACGGATCCTCCAAAACAAACAAGGAGGGCAGCCACAGTTACAGGATTCCACAAAGTGACTAGAGCCGATACCCCAGTGCCCACAGATCTGGATTCCCAGGCCGGTAGGCATTGATGCTTTAAGGGACAGTATCTTGAGAACTGCTGAATGTGGTTGTGAATTTGGTGAACCGTGATACTTAACTAAAGCGGCGCTGCTTGTGGTTAACTTTTTCCCATGCTGAAGAGTGATTGCAGCTATTGGGAACAGAAACATGAGATGACAAAGGTGCATATAAGCTGGACCTTCTCAAGTGGGAAACATCACTACCTCTCCATGCACTTTCGTGTAATTTGTGGCATTTTGCCCAGCTTAGTCTCATTCTCCTATCTCACCAATATTCCTTCAGGCCAGAAAGAAGAGTTGAAGTGACATAAAGGTCCAGTTGGGTGCACATTAAATGAACCACTGATGGTTTCATAACAAATGTGGCTCACCACACAGTACATGTAGAGATGATCCTTCGTAGGCCTCTGTCAGTGAAGATGGTGATGGTTTCTAGTCCTTCTTATGCAGCTTATTCACTCCAGGAAGATTCCAGGACCCCCTTCAACAGTAAGTAGGGATCCCAGCAGAAAGCATTACTTGAGGTTAACTAACCAGCTTGGCAGGAGAGTTAGCTAACCAAGATACTAGCACTACAGCTGAGAAATCTGCCCAGCCACAGTGGAGTGTGATTCTTCCCTGGTGAAGGAGAATTTCTGGCACACTTTGCACCGCATTTGCACGTTATTTATTCACTGGCTGGCCCATCATCAACCCCTGGGCAAAGTTCAGAATATGAAGGGCTCCTCCAGATAGGCCTTGCATGCACACTGCATAATCACCTCCGGTCAGGGTGTTGTTTAACAGGAGCTCCCCAGTGGGTAGTTTGACCAGTTCAGCTCTGGATGTATTCTGCTATCCAGACAGGAGGCCAAGCCTTTTGTGAAGAAATTGAATGCAGTAATAAGGGGAGCTAGCAGTACCCTTGGAGGGAACAGAAGGCAAAACTCTCCATTGGTTGCCCATGCACAAGAGAATCCTATTCAAGGTTCTGCTAATCATGTTCAGAGCCTTTAGAAACCTAGGACCCAAATATCTATCGGCCAGGTTCACCCCCTACACCACTGCCAGGATACTCAGATCTTCATCAGCAAATCTTCTTAAACCCCCTGCTTTCGGATGCAAAACCAAAGGAGGCAAATCTTTAGCAGCCCTAGGAACCAGAGCCTGGAACCTCATGCCCATACACCTAAGGCTGATGGAAACAGAAACTCAGTTCAGAAAGGCCTTGAAGACTTGGACTTTTGGATCCTCACATGCACTGTGTTCATCACTCATATAATTGGAGGTACCTGTCTTCCTTTCCTCTCTCCTGCATAGTGCCAGGATGCTCCTTTCGGAGTGACAGTCACTCTCTAAAAATAATCAAATCAATCAATCAATCAAAACTACAAGGGAGAGAAAATGTCATCCCCAACCGCCATATTCTGGGTCCAGCATCAATGAGACTCTAGGGGAGAGGGGTGAATGTTTCAGGTTCTGCTCCCAGGACAAATAAAGGACTTGGGAAACTTCACCCAAAAGACCTCTAGTTTGAGTTGCTATTCGCATGAATAGAATCCCAAAGGAGAATCCTGCTGCCCTGTCAGGCTATCACGTTATGTACACAGGCTCATAACTACCATAAATTATTCTACCTCACACAAGCAAGATGTACATGCACTCTCCATCCACGTCCCACATAGATGGAGCAAAGAACCTGGCTAAGTGAAGCTGGCAGAACCTCTTACCAGAGGAGGCCAGTGAGCACTTTCCTTTGAAAGACATGAATAAAAATGTAAATTCGAACCACTCTAAATACATGCTACCACCACTGCTAGGTGGTGCAGGTTGCTATGTCCTCAGAGCAATGTTTTCATAGCCTCAATCCAAGTAACACGGAGTCTCTCAGTCAACACACATCATTGCGTGTTCCTTTGGGTAAAAACCGAAATGCTTGCAGTGACATTCCAGAGACTCCTAACAACTCGAGGCAGGAGTTCAGGCTCTCTAGAGTCATCCCGGGTACAGTTCCTTTCCAACAAGTCGCAAGAGGGAAGCTCTCTTGCAGGTGAAAGGTTTTGTCAAGATTGGCTTCTTCGCCATGATGAAGTTACTGGTAGAGCCTGATGATAAACCAATGGCCAAAGGGAATGTACAGCCTTGTAAACTAGCTCCAGATCCACACGCTAGGTTCTACCTCCATCCCAGACCACTACACAGACCAGAGGGCTTAGAAGGGCCACCCTATTTTGAAAATTGGTGAAGGGGAGTGTGCTCACTAGGCACTGCCAATACTCCTAAGTGCGGTTCATTTCAGCTCTCAACCATCTCTGGTGACGGCTCTGGGTCTTCAACGTGCTGCGCCAATTCCACTGATCTCTGGGATTCACCTAGAAATTTTCATTCTAACAAGACAGCAAGCAGCAGTAGAACTTTCGAGCCGCAGTCAGAACTTCAGGCTTTGCCCCATGTTTTAAGGAATAGACATCACGCAGCTACAGATACGATGAAAGGTATGAGACAAGTCTATGCAGGTCTTGACGGGCTGAGGTTGTTCAAAGTGCTGGATGAAGTTCTAGTTAAAATGCTCAGTCCTTGGCAGTTGTGCAGCAGATCCCAGACAGTCAGCTTAAAATGTACAGACTATTGTTAGGGGGCACCCCATCAGCACTCTCCCAAATTACACAGCATTGATGATCCTAGGCCTTACATCATAATCACTCATCTCTCACACTGCGACAATGGAGAATTGAGGAGCACACACCCTCAACGTTCTCTCGCCTCACATAACAATCCCTCTGCCTGTCCCACATTACCCCACAGCACACAGAAGCAGACAGCATTGACAGTCATCTTTACCATTAATTGATTCCTCCACATCTCCTATTACAAGACCTTGCACAACCCCCCCCCTGCACCTCAGAGCCTCATCATAGCTCCTGCAATTCAGGAAGGACCTCAAGACCTGGATGTTCAACCAATAGGAGAACAATAAACATACAAATCCGAGCACTCAGGTGTTTAAAAGATAGTCATTTATACAGTAATCTCCACTTTACTAATGGAGTAATAGTCCACTTTAGTAATAGTCCACTTTAATCCAAGTTTTCAGTTCAGGCCCAAGAGGTACAATCCAAGTCTTCAAATTAGGCTTGTAGTAAATATCACTGCCAGTTCGTATTCCAAAAGAGAAACAATCCAATACAATTTTCCAAGCGAGGGGCAGAGGATACAATCAGCTTAAAGCTAATCAGCCAACACGTGTTTCATCGATGGGTCAGTAACACCTCGACTTCTTCAGGGCTGGTACATCGGTGTGTGGGAATTCATCCACAAAATCAATATCAAGTATAATAAGCACAATAATGTTAGAGTCCAGTAGAGGTCAAAATCGCCAGAGTCAGTTATTCGAATAAACGTGCCAGCAAGGAGAGTACTCCTCGTGTTCAGGTAGCGTGGTCCACTGGACTCTAGCATTATTGGGCTTGATATACTTGATATTGATTTTGTGGATGAATTCTCACACAC
This sequence comes from Calotriton arnoldi, assembly GCA_963921515.1. Taxonomy (NCBI): domain Eukaryota; kingdom Metazoa; phylum Chordata; class Amphibia; order Caudata; family Salamandridae; genus Calotriton; species Calotriton arnoldi. Next base: position 1,089,803 of record CAWUFW010003908.1, read on the forward strand.
CTATGTACCAGCCCTGAAGAAGTTGAGGTGTTACTGACCCATCGACGAAACACGTGTTGGCTGATTAGCTTTAAGCTGATTGTATCCTCTGCCCTCACTTGCAAAATTGTATTCAAGTGTTTCTCTTTTGGAATATGAACTGGCAGTGATATTTACTGCAAGCTTAATGTGAAGACTTGGATTGTACCTCTTGGGCCTGAGACTGAAAAATTGGATTAAAGTGGACTATTACTATGAGATTACTGTATACATGACTATCTTTTAAACACCTGAGTGCTCGGATTTGTATGTTTATATTTCTTGCTCTTCATTTGGAGGGCTTTATAGGGTTGTGTAGGGTAACCGACCCTTTTTTCCTAGGAGCACCTCCCATATATTGTATTTGCTGTTTCTCCCCCTTAAATAAGATTGCAGTGCGCCCTCATTTGCTTTGTACCTGGTTACCATATTTTCTTACATACAATAGGAGAACAAGCAGCATGATCCAACAGTGCCTCAAGACCCTCACGGGTGAAGCAGCTGCACTCTACAAATCCTGATTGATTGATTGATTGATTACACAGCAGTGCCAGGGGATACATGGCCTTTCCATGAGGAGGAAGCAGACGTCACCTCCATGGTACAACAAAAAGGCTATATCACCAACTACAGCTCCTACTGCCTCCAACCAGGCAGGCAGCCTGCAATGGGTTGAGAGAGGTCCCAGTTTGTAGGGCAGATCTTGGGACCCTCATCGCCAGCAGTTGGCTCTGACAGAAGAGCACTGATGTTGGTATAAGGTGGTCCTCCAGATACTATCCATAGGATTCACTCAACAGGGGAATTTGCAGCATAATATTTTTAAAATGCAGTGTTTGGCAGCTGTGGTACTAAGCTTTTGATTATTTCCACCACCCACACAAATACAAATATCCACAATATGCATGTTTTCAACTTGACGTGTAAACTTAGGAACCAAAATACAGCTCAGACAGTGCATTTTGTATAACAGGGGATCTACATTATACGCCAGTTTTAACATAGAAAAGAGAAGCTGTCCATGTGTAGGTCATTTAGTGCTTACACTACAGGATATGCAATTTTACAGTCCCCTTGTGATTCAGCAGCCCTTTTAAGGGAAGGCACTCCTCGAGGTGGTTGCCAAACTGCATTTGGACAGTAAAACATATGACACTATAACACCAGTGCTAACATATCTCCAATGCTTTTTCTGAGAAACTCGCTCCATTTTCAGATCAGCGTGCGTTGGTCTTTAAAGCCCTGAAAGTAAACATGTCCAAATATCTAAGGAACAAACTAAAAATCTCATGGTGGTGATTTCAGAAAGTTCTGAAACACTAACAGATTTTGGATAGAACCGCCCCACACCTCATCCCTGTCAAAACGTCTACATTATCTGTTCCTCAGTATTTTTTCCCTGGATCTGCAACAGTGCACCACGAGACATTAGATGAACCCCACGTTTACCTACTTCCAAACTCTACTGAAAGATAACCAGTAACACTTAACAATTTGTTGGCCTTAACAGTAAGTATCATTGGATACAGGCTCTTTTGCCCGCTCTGCAGTCTTTTTTATGTCTCCTTTTGCACCCTCCCCGTCGATTACAATAAAGTTAACTCGTCCCATTCAAGGCAATGATCCTGATTATGAGTGGGCAATTACTACACCCAGTGAATAGCAACATATCTTGGTCTGGTATTTAGCAGGTGTGGTAGTTGTGCTAAACACCCACTAATCCGAGCTTTTCTCTGGAAAACGAGGCTTTACATGCAGGATTTGTTTTTCCGCAACAAAATCCATGTCTCAGAATATACCACAAGTTTTTCATCCAGTGAATTTTGGCAGGTTTGACCTTCCAAATTTCACCAGGTGAAAATTTCGGGGAATCAGTAATTACCTTAGTACTTGGAATTCCAATCCTGTGCAAACAGGGATTGGTGAAGAGATGGCAATTTTCCAGCCCTTTCATAATTAGGGACTTTGTAGACCATCTTCTCCTCTGGATTACTTTGTTAAATCTCTTGCTGGTGCCCCTTTTAGGCCTTTCCATCCAATTTGTGCTTTTCCATACACGCATTTTAATTTTAGCCCCTTTCAGTGAATATTGATACCTTATAGTGGTCTGAAACCGCCTTCTTGAACCCTTCCTCTCTAGACCTACGTAAATGAATGATACTTTGTTAATGCTCATTTTGACGTTTCTCCAGAAGAACTAATTATATTTTCCCCACATTTGTGCTTCCCCATCCTTTCATCAAGTCCCGGAAGAAGCACCCTGTATCATTCTAATATTACAATAGAGCTAATCTTGCAACAGTCCCCTGTAGCCCACCCCTTCCTCTTATCTCTCTCCTAGCCTTCTAAACATCAGACAATCCCTCACTTTTCGTGCACATCTCCCAATAAACAGATATCTTTACTCAAAGGTGCCAACCCATCATGTGCACAATCTGTTCTGTTCATTCCCCAAATCATCAAACCACTCCCTCTGTCCTCAATGTCCTGTCTTAACTGACATCGCTTTTAAGTATTGTCTTGAAGGGAAGTTATTTTACACCTACAAAAATAAAGCACGGATGAGCCCTCGGTCCCTGCTGTCATCATGTTTCTCTCTTCCCATTATTCTTTGCTAAGAATCTTAAGTGATTAGTGTGCAACCAACAACTCACAACAATCCTGGCTACAGGCGGTGTGCTCGATCATCTTTTATCTAGATTCTATGTTCCAATGCAACTTTACTCTCCCATGTGCTCAACTTCATAACTGCCCCGATCACCCCTCATACTTTTCTCTGCTACTTCGATACTCCTAATCATCACGTTTTCTTGTCCAATGTACCCAGTCCTGATATCACAAGTGTAGCGTTAAACTGGTTTTCTTCCCATTCCTTTGACCATTCTTTCTCCATTGCCTGTTGCTCCTTGCTCTTGATGGAGCAGGGGTTTGAGAAAGTAAAACCTGCTCGGATTAATTCCTCAGTAACATTTACTAACCGTGTGCGTTGAAACTAACATGCAAAAACACAAAAAACACGGGGAAATACTTGTGCGCATGCGTGCACTAATGCGTGGACTAATGCATGAAAAACTAGGCCGCATTCACGTTCTGCTTGAAATTTAAAATAATAATAATGCTGTTTTCTGTGCGTTAATGCTTTATTAAACGGATAACGTGGGTTAGTGCAAATGGTGGGTGGTAAACAGTGAGAATTATATTTCATGAAATTAATGTCTGTATTTTATTCATCGTAGTGAAGCTTGCATGGGTTTACATCGTTTGCATGACGAATCAAGGGTTAACACGAGATAAAGTCAATAAAAGCTGAAAATCGAGCTCTGAGAGAGAAATGAAGAAGGCAATGTCAACGACCTTCGTGATCCATTGTTTGTCTGCCAAGTAACGGAAGGATGGCGGTGAGATCATGAGCAAATGTATAAACTTCTTCCGCGGAAGCTGTAGAGGCGGACAATAAAATATAGAGTTTCAAAACATGTTGCAAATGGAAGGAAGCTGAATTTGTGAAGCGTGGATAACGTATTGTTGAACAATGAATGCTGTGAAACCATGGACGTGACTATGGTGGTGTGATAGAACACCCCCTAAATTGACCAATGAGAGACTAAGATTCTGAAAATGTTACTACAATGGTGGGATGGACTTGTAGGTTTTTAGAGTATAACTGGTGTGTCTGGGAGGTGTTATGGAGGCGGGTTTGTTGAACAGCTCGAGAACTTTTGGGCGTGTCTCTTTGAAGAAGCTAGAGAGGGGAGATCGTAGCTGTCCGTCGGTTTGCTGTATGCAGATAGAGGCCTATCTGTTTCCTGTTCCTGTCCTATTCTTTGTTCCCTGAATCTTTCCCGGGGAACCCCCATCTATTCTCGTGGCCAGGGGGTAGATTTTCCACTAAGACATTTAGGTTAGTATGGCTAAAACCTGTATTTTGCATAAATATTTGCAAAAGTATATCTGTGTCTGAAACTTATGTCTCTTCATCTATCCACTCCTTCATTGCATTCTAATCATTGTGACTTGAGTTTGATATCTTTTTGCTTTGACAAATGTTCTCTCTCTGTGATTTATTCTTTGTTTGCCTTGTAAAACTGTACATGATGAGCATTTACCTTTACATTATTTGCGATAAATATTAACCTTATACTGAGTTTGTGCTTTATTCAGTAGTATAGATCAATAGTTAGTTATCATCAACTCTTCAAATAATGGTCCATCGACCAGAGGAAAGAGAGTTTGATTACAGGTTCAATTATGTATCTAGTGTGTTAGGATGAGCCTGTAGTTAGTGAACAACTGATTTAACGAGAAAACTCGAAACAGTGCTATCAGGGATTTATGTTGGGTGTATGAGTATGGGCCAGTGATTGTGTATTATCGATTATCGATCCCTGATTGGCGCTGGATCACTCTCCAACCTGTTACTGTGGTAAGCATCCTACAAGGCTCAGTCCTAGGTCTTGGCTTCTCATCTTTCTCCCTTTAAACTTTAGATTTTGTGACATCATCACTGTCTTTAGGTTTTCCTATAATCTCTATGCAGATGGCACCCATATTTGTCGCAGCTTAAGCATCTTAAGGACACTACTACTTCTTGCCATTAAATGCACAGTTTGATATTGTGAGAGGGAAAGGACAGCAGTGCCATTTATGCCACTGTCCCTCTGTACTAAGAAAGAAGAGGCGTAGCTAGAGACAGTCCAGATCATCAGAAAAAATTATAAAAACAGCAAAAATGTTTTCAATTTTTTGCAAAAAAAACAAAAACATCTACAGAGACATCTGTGGAAACTACATAAACAATGCCAAAAATGATGAGCATTAGTATACCAATCAGCTCCCTCTACATTTAATTGCTTTCAACATTCCGAAATGTTTGGGAAGCAAACTAACTGAAATATTTAAGTCCTCCAGCCTACTCATACCCATCACTCCTGACTCTCTCTCTGAGCATCCTAATATCAATGACTTTATTCCTATCTCACTGATGTATCCCAAAAATTTCCCATCACAGGTATCTCTTACCAATTTGTTTGTGTTATGATGCCACGATTTCTACCCTCTTACACATCTTACTTCAATCCCCTTTGCATTACGGTGCCGTGAAGGAGCTCACATTTGTCATATTTAGTCATGGGGGATAAGAGAGAGTCTGCAGTAGGTGACTGAGCAAATCGCACTGGCCACTTTTCTGCAAAGACTCATAGAAAGTGATCACTACCTAACCCAGCCTTCAACTCAGCAGAGCTCCTATTACAAAAAGCATCGGCAGAGCAATAGGCCTGAGTTTAATGTGTTAATGCATGCAGCGTTAGCACAGTTGAGCAACAAACTCGAGAAGGAGCCAGCAGAAGCCAACAGAGATCGCTATAGTTGTTAAGCAGTCCTTCATGCAATCCAATGCAAGCACTGGAGTGAAGGTGGATGGATACACCCAGCCAATAGCATTAGGTGAGAGATGAATACTCCTCTGGGCTGAGCCAAGATGTGATTGGCAAAGTCTACAGCCAATGGTAAAAACAGTCTTGTCAAAAAAGCCAAATGGTTAAAATGGGGGGAGGCCGAAAGTATACTTTATGTATATTGATAACAAGGGGTCTCTTGACTGTTGTGCTGATAAAACCCAGATCAAAAATGTCAGTACAATAGTAAGTGCTAGCAGTGTCGCCAATATATGTTGATTGCAGCCACTTGGTTCACCACCTCTTGGCCCTGGTCATTCCTCCTCCCTTTCTTTAAAGTTTAAAATCACTTTCTTGTGGTTTAGAAATTTATGCAGGCATCGAAAATACTGGGAATTTCTCAAAATCTGTAGGGATTTTCCAAATTATCCAAATATATAAAAATCAAAAAATAAGAAATAAGTGTTTTCCATGGCAAAATTTGCACCGCAAATGCGGAATGCCGCTGCTGAGGGACAAGTAGCTTTCCTTTCATCCCAAATATGCGGGGGCAGATTTAAAAGCCCCTTGCGACAAATTTACACCGCCATTGCGTCACTTCTGTGACGCAGCGGCGTCGTAAACAATGCACCACGTTGCGACATATTTACAACGTGACGCATCTAGGGAGATGCGTCACGTTGTAAAGCCCTGCGCTACATTATACCTGCATCAGGTATAATGTATGCAGGGTGGGCGTTCCAACGCAAGAAAGCCTCGTAAAAGTGACGCAGTGAAATCTACAAGATTTCACTGCGTCACTTCTACGACGCCACTGCGTCAAAACCTTACGCCTGCTTGAAGCAGGCATAAGGAGTGACGCAGCATGATAGGAATAGGCATTCCTGACCATTGCTGGAGTTGCGTCGAGCTTGCGACACGACTCCAGCAATGCGTTGCCCTTACGCCAAAAGATGCGTCACGCATCTGTCTATCCTTGCGCCACGGTGCGCCGCATTGTAAATGCGACGCATCCGTGGTGGCACAAGCGTTATTTTACGTGTCGCAAATTAACTGGCGCTTCTCTGCTAATAAGCAGAGATGCGCCAGTCCTTGTAAATCTGCCCGCGCTCTTTTGCAGACTTTGCTGGCGGTGTTATAACAATGGTCTTCCTGCGGCTCAGAATAATACTGCCGCCTCCTCTGGCGCATAAGTAACTTAATACAAAAAGTCGTCCTGCATTGATTATCCTTATAGTTCTCCTTATCCGCTCTCACTGAAAGAAGATAAACCAGAGGGCCCTCTCACTGATGAACCCTCATCTTTCCAGAATTACCCCCGCCCCCTCCCCTATAACGCAATCTAGCCGCACCGACGACTACAAAGCTCTGATGAGCTTCGCCCGTCCCATAAAAATCCGTTTTTCTTCAGAAATAAAGCAGCAGGATGGAAACACACATTAAGTTAATGATCCCGTCTCCTTACACTCAGCACAGGGGGTGCTTACAGTATTTAAATTTGCTGGGCACAATCTCGTCTTCAAAGATTTTCCGCGTTTACGCCCACGCCCCGTTGCTGTCAGGCAGAACTTTATCGTAACAACAGCCTCAATGTCACGATTTCTGACAGAAATGTGTAGAGCAGGGGTGTGAGGGCCACGCAAAGGTCTTCAAACCCGTTTCAGCCCTACTCCGCCGGAGGCCGCCATTGAAGGGGACTGGTCGGGTCATAGCGGTCCATCCTGATCTGAAAGCTGGCCCATCTCCTGCGACCACCAGGGAAACGCCAGAGTGACCGAACGGCCAGTCCGGCTCTAGGGCAAACAGGTGCACCGATTTTACGATGCCTGCTTTGGGCCCTCTCGCCAGGCGGCACTTCCGGTTCTAAATGGTTAAATCTGATCTGTGAAGAGCACGGGCCCGCGCCTGGGCGCCCGGTGTGACTGTAGAACGATGAAGAGAACCCAGCGCCTGGAGGGATCGGGAACTATTTTTACATCCTCCGAGCAGATGAGATACGAAATGAGTTTCTGCTGCCTGAGCAACTCGGAGTTAATGGACCGTGGTCCCAATATAGGACGCGCGGAACGCGACTGAAGCGCTCTTTCCCATTACCATGTGCAAATCGGCCAGCTCAGAACACGCAGGCACATCCAAGCTAATGACGGAGGATTATCCGCCGAGCAAAGAGAGCCAGGCCCGGCAGGGAATAGTTCTCAGGGACAAGACGGTGGCCTAGGGGCGAGTGAGGAGATCCAACCACAGCTGCATTCAGAGACAGGCGACCATAGAGACACGTGAGAGACGAGAGCACCCGTCATTGAGACAAGTGAGGCCAGGGCTTTAAGCGTGCTGCATTAAAGGGGGGCGGGTGGGGGGGGGGGGCTCTAAAAGAGGAGTGGCCTATGTAATTAAGGGTGCGGTTTTAACATATAGATGCAATGTCTACGATTTCCATTGTATGCCACCAAACCGGTATTTTGGTTCCTCTGAGCTCTCTGTTCTTGCATTCAGATATATAACACACAGTGGCAGCTCCTGCGCTGAGGCGGAGGAGCGTCGTCCCACTGCTTGAACTGCAAGCTGAATACAAAAAATAAAATAATAATAAATGTTTGTTATCATTTTGTTTTCTGTATTCAGCTTGCAGCTGAAGCCAGGGGGGCGGGGCTGGGCTCCCGCACGTCACAGGGGGAGGAGTGGTGGCAGCACCTAAAGTGCATATGATGGTTTGGCCGGCGGTCTCAGGCCGTCCAAACCGTCATGCACACTCTATGTTCTCCGCCTGCGTGGAGAACAGGCACAGCCTGCCAGCCCCTGCCTGAGCGCCGAACCACAGCGCTCAGACCAATCACAATGCGATTGGCCAGGGGATTCTGGGAGGCATTGTGCTTCCCGCAGAAGAAGGACGGAGGAAGAAGAGGCGGAGGCCGGTGGTATATGTAAGTGCTTTTTAAAAAATTATTTCCCACCCCCTCCCTCCGTTACTCCCTCCCATCTGTTCCCCCCACCCCTGTTTGGTAGCAGCTGCTACTGATAACACAACAGCTGACATATACCTAAAACCAACCAGAACTTTTTACTTTATCAATGGTTGTTGGCTGTGTAAGATAAATGAGTAACATCAATCCAAATGTTTAGAATTCTGAAATGAGACGGAATAAAACATTACTTGGGCTTGGAGACAGGTCAGTGGTCTTTAGAGCGTCTCAATCCCTCACGTTAAGTTCTCTCTTTGTTAGGCATGGGTGCCCTTTTTTCTCTCACGTCTCGTACAACTGCACATCTTACACCTCATCTCTTTCCTCTTCAGCACCCTCTTTTCACTCTCCTAGATGCACTTCCTTTCATCTCGTTCACTTCACCAGCCTCGAAGCATATAACTGACCAACTCACCTGTAAGCACTGCATTTTTTTGAACTTTTGGTGTGCCAATAATTTGACAGCTGTGTACCTCCTTCACACACATTTGCATGGAACCAGACATGCAACAGAAATACCTGAGATTTGCTCTGGGTGCTCTACAGAAAGGCCAAGGATTGGATGACCATGTATTATGATTATGAACATATTTTTGACCCTCTGACAGGCACTGTGAGAAACTCGTACTGTCCTCAGTCTCCTTAACAATTTTGACGTTCAGAAATTAAGTAGTGTTTTTGCCAGTAAAGTTAAGGACATGAATATAGATCGATAGGGACCAGTGTCAAGGTCCCTTTTTAGGTCTCGGCCTGCACCAGCGCTTGCGCTGGTCTGGCCGAGAGTTTTAGTAAGCGGGTTTTGGAAGTGCAAACACTGGCTTTCGGCTGGCGACCAGCTTGAGTTCACGATGGCGTGCACGCGCAGCTGGCATCTGGGTTTCCTATCTCTTCCTCATTTCCTCGTCATGGCTCATTAACTCTCTGGACTCTGATGTTTCAATCGCAGCAGCAGCTCACATTACCAACTGTGGGCCCTGGACTACAGTCACATGAAAAACAACAGCGATTAGCATTGAAATGCAAGCTTTTTTTTGTCTAGTTAGAAATATTGCTTCGGTGGGTTGATTTCACCTTATATCGCTATTTGTTTTATATTGGGAGTCACAGCCTAATTACCAGTATTTTTGTCTCTCACTTTTTTAAATATTTATTCGCGCAAAGCACAAAGCTATATTTAAGGTTACTTTTTCCGCGTCACTTCTTCACTCTATTTAAACTCCACACCCCCCACTCTTATTGTCTCTCTCCTTCTCTCTCTCTCCCCTCTCTAATTCTCTCTCTACTTAATTAACTCTCCCCTCTCTATCTTTTTTAGCCTTTCATTCTCTCTCACCCCTTTATCTGTTTCTCTTTCAAACTCCTTCATTCACTCTCTCTCCCCTTCTTTCTCTCTCTCTATCCCGCTCCATTCTTTATTCTATGTACACCCTTTCTCTCTCTTTCTCTCTCACCACCCTCTCTAATTGGGCATTATATCTTCACTCTATCTCTCACTCGGCAACACCACAGCATCACTCAGCGCAACCACAGCATCAATCAGAGCCAGCACAGCATCACTCAACACCAACACAACATCTCTCAACGCCATCACAGCATCACTCAACGCCATCACAGCATCACTCAGTGCAACCACAGCATCACTCAGTGCAACCACAGCATCACTCAGCACAACCACAGCATTACTCAGCACAACCACAGCATCACTTAGCGCCACAACAGCATCACTCAGCGCCACCACAACATCACTCCGCGCCACCACAGCATCACTCAGCACCACCATAGCTTTACTCAGCGACACCACATCATCACTCAGGGCCAACACTGCATCACTCAGCACCACCACAGGATGACTCAGCACCACCACAGCATCGCTCAGCACCACCACAGCATCACTCAGCACCACCACAGCATCGCTCAGCACCACCACAGCATCGCTCAGCGCCACCACAGCATCGCTCAGCGCCACCACAGCATCGCTCAGCGCAACCACAGCATCGCTCAGCGCCACCACAGCATCGCTCAGCGCCACCACAGCATCACTCAGCGCCACCACATCATCACTCAGCGCCACCACAGCATCACTCAGCGTCACCACAGCATCGCTCAGCGCCACCACAGTATCGCTCAGCGTCACCACAGCATCGCTCAGCGCCACCACAGCATCGCTCAGCACCACCACAGCATCGCTCAGCACCGCCACTGCATCACTCAGCACCGCCACAGCATCGCTCACCGCCACCACAGCATCACTCAGGGTCACCACAGCATCACTCAGCGCCGCCACAGCATCACTCAGCGCCGCCACAGCATCACTCAGCGCCAAGACAATATCACTCAGCACCACCACAGCATCACTCAGCGCCAAGACAATATCACTCAGCACCACCACAGCATCACTCAGCACCACAGCAGTATCACTCAGCAACACCTGAGTATCATTCAGCATCACCTCAGCATCGTCTCCGCAACAGTCACCACCACCACCACTACCACCTCAGCATCACTCAGCACCACCTCAGCCTGCTCTCGGAATCTGGCATCTGTTGATTCTCCCCTAGCGTCTGGCCGCTGCTAGTGTTATACTACAGGTACTAGTTCCCAACCTTCACCCTCCGATTGTTTATGCCCCCTCAAAAAAAAAGCTTTAATAAACAACCATTGCAATAGGCAGAAACAAGTTGCCAGCATTGCAAGAACAAAAGAAAACTGAGGACATTTTTTATTGTAAATACTTTTTTTAATATGGTCGTTCAGTTTTACATAATGCCTTCTTGGTCATATATAAAGTAACAAAAATGCTTCTGACACTTTTTTATTATAACTTTTCAGCATGCCGCACAGCAGCCACACTTCTCTACAGCACAGCTTGAAGACATTGGCAAAGTCAATAGCTCTGGCTAAACACTTATAAGGCACCAAAGGCGAGACCTATTGGCTATGCCAATGCTTGTTAATTACTGCCATTTAAAAGGGAAATTTGTGCGGCCAGGGCTTGGGAGCCCCAAACGACGCCTGTTCCAGCCCCAGGAGGGTCAAGAAGCCACATCCAGGAGCCAGGAGACAGCCACACTGCTGGGGTGGGACTCGGTCCCCCAGCAGGCTTCTGTGTGCGCGCGGCGCGGGAAGTGACGTCACCCTCCCGGCGCCGTTACAAAAACTTGCCGGCACTCCCGCAGCGCAGGACGTGCGCGGGCGTGCCCGGGCAAAGCCCGGGCCAAGGGCCAGCCCGTCTGCGCCAGTCCGCGCTAGACAGAGACAGGGCAGAGCCACCCCATTTGGTTTTCATCTCTGTGACTTGGGGGCCCAGGTGTTGAATATCGGCTGGAATCTTTACTAAACGCTGAGTGGACTGAACTCCTGTTGGGCAATTCCTCCCAATAACTTTGATGAGCAGAAAGGCGGTGAGCTAATAAGCGAAATAACTTATTCTTTTTAACTTGGTAGTGCTTCTCCTTCTTCTAAAGACTGTGTGACATTTAATGATTTTATATCAGGGTAACTCTGTAAGTAAGACAGGGCTAAGGTCCAGCCAGTCTGACTAGGGTTTGTGTAGTATATTATACATTCTATTTTGTGCATGGAATGTTGTTGTAAATAATTTTTGGCGATTAGCATATATTAACGTGCATTTTATTCTGATTATATTGATTTTTAGCCTAAGTCCCGTGGGCTATCATTATATCGTACCTAGCCCTTTTACTATACCTGGTATTTTTAACCCCTCCCTAAAACTCTATAATCAACTTACCTGGAACCCTTCCACTCTGATACCTATCGGTATCTGACATTTTTACATTTTGCACTCTGCACTTTTGCACCACCATTGCATCTCTTGCACTCTGCATTTTTGCACTTAGCAGTTTTGCACATTGCACGTCTTGTACTCTGCATTTTTTGCACTTTGCTCTTTGCACCTTATACTCTAAGGACACGATTTTTAGTGATACAGTAGCAATAATCAGGATGTTGAAGCGCAAACTACAAAAACTACAAAAACTTGTAGTTGACCCCCCATGCGCCACTATTGATTCCTATCTAGTACGGGCGGTTAGCGCTATTAACGTCGAAATAGGGCAGAACGTCGCATCTCATTAGGTGCGGGCATGGTGTTGGAAGAACGGCTGGGGTGGGTTGTGGGATCCACCAGCAAGAAGCAGAGGTTGTCCCCTGTAATGAGCCACAAGGCACCCCTCCGACAACAGGGAGTACAGGGAATCTTGGTACAGATTTATATACATTATCTGATGTGCCACGACTGCACTCACCTAGTGGTTCACCTACCCCGAAAAGGAAAAGGGGATGTAAAAAAAGCCAGGTGAAAACAGGGACTACTAATAAAAGCAAAAAAGGTCCACTATCGAACTCAATTGTCAACGCACATGAAGAATCCCCTGATCAAGGGCTTCCTCCGGATATACAAATTAACCAGATTGTTGCTCTCTTAACCCAAAAGTTAGAAGCATCATTAAAGCCACTCCACGACAAACTAGACAAACTCAATGGAGAAGTTGTTAAACTCAGCGGTATATTAAAACATATTAGTGAAAACCCCAGGGAGAATATGAATGGCTTACCGGGGGGACCAGTTGATCGATTACCACAGGGGATAACCGCTGCTAACACAGTAACTAGCACCTTAGGTACTAATAATAGGGATAATAGGGACTGTGGGGGCCAAGGTAGAAAACCGTTAGAGAACAAAACAGGTGCCAATATGACCCCAATTCGCCCTAACCAGAGTGCGACCATGATTAATCAATCCCGCCCTGGTAGAGGGGATAGGATTGACAGGACAGAGATGATCCTGATCCCAAATAAACTAAAGGAGAAGGGGGCCCCTGAGGGAAGAACTGGTATGTCAATAAATTTACCCCCTGAATGCAGCCCATATGTGACAGTTTTGGTGAATGTACCTCAGCTCGAGCCTGGCCAAAAGGAATTGGATTATACTTTAAAAAATAAGGTGGTGCATTGGTTAAATAAGAACTGTGGCTACCCAGTGGGTTGCGCTGACCAGATACTCTTAACTAGAAGAGTAAGCTGGATTGGCCCCTTGGAAAAGACACTGCAAGGTGATTGTATAATCATCAATTTTAGGAACCCTAACTGGGCTAGGAACACTTTGGAAAGAGCAGTTGTACCATTACATAATGATCCCAATGTATTCCTATTGCCTTTAGGCTTTTTTTATAGACACCTAAGGCCTACACATAATAGTGGAGGAGACCAGGGGAAATTTAGAGCTAAACCGGCAGTGCCAGCTCAGCCATTCTATGCATTACCTATATCTAATAGATTCCAAACCCTCAGTACACTCCAAGATAATGATTGACAGAGCACTGCCCGTCTACCCAACGTGGAGGTTAGACACGATGGAGATGGGTCGACGGGAGTAGAGATGACAGGAGACAGCGTACCTAACATTGTCAAGCCATTTTTAATCATGTCTAATTCCCTACTCAATGTTACAAATCCACCCGTCTCACATCCATTTATTAGAGAGAAGGATGCCAGTATAGGTGAATACTCTGATGAAAATAAAGGGATATCATCACAAATCACTACAAACTTTCCTGTAACGAACCCCCCTATCAGCGAGGAAGATGTGAGCATATGTGAACATCTAGATGATAATATAGGGAATTTGCCAGTTAACGGCTATACCACCGTTACCTGGAATATAGCAGGACTGGCAAACAAAAAGGATTCGCTGGGCTGGGCAGATTTTATTAATAAACATGATATAATTTGTTTACAAAAAACCTGGAGTATTGATCATGTATATGTCGAAGGGTTTACCTCCTATGATCTGCCTGCATCATCCTCTACTGCTGGCAGAGCTAAAGGTGGGCTGCTAATTCTTCTGTCAAATAAATTGCCTTTGGTAGTCAAAAGGGTGATTAAAATAGGAAACCACTCGCAGATATTGTGGTTGCATCATAAAGACGGCTGGGACGTTTTACTGGTTAATTTCTACAATAATATTTTTTGATTCAACTCGCCACAATGTAGTATTCGACTTAGAGAAGGGGATAGATAACTTGGTTAAAGCATTGAACACTAACTTTGTAATTGTATGGGTCGGGGATTTTAATACACCAATATGCCCACTGTCTATGACTAAAGTCTGTGGGTTTAGGAGCGATGAAGGGGATGATTGTATACACTTCCCGCACAATATTTATGGTGATACCTTAAATACAGTTTTGGCTAAATATGATCTCGATTTAATGCAATGTGCACAAGATAGGAATGGTAGGGAGATACCAACATTTACTGGAAGAAATGCCAATACTACGATTGACCATGTTTTAGTATCCGCAAGAATTGTACATCTATGCTCTACCCCGAGGATCGCCGAACTGTTACTCAGTGATCATAATTGTATTATTATGCCAATGGTTATCTGGGGCAATACATTTGTAATGCAACAAATGGTTACTAGTAATATTACCCCATGTAGACCAAACGGTACAAGAATTAAGTAGAAAGGTATTAATCCAGTTAAAGTTTTAAATAACATTGTTACAGAATGTGGTAAGGAGATTTACGATTGTCTTGAATTGGAGGTTAAATCTACAATGATACTAACCAATTTCTGTAAAATTAATGATACTATTGAGAAGTTAATGACTGTACCACCCAGAGAAAAACATACACAAAGTAGGGGTTGGTTTAACCATACTTGCACCCACTCCCTGAACCAGCTAAAACAGGCACTCTGTAGTAGACCAAGGAATAAGGTATTAGTTCAAAACTTAAGATTAGACTACAAACTAGCCCTTAAACTGAGGAAGAGGGAGCTCCAAGAGGAGGCGTGGGATAAACTATCATTGGCCGCGGGTACATCTAATAATAAGCTCTTCTGGGAAACTGTTAACTCACCATTTCTCAAAAATGAATCTTTCCCGGAACTATTGTCCCATGTTAGCTGTGAGGAATGGGTGCTATACTTCTCCAGCATTTTTAACCCACATGATCAAGATCATGATGTTTTTATAAATTGTAGTTCGAATGACTGTAAATGGCCTATTATCCCCCTAAATATCACCCTTGATGAGGTTGAATTAGGAATTAGAGGTAGTAAAGGGGGAAAAGCTCCGGGTCCAGATGGTGTCCCCATAGATGTTTATAAAACGGTGCCAGATCTATGGGGCCCGATACTCACTAGAGTTTTTAACGCTGCAGTTACTGAGGGTGCCCCTCTTACTTGGGGCGAATCAGTTATTATCCCCATTTATAAAAAGGGGAATAAATCAGAAGCCAAAAATTATCGCCCAATTTCCCTTTTGGACTCCTCAATAAAGGTGATGAGTAGGGTTTTATTAGTAAGACTGGAGGAGTGGGTAGCGGAGAATGGGATTTTATCACAGGCTCAATATGGTTTTAGAAAAGGGTTAGGTACGATAGAGCAATGTATTAATTTAGAGCTTTTAATGGGTAAATATACATGTGCTAAACAAGGGAGTCTCTTTTTATGCTTTGCTGATCTTAGTAGTGCTTTTGATTTAGTAGATCATGCTATTCTCTGGCCAGTTTTACTTAATCTTGGTGCCCGGAGTCCATTATTTATTTCCTTGCAAGGTTATACGAGAAATTATCGACTAGAGTCCGGTATGGCCAACGGGGTGAATGTACACCAAATTTTAAGGTTAAACATGGCATCCGCCAAGGCTGCGTCTTAGCACCATTGCTTTTTACTTTATTTATAAACGAAGTCGAAGTAGTTCTTAAGTTGGTGCAGGCGGATGCACCCCAATCTGTGGGCCAGGCCGTACCGGTTCTGCTTTATGCAGATGTTGCTGTGCTTTTATCTAGAACTCTGGTCGGCCTACAGCGATTAATAGATAGGTTCGCAGATTTTACTATTGGAAGGAAGTTGTTAATTAATAAGGCCAAAACATATACTATGGTCTGTGGTATAAAACCCAGGAAATCGAAACCTTTTTTTATAGATGGTGCGAGAGTGGAAATTGTTGACAATTTCTGTTATCTGGGGTTAACTTTTTCTGGGAACGGTAATTGGTCATCCGAATTGTCTAATGTCCGTGCAAAGATGTCAAAAAGTGTGCATGGGGTCTTTCGGTTTGCATCCAAACTGGGGGAACGACGTATCAAGGACATGACAGACATCTATAAAGCTAGATGTGCCTCTATTGCATTATACGGCGCAGGGGTGTGGGGCCACAATACCAGTCAGGAACTGCAATTAGAGGAAAATTCCTTTTTAAAAAAGCTTTTATGCCTGCCTGCATCCGCATCCTCTGAGTTAATACATCGTGAAGTTGGGCTAAGATACCTGTCGGATCTGATCGCTCTGAGACCTCTAATGCTATGGAGATCAATTTGGTCTAAAGAGGAGACAAAATTCACTCAATCTATTGTCAAGGATTGCTTGCAATTGGACAATTGTTTTATGATTCCTTGGCTAAAATATATAGCAGATGTTAACAGAGATTTATTTATGTTCATGATCCGGGAAAGTCCAACCGATGTGATAGGCCTGTCTAAACAGGAGATAAAGAATACATTTTTGGCCCATAAAAAGGAGTGTAGGATGAGAATTGTGGGGAAACAAACCACATACCTGCTTTATCAATCGATTATAGATACCGATGGCTTTCGAAGCTATCTGTCACTAGTTACAAGACCCTCACATCGCTATGTACTAACAAGGATGAGATTGGGTATTGTTCACCATCTAGTTGCGTTTCCCGAAATGAAAATACGGCCTGTCACTTTATGCCCATGTGATGAGCATTCTAAACAGAGCACTATGCACTTTCTACTTTTGTGTGATCTATATCTGAACTATAGACTTGTCTATCTAAATCTCTTGTTCATGAAATATAATGTAAAAACTACTAATGCAGCTATGAGCCTATTGTTTGCACTAAGAGACTTCAAGATCTGTTTTTCTGTTGCAACATTTATTTTAAAATCAATTCATGCGAGAAAAAGTATTGTTTTTGTCTAACTGTTTTTAACTGATTCTAATGTATTAATTAATTAAGATTATATCTGTGTAATTGGATTTAATTGTTTGTATATGTATATTTGTTGCTTTTCTGGTTGCTACACAAACCGAATAAAGCTTGCTGAATCGAATTACTGCCAAGTCTGAGATCACCTAAAGCCCTGTTTGAGACGAACATAGACGCAAGTGAGAAAATGGTGAAGTGGCTGCAGAGAAAGGTAAAAACCAAGACAGCGATCAGGGCTGTCACGTGGACTATTTTTTACCAGCATGGCCAGTGTTTTGATACCAATGCCAGTAAACATATTTGGAAAACTAGTAAAAGCCCGTATTTTTTTCTCCTGTGAAATATAAACCTAAAACAGCAAATACATGAAGAAAGCAGTTTTAAAAACAGTGTAGATATGTAGAGAATATATACAAATGCTTACTAAAGGAAGAGGACACAAAATTGTCAAGTTAACAAAAAATAAAGGGACAGATTTTCAAAAAATACACGCAACACAGTGCAGCACCCAAAGAGGCTGCTCTGTGTTGCGTGACAGAGAGGGAGCAAGAGAGTGCCATATCTACAGAGATATGGCTCTATCCTCCCCTCTCCTTAGCGTCCGTGCTGATTCCAGCTGCAGAGCGCCACGCACACACCTTAGCACCATTGCGCTAGGGTGTGTGCGTGATCCTAGCAGAGGTTTTGTACAGGAAGGGTACTTTCCTGTACAAAATACAGTGCCTAGATAAGTTTAAAAGCTTTTCCCACTTTGTATGTGTACTGCACAGTGCAGTATGCATGCAAAGTCGGAAAAGGAAGGAGAAATAAAAACATTTCTCCTGTTAGCGCTTTTTGAAGTGGCATTAACTTTTGGCGCTAAACCCTGTCTACAATTCTAGGTAGATAGGGGTTTGCGTCATAAGGCATGGGTGGTTGCATGGGAACGCCAATGTACCACCCATGTAATGCCCCCGTGGCCCTAACTAACGCAAAGCAGTTCTTCCTGCTGCTTTGCGCTACGTTTAGGGTACTTTCCAGTGCAAAACAAGTTTTGCGCTGGAAAGTAAATTCCCCCCTCCCCCCCCAAAAAAAAACCCCCACATTTTGTGCTGGTTAGGGTCACTTATGTGACACTAACCCAGCGCAAAATGTTTGAAAATCTACCCCAAAGAGTCTTTAACTCAGTGTGTCAATGGAAGACCAGCTTGTGATGATCTCAAAACAAGAACAACTGACTGGTTCTATTCTCTGAGTAAGGTGGCAACACTAGCAAACATAAAGGTAAGTGAGAAACAGGAGAGAAGATCATAGAGAAAATCCAGAGACATGCGAAGCAACAGTAGACACAGGTGAACTAAGGCAAATGACCTTAGAGGTAAGTGAGAGACAGAATAGGCAGGAAAGGTGACCAACGAGATAGGTGGGCGACATGAGAGGCAACCATACTGACAGATGAGAGCCAAACGAGCTGACCAGGTAATAAGAGACAGGAGTAATGACCATAAAGACAAGTGAGAGGCAGAGTCAACCACAGAAGCAGGTGAGAAACAGGAGGAAGCATAGAGGCAGGAGAGAGACAGACACGCAAACCATAGAGAGAGGGAGAGACAGATGTAACTAGAGATAGGTTAGAGCCAAGAGAGCTGTTCTTAAAGGTGAGTGAGAGACAGGATATCCATCAATAGAGAAAGAGAAACAGGAGAACTGCCCATAGATACAGATGAGCGTAAGAGAGTAAAACATTCCTTGTTATGCAGTAACCAGCTTCATGTACATATCAGAATAGACTGGTAAACAACATGTTCAGCTGAAGGTTTCCTGAATAAGTATACAGAATATGACATCTGGAGCATATCACCCTTGGGTTCATCCTTTGTTCTGTTGTAAGTGCCTACAAGCGTTGTCACCTGCCCTCCCTTTTACCAGCACAGCCAGTTCTTTTATGTTACAGACTTCAATAACCAATAAACTCAGGTATTTTTGTCCTTTCTGAAATGTAAAGTTAAAGCCAAAAATAAATAAAGAAATCACGTCAAAAGTATTTCAGAGCTGGCTAAACTATTCCAAAACTGATGTTTCACCAAACATAGGAAGAATTGCCACACTGAAAAAAATAGAGAGGATTTTAAAAGATACTTATACAAGAACCACCTCTAGGCCCTTTATAAACAGCATTTTTCTTAAAGAAAGTTGGCACCCTTACTCCAAAACCAACACAAAGTGGCCTAATAACATTCTATGCAGCATCATACTGATGGTCCGGGACACATGAAATACAGGGACAAAAGTAACAATGCTTTTGGGACACACAAGTGAATCAGACAGTAAGAACACCAGACAAAGCAAAGTATTAAGTGGAACCCACTAGAGCATCATTGTGACAAGACCCACATCTAACAAACTCCACTCAGAACTAGCAATCCATCAATGTCCACAAACACACACACACACGAACACGCACATGCACACATCCTAGCACAAAGCCAATCAATCAAAACAAAAAAATGTGTCTTGCTGCCTTTGCTCATCTCATGAAAAATGTAACATGGATGTACAATCCTCACTCATAACAGTACTTCTTGTGAACGATGAAAAAGGTGTACTACAATCCTGACTTGCCTCATGTAACAGGTTTTCTTGTGGAAACTACAGCCATTATTCAGTTTATCCTCTAGAACATCTTGTGAATCATGCATTGTGTGTCTTCTAGCCTTCACTCTCTGCATTCTTTAGAGCATCTCTTGAATTGTGCAGTAAATTGCTGATCTCAAGTCACCTTCAACGTACTCTAGCACCCTAAAAGATAATTCATAAAACTGTCCAGAAGTTGTCCACAGAATGACTGAACAGTACCTCTTGGTGACATGTTTGTTGTCCTTCAGATCCTAATGTTCTCCAAATTGATCCTCAAACTCTGCAGAGTAGAAGCCTTGAAATACAAAGGTCTCCTTCTGAAAAAATAGAATTTATCAACTCTCTGCTTAACACCATGCGAAGTGAAAAAGCAACATACTCTGCAGTATCATACTCTTACGGAACAGGGACATCTAGAACAAAGAGAAAGCAACAGAGCCCACATGTGAAGGAATAGACGTGGTGAGGTTTTGTCAAGTTTCCCACTTGATTGTTCGAAGATTGTATGACTCTTCCCAGCAGCCACGGTGCCACACCTGTACTTAATAACACACGTGAAAGATGTCACTTGTCTCCTTAAAAGGGGCCTAAATAGGATAAAAAAGCGCAGGTGTAAAACAATGTATGATGGAACTACCCATGCCATTACCACGCATGCTTTTTCAATGTGGCCATTACAACGCAGGTACCATTAACAGGCATTACTTTTACAACGCAGGATTTTACAATGATTATGCCTTTACCATGCATGCCTTTAGAACAAATCTCTTTGTAAAAGCATGCAATGTAAAGGCACATGCATGATAAACATTTTACAACTAAATGTAAGTATTTTACAGGTAAGTATAAACCCTTTTTGTGTATAAATATAAAGGGTTTATATTTTCCTGTGAAATGCTTGCATTTTCGTGGTAAAGGCATGCATGGTAAAGGCATATCCTCGGTAAAAAATGTACAGGTACGTACAAACTGTACAAACCCTATATATATATATATATATATATATATATATATATATATATATATATATATATTTATGCAAAATAGGAAGCAGAGAGCGGATTTTTCACAGCGGTGTCGCAGTGGTTGCAGCTATTTTGCAATGATTCAGCGCTAAATTGCGAATGCGCACGCCAGCGGGAATGCTCTGATTGGCTGGCCTCAACCTGAACAGAAAGTTGTGGCCACCATTTTATTCGATCGGTAACATTTACTGGGGCTGAAAATTTCTGTGAAAGCTGCTAACATAAGGGGTCAGGGTGGAGGTACTCTGACCCCATGTTTGAGAAATGGGGGGTGTTAGTGACACAAGTTATGTGTCCAAGTTGATTTTTTTGATCGCAAACGATATTCCCGATGAGGCCATGACTGCCAGCGCAGCACCCGTGTACCCCTCGCGGGGACACTGCGACGTCTTCCCAAATATTAGTGGTAATAAATATATATATATTTGTACACACTCACCGGTCACTGTCACAAACTCCTCTATGCACTCTCAAACTCACTCACACAGTTATACATTCAGTCACATACCCTGTCAGATACTTATGCACCCACTCAATACCCATTCAGGTACTCATGCATCCACTTAGAGACTCAGTTAGAGAGTGACGCACCCATGTACAGACCCGCTCAGAGACTCACGCACCTATCTAGAGACCCACTCATAGACTCATGCACACAGTCTCATACCCACTTAGAGACTCTTACACCCACTCATAGACCCACCTGGGCACTCATGCACCCACTCACAGACCCACTCAGATACTCATGCACCCACTTATAGACTCACTTTGAGAGCCATGCACCCATGTACAGACCCGCTCAGAGACTCGCACACCTACTTACAGACCCACTCACATATGTACTCACAGACCCACTGAGACACTCAAACACCCACTGACAGACCCACTGACACACTCACACACCCAGTTATAGATCCACTCAGACACTCATACACCCACTCACACACCCATACAGTCACTTACACACTCAGTCACAGACCCTCTTAGAGACTTCTGCACTCAGTCACTCACTCATACACTCAGAGACTCACACCCACTCACAGACTCACTCAGATATACATGCACCCACTCACTCGCCCACTCAAAGACTTACACATCCACTCACAGACCCACCCAGACTCTTGCCCCCAAGTCACAGACCCCTTCAGACACTCATGCATATACCCATTCACTCAGCCACTCACAGACTTATGCTCTGACCCATTGAGACACTCATACACAGACTCACAAATCCACTCATATGCCCACTCACAGACCCACTCAGACACTCACACACCCATACAGCACTCTTAGACCCACTCAGAGACTTATGCACCCAGTCCCTCATACACTCAGACACTGACACATCCACTCACAGTCCCACTCAGAGACCCATGCACCCATTCACAGAACCATTTAGACACTCAGGCTCCCAGTCATTGATCCACTGAGAGACACATGCACTCACTCACAGACCCACTCAGACAGTCATGCACCCACTCACTCACCCTTTCAGACACCCACTTAGACACTCATGTATCTACTCACAGATCCAGTCAGACAGTCATATACTTACTTACAAAGGCACTCCGGCACCTAGTCACAGATCGACTGAGAGACACATGAAACCAATCACAGACCCATTGAGACACTGATGCACCCACTCATAGATGCACTGAGACAGTCACGCAGTTTGTTACAAAACCATTGATAGACTGATGCACCGTCTCACAGATCCACTCAAATACCTATACAGTGAATGAGAGACTTACTGATACAGTGATGCTTGCAGTCACAGATTCCACTGAAAGAGTTATACACTGTGTGATAGAGATATTAAGGGAGTTATACCTGCTACTATAGAGTCATTTAGATAGTAATGTGTTTAGTGTGTTGCTTATAATCCATTTTGCAGTTATAAGTTTTGAATGTGGTGGTGGTGGCTGAAATTCACTTAAAAAAACAAAGGTTACAGGGACATTATAGTTAGGAATTAGAATTTAAAAAATCTTAGAACACTAAAAAAAATCAAAGGTTAAAGGGACGTTATAGTTAGGAAATAGAATTTAAAAAACCTTAGAAATTCATTGAAAAAAACAAAGGTTACAGGGAAGTCATAGTTAGGTTGACATTTCACTCGTACAAAACCAGAGAAATTCAGCAGTTATAGTTACCTGAGCTAACTATAACTCATGCCCCCGCAATGCGCTGCTTATGACTTCACCTATTACATCACTCTTGACATGGTCAGTGACATCACCAATGACATCACTGATGACATCTCAAATGACATCACTGATGATATCTGAAATGACATCACTGATGACATAATCCAGAGAAACACTGACATACCCACTAACACCCCCATAAAACATGTCATACACCCACCCCCACACAATCACTAACAAAGTCATTCACAGAACCCATACAAACACTCACACATCTCATCACTCATCCATAGAGCCAGTCACACATCAACTCACCCATAGAGCCACTAACGGAACCACTAACTCACATATACAGCCACTCATGCACCTACTCACTTACCAATACAGCCAGTCACAGATCCAGTCATAGCAACATAGACATACTTACACACCCATTCATACACCCTTACAGCTACTGACACAGTAAATGAGTTAACTGTACACCTACTCGCACACCTATTCACTCACTCATAGTCACTCACACAGCCACTAAGTCACCCATACAATTACTCACACATCCACTAATTTACTAATACATATACTAATGCATATACTCGCTCACCTATACAGTGACTGTGAGAACCACATGCTCTTTCATACAACCTCTCTCACACTCACTTACTCACACATACAACCACTCAAACGCCCATTTGCTCACACATACAGCCACTCATACACCCGCTCACTCACCCATACACCCATTGATGAACCTAAACAGCTACTCATGTACCGTGTCACTTGCCCACACAGACATTTATGTATCTGCTCAAACACCCATTCAGCCACTCATGCACCCTCTGAGTCACCATTTACAACCACTGATACACCAAGTAGGTCAACTATACAGATATTCACGCAGCTAATCACTTGCTCATACACGCACTTACACACCCACTCGCTCACCTATACAAAAACTCACACACCCACGATCTCATGTATACAGTCTCTTATATACCCAGTCACTCTTCTATACACCACTTACACGCCCACTCACTTACCCATACAGGAACTTCCACAGCGAGTTACCTTAGTATATACTTAGGCTTTCCTGTTTTCAGTTTCTATTTTTGGTAAATTCTGGTGGGGTTTTTTCAGTGTTTTCAATACCTTAAAAAAACAGTGGTTATCAGTGGTTACACATTTTCGCGCCATTAAAAACAACAGAAACAGTGTTTTTCCAGTGTTTATGGAATGCTTACTTTTAATTATTGCTTGCTTTCTGCACTGATAGTGCATGTGTATAGACAGCGTGTGTACAGGGCATATGAGGTCCAAATACATTTTTGCAAATCAAACTTATTGTAGTACACCATATAATACTTCTTTAGTGAGTCTTTGGTCATGCGCACTCTTTCCTTCCTATATAAACGTTTATCTGTGAAAAGGCCTTCTCAACGTTGGCACTTGAGACGGGGAACATCAAAACAGCCAGTACACAATTTGCTAACTCTGGCCAATGACATAGCTTTCCATGCCAATACTGGTGCCCCTGAAGATGTGATTCTCTAGGACATGTTCTGCAACATATGCGTTTAATTGGGCGCATATGCCCTCAGTTATTGAAGCGGTCAAAAATGAAGCAGTACTTTTCAAAGTCTGAAGAAAATTCAGAAGGGATCTAGAACTTGTGCCGAGTACCTCAGTGAGGCTTCATTAACTTCAAATGCCATGGTTGGTGAAGGGACATTTCTATGCATCATTGCAAGCCATTTCCCATAGACTGTAAAATAAAATTTCCTGAATTGCTCCTCAACATTTCTTTGCTTACCAAGCTGCAAGAATTCTAACATGGAGCATGTTGCAGTGCTAAAGTCACTAAAAGTGTCACCCAGCATACTCTCAAGGAGATGTTTCACATCTACACCAATTACGCTGAACACTTGGTATTTACCCCAATATAGGCTCAGGTAGTCACCTAACCTTTCACGTATATTCTCCATACCATTACACTACATAACGGTTCTTAGTACTGACCTTTTACCTAGTTACGGTAATGTCCAGAGATGACATGGGGTTTTCTCCGAAAAGCTTAAGCCTCATTCATTATGCATGAGCATTCTTGGAATCACAGCAGGACAGCAGGCCTACCATCTCCTGCATAATAACTGTGTACAAGGGTCATTCCATCCGTCATCCTAGCCCGACATGACACAGCAAGGTATATCCCCAGGGGGTACCACTTTGGGTATATACATCATCTCTTGCTGAGATAGTCAGAGGAGAAAAGGACTTCCATGCCAACACGCTGAGGCTCCTGCACGCAGACACTCCAGCTCGCAGTGGTCTGACATCCCTTGCGGGGTGTCCACCTCGAGACCAAGATGGGGTCCCACTGTCTCTCACTTCAGGTAATAGGGTTGACTTTATCCTAGAAGGATTCTTGGCCTTTATACCCACATACATGCTAGGTACATTTAGGTACATCTAGTTAGGGTTGCATCGTAGGAGTACGCATTTATTACTGTCATGTATTTTATATACTTGCCTGTATTCACTATTTTAGCACAATGGTAGAAATCTACCATCCTTTTACTCTGTTCGTACTTACATCATTTATATCTGTTACTGTCTAATGGTTGTTTCAGCACACCTATTTTACACTAAAATGATGCTGGTTCAATGAATGCTTATTGAACAAGCATTTGCAATGCAATAGGTCTCGCATTTACGCGAGTTTAAGCTATTGGCATTGTAAATGACAATGCCTTTTATTTATGTTTTAAAAACAAAAATAAAAGGCATTGTTATTAGCAATGTCAAAAATGCATGGCTAAACTTATAAGGTCCCAAATGCGAGACCTATTGGCTATGCCAATGCTTGTTTAACAAAGGTGTAGCTAGGGATCCTTAAGTTTGTGTAAAAGGTGTAAGAAATCTCTGCAGAGAAGCATTTAAAAAAGGTGAACATGCGGGTGCACCGAGGCAGGCCGACAAACAGGCTCGCAGCCAAGTAAATTGGCAAAGGTATGTTTTATAGTCTGGATTGACAGCGCACCTGTCGCCAGACTTGTGAGGACCAACATGATCGGGGCTTTAGCTCTGCCCATGTGTTGAGTCAGGAGTACATGTTTTGCAAGATGACGGGTTTACAGGTGTTTATCCCCAATGAATGCATCAGGACATGAGCGCCCTGAGTGGAGTGCTGTTAGTGCTTCCGGTTTCCAGTGTGATATGGGTGCATCTACCTTTCCTTAATCGGAGTGCAAAGCAGTAATGACGGGCACCCTCTCCACGGTCTTCTGCCCACCTCATGCACTTACCTCTGAGGAGCTCAGACACTACGCCACCAGTTTGGCATGGGTATCCCAATTCTTCCTGTATGGCAGCCCCAATTTTGGCATCTCCCACTCCCAGCAAAGCCTTTTTCTTTTTCGCGGGCATGTTTGTCTCTAGAAGCAGCTTCAAGTCCTCGTGAAGTATTGCTATTGAGAGGAGGGCCAAGAAGTGAATGCACTGAACAATGTTTAAGAGTACCTACCGAGCTGGCATGCACGTATGAGTAATTCAGTATTCACAGTGGGAGTGCAGTGCGGTAGAAGTCTGTGTGCTCAGCCCAGAGTCTGACATCACATCGGTCAGTGGATTGACAGATTAATTGTAACATCATGGCACGTCAGACGCTACCCGGGAGCCCCGAAGGTTGTGCTTGTCATGTCAGTTTTAGAATTCGCGACAGTAAACACGAACGTTCGTTCTTTAAATCTTTAGTTTAAAAAAAGACTACATGCTTGTCACCAGTTTCTATAGATTACACAAGAGCAACACGTTAAACTCACCTTCAGAGATGGCATTGATATTCTCTAGAGCACTTTGGGCGGATTTAAAGGGGGAAAACCCCGCTAATCTGACAATGTTGTTAAACCTCCCGATGTTCAGCACGCTCTCCTCCACCTGGAAACAAAAAATGCACCCATCCTCTAACCCATCCGTGCGCTCTATAAATACCTGCAAACATAACAACATAACAGTACGCCTACAACAGTAAACGTATATTCAATCTAGTTGTCGAAATATACTAGACCTGGGGTAATTATAACTACGCCCGAATAAATGAGAATATTGTGCTTCCCCTTGACATGCAATTGTTGATAATGAGTACGCCAATTTGCGCAAATAAAAGTCACGGGGGGGATAACCCTAACTCTACAACAGACTAGGGTGCATTAGAGGGACCTATGTGCATTCGTTACGAACCTTTGTTTACGATAAAACACGGGCATGAGTTAAGTTTTTTAAAGCGTGTTTTACTAATCAGTGTGCAGCATTTCGGAAACTAGAAAATAATGTCTAAAAGTGACCATAAACTACAAGGATGTTAGTGTAGAAAAAACAGGAAATAAAGCAGATTGGAAAGATGATCACGGCAATGGGAGCGCACGCAAAGTCACGGGGGAGGGGGGATAACCCTAACTCTACAACAGACTAGGGTGCATTAGAGGGACCTACGTGCATTCGTTACAAACCTTTGTTTACAATAAAACACAGGGCATTAGTTAAGTTTTTGAAAGCGTGGTTTACTAATCAGTGTGCAGCATTTTGGAAACTCGAAAATAATGTCTAAAAGTGACCATAAACTACAAGGATGTTAGTGTAGAAAAAACAGGAAATAAAGCAGATTGGAAAGATGATCACGGCAATGGCAGCGCACGCAGAGGGTCTTCCAGTTATATTTAAAGGGGTCAATAACAACAAGCAACGATCTCTTAGCTTTATGGGGCCATGTGTTTCTAATTAGAAACACATGGCCCCATAAAGATAAGAAACTGCTTTGCGACAGCAGCAAAGCAGGCCACCGAGTCCGGCTCGGAGGCCAAAGGGCGTCCACCAAAAACCCTCATTTCCAATGGCCGGCCACCGTTTACCATAAACGGTGACGCCAGCCAATGGAAATGAGGAGCGGGGCTTAAAGCCCTTTTCTAAAACTACTCATTAACAATAAATCTCGCCGAGCGAGCTGCGCATGTGCGCAGCAACGCTAGGCAAGACCTAAAAACGACCCCCCCAGTTTATTCTGTGTATCTCTCTGAGACGAAGTAACCGCGAGTGACTGAGCGAAAAGTAGTACACTGTTTCCACGATCCGGAGGGATCAGGGTTGTCATGTTTGATAGTTGCCAAGAACTATTCTCTCCTTGGTAAGAGGGGTTTCTAGTGGCACTGTGAGCTAGCTGGTATACAGGCTAACATACTCGGTAGGGGTGTGTAGAATCAGTCTGACACCAATCCTACTGTGTATGTTGTCTAAATGCGCAGATCCTATATAGGTTTATAGGAACTACATGACAGGTAGACAAGGGTGTTTTCAGACTCTAGTATTTTGATGATGTCCACTACAGCAGTCATATTTTCCTGTAAAAACCTAAGCATGCAGTAGACTGTACTTTTTCACATCACTATCAATATGTGACCAAAGATCATCACATCTCTTGCCTTTGGCATCATCACTAAGCAAAAATTCTGTAAACGGTCGCCACATGGATAATATAGCATTCACAGCCTCTAGGACTGAGAACCATCAGCTAAATGACACAGTTAAGATGACTCTTTCTTTGATGCTACACAAAGCACAAAATAAGAAATATTTCCTGGGCATAACAAAACAGTGCACCAGAATGGACTACAAAGTCAATAGCATTCTTCATTAACTCTGAAGATTGTAAAGATGCTTTCAGCATACCATCTAGCAAGTGACAAGGATCTCTTACAGAACAGTACTTCAGCTCAGATATCAATTTTGACAGGTCATCGTACACCTTTTTCATATACCTAGCTGAATTACTGCAAATACAAACAATATCACTCCAATCTTTATTGAACTCGGTAGGAACTTTTTGCAGCAGCATTCTAAGTGACACTGCGTTCCATGCTTACCAAACGTCTGGTGTCATGTTTTCACCACTATCTCAGATGCTTGGTGACAACACTCTTTTCACATATACCTGTCACTACACCTTGCATTGAATGTTTAAAGCCTGGGGTGTTTGGCAATTCACCTACAATCAATTCTGACTCGCTAGCAAAGGGGGCTGATGTAGCAAAGGATTTCACCCATTCTCTGTCTGTGGGTAAATGTTATGGTACATATTGGGAAGGATTCTATTGAAACCAGCCATTTTACCTATCAGTGAAATCAAATGTAGCCAAAATATCAAATATGATTTTGATATTTCCTGATTCTCTACAGTTTATAAAATAACTAAATAAGACCTAAAACATGCTTCTAAACACTGCATCTTTAGACCAAAGACCAAAAAAATGAAAAAAGCAGAAGGAAGAAGAAACAAGAAGAAACAATATTGACACCCCTAAACAACAAAACTCAAGCAGAATAATGTTAGCCCAGTATTTCTTGCTGCTGCCTTGGATAACAAAGTTACATTGTATTGGTCCCTGCAGGAAGAAATTAAAATGACTCTTTCACTCATCTTTTCCTTTCTTTGAATGGCACTTAGTTTGTGGTGGTGAAGGTGTTTTTTCAGTGTTTATATGTTTACACTGGTGATGGCTATTTTCCTTTCGGTGGGGTTTTATCAGTTATTATAGGTTTAAACCTAAAACCAGATAGCCTATATATACTTTTAACACTTAACTTTTAGAAAACACTCGCAATCACTGGATGATGTCATCAGTGATGTCATTTGAGATGTCATCAGTGATGTCACTGACCATGTCATGAGTGACATAATATCTGAAGTCATAAGCAGTGCATTGCGGGGGGCATGACTTATAGTTAGTTCAGGTAACTATAACTGCTGAATCTCTCTGGTTTTGTACAAGTGAAATCTCAGCCTAACTATAACGTCTCTGTAACCTTTGCTTTTTTCAGTGAATATATATATATATATATAATGCAAAAAAAGAAGCAGAGAACTCTGGGTAGTTCTCAAGTTTAGGTGGAAAGCAGCTCCAATATAGAGCACTGTCAACACCAGCGACACTCTAAGTTTGCTCACCTCAAATGTCTGCTTTTCTATCAAAATCTTTAAACGTAGGATTAGCACAGTGCCATCCACGCCGAGATAGAAAGGGACAAAGTCTTTTGCCATTTCTACAGCAAAGTCTTTAAGCATAGGATTAGCACAGTGCTATCCATGCTGAGCTGTAAAATGGCCAAAGCCTTTTACCACTCCAGGCACAGTATTACAGCTTTGGATTGGTAAAATACCATCCAAGCCAACTTGAAATTAATAAAAGCAACCCCTGACACACGTTTCGCTCTCATTAGAGCTCTTCAGAGAGGTATAGCTTTGTCCAGACACAAGGGAGCACCCAGTATAAGTCAAAACAAAACCCTTTCAGGCATAGAGTGACGCATAAATTATGCAAAAAAAAGAAAAGAAGAGAAGATATATATATATATATACATATGTATATGCGTGGTAACGGTTTTACAAGTAAATGTAAGTATTTTAAAGGTAAGTGTATATATATATATATATATATACTGATGATATCACTGTCATCAGTGATGTCACTGAGGATGTCATGAGTGATGTAATATGTGAGGTCATAAGCAGTGCATCGTGAGGGCGCAAGTTATTGTTAGCTCACTAACTATAAAGGCTGAATTTCACTGGTATTGTAGAAGTGAAACCTCAGCCTAGCTATAACGTCCCTGTAACCTTTGTTTTTTTAGTGAATTACTAAGGTTTTTTAAATGCTAATTCCTAACTATAACATCCTTGTAACCTTTGTTTTTTTCAGTGAATTTCTATAGTTTTTTAAGTAGTAGTCGCGTTTGCAGAGTGGTGGAGAAAGAAGGCAGGGTCTCCGACCAGCTCTCAGGAATCCCGTTATGTAGGACTTACAGGAGGTACCAGGAGGACTTCCTGGCCCCCAAGGTCCCTCAAGAATAAATTGAACTTCATCTCCCAACAGTAGTGTGGAAGGAGGCGCGTTTACAGAATAGTGGAGAAAGGGAGCATGGCCTCCGAAGACCTCTTAGTAATCCCGCTGTGTGGGACTTACTGGAGGTAACAGGAGGGGTAGTTGGACCCCAAGGAAGTCCTTGGGGGCCAACTACCCCTCCTGTTACCAACTACTTGTAAAACCTTTATCACGCATATGCCTTTACCATTCATTCCTTTACAATGAAAATCGTTGCAAAGGCATGTGTGGTAAAGGTATAATTGTTGTAAAATCCTGCATGGTAAAGGTAATGCGTGGTAATGGTACCTGCGTTGTAATGTCTGCGTTGCAAAGGTATTGCGTGGTAACAGCCACGTTGTAATGGCTGTTTCCTGTGTAAAACACCTCCTTGGCAATATGATAGTTCTTGATTGAAGACAGGGATTATCGTAGCAGCAAATAAGCACTAAGCACTTCCTGAAATCAGGAAAAGAAAAGTCAGGCCAATTCATCCACAAGAAGAAAGGAAATCCAACTGCAACGAACAAATCAGGAACAGAAGCAAATGGGAGAGGAATCCAAAGAAAAATAGTGATCATATATGTTCAATCAATCAATCAGGATTTGTAAAGCATGGCTAATCACCCAATAGGGTATCCAGGTGCTTGCAGGCCCCGAAGGCTTGTTCGACAGCCAGGTCTTGAGGGCCATTTGGAATTCCGGAAGTGAGGGGATGGTCTGGAGATGCGTGGGGAGGCTTTTCCAGGTCTTTGCTGTGATGTGGGAGAAAGAGCGTCCTCCACTTCTGCTTCGGTAATTGCAGGGATTATGGGCAAGTGAAAGGGAGGCGGAGCGTAGTCTTCTCAATGGTTGGTGGAAGTTCAGGCGGTGGTTAACGTAGGCAGGTCCTTGGTTGTGTAGAGCCTTGTGTGCGTGGGTCAGCAGCTTGAATTGGCATCTCTTCATAGGGGATCCAGTGGAGTTCCCTGAGGTGGGGTGTGATGTGGGTTCAGCAGGGAAGGCCGAGGATGAGTCTGGCTATGGCGTTCTGTATGGTTTGAAGTCTCAAGTTGCAATAAATCTTCTACCTGTGATTGCCCCCTTTATGTGATTTAAATAGGGACTGACCAACTCTTCAAGTTGATCGCTAAGCACTCCTCCAGGTGACCACAACCATGGAATTGTCAGCTTGGTTCAGACTGTAAGGACACCTAGGCAGTAGTTTAGTGTTGAGTTTAGCAACATGACCACAGAGACAAGTACTAGGCAAGAGATGCAACCACAGAGATATGGCAGTCAGGAGAGCTTGGCCCAGGAAAAGGTGATGTGCAGGATCGCCACCAACCCAATGGTCGATGAGATTCAGGTAAGTTGGGCCTTGACACTGGCTAGAAGAGCACTCTGTCAGATCCAAATTATCTGCATCATAAAGTGATTCGGCAGAGAAAGAAGAAGAGGACGGTCCAAGTCCCGAGTTCCGAGCCATGCACCGATAACAGTAGGAGTAGTAGGAGTTCGGAGGCTGGCGTGGCGCCGGCACAGGCCGACCCTGAACACTTGGATTATCGCAGACTGCAGTAACTGCAGCAAACGAGACGCTGAAGCGCCGTCCTGCAGACCAGCTAGACGAGGCTAGATGCAACGTAGCTCCCACACAGGCCGGTTTGGTCGAACGGAGGGCAGGGCTCTGCTGCATGTATGAGAGCAAGTGAACAACTGAGCAGCTAAGCAACCGAGCACCGGTAAGACTCAAAGAAGGGGCATGGCAGCGGGGGGCGCAGTGGGCCTAGGCCTCAGGGCTTTTGGTGGAAACCTACCATTTGGTAGAGCCTCAGGCTTGTGGAAGCGGCCCAACCAGGTTTGGGTGCGGCTTGCGACCTGGGTGTGCTCCTAGCACCCTGCCCGCTCACACCTGTGCCCTGTATACCAATTACTCTGCTACTCTGCTATTTGAGCATACAGATATATAGGTTTTGTTGCTCTATTTGTCTTCTCCTGCACTCGTACTGCTCATGTATTGTGTACGGTGCATTGTGTGCATTGTGTAACCACCATCTATGGATTAATGGGACCTAAGGCCTAAGACAAAAAGAAGTCGAATCTCTGTAAAATCAGTAAAAATACATCTAGAGATATACATATATCTATATATTGTTGGACATAATTGGACATACTCTGACATTTTTGGTGTGAAGCTCACTCCTCAGCAACCTTTTGTGTTCTTGAGCAATGTGCTTTGGCAACGTGCTCGTGCCCCGCAAACCACGGGTTGTTCTACACTATAGGGGGTGTGGAGCAGCGCTGGGAGTAGGTATTGGGACATCCGTAATCTGCGGCATACCACCCTATCTCATTTCATCTTAACACTCTGCAGTTATTTACTTCTGGTCCCCGGTTCTGACTCTGTGTAACCATTTCAATATTAATGCGCTCACTGAAAATTCGGGGGGCAGGCCATCACACTGTTAAAGAGAAGAGGGGTGGAAAAAAAGCAACAAAGAAGCCTGGCAAGAAAGGTATGTCTACATCTACTGATGGCTTGGTAGGTGACATTAAGATATTACCAGTACCATAATTATCTGGTTCTTCGCACATTTCCATATCCCATTCGCATTCTCCATCACTCATGCGCACTAGGATCACAGACTATCTAATTTCAAATAACTCCAATTCTAACAATGGGGCTAGGGGCTCTGCTTAGCACGTTCTCTGTTCTCCAGCTGGCGACTGTCTTGTATCCCTAAGTGATGAACGAGGAACTGCCTCTCCTTGCATTCATGGTGCTACCGGCAACCCGGGCATGCATCACACAATGCTAACTATTTCTGCCCAAGTTCATACTACAGACTATCAGGAGGGGAATCTATAGATTTTGGAGGCAGCCTGTGATCACTCTATTCTTTCTTTAATGAAAGTAAACATTGTGGATATGGGTAAAGCCAACAGGAGCAATCTATCAGGGCTCACCTGAAGTTTCCGCAGGAACGAGATGCAAGAAGCTGAAGAGCAGGTCCCCCTTTCCCTATATCACCAAGTATGCCCAACGTAGTGAAAGCAAGACCAGTGTATAAGGGGAAGAGGGGAAACAAGGGAATGAGAACTGAAGAGGGTCCCTCGGTGTGACCAGTGCAGCAGGGAGTCATCAATGGAAGATGTGTGTGTCCCTGAAATAGAGAAAAAGAGTGAGACCCTGTAAGGGTAAGAATGTAGCAGGGTGTATGTAACAACGAGGTAAGTAAATATCTTCAATACCTGTTTTACTCCCCTCTTCCACTATAATCCATAAGAATTCACTCAGGAGTCAGAATAGTTCTATAGCAAGAAGACGAAATACAAAGACATAGATAAGCCAGTGTATACATATCACTTATGCAATTAAGAGTATATGACAACTTTCTTACCCTTAATGTAGAAAAAGGGAAAGAAACAGTATAGCCCAAAAATAAATTTCTTATACATATAATCAATGACGAGAATGATATATGTATTTTCAGATGTGCGTAACATAAAAGGTGCAAAATATGCAGGCTAATATGTCTCCTTACTGCAGGAAACTATCCACAGACTGCAATTACTCAGGCGCAGACTTCTCAAAGTGCAAAAAAAAAATACAGATGCCCTTCAGGAAAAGCCAAGGGGACTTCAGTCAGATAAGTTTATGCTTTTTAAAAGCATACAGATATACACAACAGCGCAAGCGCTTTACCACCAGTAAGAGAGCCTCTGATTCTGTAGCGTCTGTTTGTCTTTTCTTTTTTCCCAGGAAGAACAGGAATACCAGGACGCGAGGCAGCAGCAAGCACCCCCTGGGGAATGTTTCCCTCGAGTCCAGGAAAGATCCAGGGGACGAGGACGCCAACACCGCCACCCGTCACCTGGATTACGAGGCGACCGGAACAAGCAAGGTCTTTGATGAATGCCGAGATGACCCGGAATAGGCAAGTGCAACCTGGACGAGAAGGAGACGCCTGCGGAACTAGAACGTGAATCGCTCCTTCCGTGTTCTCGGTTTGTTTTGTACCTGCGTTGCTCCACCCCGCTGCAACTCACTGAGGGAGCGGAGCATTCCCGACACAATCTACCAAATGGTGTGACTAGCCCAGCATGTCTGGAAACCAGCCCATTATTGTTAAATCCATCCATCCAAATATCAGTCTGGAACAATACCACAAGCAACCTCCAAATATCAGACTGGAACAATAACACAAGCAACTTTGCAAACCATTCGGCCCCTTCCACCCCCTTAAGCTCTATTATGCTAAACCTATTGACAACAAAAGTTCTTGCCACAAGCCACGTTATGGGCATGCCCAGTGATATTTCTGTAGAAGAGGCTCTGGGGACCCATGACTTTGAATCTTCATGTCATTCTGATTTATAGCCCCTTTGGGAAGAATGTTATCTACAACATAAATCACTCAGTGGCCAGATTGATGGGACATTTTTGCATAACTTAAGCACCACGATCTGGAATGCTTTCTCAACAACTTAGAGGCAGTTTCAGCATCTTTCTCTTACCACTCTGATAAGCTTAATATGCAAGTAGAGATTTTAAGTGTCTTAGTAGCCATATTGTGGGAATTGATGCAAAACTGCCAGCCCTGAACAACTTGATTACAAGGGTCAGGTTGGATCCAACTGCTGTTTATCATTCCTGCCCTTGTTCCAGCACAATCAATGCCTTCGCTAGGATACCTCAAATACTGTACGTCAGCCTTGACCGGATTTCATCATCCGCCCAACAGACTGGCACAACCTCGAAGCTTCTGGACAATACCATTCCTAGTCAGGTCTCTGTTCTTTTTTTTTTTTTCTTCTTACAAGCACTTCTGAATACCCACTGCACGCAGGGTTATTCTGTCCTACCAGCTGTCCTGTTCCTGCTAAGGCTTCCGTGGAATCTGTGAAAAAGCGACCTACAGCATTGGAGCTTGAACTGTCCAGTGTTATAAGTGACAGTGAGGGTGCTCCCAGAGCAGTTTCTCTTAACCCACGAGATGGTAACATTAGCCCAATTACTTATGGGGCAGCGCCTGCAGCCCAGCAGATAGTTGCGGTAAAGCCACCTATGAAAAGGAAGCATAAAAGGCTACGGAAAGCCAGCCGCGCTCTGCATCTCTGTGCAGTTCCTGTGCAGCCGGCCGCTTGCAACAACGAGGCTGTAGTAGGACATTCAGTTACTCCTCTGCCCCTAGACAAGCAGCCTTCTAGTGAAACTAAAACGTATTCATTGTTTTACCGTATTCCAGCACAAACATTTGATCACAAAGTATACAGTGCTATGGGTGGGAAATTCCTAACCTTGAATAATCAACGCGCAGCTGTAGTATTGGTACCACCTTTAAAACTAATAGAGAGTAACCCTTCAAACAAACAAAGGGAACTGGGTTCAAATAACCGAAGAAAAACTATCGTCCCCCTTGTGCTGATTCAATCAATCTTGTGGAACACCCCTATTGTTCTTCTATTATCACATTCATGCATACATACTCAAAATACATAAAACCTGTTTTTTGCAAAAGATGTTTCCTCCTTTATTAAAAAATGTTCCTTTTATATTCATGTAACACTGAATCACAATAATTGATATTTATATACAGAGCCACAGACTCAATGTCAATATTCCAAATAAATATTTCATAATTTTTTTTCATCGAATACTAAGATGTAAAACAAAAACAGAAGGCCTCCTTTGTCATTTCTCCTATTTACACTCGTTTAAAAATCACAATATTCATACACTGAGTTTTATCTGTGAATCTCTGCACATGAATAACTCTTAATAAACATTTCACATATTATCAAAATCCCATACAAACAATTTTTTTAAAACAGTGAATCTAACCAATGTTCATACAAGTATAGTAAAAGCCAAAGTGTCTACGCAGCGTTTCGGTGGACTTGTCTTATTCTGCACTACCTTCTTCAGGGCAAGCTTTTATTTTTAAAAGACAGTTGGGTTCTCCCTATGGGCAGAAGTTTAAAATACAACAGAAAATACTGTGAGAGGACCACCTATTAATGCAAAAAACAGGACGATTTTATAAAACCAACAGTCAAGCCAACACTCAAACCTCTAAAAGGATCCCATTGTAGTATTCCAAAAATGAGTCATTGAACAACTATGAATTCAAATACACTTGTAAAAGTGATACATATTCAATTAATATCCTGGGTTTTTTATTATCACATTTTCTCATTCAACCCATTTGTCCACTATAATCAATCAAAACACTCGAGGTATGTTGTCTTAGCCACAAATAATAAATCTCATTGTGGTAGGAAAACTCCAGGAGATAGATGTACCGGTAGTTACTTCCGATTATAATCTGAATTAAAGAGAATACATGTAGAAGTTACTGACATGCATTTATAGAAAATCATACCTATTTTGATAAAAGGGAAACAATTCTAACAATTTGCTTACCCTTATTAGTTCGAATTTTCACTGGTTTACACACTTTCCTTTCATCAATGAGGAAGTGCGCGTTTATTTTAACATTTCTGGTCACCGTATTTCAGTAATTTCCCAGAGTATTCAGTGACATATCAAAGTTTTCGCAGCCGTCTCTGTAACAAGTCCCAGCAACCCTAATGCATCAGACAGTGGAATTTTGAGAGGAGCCATCGGCTTTGATTTTTGTAAATTCTTACCCACACCCTTGACAGCTATAAGTGAGAATACTGTGGGACAACACTGAGAAGTCATCTCCCAAGCACAGCAGAGTGAAAGCAACATCACAAGAATACCATGCCCGCAATGATCAATTTGCACATAAAGCCATGATGGAGATTGAAAAAGGTCTCCTGCGCGTACAGCACACAATTTTAGCTCTTTCACCAACTTTAGAGAAATGCGATTTCTACCCCTTGGCTATGCCCATTCTCGCATATAATTCCAACTACAGTACTTAAAACCAACCGTGGTTTTCCCACAACAAGATTTGGGTGTTGTTAATACCCAAGGGAAACAGGAAATCTACATCAGACCTGCTCGACCGATGGCCTGCATCAGTTCAACCACAATGCTAGATGGATGCATTTCATCACCCGATCACTCGAATTAATCTGTTATTATCTTCATGTTCTCTTTTTTGGCCTGGAATGAGGCTGGATTCAAAGGGAAAATTGGGGACCATTCTTGGTCAGATTTCGTGAGTTCCTTTATGATTCTGTGCCTACAGGAAACATGGGCTGTGCCGCCTGCTCATATCAATGGATTCAAAATGTTCCAACTACCAGCCATTCCATCTTCATCCGGTCGCCCAAGATGGGGCCTGGCGATTTACATCTTGACTATGGTCAACTCCAAACTCTTTTTCTATGCAGCTGATACATCTTTTTACCAGGTCCTTGGCCTGGAATTATGTCTGGTTCCCTATTGGGTATTGTCAACTTATACAATAATATCCCAACAGCAGACAAAGGCTGTATTTTGTCGAAATTAGAGCATGACTTAGACTCCC
This sequence comes from Calotriton arnoldi, assembly GCA_963921515.1. Taxonomy (NCBI): domain Eukaryota; kingdom Metazoa; phylum Chordata; class Amphibia; order Caudata; family Salamandridae; genus Calotriton; species Calotriton arnoldi. The sequence goes on from CAWUFW010003908.1 coordinate 1,128,301, forward strand.
TCATTTCTAGAGGTGACAGTGAGATGGGTTTGATATGGGGGGATGTTTTCAATGCCCATCTGTGCCCCCAGTGTATAAAGATGGTTGTGGCTTAATGGACTCTGAAGGGAATTCCCAATTTCATTTTTCCCATTATGCATTTGGTAATAAAATGAATTACCTGATGATGAAATTCAACATGTGTTTGGCAAATGAACATAGCACATTCAAGTTTTTTCCCCTAAGACCTTTGTGGGTAAGGGAGTGGGTTCTGGAACTGATTTTATTTTACTATCTACCAATTTAGCCCCAAAGGCAAGGGAACAGCTAGTATACAATCTTTCTATGAGTGATCATCTTCTCCAAAGCCTTGTTGTAGATATTAGAAACTGGCAGGAGATGGTCCGTTCAACCAGGAGAATCACTGATATCGCTGCTCATATGAGAAGGGGTACTCGCATCAAGTGGGAGCTTGTTTAAGCTGAAACTTTTACATCTCAATTGGTCAAGGGTAACCGCACTTCATTTGAGGTCTGCCTACATACTGAGGCCAATGAAGCTAGCATTAAGAATGCATTTAATACCCTCTCAGAAGGAGTGTCAGGCATTGGATGGCCTGTGTAGGCCCGGATAAGAAAAGGTGATGGTTTGATGCAGCATGCTCCATGGCGCATAAAGATCTAATGGCCTCCGTTCATAAGCAGCCTACGTCTGCTACTGAGGCCGCCCACTACAGGAAGACCTACAAAACGAAGATAGCAGTAAGAAAAAATGCTCTCAGACTAAAAGCCTTGAAAGAGCTTCAGAAAGCATGTTTTAGGAATGATCAGAAGACCTTCTGGACGATCATAAATCAACCATTCCTTTTAAAGATAACGATGAACCTTTGATTGAATCTGCTATATCAAGCCATGAGTGGGCCACCTTCTTTGGGGGGGTTTATTCCACTAACGTCGAATTAAGCAATGACATCGACCCCCCTGGTGCAGCAAAGGACTGTTTCTCCCCTAAGTATTGTCCATCACTCGAAGAGGTGTTTGTGGCTATTAAAGCTAGCCCTAGTGCAAATGCCCCCAGTCCAGATGAGGTCCCCTTGGACAGATTTAAGAGTAATTTAGATCTGTGGGCCCCTTTGGTAGCCAACCTCTTGAGAGCAGTAGCTCCTCCACCAAGATTCAATCATGGTCCAATTCGCTAACTGTCCCGATCTTCAAGAAGGAGAATTGAGAGGACCCCCAGTTGTAACTGGCCAATATCCCTCCTGGACTCTACTGTGAAGGTGGTGGGTCATATCTTACTTTCCCATCTGGATGCCTCGGAGGAGGAGAGCAGCACCCTCTCGGATATCCACTAAAGGTTCAGGAAAGGAATGGGGATAGAAGATCAATTTATCAACCTCTGCCTCTTATTGGTGAAATATACAATCGCAAAGCGAGGTGCGCTGCACCTGAGCTTCATGGATTTGTTTAGTGCCTTTGATCGTGTATCCCAATTGACCCATTGTTAACACTATCAGGGAAATCTACTGTGACTCAAGTACTGCAGTATGGTTGGGGCTGAAGGGGTGAGTGTTCCGAGATGTTTAGGGTGCGCAGAGATGTGAGGCAAGAGTGCGTCCTAGCGCTTTTTCTATTCTCCCTCTACATCAATCATTTGAAGAGGGAGCTAGACCTAAGGTGTGGGGACTTGTCCCAGATTGGAAAGCACCCAATACCAGCCCTATTTTTTGCTGACGATGCTGTCAACATGATCCGCACACCTATAGCTCTGCAGAGTCTCTTGGACACTTTTGCATCCTTCATGGAGGGGCTTGATATGAAGATTAACACCACCAAGTCCTTTGTAATGTCCTGTGGCTATAGGAAGGATCCAAAACCAGTTTTCAAGCTCTATGCCACCCCTGTCAAAAATGTGGCTAATTATAATTACCATGGGGTAATTTTTAATCGTAGAGGATCCTAGCAAGCACAGCTAGAAAATAGAAACATCCAACTAGAAAGAAGTATTAACGCTGTCTTTTCCTTTGCCATTAAATTAGGCAACAGGTTGCTTGTCCATATGTTGCCCATTTACCATGCAAAATGCGTTGGTCTGGCAACCTACGCAGCAGGGGTCTGGGGCACATTGGTGGTATCGCCTCTACAAACTACAGAAAACAAATTTACTAATCGCTTACTGGCCCTCCCACCAGCCACCACATCTTTCATCAATCACAGGGAGTTAGGGATCTTACACCTTCAAGATATTTTAAGCACATGACCAATGCTGCTATGGCAAAGGGTCTGGGTTAACAAGTCCCTCTCCTTAAACAGAATGTAAATTGAGGACAGTCTGTCCTTGTCGAGAGGCCTAGAAATTACCTTGCTTAGGGGCATTAAAGATATGGCCGTGGCTCTGGGCAGGCGGGATTTGTTTGAAGACCCATTACGGTCTTTACCCACAATGCCCAAAAACACTTAGGGATACATGCTACATACTGGGAAGGTGAGAGATGGACAAAGGTGTCACAACTTTCCACAGTCGCCTATTGTATGCAGCTAAAGCCACTCAGGAACATACAACCATGCCTGTTGTATGACGCACAGTACTATCAGCACTTTATTACGCTATTGTTCTGTCTTAGTTTATTTCATAGATTTGTTACTTTTTCCCGGTGCAATGACTGGTCGCAAGATCTTCTGCCTTGCCAATGTGATCAGAAGTCAGCACAGAGCACTTTACAGGTAACTATTTTTGTGCTTTTTATTCCTATTAGAGGTCTTTAGTTTTAAAACCTTTATTTATTAATTAAGTACTCCTTGCGTTGTTGCACAGAAGCTTTTCACTTTCTACAATCTCTGGGTCAGAGGAGATTATTTCTACTGTATATCCCTTTTTGATGTTGGTCCTTAAGGCAAGGAAATTGCTTGGATAGACTTCTACGCAGTGATGGGTCTTCTGCGTGCCTTGGCTTTTAGATGCATATCAGCCTTACCTTTCTTGTAGCACAGACATTCTTATATTATTGCTGTGATGTACTGTATCAATTAATTTTAGTATAATTATGGAATAAGTTTTACGGTTGGATCAAAATCCCTCCGCGAGATGTAACATGCTACCTATCTTGCTTTGTGGTTCGATCTTTTGCTCAGAAACCATAGTCATTATTTTAAATTTGATGTTGTTATTAGCATTGTACTTGGTGATTGTATTTGATGTGCATTCTGATATTATTTCCTTTTAAGGATTTCTTATGAATTTGTATTGTTCTATTAATGTTTTTTTGCCTTTTTTTTACTTTTGTGGTCTATATTTATATGCCCAAATAAAGTTGATTTGACTTGACTTGACTTGGATTGGCACAGGAGGGAGAAGAACAAAGGAGTGACACAAGGTAAGCTGGACCGACTAATAACTCAGAATAACACTGAGGCACATCTCACCTATTGACAGTGCTTATCTTCTCAGGAACGGGAACTAGGCTTGATGGGAAGCAGAAATAAAGAGAGAACTGGGTCTAGGAACTGGTGACTACCAGGACACTGATCAACCCTAAACATGTGAAAGCCAGGAGACATAAACCTAGAGCTAGATCAAGGCTCACAAGTACACAAAAGCTAATGATACACTGGTAAATATGCAACAGGAGTCTGGCTAAATGGAATAACACAGAAATACAAGCCTACGGTCTGATCGGTACCACCCTATTTTTGGGCTTTTAGGATTAGTTGACTCCCTGAGGGACAGTCAACGGGACTATTGGCAGGCATGTCCGGCACAGATAAGAGCGGTGGGGCGGGGCTGGGGCGGGAGTCGACAGACGACGGGATAGGTAAATTAAAACAAAAAAATAAATAAAACCACTTACCTTGCACTTGCCGCATCGCCAAATTGGCGATGCGGCGAGTGCAAGGTCAGTGGTTTTATTTATGTTTTTATTTTATTTTACCTTTTCCATCATCTGTCAACTCCCCCCACCCACCCGGCCCCATTGCCCCACCACTCGTACCTATGCTGGCCACGCTGGGCTATTGGCCCTCTGAATCGCCAAGGGAGATGTAAGGTAATGCAAGCAATCACTGGCCTTTAATCGCTGGGAGAAATTTGAGGGTTTCTGACAGATTTGAAAGGGTTCCAGTATTCATGATAAAGCGAAACTAATCTTAATTTTCATAGAAGTGAGAGAAGAATAGAGAACTTTATGGAAAAAACGTTTTCCTAAACAAGGAAAAGGAACAAAAAATATTTTAAACATGTCTCCACCTTCTCAGCACTACCCATAACTGTAAGTGTCTGAAAAATGTGCAATGCACCCTAAATTTCACTGAGTGCCTCTGGGAAAGAAACACTTTTGAAAGACAAGCATTTTCCTTTAAAAAAAAAACTGGGCCAAAAGTGAGAGTGAGAAAAGGCAAAGATAGATATTCCTTGTTTTAACATAAGCTATGTGGGAAGGAAACACTTTTTATTAAAAACATTTACAAATAAAAGAAAAAAGGAGCAAAAGTTATTTTTAACTTCAAGCAACTGCCCCAACCTAGCTATTTTATGTGCATTAAGTGAGGTGAAGTGTATCAATACTGGGACTATGCAGTGTTTGCCAAGATGGGTTTCACCAACATCGCCATCTGTACAAAGCTGGAGAAGTTTAAAGAAAAATAGTGGGTGGAAAACAAAACCTACAAAAATAGGACTTGTGGGGAGAAAAAAAAAGAGAAGCACACTTCTTGTATTGCAGTTCTCGTGAAAAACAAGGTTTTTGCCTGATCATTTTTTAGTAAATCTTTGCCTGAAGGAAAGACTGTCTGCAAGAGAAATGCTACCATGGTGACAAGCATTGCAAATTCACGAGGTCCCAAAGTTTCTCACTTTCACAAAACTTAGCAGAAGGAATGAGGATTTCACACATCAGCAGGCACTGATTTCACCACCTATAGCCATCCCGACTGTGAGAAACCCCCACACGTTTTGCGTGTTTTACCTAGTTTATCATTTTGTAATTGTTTTTACTCTGTAGTGTTTGGAGCCTGCTGAGAAAGCCACAGAGACTTGTTTGTCATTTTAAAATGGGATTCGGCGTGCTTCTCATTGCGAGGCCAGTGCCTTAGGACTGGCTTGTAACTTTTGACCTCAAGGTACCTGGCACTAAATTTTACCAACTTCTAGTAGCTTAAGCATTGTGAGGTAAGTTGGTATTGCATAAGTTTTGGTATGGAGATGGAATTTAACTTTTCTTCTGCCTGAGAAATGTCACATAATCAGGCTTCTGTTTGGCGATTCTGTCAGCTCAAACTTCAGCCATCGTTTTCAAATATGTAACACAAAATTGTTTTATAAGATTACTCTTTCTCTGACCAAGGAAGCTGGTGAGACTCAACACACCATTAGGTATTAAATTCTGATTAACTTCTGATTGAGAAGATTAAGTTAAAAGGTGGATTTTACATCTCTCTTAAAATTTTTGACATATCCCTACCGTATTTTCAAATTCATGAGGGATTAATGCGGATACACACTTCTGTCTGGGGAAGAAACTCAATTTAGGATGCAAATGTTGCATTAGACCATTTGGCTTAGCCCATAAATACTGATTATGACAAATGATCCCTCTTGAAAAGGGGAAAAGGCCAAGTAATTCTGTTAACCGCAAACATAGAGGGGCAAATTTCATAAGGACTTGTGTTGTCCCTGCACGACGCAAGTCGTCATAAGGCAACGCAACTCCTTAACTAGGTTTTATTAAGCCACGCAAAGGCACTTTGCATGGCTTTGTGTGGTTTAGTAAATAGAAAGTAACGTAATGCAGCGCATGGCGCTTGCTTGCATTACTGTTGTACCTTGTACGGTAACTCAGTGTCTAGCATTCATTGGTTTATTGTATTTGCTTTAACTTCCCTATTTTATAAGATTATGCTGATGTAATTAAAATGTTGATGGGGGTTCTATAGGGAAGTACAGAACACTAAGCAGTGTGAAGGAGACATTGGGAGTTGCTGTTGTTCCTGTTCCTACGAGTGAAATAAACTTGAAAACAAGGAATTTGGATTTGCTTTGTTAATCTGTCTTCAAATACTCACACACTACAGTTACCTTGCTTTGGGTAGGTATGTCAAGAGTGGTGCATGGGCATTCTCATGCATCCACCCATGTATTTTTACATAAACCCAGATTTACAGAGACTTGTAAACCTGGGCTTGACCAAAATGGTGCGCCTACCCGACAGAGTCATTATGAAGAGAAATATCTTTATTTGTCCTCGTTATTTCTCCTTTTCATATGTGCTGCTGCAGGTGTCTCTTCCTTCACAAAAACAATCCTGCCCACAATACAGGCACCCTTGCACTATGTTGTGAGAGTGCCTGCGTTGGGGCTAGGCAGCAAACAGTGCGCCACCACAAGGAGAGAGCAGAAATGCTCCATATTTTTGTAAATATAGTACATTTCTGCCCTCTCACTTTCACACAAAGCAGTGCAGCGAGTTGCCTTGTTGTGCTGCAGTGCGAGAAAGAATGGTAAATATGCTCGAAAGTGTTACGGTCCAGCCTTTCTTACCTACTCCACTCATCTCGAAAACCTAACCCAGACTTCATAGCATACGTCTAGCAGTAGTTGGAAGGGAAGTGTCAAGATTCTCTTTCTTTAGGTCTCACCTACCTGACAGTGCAAGCTGTCTGTCGGCAAAAAGACTTATTGACAGCTAACAGTAGGCTTTGAGTCTGCCTATTTCTTACTGCTGGTTGGCATTATTGTCACTCTCATTTGCTTGCTTTTTGTTCGTCACATTGTAGGGCTTTCTTCCTCTTCTTGTGTTTGTCCCTCCCCTGGGGCATACTCTCATTACTTGTGTCCTTTCACAGCTTACTTTTCAAGTACTACTTTTTTCATTTTGTTTAAGCACTTAATGAGAGTGCATGTTTTCAAGCTTTCTCCCTCCTGAACTTCTCTTGTCCCCTCTGTAGCTTTGTGTTGTTCTCTCTTGCCAGTGCGCTTCTCCCCCACCTCCTGCAAGTTCCCCCTGTGTTGCTTTTTTGCCTCTGAACTTCTCCCTCAGTCTCTGCACTGCTTCTCTCATGTTTCCTCTCTTCCTCTACCCGTGGTGTCTGTGTTCCCTCCGCCCCATGACCCTCCTTGTTGTTTCCCCCACACCTCTATTTTGCTTCTGTCCCCACCACCTTCTTTGTTGTTTCCCGCACCCTCTATGTTGCATCCCCTATCCCCTCAATCACTTTAAAAAACACTTTCATGCTACTTTTTTGTTTTATTTATCAATCTCAACTCAGATCAGTAAATACAATTTAAAAAATAAAACTTCTACGTCCTTTTGCAAAAGTGCAGATATGCGATGTGCATACCTTAAAAAGGACATGTGCGGGCACATCATACATAGCCTTTTTTTTTGCTTCTTTAGCCATGATGCTCAGCTTCAGGGATGCTGTACAGCATGGTTAAATCTATTGGCAAAGTTATGAGGTGCCAAAGGCGGGATCTATTGCCTTTGCCAATGCTTGTTTGCACGGGTGGTCTGAGATAAGCAAATATACTTGAAAATAAGTCTGATCTAGGGATAACTTTTTTCTTCTGGATTTTTATTCTAATGGCACTATCACAGGGTAGCAAATTCATCACCCATGGCATGGAAATTTTGGGCTGATTGGATAGCAGCTTTTCAATAATCAAATAGGTTTATACAAGCAGCTTGTACATTTTAAAATCTGTCAGAACACCATCCCTATATACTTCTAGCTTCAATGCTTCTTTCATGGCCATCAGTCCCCAAAACTGCTTTTGAACCTGCAAGACGAAGAAGAACAACTTCAAAATCTGGCTATCATGATTGTACCAGAACTTCTCCTGACCTTTGGGCACACATTAAGATAGGTGTTTGCAGACTGATGGAAGCACTGTAACTTGTTTGGAATACCTACTACCTCAAAGAATCCTGTGAGGTTCTGGAGAGGACTGACCCTGAAATCTAAAACATTTTGGGGGGCTACTTTTCTGCTGACAGCTGGTTGTTGGAGAGAACTGAGCAGCCTCAGTGTTGGCTGCGAGCAGTGCATAATTTGAGCCGGTGGTTTCTGGTGCTCGGCATCGGCACCTAATTATCAACACCAGCATTTTTCACAGTCTGCCACATGGTGTCACTGTTTGTCAAATTTAGAAATGAGCTCAACAACACTAGGGGTGGGCAATGGACTCCGCTCTGCTCTACCGGCAGAGTTCACAGAGTTTTTCCCACGCCGCGCTCCGTTTGGATCACGGAGTTCGCCAAAACTCCGCCGACCACCGCATAGCGGAATTTGCCGTCGGAGCCCACGCCTAGTCTATTGTTGATGAGCTAATTGCTTCATCGCATACTCCTGTGGCGACGGCCTGTTCATGTCCCAAAGTGAGGCACACAGCGGTTATATCTATCAACTGTGTTTGAGCGAAAGCTGTTTAATCTGGGGAGGCAATGCTTGGTGTTGGTCAGACAGCAGTTTAATCTCGTGATTTTATGAACACTGCGCTGTCATGCCCTAGTAGCGACAGAGGGAGGCCTCATGTCCTAGAATGAAGAAGATGGCATTCATTTCCCAGTGGCGTGGAGACAGCAGTCTCATGTGCTACCTTCATACAGATGGAGGTCTCCTTCCATAGTAGAGTGGAGACAACAGTCTCTTATCCTAGTGCCAATAAGACAATGGTCGCATCTCCTTGATGAGGCAGCAGTTCCTGAACAGTCCGAGCTGGGCAGACCCAGCACTTGCTTTGCTGCAGGGCCGCCTTCATTTCCCGGAGATGATGCTCTTGTGACTGGTGGCAAAGCGTGTCATTTCTCCCATCAATGTGACCCAAATGCTGATCACCAGACCCAACGTCCTACTGGCATCCCATTGTTCGCGGATAATGGCAGAGACTGCCCTAGGCATGCTTTGAGGTGCTAAAATGCTCACAATGCCACAGAGCAGGCATTAGGTCCTGCATGTTCCCGCATAGGGTTTCCCGGCATTCAGGCGTGAACAGACTGTGTGATCCTGGGCAGATCCTCCTAGGTCTTGCGCTTCCGGGGCATTTAGAAACCATGCCACAACCCCTTGGTAAAGAAAGAGTCAAGGCAGGACCCTAAAAACCAGAAGTGAGGGCATTGCTGAGGAACCATGACTGCCCCTGTGTGCGAACCATATGCCCGATCATGGAGGGCACTGATACCGCATGACATGGTGGCAGGGCAGCAAAGTGCTCACTGATAGTATAGTTGCATTGTTAGAACTCCCAATGGCACACTGCAGCACCGCCAGCACTGATCCATTGGGCACTGCTCCTGTCAGAAACAAAGAGTGCCAACTACAGGCACTGTAGTGGGTGAAACTCTGCAGGGATTGCCCATCACTGTGCCAATTCTTTATAAAACACACACAGCAAATTGAACATTCTGTTGGTGCTTTAAATAATGAGTTGTTGCATGTATGCTGGCACAGGGACACACGGCACAGACCACGGGAAGGCGACCCTCACCCTCTGACCCCAAACCAGCCCTTTGACTGGAGACACAACCTGACAACACCATAGAGAGAAACATAAGAGCTAGAGTGACACATAGACCCAGAGGAACTGCACCAGAAGGACAGGCTGACACACAAGAGAGACGCTGACACGCCGCAAAAGACTGACAAGACCTTGTACTGCGTGCAGAGTATTTGCCCAGAACCTGTACTATATGAACACCATGTATGACCAGTCCACGTCTCTGTTGCCCATAGATATGCTGTAGGACATTAGCAGAAAGTCTGGTCAACTGGCATTCACCCAGACCTTCTAGTGCTTTGCAGTATGGATGGCGAGTTCACATTTGGCGTGTGCATCCTAGCAGAAGCTAGGACTGCTCACGATATATTCTGCCTAGGCCCCGGCTACATTGGTAAAAAACATACCTTGTTTGCCCGTGGTACCTTGCGTGAGGAGACCCTTCTAGGTTTAGAAACTTTACAGTTGCTATAGATAACAAACACATGGACTGTCCACATCCTCAGTGGGTTCGACATTTTCTGCGTGGATATATGCTGCTAGCATTGCACCGAAGACATCTGCATAGTGTAAACTGAACTGTTGTGCTGGGATGAATGGGCTGGCGCTTCATCGTGTGTCCTACCTCTGAGGGCTCGGGTGTACCATTGACGTTGTGCCTGACCCTAGCATGGACAACTCCGAGGACTTGTGCAGTCACAGTTTGGCAGGCGGTGGTCAACCGGATGAGGAGGAGGCTGCTGGTCTCCATGATCGGAGGCATCTCGGCCATGCCATGCAGTGAGTACTGCGGCCCCAGCCCTGTATGCCCCTGGAGGTTCTCCTGGGCCACGCACTTTGACCTTGGCGGCATAGACATCTGGGTGTGCTCTGTGGAGTGTGCGGTTCGGGGTCCCGTCGTCTGCTGCTGAGCCAGGAAGCTGGAGCGGGAGCTGCTTGAGGTGATTGTGGGGAGCTACCCTATCTATCGTTTTCTAGACCCATGGTTTCGTGGCTATACATATCACTCGCCCCAGTCCCGTTGCCATCTGGGCTGGCGCAGTACCATGGGTTGCTTGTAGTTGTTTTGTATGGTGCGTTTTGTGTGGGTCTCAATTGACTTGAGAGTTACTCCACCCGTGGAACTCTGCAGAATTCTGTAGAGTTTTTCAGTAACTCAGTGGAATTCTGTGGAGTAAAACTACGCGAGCTCTGCACAGGCCTAATAAGTACCTGGACCTTAAGAGACAGTGGGCCAGGTGAGGGCTGTATGGAATCAGATGGGACAATGAACCTCAGATTCCCCCACTCACACCCCCACTTATGCACCCTGATCAGAGTCAACACCAACATCAACTCGCAACATATAATCCTACAGAAAAGCATGATAAACACTGCTCAATAAACTTACAGTTACACAGCAGGTGTCTTTGGCGGAAAGTGGTTCCACAAGCCATCAGCTGGTATATTCCATTTGGGTCTGCCACTGTGGCCAGTGGGTAAGTAGGAGCCGGGGGACCAGGAGACAGCCTGGGGGAGGGGCCCAGGTGGCCCGTAAGCTCCCCTCTCAGTACTGGCTCACAGGCAGGGCCGGACTGAGAACCGAAACCGGTCCTGGCAAGCTGCTCGGACGGCCCCCCTGGGGGTAGGGGAGGTGCAGCCGAGCTGTTTGCGAGGGCCGGTTTCGGCCGATTTTGTGACGGGGGCCGATATTGCCGACCCCCGGTACCAAAAACGGCCCCCCAGGGGCCCAAAACCGGCCCCCACTCTAGCGGCCCACTGGGGAAACGCCCGGTGCCCGCTACGGCCAGTCCGGCCCTGCTCACAGGTGGCTACTCCTCATATGTGCGGGGCTTCTAGTGCGAACAGTTGCTGCTGCAGGGCAGCGAGACTCACACTGAGGGTCTGGCTGTGTGGTGCCCGAGCCGATGCACACAGAGTTGCAGATGCAGGGTCTATATACTGCCCTCCAACTGATGGGCAAGAGGAGCTTCACAGCTATGCCCAGGGATGCGTAAAAGAAATGAGAGGGGATGTTTGTGCTCTCTCCTGGCGAGCGGTACACAGAGGAGTGTGTTTGTACAGCATGCACTACAGTTGCACTCCACGGGGCAGATTTACAAGCCCCTTGCGCCACTTTTGCGTTACTTTTAACATGGAAAAAGTGACGCAAAAGTGGCGCAAGGGGCTTGTAAATCTGCCCCCACGTACCTGACCGCAAAACACAGCTGGCGCATCAGTGACCGGGTCTCTCTCTGCATGCATAAAGCGTTTAGACAGTGAGTGATACCATTCACAGTGCAGGTGCAGAGGGGGAGAGTTACCGAGCCTTGTGGTAAAGGGCACACAAACCGACATTCGTACTAGTAATTAACTGTCGCAACCCAGGCCACACAGTTTAGTTTTACTTTAAACGTGCAGGTGGCACAGCAGTATCAGGAGTGCCAATCAGGGCCCAAGCTGGTCTCTTCACCATTTGGTGCGTCTTACATTCCCTCAGAAGAAGAGCTAAGTGTGAGCATCCTCTTCAGAGGTAATGTAAGGCTACATCATGGTTAACGATCATTCCTCTGATGGGGTCAACCCACTAAACATGAGACCACGTTTACCCTGCCGATCACCTGCTCTACTCCATTAACTGTTGCAGACACTACCATGGTTCGACAAGCAAATTGCTAACATTAGAGCGTATAGGCCTAACGGGGAACCTATAATGCAGTTTACCTCCTGTGCTTCTGTTAATTACCACCAAAAGTGACTGGTACAAAATGGCTGCCCCCAGTCACTATTATTATTCCTCCAACCACAGCACGCTGTTAATTGGTCACATTCTGCAACCAGTGATTTGGGATGAAGGACACATGTGCTCTATGTAGTTTTGGTTGGCACGAAACTAGATGAGGAACAGTGAAATTCATTAGTAAGTCCGCATTACAGGGGTAATGGAGGTTTACTAAATTGCTCCAGTTCTGCCTGCGGAATTAAAAATTCCGTCCACCTCTAATTCTATGTTTCTAAAACCCTGCATGAACATTTTGACCTTGATTTAAAACTTTAGATTGTCACCTCTCCTTTTTAGGTCGAAGCCTACCAGACAGCGCAGCTGTCAGGTTTGCTAAAGACATCTTGGGGACTTTCAGAAAGTTAACCTAGGAATGCATTCCGCCCTTTACTTACCATTGGCTTTGTGGTTTGTAACTCGCATTTTCTGGCTTTCTATTTGCTGACTTTGTTGGTGTTAGGCTGTCCAGCTTGAGTTTGTCCCTCCTGTTGCCCAAACCTTGTTTACTGTATTCCTCCATGAACTCAGTTTCTGTAAACAGGCCTTTACATCTTGTTATCTTGTCACATTTGCTGGGCATGCAAAGACATAGGTCAAATGTCAGGCTCTCTCTTCCAGGGAGCTTGGTGTTTATTTTTCTTTCTCTGACTTCAAAGTGAGAGAATTTATGTGACAATACTGTTGAGTATCAAAAAATAAAGAGGGAGTGAGAGGAATGAAGTGGGTCCGTCCTCCAAAACCGATTTACAACACAAAAAATAACACCAGTATGCAACAGCGAAAAGTCTACAAAGGCTCTGTTTGGGACGAACATGGTGCTTACTTAACAAATTATTTGCCTATAAACCAACATGCAGTTTCTCCTGCTGTCTCATAATACGTTCTCTCCCACAGAGTGTGACTACAGACTTCACTCTCCGCAGGAGGAACCATGAAGCAATAGCTGAAATTAACTAATGTATGTGGTGTACTTTGTTCTGTTCTCCGTCTGTAATGTCTTTGTGTGTTTAAATATTTCCAATCATTGTAAAGATATTTCCATTGGGATTACAGTAGATGTACCACTGGTAACCACACGGTTTAAAATAAAGTCACAAATTTCTTTCACTCTGAAGGTGCTCACGAATTGAACCAAGTGAAAATACACATTGGGAGCTCAACAGCAGCCCGGATGCTGAAAAAGTTTAACTCTTTCCTATTTATTTCCACAGAATTCAATAAATGAACACAAAACAGGTGGTATAAGTATATACACCTTTTAGTAGCATAAATTAAAAATATTTGTCCATTGTATTGACAATTTCAATAGTAGTGAATTCCCTTGGTCCTGAAGAATAGCCAATAGTCGACCATTAGGAATTAGGAACATTACCCCCTTTTTCCTAAAAATCTCCCCTGCTTTAAAACCACACCGACTAGGGGTCAGAATAAAAAAACAAACCTACTAGCCAGGTATTTTTAAAAATACTTCACTCCAGCTCAACCCCCCCCACTACCCCCTCCTAGATTATCATTTTTGTCATTGCATAGTCACTTAAAGTGCACCCACATAATTCGTAGGTCGCAGCACGCCCCGTTCCGCAGTGGAACGGGATGGACCCAAATGATGAAGCATGCCACCAAAGGGTAACCCTGGTGGGTGAGGGTTTGGCAAAAAATCTTTGTGTTTTCTCTCAGGCAAGGGTTAGACTCTTTAGAACTGCTGGGTGCTTATTTTTTGCATTGTAAATACTGCTGAGTATCCATGTAAGAGGAGAGGGGTTAGTATGTTTTTTTTCTACCACACAACATAAAAAAATTTACTTAGCTGATGTTTTAGAATATTTCAAAATTAGTACAAATTAAGCCCAATTTTTAATAATTCTGTAGTGGGTTGGAAACAAATATTTGAATACGATCAAAGCACATCAATACACTAGGTGATGACATTTTCACACATCGTTTGTGTGCAGCAAAACCGTATTTCGGTGCAAATGTAATAGTAATTTCAATTGAAAATGTGTTGTCGCCAATGGCAGTGCGCTACGACACCATGCATAATCTACACTACAACACTCCACTCCACTTTATGCCCTTCCACTCTATGCCATGTCACTCCATTCTACAACATGCCACTCCACAACTATGCCCCCCACTCTAAGACCCTCTGCGACATGCCACGCCACTCGACTCCATGCCATTCCAATCTGCGCCACTCACTCCATGACACAACACACCACTCTACTTTACGTCCCCACACTCCACACCACCTACCCCTCTCCAATCTACCCCACTCCAATCTATCCCACTCCGTTCCAATGTACCCCAATCTACCCCACCCCAGTCCAGTTTGCTACAATCTACCCCACTCCACCCAATCTTCCCCACTCCAATATATCCCACCTAATTTACCCACCCAACTCTACCCCACCCCACTCCAATCCACCCCACTCCAATCTACCCCATTTCAAACCACCCCACTCTAACTCAATCTACCCCACTCCACTCCAATCTTCCCCAATCCACTCCACTATGATCCAAACTTTCCCACTCCACTCCAATCTATCCTACTCAACTCCAATCTACCCCACTCCAATCAACCCCATCCCAATTTACCCACCCCAATCTACCCCACACCAATTTACCCTACACCACTTCAGTCAACCCCACTTCAATCTACCCCACTTTCATCTACCCCACTCTAACCCAATCTACCAGATTGTAACCCAATCTACCAAACTCCATCCAAGTCTACCCCAATCTACCCCACTCTACTCCAATCTACCCCACTCCACTCCAATCTACTCCACTCCCGTCTACCTCACTCAATTCAATCTAACCCAGTCAACCCCACCCCACTCCAATCTACCCCACTCCCACCCAATCTACTGCACTCCACTCAAATCTACCCCACTCTGCTCCAATCTACCCCAGTCTACCCCACCCCACTCCAATCCACCTCAATCCACACCACTCCAATGTATCCCAATACAACCCATTCCACTCCACTCTACCCCACTCTACCCAATCTACTCACTCCAATCCACGCAAACTACCCCACTCTACCCCAATCTACCACATGTCATTCTACTCTATCCAATCTACCCCACTACACTTCACTCTATACTACCACATGCCACTCAAATCTACCACACACCAGTCCCAATCTTCCCCACTCCACTCCAATCTACCCTACTCAACTCTAATCTACCTCACTCCAATTTACCCCATCCCAATTTTCCCACCCCAATCTACCCCACACCAATTCACCCTACACCACTTCAGTCAACCCCACTTCAATCTACCCCACTTTCATCTATCCCACTCTAACCCAATATACCCGATTGTAACCCAATCTACCAAACTCCACCCAAGTCGACCCCAGTCTACCCCACTCTATTCCAATCTACCCCACTCCACTCCAATCTACTCCACTCCAATCTACCTCACTCAACTCAATCTAACCCAGTCAACCCCACCCCACTCCAAACTACCCCACTCCAACCCAATCTACTGCACTCCACTCAAATCTACCCCACTCTGCTCCAATCTACCCCAGTCTACCCCACCCCACTCCAATCCACCTCAATCCACACCACTCTAATGTATCCCAATCCAACCCATTCCACTCCACTCTACTCTACTCTACCCAATCTACTCACTCCAATCCACCAAATCTACCCCACTCTACCACAATCTACCACACTTCATTCTACTCTACCCAATCTACCCCACTCCACTTCACTCCATGCCACCACATGCCACTCAAATCTACCACACACCAGTCCCAATCTAACCCACTCCACCCCACTCCACCCAAACTACCCTACTCCAATCTACCTCATTCAATCCACCCACTCCAAACTACCCCACTCCAATCTACCCCAATCTACTCTACTCCAATCTACTCAAGTCCACTCCAGGCTACCCCACCCTAACCCAATCTACCCAACCCCAGCCCATCCCAATCTACCCCACACCACTCTATGCAACTCCACTCCAACCTACTCCACTCAGATCTACCGTACTCCACTCCAATCTACCCCACTCTTATCTATTTCAATCTACCCCACTCTACTCCAATCTACTCCAATTCACTCCACTCTACCCTACCATAATGCCCACAATCTATCCCACTCCAATCTACCCCACTCCATCCTAATCGACCCCACTCCACTCCAATCTACTCCTCCCCATTCCAATCTACCCCATTCCAGTCTACCCCACTCCACTCTAATCCACCACAATCCTCTGTCCTCCACGCTGCCCCAATTTACTCCACTCCAGTCCAATCTACCAAAATATATTTCACTTCAATCTATCCCACTCAACACCAATCTACCCCACTCTACTCGAATTTTCCCCACTCCACTCCAGTCTATCCACTCCCCCACTCCAATCTACCCCACTTTAATCTATCCCAATCTACCCACTTCACTCCAAACTACCCCAATCTACCCCACTCCAATCTACCCCACCCCATCCCAATCTACCTCACACCACTCCAGTATACTCCACTAATCTACCCCACTCCACTCCCCTCTAATTTACTCCAATCTAGTCCACTCCAAACTACCCCAATCTACCCCACCCCATTCCATTCTGCCCTACTATAATCCACCCAATCTACCCCACTACAATCTACCTCACTCCACTCCAATCTACCCGACTCCACTCCAGTCTACCCCACTACATTCCAATCTACCCAATCCACAGTAGTCTACTCTTCCCCAATCTACCCCACTCCACTCCAATCTAGCACAATATATCCCACTCTACTCTACCCCAATCTCGCCCGATCTAACATACTCCTATCTACCCCATTCCAAACTACCCCACTCTAATCTACTCCAATCTATTCCACTCCACCCGAATCTATCCCACTCCACCTCAATATCCCCCAATTCAATCTACCCCATTCCAATCTACCATGCCAATCTTCCCAACTCCCCCACTCTAATCTACCCCCACTCCAATCTACCCCAATCCACCCTACTCCATTCTACTCTACTCTACCCGATGCCACTCTATGCCAAGCTATGCCACTCCACTCTACCACAATCGACCTCACTCTAATCTACCCCATCCCACTCCACACCACTAACTTATAGCCATGCTGAACAGCAGCCACACTGGTATACAACATGGCTAAAACACATTGCCAATGCAAAAAGCTCTGGCATAGACGAGACCTATTGGCTATGGCAATGCTTGTTTATTTTGAATGACCCTCTTCTTACATCCCATCCTCTGTATGACTTCTCTCTTTTATTACATGTGGATGTTTGCCTTAATTTCTATTTTATTTCAGCAAATTACCCACAGTCATCTCAAAGATCACAACTTGTCCTTCTTTGAAGTCACATCCTGCAACCTACGATTAGCTAATCTCATCTACTAATCCCACCAACCATCTGCATGAGAGTCCCATCCTGCACCCCACTAATGATCTTGCCTAACTCCTACTAATTTAAGACACCTCAAAGACACTGGAGTAAATGCGTGGAATGGTCTACTTGGGAGCACCGGACTAATCCCAATAACTAAAAACAATCAATAACCACTGGATTAACCACTAACCTTGGCTTCCGACACAGCATACTGCCCAGTGCAAAGCACTTCAATGCCATGTCAGAGGTAGTAAGAGCTATTTATAATTGCAATATCTATTACAATTCTAACAAAGATATTGCTGCACTATGGTGCTTGAGTGTATATTTTATTAGGTTGAAGCCTACCAGACAGAGCAGCTGTCTGGTTTGCTAACGACATCTTGGGGACATTCGGAAAGCTTCCCTGGGAATGCATTACACCAGTTGCTTACCATTGGATTTGTGGTTTGTAACTCACATTTGCTTGCTTTCTGTTTGCTGGCTTTATTTGTTTTAGGCTGTTCAGCTTGAGATTGTCCCTTCTCCTGCCCAAATCCGATTCACTGTATTCTTCCACCAGTACTGAATTTCTGCAAACAGGACTTTGAATCGTGTTATTTTGTCACATTTGTGCAGAACTGTGCAGATATTTTAGAATATGGAAAGCACAAATGAAGAACATTTTTGGGTAATTCTGAAGTGTGGTGTAAACTATCAAAACAAATCAATACACTAGGTGATGATATTTCCACACATTATCGTTTGTGCTCTGAATACTTTATCACTAAAACTGTATGTCTGTGCAAATGTAATGTTATGTTATGTTATGTTATGTTATGTTGTGTTATGTTATGTTATCAGAGTTTATAGCGCGCACAGCCAGCTACTCAAAAGAGTGTCCCAGCGCAAGCCCAAGAGTCAGCAGGAAGAGGGAAAGAAGAACAGTAAAGACACAGAACCAGCTCAGTTAAAAAGGAAAGTTTTAAGTTTCTTCCTAAATTGGGTAGAGTTCTGTAAGCTGTGCAAGTCAAAAGGGAGGGAGTTCCAGGTCATAGCTGCCAAATAGGCCAGGGAACTGCCACCCTTTCTTTTCAGGTAGAATCTAGGGATAGTGGCCATAAGCATGTTAGAGGAACGCAGGTTTCTGCTAGGGGTATAAAACTGAAAGCGTTTCCTGAGATAGAGGGGGCCATACTCATAGAGCGCAGCATGAGCCGTTACCAGGGCCTTAAAAGTGACCCTTGCCTTCACCGGTAACTAGTGCAGATTGCGCAGATGCTGCCAGACACTGGTACGTTTGGGGAGGTCAAAAAGCAGACGGGCAGCAGCATTTTGTACCACCTGAAGTCTGTCCATTAGGTAGCCGGGAAGGCCAACATACAGTGCGTTCGCATAATCGATGCGGGTGGTAACGAGGGCTCGGATGACTGTTTCTTTCGCTGCTAAGGGCAAAAGAGGCAGACATTATTTGAGAAGCTTCAGGATGTCGAAACAGGTACCCGTCAGTTTACTGATTTGGTTGCAGCAACTAAGCTTTTCGTCAAACCAAATCCCGAGATTTTTTACTCGGAGACCCGAAGGTGAGGGCCTGGGAGACTCATCCGGACAGAAAGTATGCCAGAACAGAGGGGGGAACTCCCCAAAAACTAAAATATCGGTTTTATCTTCATTACATTTCAGCTGAGCACACGTAAGCCAATTGAACACCGAAGCCAAGCAAGTTTTGACATGGGCAGTGGATGTCTCTTGTTTTTTCCAAGTGAACAGGAGCTGGGTGTCGTCGGCATAAGCAACAACTTTAGCTCCCAGTTCCTCTGCCAGCTGAATGAGAGGAGTCATGTAAATATTGAACAGAAGTGGGCTCAATACAGACCCTTGCGGGACCCCTGTCAGAAGGGCTTGGGAAGTAGACGTAAAAGGGGGGATCCAGACTTGTTGGGTTCTACCTTCTAAAAAGGATTTCAGCCACTCACTGGCGGCACCCAGTTGGCGATGCAGCGAGTGCAAGGTAATTAGTTTTATTTATTTAATTACTTACCTTACTCCCGTCCGTCGTATGTCGGACTCCACTACACCCCCAACCTGCCCCTCCCCCGCCCTGCCCCACCGCCCCGCAGCACTCCCTCGGCGAGCCGCCACTGCATACATGCGCACTTAAAAGTGCTCACCACTCCTCCCCCTGCCATGCTTCTCCAACAGGATTGCCTGGCCCTGCCCCACTGAAGACTCGCTCGCTCGTTAGCTTTAAGGCAAAAATTAAATTATAATAAAATCCTTTTATTATCATGTTGTTTTTCCTCTTTTAGCAAGGTAATGGCGCTCCTCCACTATTACGAAGGAGCCGCCCCTGCTTGCTCCACTCTACTCCACTGTACCCCACTGCACTCTATGCCGCTCTATTCTAGGCTGCTGCACTCTAAGCCACAGCACTCTGTGCCAATGCACTCTACACCACTTTAGTCAAAACCAATACACTCTACGCCAAACTACTCTGTATCACAGCACTGTGCGCCACTATACTGTACTCTTCAACACTCTGCTCTGTGCAACTGCACTCTATGCTACTCTATGCTACACCCTTGCACTCTACATCACTTTATTCTGCACCACTCTACACTACTGCACTCTACACTAATACACTCTATGCCACTCTACTCTACACTGCACTCTCTGTCACTGAACTCTACCCCACTCTACTCTGTGTCACTCTACTCTGCGCCCCTGCACTCTAAGACACTGCTCTCTATTCTGCACCACTGTACTCTACACCACTCTACTGCACTCTACGCCAATGCACTCTACGCCGCTGCACTTTATGCCAATCCACTCTTTGCCACTTTAATGTACTGTGCACCACTGCACTTTGATGCTGCACTCTATGCCACTTCACTCTATGCCTCTCTACTCTACTCTGCACCACTCAACTCTATGCCAGTGCACTCTACCCCACTCTACTATTCACCATTGCGCTCTTCGCCACTGAACCACTGTACTCTGCACCACTGTACTCTGCACCACTCTACTCTACCTCAATGCACTCTATGCCAATGCACTCCATGCCACTGCACTCTACTCTACTGCACTCTACAACACTGCTCTTTGTGACCCTCTACTTTGCAAGACTGCAGCCTCGCAACTCTACTCTGCACCACTGTACTCTATGCCACTGCACTCTATGTCACTGTACTCTACACGACTGCACTCACTCTACACCACTGAACTCTACTCTACTGCACTCTACATCAATGCACTGTACGCCACTGCAATCTACGCCACTCTACCCTGCATCACTCCACTCCACGACCCTCTAATCTATTCTGTACCACTGCACTCCAAACCTCTGCACTCTACAACACTCTACTCTATGTCACTGCACTCTACGCCACTCTCCTCTACACCTCTGCACTCTACCCTGCACCCCTCCACTCTACCCAGCACCACTTCACTCTACGTCACTTTATTCTACTCTGTAACAATCTACTCTACACAACTGCACTCTATGGCACTCGACTACAATCTGTGCCACTCCACACTATGCCATTGCACTCTATACCACTGCATTCTACTCTGCACCACTCTTCTCTACATCACTGCACTTTACTCCAATGGACTCTGCACCACTCTACTCAAAACCAGTGCTCTCAACGCGAATTTACTCTGCACAACTGAACTTTACGCCACTTCACTCTAGTCCATGCTACCCCACTCTACAACACTGCTCTCCACGATACTCTGCTCTGTGATGCAGTACTCCATGAAACTCTACTCCACGCTAAGCCACTCCATTCTACAACACTATACTCCACTGTTTGCAACTCTGCGAAACTACAATACGGCGCTCTACACAACTCTCTCTACACCTTTCAATGCCACTTTACTCCACTCAATTCTATGACACACTACTCCACTACTCCACTCAATGCCACTCCACTTCAATCTATGCCACTCCACCCTGACACTCTATGCCACTTCACTCTACGCCACTCGACTGTACAAAACTCTACTCAACTCTGTCATTCCACTCTCCTACACTACTCTGCTCTATGCCAGCCCACTCTATGACAATCTACTCTGCTCTACCTTACTCTACTCTACAACACTTAACTCTACTCTATGCAACACCTTCTATGCCACTCCACTCTGTTCTACACCACTCCATGACACTCTAAGCCACCTCACTTTACAACACTCTACTCCAGTCTACACCACTCAACTCTACGCCCTTCCAATCTACGACACTCTACTCCCTCCATCACCCTCCACAATACTCTACACCACTCCACTTTATGCCACTAAACTCTACTCAACACCACTCTACTCCACGCCACTCTGTACCACTCCATGACTCTCTGCACCACCCCATAACACTCCACTCTACTCTGCGACATAACACTCTCCTTTACCCCACTAACTTTTAGCCATCCTGAACAGCAGCCACGTTGGTGTATAACATGGCTAAAACATATTGCCAAAGCCAATAGCTCTTGCATAGGCAAGACCTACTGGCTTTGCCAATGCTTGTATTATGTATGGTAGCAGAGAAACTGCCAGCCTCTAGGAGGTCTGTGCTGTTGGCCGTGTGGGTGATACGTGTGGTTTTAGTGTGTGACATCATAGCAGAGACACTGCCATGCTCCAGAGGTAAGTGGCGCAGAGTGGTGGCTATGTGTGGATTTGATGTGTGGCAGCATAGCGGAGGCACTGCCATGCTCCAGGGGTTAGTGTTGCAGTGTGGTGGTCATGTGTGGTTTTGGTGTGTGTGTGTGCACATATCAGAGTCACTGTCATGCGCAATGTGTTGCTTTTGTGCAGCTTTGGTATGTTGTGCCTGCTTCGACTGGTGACTGCTGCAGTGTGGACTTGGAGAATGGCGTCAGACTGTGGTGTCCTAGGAGAGGTCATTATCAGCCTGAAGGGATGAGTGGCAGAGGGTGGCAAGTGTGCATTGCAAGTGCGTACTGTGTGGTCCTTTTACAGAGAGTGGGATTCAGGTGTAGTCGCTGAGACACTGCCAGCATCGATGCGTAGATGCCGCAGCGTGCTGTGGTGCTCGGTGTCGGGTTGTGGGACCGCAGCAGAGACATTCCCCGCCTCCAGGGGCCGGAATGTGGTGCTATATGTGGCATAGAAAGTGTAGTGTCGGAGCAGAGGCGGCGGCAGGTACAGCGCATCATGGCATTTAATGTCAAAACCACTGATTTACGGCCAGGGGGAACATCATAAAAGAGCCATGAAAGGAAGCGGCCATAAATTGTTCTCAGCAACAAGGTTCAATGGTCTCTTAATACAAAAGAAAGGAGACTGGGGGTGGGGGAGAGGGACTTTCGGAAGGAGGGCTCGCAAGGGAAGAGGGAGTGCTGATGTGGAGAATTAAAGAAAGGAGTCAAAGGAGGATTCAAAGTGACGGAAAAGAGGAAGGGAAATACTGAGATGGGGAAGGGGTGGCAGGGCGCAGAGTAAGGGATGGAGAGAGAGGAAGGAAAAGAGGAGGGGGCGGGTGTAAGAGGAGGACAAAGAACTGATGATGGAAGAGAGCAAATTACAGAGGTAGGAAGTGGCTAGGAGGGTACAGAGATTGTGATGTAAAGAGAGGAAGATACAGACAAGAGAAATGGGGAAGTCGGGATATAAAAGTAGGGAAGATTATAGGAGTGCAGAGCTAGTGACAGGAGGGAGAGGAAGATACCAATGTGGGGAAAGGAGTGACCTGAGGCTATCGAGATTTTGGGCACAGCTTGTGATGAAGAGAAGATACAGAGATGGGAAGAACAGAGGATGCAGAGCTGGTGATGAAGAGAAGATACAGAGATGGGAAGAACAGAGGATGCAGAGCTGGTGATGAAGAGAAGATACAGAGATAGGAAGAACAGAGGATGCAGAGCTGGTGATAAAGGGAAGATACAGAGATGGGAAGAACAGAGGATGCAGAGCTGGTGATGAAGAGAAGATACAGAGATGGGAAGAACAGAGGATGCAGAGCTGGTGATGAAGAGAAGATACAGAGATAGGAAGAATAGAGGATGCAGAGCTGGTGATAAAGAGAAGATACAGAGATGGGAAGAACAGAGGATGCAGAGCTGGTGATGAAGAGAAGAAACAGAGATAGGAAGAACAGAGGATGCAGAGCTGGTGATAAAGAGAAGATACAGAGATAGGAAAAACAGAGGATGCAGAGCTGGTGAAGGGAGAGAAGATACAGAGATGGGAAGAACAGAGGATGCAGAGCTGGTGATGAAGAGAAGATACAGAGATAGGAAGAATAGAGGATGCAGAGCTGGTGATAAAGAGAAGATACAGAGATAGGAAGAACAGAGGATGCAGAGCTGGTGAAGGGAGAGAAGATACAGAGATGGGAAGAACAGAGGATGCAGAGCTGGTGATGAAGAGAAGATACAGGGATAGGAAGAACAGAGGATGCAGAGCTGGTGATAAAGAGAAGATACAGAGATAGGAAGAACAGAGGATGCAGAGCTGGTGATGGGAGAGAGGGAAAGTTGCAGAGATTGTGGCGGAAGAGAGGCAGGCTATTCAGACAGGCATGGGAGAGAGGGGAGGAACCAGAGGCAGTGATAAAAGAGGTGAAGCTAGGGAGATGTAGAAATGAGAGAGTGGATTGTAGTGCTAGTGATGCTATAGAGGTAAAATGAGAGCTAACGATGAAGAGAGATGGAAACAAAAAAAGGAAAAGGGTGTATAATGTAGAGCTAGGGAAGAGAGAAAGGATGATGCAGAAATAGTGAAGGAAGAAAAGAATGAGATCGGAGAGAGGTAAGGATATCAACATAGGCAAGGGAGAGAGATTGAGGGTGCAAAGCTAGTGATGGAGGAAAGGATGCTACAGAAATGGGGACGGCATAAAGGTGAGGATGTAAACATAGGAAAGGGAGAGGGGAAGGGTGTAAAACTGGCCAAATGTGCACCCGCGCAGTGGAAGAGGATAGGAATGTGCTGTATTGCACAGATACGGCACCTTCCTGTCCTTTTTCTTTAGGTAGGGTAGCGCAGCAAAGTGGCTTGCTACAGTGCCCTGCGTCAAAAACTAGCAAATGAGCCCCAAAGGGGCATATTTACAATATTTTGGTGTAGGGCAGCGACACAAGTCTTCTAGCTGCGCTGCCCTATGTCGAAAGAAAAGGGCATGGATGTTCCATATCTATAAGATAAGGCACATTCCTGCCTTTTCTGCCAGCACTGGCACGCAAACTGCAGCTGAGCACCAACGCAGGCACTCTTGCACCATGGTGCAAGGGTGTCTGTCTTGTTGGCATGATTGTTTTTGATCAGGAACAGACACCTTCCTACACAAAAAACAATCAAAGGAGGCGTGTTCCTCATTATGTCTGTGCTGCATGCAAGCATTTCTCCTTGTTACATCTGCTTTGGGAAGGCGTTAGTTTTGGCGCTACCCCAGATTTACACTATGTTGTAAACCTGGAGCAGTGCCAAAAACCATGGGTGTTGGATGAGACCACCCAAAAGCAACACCCATGCCGCTTTCACACAGAGAAAGGCATTGCCTTACTCCATATTTACAAGGCCATGAAAAGCAATGCAGGGTGGCTTTGCGCAGCCTTGGAAATATGGGCCAGCAGACTGCACCTCCAGAGCATCACAAAAGTGATGCCCTGGTGGCGTAAAAGTGCAGCAAGGGCATTGTAAATATACCTCACAGTATTTTAGCAGTTGTGGAAAGAGGATGAAGATGCAAAGAAAGAAAGAAAAAAGCAGAGATAACAGGCATAGGAACTAGTGCTGGGAAGGAGAAGGATATAGAGCCTGGGAAGGAGAAGGATATAGAGCCAGGGAAGGAGTCACAAGAAAGTTGTAGAGATTGGTAAAAGAGGCTCGAGAGTGTAGAAATAAAGATGCAAAATAGGACGATAGATGGAGAAGGGCTAAACCAGAGAATGTAGATTTAAGAAAGGGTGGAGAAAGGAGGGTGCAGGGTCAAGGGAGGGTGAAAGAGAAAGTTGCAGAGCTAGAAAAGTGGACTGTGAAGGTGCAGGGCCAACGATTATAACATGACTTAACTTAATATAACATAACATAACGTAACGTAAGACAACATTAAAACGAAGACAGTATAAACACACTTTTAATTTCACGGGAAGTAAGAGCTACTGTGGAGGGTGACAAAGCATGCTCTGAATGCTGCCTGCCTACAAAAGGAGGTACAACCTGCAAACTGGGGCCATTTTTACAAGATAATGGCGCGGCGCTGCAAGCCAACTTGCTGCGCCGAGCTACATTATTTGGAAAGTGCAGGGATGCTTCGCATTTACAACAATAAGACGCATTCCTGTGCTTTCCTCTGCAGTAGACTGCCTAGCGCCAAAGCAGGCACCCTTGCACCATGGTGCAAGTCTGCCTGAATTGCAGGGATGATTGTCTTTGTGCAGGAAGGGACAACTTCTTGCACAAAAACAATCATTGATGGTGTTTTCCTCCTTCTATGTGTTCTGCGGAATGCAGCACACATAGAAAGGGAAAAAACAAGAAGAAATATTTTCAAGGCCATGAAAAGCCACGCAGGGTGGCTTTGGGTGGCTTTGTAAATATGGGCCAGCACACTGCATCATCGGAGTGCCAAAAAAGTGACGCTCCGGTGGTGCAAGGGGCTTGTAAATATGCCCATATGTCTTAAAGGGGTGGAGGCCCGCAGGGAGCCGGGACCACTGTCAGCTGAAAGAGAATCAAATGTCAATATGCTGGACTTGGGGCAGAGATAAGACAGGGTAAGAAAACTGGGGTTGCTGGGAGAGGAAAGGGAGAGACTGGAGGGTTCAAAGCCAAGGAAGGATGAAATAGGATCCAGAGCTAATGAAGGGTGAGGCAGAGAGGAAGATAAAGAGCACAGAAAGTAAAATAGAGGATGCAAACCCAGCAAAATACAAGAGAAGAGTAAACACATGGGAAGGCAGAGAGACTAATGTGTGGACCGTAGGATGGTGGAGGAAAATGCAAAGCTAGAGAAGCAAGAAGGAAAACCGGCCAAAAATAAATAAAGCAGAGTAGGATAAATAGCTAGGCAAGTAAAACTGAGAAACTGAAGTACTAGTAAAAGAAAAAAAGAGACAAATACAAAGATTTTAAAGGAAGATAGATTATTATGGGGTGCAAATGAATATGGATGCTCGGCTTATCATCAACCGTAGAAAGTTTTAGCACATATCCCCTGCCTCGAGAGTACGGCACTGGCTCTCTCTCCGTGCCAGATCCTCTTTCATGTTTGTTGAGTGATTTATAAAGCATTTGCCCTAAAAGAATGATTACCGGGCTTCTATACCCCAATGTTCTGGTCGTACGTGCACTAGTAGGAGTCCATCCCTGACCAGGCTGGAAATCCTAAAGGCTCACAAAGAATGTACTCGTTAAAAGGCTTTTTCAGTCTGTGGACCAAGCATTTGAAATTACCTATCTTTGCACCTCTGTTTTTTTTTCTTCACTGATGCGTATCAAAACCCTTCCCTTAAAAATCGTCCTACCTCCCTAGACGATATCCCTTATCCTCATCTCCCTTACTGACATACTGTGTTCTCTTCCGCAGTTCCACATGTAATATATGTTTATAATACCGGCATTTCTCTCTGCATACATACCTGCATGTCCCTCAATATCCAGGTCCAGCCTGTGTCCTGGCTATGTACAAGGCCTCGTTGCATTCAGCATGGTGGTTCAGTGCCTTTTATACTCCTCCGTCAGAATAAACAAAAAAAAATAACTTAAATTTGAAGCTAGAAGCCAGCGTGCATCATAAGGCCAGGCCCTGGGGTACTATATGTCAATATATTTAAGCAAGGAGATTCTCCAGGAGCTAAAACCTTAGGGTTGTACGGAATAAAAAGTATGCTAGTGGTCATCTTCGTGGCGGCGACTCATGAGTCAATGATTTGGGTTTTGTGCTGTGAGGTGAAGTCTTAACCCCTCTGTCCAAGAACATAGTGACCGGGCTGACCTTGCCTTTCAACATCAACTCGAGACACAACAGATCATGGAAGAAGGGTTGGTGGCAGTTAGGGAAGTGTTTTTTTTTTTTTATTGGATCTTCCCTTTTCAGTGTATCATGACAAATTGGGAACTGGAGTGTGCTCATTGGTATTGCCTTCCTATATCTGCTATCTCCTCCATTTTCATCCCTCTATTTTTATTGACTTATCATTAACACAAGTGTTGTGGTACATCCGATTAATTTGTACTGGCTTGCATTGCCCCTCTTGAGTGACTGCGAACATGATGATTTGCACCAAAGTTGGATGATACATCAGTGTTTCTGACATCTGAGGAGTCAGGATACTAGGGTGTTGGAATATTAGGGGCCCTCCACAAATTGCTTTAGAGCTGCCTTAGAAATTAGGCCCAGGTGAACTTTAAATTGGGTTGGTGTAACTAATGTAATTTTGGGAATTTCGTGTTACGCTTGTAATGCGAGATTCCCGACATCATACCACATTGTATAATTACGCCATCATCTGAGGCAAAATTATAGCGTGGGAGCGCTTGAACAATGTGAACAAGCAGAGTGGCTGTTGTTTGACACAAGGACACATTTCATACAAGAATATAAGTGTTAAATGATAGACTTCTATTTAGTGTGATTATGCGTAATGTCCTGCAAATGTTCTGCAATTTTGTGTAATTACGTTAAAGCAAATTACGCGAATTTCACATGCTCCTAGGTTACATCTTTCCACGTATATATCTATTTTAAAAATAGCATATTTTGCTTTTCCTGATTTCCATGCTACTGTCAGTGAAACAAGTGTCTCTCCTGAATTCACCGTGGATCTACACTCTTGTAGTAGGCGTTTGTGTTTCTTTTATGTAACGTTTTACTACTAGCCAGTCCCTACCTTGTGCTTTTCGTTTGCTCTAGACAGGCCCACTTGTGCCAAAACAGGGTCATGACGTAGATAAATTACTCTTTGCACATGTGCAGTTGATTGTGCTCTGATAGATGGTTTCCGGGTTCAGCTGAATGCAAATTAAGGAAAACATCAGCCTGGTGAACTGAAGCACCTTGCTACAAAACACTAACAGGCCTCGTATTTAGACACATTCCCCTGCTAAGCTAGTCTCCATCTCCAGCTAATAGCTACAGAGGCCCTTCCCCGTCTCTGACTGACACCCTTCGGTCGCCATATATACATTTACAGTACAGCAGCACTTCTGGTAGGACTTTCAGTTGTCCCATACAATGTCCATGCAGACCTTCATTTACTTCACTTTCAATTATTCATTTGATTTGTTTTCATGTGTAACCTCACACACCTTGTTTCCATCGCCGAGGCTCACTTAATTAAGCATAGTGTTTAAAGCCATGCTACATCCAACACACATTGTGAAGTTCTATGAATCTATTTTATTAATCTCTGAGGGTAGGCCAACCAAGTACAAAATATTTTATGAAGAACATGCTCTCGGCAAATTCATGTAGTGTATATCTTAATAAATAATTTATACTGTTTCTCATGTAATAGAAAGAGAAGTAACTATATTTGTTTCTTTCTGTGTCACTATTTCTCTTTTACACACTTTCTCGTTTGTCTCCAGCCCTCTTTATCGCTTGGTTTGTCTCTCTCTGGCCTCTCTCTCTTTTTTCTTTCTATTTCTCCTTCATTCCTTACATTATCTCTCCGTCATTCCATCCCTCTCTCTTTTACACTCTCTAGCTCACAGCTTTCCAAACTTTTCATGTTGGTGACACACTTTTTGGAGATGCATCATTTTGGGACACAGTAAGGCAGTGTAGCGAGCCCGAACCACTTAAGGGGGGTTCGGGGGGGTTCTCCCCCCGGAAGAAAATTTTGAAATAAAAGTGGGCAAATGGTGCATTTTCAAGCAAATTTGAGACCATGAGGTTGCACACAGGCCCCTGCAGCGGATGCCTTCGTACACTGAGCCACCAGACCCGGCATACACACATCTTTCTCTCTCTCTCTCTCTCTCTCCCTCCCTCTCTCTATCTCTCCCTCCCTCTGTCTGTCTCCCTCCCTCTCTCTCTCTCTCTCTCTCTCTGTCTCTCTCCCTCCCTCTCTCTATCTCTCTCTCTCTCTCCCTCTCTCTCCCTCCCTCTCTCCCTGTCTCCCTCTCTCTGTCTGTCTCTCTCTCTCTCTCTCTAACTGTCTCCCTCCCTCTCCCTCCCTCCCTCTCCCTCTGTCTCCCTCCCTCTCTCTCCCTCTGTCTCCCTCCCATTGTCTGTCTACCTCCCTCTATCTGTCTCGCTCCCTCTGTCGCCCTCCTCCCTCTGTCTGTCTCCCTCCCTCTGTCTGTCTCCCTCTGTCCGTCTCCCTCTGTCCGTCTCCCTCTGTCTGTCTCCCTCTGTCTGTCTCCCTCTCTGTCTCCCTCTGTTTCTATCCCTCTGTCTCCCTCCCTCTGTCTCCGTCCCTCTGTCTCCCTCCCTCTGTCTCCCTACCTCTCCCTCTCTGTCTCCCTACCTCTCCCTCTCTGTCTCCCTCTGTCTCTCTCCCTCTGTCTCTCTCCCTCTGTCTCTCTCCCTCTGTCTCCCTCTGTCTCCCTCTCTCTGTCTCCCTCTCTCTGTCTCCCTCTCTCTCCCTGTCTCCCTCCATCTGTCTCCCTCCCTCTGTCTCCCTCTTGTCTGTCTCCCTCTTGTCTGTCTCCCTCTTGTCTGTCTCCCTCTTGTCTCCCTCCCTCTTGTCTCCCTCTCTCCCTCTGTCTCCCTGTCTCCCTGACTCCCTCCATCTGTCTCCCTCCCTCTGTCTCCCTCCCTCTGTCTCCCTCCCTCTGTCTGTCTCCCTCTTGTCTGTCTCCCTCTTGTCTCCCTCCCTCTTGTCTCCCTCCCTCTTGTCTCCTCCCTCTTGTCTCCCTCCCTCTTGTCTCCCTCTCTGTCTCCCTCTCTCTCCCTGTCTCCCTCCATCTGTCTCCCTCCATCTGTCTCCTCCCTCTTGTCTGTCTCCCTCTTGTCTGTCTCCCTCTTGTCTGTCTCGCTCTTGTCTCCCTCCCTCTTGTCTCCCTCCCTCTGTCTCCCTTTCTCCCTCTGTCTCCCTCTCTCTCTCTCTCTCTCCCTCTGTCTCCCTCTGTCTCCCTCTGTCTCCCTCTGTCTCCCTCTCTCACTCTCTCCCTCTCGCTCTGTCTCCCTCTCTCTCTGTCTCCCTCTCTCTGTCTCCCTCTCTCTCCCTGTCGCCCTCCATCTGTCTCCCTCCCTCTGTCTCCCTCTTGTCTGTCTCCCTCTTGTCTGTCTCCCTCCTGTCTGTCTCCCTCTTGTCTGTCTCCCTCTTGTCTCCCTCCCTCTTGTCTCCCTCCCTCTTGTCTCCCTCTCTCCCTCTGTCTCCCTCTCTCCCTGTCTCCCTCCATCTGTCTCCCTCCCTCTGTCTCCCTCCCTCTGTCTGTCTCCCTCTTGTCTGTCTCCCTCCCTCTTGTCTCCCTCCCTCTGTCTCCGTCCCTCTGTCTCCCTCCCTCTGTCTCCCTACCTCTCCCTCTCTGTCTCCCTACCTCTCCCTCTCTGTCTCCCTCTGTCTCTCTCCCTCTGTCTCTCTCCCTCTGTCTCTCTCCCTCTGTCTCCCTCTGTCTCCCTCTCTCTGTCTCCCTCTCTCTCCCTGTCTCCCTCCATCTGTCTCCCTCCTTCTGTCTCCCTCTTGTCTGTCTCCCTCTTGTCTGTCTCCCTCTTGTCTGTCTCCCTCTTGTCTCCCTCCCTCTTGTCTCTCTCCCTCTGTCTCCCTGTCTCCCTGTCTCCCTCCATCTGTCTCCCTCCCTCTGTCTCCCTCCCTCTGTCTCCCTCCCTCTGTCTGTCTCCCTCTTGTCTGTCTCCCTCTTGTCTCCCTCCCTCTTGTCTCCCTCCCTCTTGTCTCCTCCCTCTTGTCTCCCTCCCTCTTGTCTCCCTCTCTGTCTCCCTCTCTCTCCCTGTCTCCCTCCATCTGTCTCCCTCCATCTGTCTCCCTCCATCTGTCTCCTCCCTCTTGTCTGTCTCCCTCTTGTCTGTCTCCCTCTTGTCTGTCTCCCTCTTGTCTCCCTCCCTCTTGTCTCCCTCCCTCTGTCTCCCTGTCTCCCTCTGTCTCCCTCTCTCTCTCTCTCTCTCTCTCTCCCTCTGTCTCCCTCTGTCTCCCTCTCTCACTCTCTCCCTCTCTCTCTGTCTCCCTCTCTCTCTGTCTCCCTCTCTCTGTCTCCCTCTCTCTCCCTGTCTCCCTCCATCTGTCTCCCTCCCTCTGTCTCCCTCTTGTCTGTCTCCCTCTTGTCTGTCTCCCTCCTGTCTGTCTCCCTCTTGTCTGTCTCCCTCTTGTCTCCCTCCCTCTTGTCTCCCTCCCTCTTGTCTCCCTCTCTCCCTCTCTCCCTCTGTCTCCCTCTCTCCCTGTCTCCCTCCATCTGTCTCCCTCCCTCTGTCTCCCTCCCTCTGTCTGTCTCCCTCTTGTCTGTCTCCCTCCCTCTTGTCTCCCTCCCTCTTGTCTCCCTCCCTCCCTCTGTCTCCCTCTCTCTCCCTGTCTCCCTCCATCTGTCTCCCTCCCTCTGTCTCCCTCCCTCTTGTCTGTCTCCCTCTTGTCTGTCTCCCTCTTGTCTGTCTCCATCTTGTCTCCCTCCCTCTTGCCTCCCTCTTGTCTCCCTCCCTCTTGTCTGCCTCTCTCCCTCTGTCTCCCTCTGTCTCCCTCTCTCTCTCTCTCTCTCCCTCTGTCTCCCTCTCTCTCTGTCTCCCTCCCTCTTGTCTCCCTCCCTCTTGTCTCCCTCTCTCCCTCTGTCTCCCTCTCTCCCTGTCTCCCTCCATCTGTCTCCCTCCATCTGTCTCCCTCCCTCTGTCTCCCTCCCTCTGTCTGTCTCCCTCTTGTCTGTCTCCCTCCCTCTTGTCTCCCTCCCTCTTGTCTCCCTCCCTCCCTCTGTCTCCCTCTCTCTCCCTGTCTCCCTCCATCTGTCTCCCTCCCTCTGTCTCTCCCCTCCCTCTTGTCTGTCTCCCTCTTGTCTGTCTCCCTCTTGTCTCCCTCCCTCTTGCCTCCCTCTTGTCTCCCTCCCTCTTGTCTCCCTCTCTCCCTCTGTCTCCCTCTGTCTCCCTCTCTCTCTCTCTCCCTCTGTCTCCCTGTCTCCCTCTCTCTCTCTCTCCCTCTGTCTCCCTGTCTCTCTCTCTCTCTGTCTCCCTCTCTCTCTGTCTCCCTCTCTCTGTCTCCCTCTCTCTGTCTCCCTCTCCCTCCCTCTGTCTACCCCGGACTCCCTCCCTCTGTCTCCCTCTCTCTGTGTCTCCCACGGTTTCCCTCTCTCTCTGCCTCCCTCCCTCTCTCTGTCTCCCTCTCCCTCCCCCTGTCTACCCCGACTCCCTCCCTCTGTCTCCCTCTCTCTGTGTCTCCCACGGTTTCCCTCTCTCTCTGTCTCCCTCCCTCTGTCTGTCTCCCTCTGTCTGCCGCCCTCTGTCTCCCTCTCTGTCTCCCTCTGTCTCCGTCCCTCTGTCTCCCTCCCTCCCTCCCTCCCT
This sequence comes from Calotriton arnoldi, assembly GCA_963921515.1. NCBI lineage: Eukaryota > Metazoa > Chordata > Amphibia > Caudata > Salamandridae > Calotriton > Calotriton arnoldi. The sequence goes on from CAWUFW010003908.1 coordinate 1,161,281, forward strand.
CTCTGTCTCCCTCCCTCTGTCTCCCTCTCTCTCTGTCTCCCTCTCTCTCTGTCTCCCTCTCTCTCTGTCTCCCTCCCTCTGTCTTCCTCCCTCTGTCTGTCACCCTCTGTCACCTCACCCCAGCTTCCCGGGCACACACACAGCAGCACCCGAGTACTTTGCAGGTCTTTAAAAGACCATTTACTGGGAGAAGTTATGCACGTTAATACCGGTGTCATCCCGCGACACACCCACCATTTGCAGGCGACACAGTACTGTGTCGGGACACACAGTTTGGAAAGCTCTGCTCCAGCTCCTTCTCAAACACTCTTTTTAACTCTTCCTGGCTATTATTTTCTCTGTCTCCCTCTATCTCTCTTTCTCTTGTCCCTTCCTAGCTCTCGGTCTACCCCCGTCTCACCTTTGCTTTCCCTTCACCTCTCTCTCTTGAACACTTTAGTTCATCTCTATCACACGCTCTACTGCTCTTTTGTCTCTAAGTATGCTCATCTTTCTCTCTCACTTTTTCTCTCTTCTTTTCCTTTCGTTCTCTCGTTCGCTCCGCTCTCCCTCTCTCACTAATTTCCCCTACACATTGTTCATGAAATAATTCCTCTATATGTTTGTCTCCACAAAGGTTCTCTTTCTTTCTTTCGAAAAAGGCTTTCTCCCGCCCTTCCCTATGCTTCGATAGAGTGCAACTTTTCACTTAGTCACTGTACCAGATTAACATCAGTTTTAAAAAAAAATTTAATTGAAAGGTTGACCATGAATGATGTTTTACATTTAAAGGACTATTTGGGTTAAAAGATAGTTGTTTTGTCTTGTTTCCATTGCATTTTTATCCAATTATATTTTGTTACACGATAGACTACTGCAGCGAATTACACGGCCCTTCAATGACTGACTGACTGACTAATGTATTTATAGAGCGCTCGATTGCCGAGGCGTCTTGGCGCTAGGATAGCTTCCTACTGATCCAGATGCTAACTTGTTTAAGAGCGCTTAGGAAACAGCCAGGTCTTAACCTGTTTCCTGAAGATAGTTGTGGCATCCTGAGGTTCTGCACTTGTTGCCAGGTGCTAGAGAATGCTATGATGTAGTGCTGCTTAGAGGCAGTTAGAGCCTGGATTGGATTATTGCAACAGCCTGTTTGTGGATGGGATCCTTTACCTAGAATAAACCTAATTTCCACTTCAATATCGTGTTACTGGATTCTTACATTTGGCGACTGAGGATGGCTCTACTCTTCTAGGAAGTTAAGGAGGATCCCAACACTACTTCAACGGCAGATCACTAAGGAAAGTGATCCATTACCTACAAACTTAAGGTACTGTTTTTTTTCTTTAAAAAAAAAAGTCAACTGACTACACGACTATTACTGGCAAGAAAGCTCACATTTAATTTAGTCAACTGGATGCTCGCTTGTAGTGCCATGTAGTAACACGTTGACTACTAGCATTTGTTTAATATCAGCTTTGTGTCAGTCTCCGTGCGATACTCGCTACAAGTTTGGAAGATGTACTTTGCGTATTGAGCTGATTTCTAGCAGCGCGTTGTTTGGGCAGAGAAATAAGTCTTGCGTTATTTGTTGACAACGTTGATGTTGGCGCATTATTAAAAAAAAAAAGAGAATTCGTTTGTCTCCTACCTGCTTGCACGGGGTGGCTCGCGTTGAGGTGTTGCCCAGCAGCGAACGCCGACATTGCTTAGCAGCCCGAGGTTGCCCAGCGGCGAGACACCTCTCGCGCCGACATTCTCTTTATCTTCTGATTGCCGACGTTGCCCAGCAGCGAGACGCACATCGCGCTGACATTATCCTTCTCTTCTCGTTGCACAGCCTGCCTCCCGCTGAGTGTCATCATCCTCTGAAAGCTCACGTACTCGCGCATATACGTAAGAGCGCAAAACGTGACGGAAGGGTAAATTGTATGCGTTCCACATCAGTGACACGCACACTTTCGGATGTTTAAAGGCGCAGCGTGTCGTTTCAGTGTCACGCACAGTTCCATTGAATTAATCAGCTTGCTTGCCACATCAGTGACACGCTCACTTCTTCATGGGATAACGAGATGCGTGCCTCATCAGTGACACGCACACTATTCAAATAAACGTGTCTTTCGCAATTTGACACACACTCCTTTATATTGAGGAACTGTGTGTACCCTACTTCAGTGACACGCACACTTGCCCTAGAAGAGTACAACATAAGCATCTTATTAAAAAAAAAAAAAACAAGAAGGAAGAAGAAAAACTTGGTACAACATTGGTGGCTCTTTCAACTTTATTGGTAACCTTGTATAGTAACCTTGTGTTTCTTCCACAGGAATATTTCTTTTAGGGTCTTCTTTCTTTTAACTTTTCTTTTGGTGGAGAAAAAGAGAAACAGAGATGCAAAATGTGACTGCACCTCCGTTCTTTCTGTCATCACCTGGAGATCCACCAATAAAATGGCAAAAATGGCATAAGGTCTTTGAAAGGTATGCCAGAGTGTGTGGATCCTCTTTAAGTGCTGAGAGAAGGACGGCCTTGTTGTTACATTGCTTAGGATCGGAAGGTCAGGAGGTTTTTGACCATCTTCCTGAGCTTGAAGATCGTAACCTAAGTGAATATGAAATATGCATAGCTAAATTGGATAAACATTATCTACCAAAGGTCAGTACTATTCTTCAGAGATATCACTTTCGTCGTGGATCTCAGTTAGATGACGAAACAGTTGAAAACTATGTGACATCTCTCAGGAAATTAGCGTCATCGTGCAAATTTGGCTCTACCCTTGAAGAAAGGATTAGAGACCAATTTATGTTGGGTTGCAGCATAGAACGGGTCAGAGAAGAGCTATGGCAGAAGGATGAACCATCCTTAGATGATGTAATTGTTATTGCAAAAAGGATAGAACATTCTTTAAAATGTGTGGAGGTTATCAAGAAAGATTCTGAAAAGAAGGAAAAAAATTTGGTACAACTTGTTAAACAAAACCCAAAGGAAATTCACTGGCAGAAAGATTTTAAAAAGAAAAGTACGGTTTATGAGGGGAATGGTAAATGTAATTTTTCAAAAGCAATATGTTTCCGCTGTGGAAAGGTTGGTCATCTAGCAAATGACAAACAATGTCCAGGTTGGAAATCTACCTGCAGTAAATGTAAAAGAAAAGGTCATTTTTCTGTTGCGTGTAAAGGTAGAACCTACAAAGGGAAGGTTAGTGAAATATATTGTGATGTAAATGATACATATGAATCCTCTGATGAGGTGGATTGTGGTCAAATTCAAGTACAGGTTATCCAAAATGGGGAAAGCAAGAATTGTCCTACTGATGAAATTCTGGTAGAAGGGAAACCCACCAATGTTCTCTTTGATTCAGGTGCAAAGATCACCATAATTTCCAAGGAATTCTATCTCAAAGAAATTAATGAGAAATCTAAGGTTTATTCCCCTGACATTAGACCTTTCGCATACGGAGGTGAACCAATTAAACTCTTTGGTTATTTCTGGGGTTTGCTTGATTACAAAAACAGATTGACCAATGCTAAAATATATATATCACAGAGAGGTGACAGTATATTGAGTTGGTTTCACCAGAGGGATCTTGGGGTAATGCTAGACCCGAATGCTTCACCACCCATTATATTGAAAGAGAATTTTAACCCTAAGTCTATTGCTGTCATAGATAGTGATCCAAACAAGACTTTTACACAAATGTTAACACAAAAATTTCCAAATGTATTTTGTGAAACTTTAGGGTGTCTAAGAAACTACATTCATCACATTCGTTTGATAGATGATGCAAAACCAGTCTGTTGTAAGGTACGAAATGTCCCTATAGCAGTCAGAGAACAAGTACAAGCAGAATTAGAACGCTTACAAAAGGATGGCATCATTGAAGAAGTTGAGGCAACCCAATGGCTTGCTCCAGTTGTAGCCGCCAAAAAAGCTGATTGCTCCCTTCAGCTTTGTGTGGACCTTAGAGAGTTAAACAAAAATGTGGTGGTGGACCGGTACCCTCTACCAAAAATAGCAGATATGTTAATGCTGTTGAAAGGGGCAAAGGTTTTTAGTACAATAGATCTGAAATCCGCATACCACCAGATTAGATTGGATGAGGAGTCAAAAGATTTGACAGCATTCGTTACTCCTTTTGGCACGTATCGTTTTGTAAGACTACCTTTTGGATTGGTCTCAGTGGCCTCGGTTTTCCAGAGGGCGTTGGAGAATGTTTTGAAAGGACTTCCTGGTGTAAGAATTTATCAGGATGATATTTTAGTATTTGGGTTGGATAACAAGGAGCATGACATGAGACTAACGAGTGTGTTAAGCAGACTTGATGAATTTAGACTAACCGTCAAAATTGAGAAGTGCAAGTTTAGAAGAGAATCCATTGACTATCTAGGTTATACAATTTCTGAGGGTGGTGTTTCACCAAAAGAAAACCTTGTGATTGCAATACAGAGAATGCCCTCTCCTACTAACAAAGAAGAACTAATGAGTTTTTTAGGAATGGCAGAATATTATAGTAAATTTATTCAAGGGTTTGCCTCATTATGTGTTTGCATGAGAGCTTTGTTGTGTAAAGGGTGTGAATTTTTATGGGACGAAAAGTGTGAACGAGAATTTCACATCCTTAAGGAAAAGTTAAGCTTGGCACCTAAATTAAGTAGTTTTGACCCGGAGAAGAAATCCATCTTGATAACTGATGCCAGCCTGAAAGGTCTAGGAGCTGTTCTCCTACAAAGGGACAACGGGCATGATGAAGTTATACTCTTTTTGTCTAGGAGTTTAAGGGGAGCTGAAATGCGATACTCAGTGGTGGAGAGAGAAGCTCTTGCCGTTTACTGGTCAGTAAAGAAATTGAAAAATTTGTTGTGGGGAGGTGTGTTTGAGGTTAGAACCGACCACAAACCGTTGTGTGAAATTTTCAAAAAAAGGGGCATTGATGCTGTTTCAAGTAGAATCACCAAATGGGTTGTGGCTCTACAAGATTATAATTTTGATGTAAAGTATTTACCTGGTGTAGAGAATAAAGTGGCAGATGCTTTATCTCGCCTAGTTGTTAAAGATGATGTTTGTCCTGATGATGAGTATGAACAGGATGGGGAAATGGTATGCACTATTGAGGGAAGTATCATTGAGAAAGAGAGATGGAAAAAAGCATTAGATGTTGACAATGATTTATTAAAAGTCCTAGAGTGTACCAAAACAGGGTGGAAAGTTAAACTTAAAGGTGATGAAAATGTGGAAAAGTTTTGGCATGTGAAGGACCAATTATTTGAACAAAATGGTTTACTTGTCAGGGGGGAAAGGCTTATTCCTCCAAGTTCTCTTAGGGAGGAACTTATTTCATTAGCACATGTTGGTCATCAGGGAATTTCTAAGACCAAAGAAAGATTAAGATTGTCTTATTGGTGGCCGGGCATGGATTTACAGGTAGAACGGAAGATTAGGGATTGTATGCAATGCGCTTTGAGTGAGAGAGTGGCCAAACCTAAGGTGCAACCCAGGGTCATAAGAGATCGCCCGGTTGGTCCATGGAAGGAGGTTGGTCTGGACATAGTTGGCCCAATCCGTTCTTCAGGCACAGAGTGGTATATACTTGTTCTTGTTGATTTCTTTTCAAGGTGGCCAGAAATAGCCATAACACGGGGAATTGAAACAAAACACATTAAAGTTTTTTTGAAGAAACTCATAGCTAGAGAGGGCATACCCAACGCCATTCTTACAGATAATGGCGTGCAATTGGTTTCCAGGGAAATGGAAGAATTCTTGGCTAGACATGGTATTAAGCATAAGAAGCCTTCGTTATATCACCCAGAGACAAATGGTTTGTTTGAGCATTTTAATCGGGTGCTCAAAGAAACTATTGAAATGGCTAGGTCTACAAATTCGGATTGGCGTACAGAGATTTTAAAAAAAGTTGAGGTTGAAAGAGCCACCAATGTTGTACCAAGTTATTTCTTCTTCCTTCTTTTTTTTTTTTCATTATATTTTACCTTAGCAAAGTTCTATTTTCAAATTGTAAAGAAAGGAGATGTGTGGCATCCTGAGGTTCTGCACTTGTTGCCAGGTGCTAGAGAATGCTATGATGTAGTGCTGCTTAGAGGCAGTTAGAGCTTGGATTGGATTATTGCAACAGCCTGTTTGTGGATGGGATCCTTTACCTAGAATAAACCTAATTTCCACTTCAATATCGTGTTACTAGATTCTTACAATAGTCCTGTTGGATTGCAGTCTCAGCTGTAGGGGGAGGGAGTTCCACAGCTTTGCGGCTAGATAAGAAAAGCTCTTCCCACCCCATCTAGCCTTTTTTATTCTGGGCACCAGTACCAGCCCTGTGTTGACGGATCTCAGGCTTCGCAGAGGATTGTACCAGGCGAATAGTTTTCGGATGTCAATGGCACCGCCTCCGTAAAGCGCCTTATGCACTAGGCAGAGGGCTTTGAATTTTACTCTTTCCGGGATGGTAAGCCAGTGGAGCTGTCTAATGCTGGCAGACGTAGGATGGTGTTTGGGAAGAGCGAGCAACACACGAGCCGCCGCATTCTGTAGGGATTGTAGTTTTGCTGTTTGACCTTTGTCTATACCTAGGTATAGCGCATTCCCATAGTCGATGCGGGAAAGTACCAAGGCTCCAATTACCGTTTTCCTTAGGGTGAATGGGATGAACGGCAGGATTTTGCGCAGAACTTTCAAAGAGAAAAAGCAGGCAGAGGTTACTTGGTTAATTTGCTTCCCGAGATTTAATTTGTGGTCAAATGTGAAGCCTAGGTTCTTAGCCTTGGTCACCGGGATTGGTCAGCTCCCAGCCTCCGCAGGCCACCAGAGTTGGTTCCAGATTGAAGGGCCCTTCCCAAACTCAATAACCTCGGTCTTATCAGTATTGAGTTTGAGGAAGTTTGCGTTCATCCAGGCCATAACTGAGGTAAGACAGCTACGAAACAGGGTCGCTGTAATGTCCACCCTCTGCGAGACCGACACCACTATCTGGGTGTCGTCAGCATATGACACCAGATTAAATCCGTGCTGTTTAATTAGTCTGGCAAGCGGGGTAACATAGATGTTAAAAAGGGTTGGCGACAGAGCTGACCCCTGTGGGACTCCACAAGGAAGGCACAGGTTTTCAGACTTCAGACCCTCCCAGTGGATCAGTTGTTCTCTAGAAGCCAAGAAGGATGACAGGAGTGCTAGAGCCGTCCCTTTAATACCTGCTACCTTCAGCCGCCGCACCAACACCGTGTGGTTCACGGTGTCGAATGCTGCCGATATGTCTAGCAGGATGAGGACGGCTCTGCCCCCTTCGTCCACCACTTTGCGGATTTCATCTGTCGCCATAATCAAGGCTGATTCAGTGGAATGTCTCGCTCTAAAGCCGTGTTGGGAGGAATCAAGAAGTAAGCTGTCATCCAGGTAATTCATAAGTTCCAAATTAATGGCCTTTTCCAGAATTTTGGATGGTAAAGGGAGGCAGGATATTGGGCGGTAGTTCTTTACCTCAGCAGGATCCAGTGTGGCTTTCTTGATGATGGGCCTAATGCAGGCCTTTTTCCATAGATGAGGGTAAACACCGGAGCTAATAACCCCGTTTAAGAGAGGGGTAATATGATTGCTGATTTGGTCAGAGACCAGGTGCAGGATTGCTGGAGGACACGGGTCCAAAGGCGACCCAGATTTTGTGGAGAGTAGTAGGTCATTGACTTTCTCTGCCAGAAAAAACACAACGCTTTGTATGAAGATATTTTAGAATATTTAGATTATGTCCTTTTGGAATTCCTATTGGGATTCATCTTTGGAGAAAAAAAAACAAAATAGAAGAAATCAACTTTTTTCCCAATAAACACTTGGGGGCATATTAGCAAGGGCACTATCGCCGCTTTAGCGGCACTTTTTGCCGCTAAAGCGGCGATATTCTTATCGCCCTATCAGCAAACTGTCTCTAACAGCAGTTAGCGACAGTTTTCGGGCATTAGCGCCCGATGTTTTTACCGCTTTGCATGTCAGCGATATTTATCGCTAATGACATGCAAAGTGGGCATTCCCGATGAACAAACCTGGGAAACACCCGCTAACAGGCCTATCGCCTATTAGCAAGGTGGCCATGGCCCCAGTTAGCGACGTGAAAAGTCGCGATAACCGGGGTCATCGCCATTTATTTAACACCTGCAATTAGCAGGTGTTAGCCATATCTAACATGGGGGGGTGAATTATGCTGATACGACCACCGGGTCGTATCAGCAAGGTTATCGCCGTTTTCCATGAAACATCGCTGGAAAACCAGCGGTGTTTCATGGAAAACACCGCTATGACTGGAATAATTATCGCCATAGCGCTAAATGTCGCTAATACAGCGTTAGCATGGCAAATTATTCCGACGATAGCCGGCGATAAAAAAGTGCTCGCTAAACACGCTTTGCGATGTTTAGCGCACTTTTTAGATAATATGCCCCTTGGTTCTTTCTATACAGCTTTAAGGTGGCCTGGCAAACCCAAGTTTTTGGTACAATATATTTCTCTGAAAACACACTTGTAAGGAAGTTTACTTCACAATCCTTTAATCTTACATGCTAAAAGTATTTGGATGTTACACAAATTGTTTTGAAAATGAACAATCCATCAAATTGCTGAGAGTGGCGACCCGAGAACAGGTAAGAGCAGCTCTCCTGTCACTCAGACATGGCATCAAAACACTTTACACATAGGCTCGCAATTAGAACAACTCTCTCCTATCCACACACTCCTGTATAAGCAGGGCCACTGGAATTAAGCGATTGTGCGGTGGTGGCGATTTTCGCATCATTATATCGTTCGCTGCATTTGTCACATAGTCCATCATCTGCAGCACAATCTGCAGATTTTACCAATAAATTGTTTCTAGCTCAAACGGTTCAAGAGTTACTAAAAATGCAGCAACAAGTGCTGCAGCGCAGTGGAAGGCCCTTTGCACAGTGGTACTGGTCTCCTTTCTGTTGCTTATTGCTATATTTGGGTGTTAAACTGGTACTAAAGAGGCGAAACTAATAACCAGACAGTGTTAACAAGTTTAAAATTGACAAAATAATGAAGTAACACAATCACAAAATGTGCCGCATAATGCAGCATAATTTGCCTTTTGTTGCCGCAAAATTTATTCAACTCTGCCACATAATTTGGCCCTTCACTGACACCTAATTCGAGTGGTCATGCATATAAGTGGCTTACGTCTTATATGGGAATGTGCTTCGATGCTCTAGAGAGGTATAAAGTGGTGTATAAATACCATCAATCAATCAATACCCACAATTTTGTATGTTTAAATGCTTCATTCAGTGTTTCAAACTATGACCAACAGAGGCGCTGGAATTGAACAGATGACTGTCATCAGCCAAGATGAAGCCAGGCTTGTCGGAAGTTTTTTTGGGGCTCAGGTCAAATGTGACGAGTGGCTTTTCCCTCTTGACTTAGCGACACCTAGCGGTGGCTAAGGCTACCTGCCTTATAGAAAACATATCAGAATAGCAGGCTGAACTTGCTTATGTGATATATAAATAGATTATGCACAACAACAAAAGAGTGCATCCACTTTCAAGAAGAGCTGGGAAGAAGAATCAGATGTGATTCTTTAAAAGCCCTCACTCACCAACCTAGTTGGTGACATGCTTCATCATAGGGCCCCACCAGGAGGTCGAATACCTCCCCGGTGTGCTGCAACGCCAGAATTACTGCGGAGCTGGTTCAAAAAATGTTTTGTGTCTGGATGACAAGTGCAAGTGATTGTGATGTGAGTTTAAAAGTGACGTGGTTGTGTCCAAAAATAATTTTATTTGTTGGCCAACCAGCCACGGATAAAAACTGAGTGAGTGATGTTTAAGCTGGATAGATTGATCAGCTATGCCTCACTACGTGTGGTCGACATGTTTCTGCCACTTTCTTGCCATTAGCTGGGCATTCTTCAGGACCAATAGTGTAGACCCCGGCGGTATGAGCGCGCTAAGCCACCACCCCCCTCCCTCTCGGGAGAGGGGTGGTGGCTAGTAGGCACACCGCCAGGAAAGCCAGGCACCCACTTGGAACCTGGGTAAACCCTCAAAACACCGACCCCCCTCCCGAGACCCATGGTGTGATTATTTATCACTCCTCACATACACGTTGGGTTCCATCATTCCCACGGTAACAGCAGGTTAAAATCCTTCCTTCTGTTTTTTCACATACATGACCTCCAGGTTAGGGTGAGCCTTAGCGCGCTCATACCGCCGGGGTCTACACTATTGGTTCTGAAGAATGCCCAGCTAATGGCAAGAAAGTGGCAGAAACATGTCGACCACACGTAGTGAGGCATAGCTGATCAATCTATCCAGCTTAAACATCACTCACTCAGTTTTTATCCGTGGCTGGTTGGCCAACGAATAAAATTATTTTTGGACACAACCACGTCACTTTTAAACTCACATCACAATCACTTGCACTTGTCATCCAGACACAAGACCTTTTTTGAACCAGCTCTGCAGTAATTCTGGCATCGCAGCACACTGGGAAGGTATTCGACCTCCCTGGTGGGGCCCTATGATGAAGCATGTCACCAACTAGGTTGGTGAGTGAGGGCTGTTTAAAGAATCACATCTGATTCTTCTTCCCAGCTCTTCTTGAAAGTGGATACACTCTTTTGTTGTTGTGCATACTGATCAGGGGGATCAAGAGTGTCCCTTATACTCCCTCACTCTCTTGTTGTTTTTTTATATAAATAGATTAAACCATAGCAGGTGTAGCCCTGAAAACAACCGAACCTGGGGCCCACACTCCTGGGTGTCCTCCCCCACCCCTCTTGTGACAGCACTGGAAGAGGTCCAAGCATATGTTAACATTGCCTTGCACTGGGGAACTACTACAAGTCCATGAGCTTTGGGAGAAGAGGCAGCTATAAAGTAATTTAAGTGGATGCTCTATTTGGAAAATGCAGATGTGGGTATGGTGTTTGTTTGCACCCGAAGGAATGTTTATGTGTTGTTTCTGGTTTTGCACCTGTGCAGGGCTGCATGATTCAAGGCTCAATAGAATTAGGAAGTGTTTGTCTCACCAGTCTGGCATTTGAAGTCACCAATATGACTCATTAAAGCAGCTCTGGCTGTCTAGATATAAATAGCCATCCCATATGGCTGCATATAGTCCTCTTCTTTAGGTGAGCTATCCGTTTGGGAGGGGGAGCCAGCAGACTATGCTTTTAGGAGCTCACCGCCCCCACAACACAGTTGTATTTCCGCGGTGGGGCCAGAGTTTGAATTTAAAGGATTGGAAGTATCCACAGGAATGGAGGATGATAGTACCTTGAATAACTGACCATTTTACAATACTGACTGCTTGAGGCCTCAGTTGACCTTGGAGGGGATGATTAACGCATGTGTAATCAGAGGTGCCAGTCTAGAGAAGGACCACTCTTCATATGCTCACAAGAAGCTCCATATTGTGAATACTAATTTGATATCTGTAAGACTGGATCCTGGGCATTCGTATCTGAGAAGATTTTTAACTAAACAGCGTGGTAAGCCAATCTGACTACTGCCTGGTCTCTTTCCTTAAGAGGATTCCACTTAGCACATCCAGGAAACATTTCCTTTTATGGACTCTGGAGGTATTAGCAGAACTTCCATTCAATCTTCCACCTTAAAAAGGAGGTTTCATGTATAGCCCTATCATTCCTGCCCCAGAGAGGCTTCACAACTGTTGCCCCTTCTACTTTGAGGTTATCTGGATGATTTTAGAAAGAGTTGCCCCTAGCCAGGTATTAAGGTGGGTGCACAAGTTGCACCCCCCATGGTCACTCCTGTATCGAGAGACCCAGTGGGAGAAATCCAAGCATTGCAGCTTTTAGGTACCTAGACATAAATCTTGCTTTACCAGTCGCACTAGAAACACATACAAATTGGCCCGCAATAGCCACAAAACTCTCCACTCTGCCTCACTGAACAATCTGACCCATAAACTGGTAATGTCATTGAGACAATAGCTGTTGTGGAGCACAGACACTCTCCTACTTGAATGCATGGCTTGAAGCAAGAAAAACATTCTTAAACAATCTTTCTCCATCCATTCTGGAACTCCATCCCACTGACTTTCAGAAAGAACCATTCTTCTATTTCTCTTGTATAACATTACGAAGGTAAGAGTTATATGACACAAACAACTGTAGCATGCACAATAGGATCCAATGTCACTGTATTGCCTGAGCTAGTTGGACTATTTAATGTAACTAATCTACAACCTAAAATGATTTTGAGAATATCAAATGTAAAGATAAGTCATATCTGTTTTATCAATATATATCATTTGTAAGAAGTAGCAACCAACCAACAACCTTCTACCTGTACTGTTGAGTGCACAATTTTATTGTGTTTTTTTCCTTTTGTACTCTCTTGCTTAAAACCAATAAAAACTATTTGAAAAAAAGAACCATTCTTTGAAATCCTTCAGATCTGAAGTACTTGTTCTACCACCAAGAGATCTAGAATATTTGTTGATAATATTTTTCCTTAAGTCATATATACAGAAGTGGCTATGATGGGCGAGATAAACCTTTCTTCTGACTGATATACATATCATACATTGTCCAAGATATACAATTGTATATAGTAATTGTATTTATATAGCACTTACTACCCCTGACGAGGCGTTGAAAAACTTTTTGGCGAGTATCATGCTACTCCTGTACCCAAGGTGGATTAGTGGTGGATTAGTAGAGGAAAATATAAGTTGTTATTGTGAGCCTGTTGGGTGGATGACTAGGATAAAGTATGGGTAGAGGAGGAAAGAGTTAAGACAGGGTTATTTGGGAGTTCATAGTAGTAAAAGAGGTTTGGGATGAGTCAGAGATTGGAGGTAGATGATATTTTGAAAGAGGAGTATGATGTGTTATAGAGTAGTGGTTTGGAGAGGTTTGGGCAAAGGACTTAATTTTTTTCTTCTTTTTTTTAATTGCTGCAGTGGTAGGAAAATATACAAATATATAGATGCACACCCACCCATAAAAGGTATACATACATAGATTTTAAGATGAGATGCATATGCAAAATAATCAGGAGATATAAAATTGTACTAGGGTAAAGTCCCATATGTACAGACATGGATTTATATATTACAAACTTAGGCTTTCCACGTTTGCAGATCTTTTTTTTCTATTATTTAGAATTTGCTTTTCTCTGCAGTGGGAGGGAAATATTTAAATATGTAGATGCATAACCACACAGAAAAGGTATAAAAACATAGAGATTTAAACATGATATGCAGATGCAAAATAATCAGGAGATATAAAATTGTGCTAGTTGAAGTCCCATATGTACCTGCACGGAAAAATATTTACAAACACAGGGTTTCCATTTTTGCTGTAAGAATAAATTATTTAACATTTAATTTTTTTTTCTATATTATATATGTACCATAGCACTGTTTGCTACCATTGTTTGTCTGTGTAATGTTCATTCATTATATCCACTTGAGATATTATTAAAGAGGATGGTGAAAACCGTAAGTTACGATCCATTAAAAAACTTTCACTGCATGCCTTAGTGCGCATGCCCATACTACACTAGGCTGGTTCCTAGTACACTTGGTCATGGAGAAAGCCACCGTGACTTAATGACACTCATAATTGGCTGAAACATGTCGACAGCACACCGTGATGTGTGAGGCCATTTTTCTGTCACTCTACATCCACTGCTTTTAATTTATCTACCCAAGGTATCCATTAATACAAATCTTGATTGGTACGGACAACCTTGAGGTAGTTTTATAACCACTCACAAATTCACAGCCACATAATAAAAATCCAGCTCAACTGTAATCTGGCGTCGCAGCCCACCCGGGATGTGCTAGGCATTTTGGGTGGGAACTCAATGATGAAGCATGCCACCAACTAGGTTGATGGGTGAAGGTTCTTTTAAATAACCTAATGGTTCCCCTGGAACATGAGTGAATGACATCCATGACAATAGGGCCTTACGGTAGCTAGCTCATTCTCGTTTGTTTTTGAGATTTTGAATATGATGGTCATGTAAGGAAGAGCCAGCTCCTGAGTAATCTTCTAAAGATAAGATGGTTGTCTGTGGATCTTATGTTTTGGGGTAATGAATTCCATCATTTGGCTGCTTGAACAGAGAAAGAAGTTGCACCCATGTTTTTTACTTGTATCATGGGATTTTGAGGCAGGGCACCAATCTGGAGCAAAGGTTTCTTTGCTGTACATTTTTTATTTTCTTCCTGAGGAAAAGTGGTCCTGTTCCATGTATTGCTTTGTGGGTGATACAAAGCTGCTTGAAGGTGGATCTTCTTCAATCAGTAACCATGTAGGGCCCTTAAGGCAGGGGAGATGTTGGCTTGTGGCTTTATATGTAGGAGTAGTCTGGCAGTGAAGTTTTGAATTTGTTTTAGACTTTTCCATGGAAGAGGCCATTGGTGTAATCAAGTTTAGACACAAAAGTTTAGTACAAAAGAGATAGTAGCTTCAACCTTGTGTGGAAATTCTAGGTGTGGGAAGATGCATCACAGAGTTTTCATAGTGTTGAACCTTGATCTTGCTAACTGATCCACTTAGGCATTCATTGATAGCTTAGAGTCTATGGTAATTCCGAGGTTTCTTACTTCCCTGGATACCTTAGGAGGTGGTCCCAGATCGTCAGGCCAGGCAGAGAGTGAGTCATAATTTTTCCAATCGCCACAGGTGAGTATTTCAGTTTTGGAAGAATTTAGTTTGAGGTGGCTGCATGTCATATAACATTCTATGTTCATTTTCAATTTCCCTTAATCTTCACTTTAGACATAATAAATTACTTTGTAAATATTTTTTTTACCTCAATGAATTTTTGTTGGTCTCTCCTGTAAATCGTACTCCTGTGAAGCACTCTGTTACCCATTTGGGTCTTGTTTGTGCAATAAAACCCACACATAAATAAAATTTCTGTAGTAGTGTAGCAGTGCTGCTAATTAGGGGGACTCATTAGAGAAGATGGTGACTAAAAAGCAGCCTTGCTAAGTGTCTGAATTCACGCCTAACGTGTTTTATAACAAAACAACAAAGCCTGTGCACCCTGAAAGACTGTGCTGACTATTGTGCATCAGAGAAACAGTGTAAAAACTCAAAGATGCTAATTTTATTTGTTCCTCAGTGAACATTCTTTCTTCAAAATTAATATACTGAAACTAAATTTTCAAGACTAAAACTGTGCAGAGTTTTACTGGCTAATAGTCGTGCCTGGTTAGGTTTTACTTTATTGTTAGGGTTTAGATGTATAAATAATTTATTTTTAATTAGACAGTGTAAACATAGTAGCAGCTTATTGTGTTATAGAATAAAAATAATTAATTTGATTTGATCTGAGATTTCAGCTGTTCAAGTACAGAGACCACACACTTTCATAAGAGTGGGGGTTTGTCATCAGTGTGCTATCAAATGGAGAACATGGATTCTTTTAGAATGATCATTTTCCTTCTCTGACCATGGAGAGTTGCAAAGATTTCCCTCCTCAAACTTTATGTTTTTTTCCTCAAAAGTAAGTAACCTTCATGAAGTTTTGCGAATATAACAAAACTGTACAGGGAAAATAGGATTTATGGCAAGAAATCCAAGCACAAACTTTTAGCAAATCAAATCTCGACAAACAAATATTCTAAGAATCTTTTTTTCACCGAAACTCCTTGCCTGCGGGAATTTTCAACTGCAGTTCAACTTTTGCAAATTTGTCAAACTTTGCACTTTTCACAAGGTGCAAAACTTGTAAACTTAGCAACATTTTTCTTTTACTCACGGCTATGTGTTCATTGATCCCACTGGCAGTCATTGAACATTTCCTTGGCCCCTCACTCAATCCAACAAGATCATACATTCCATGATATTGAGAAGTAACAGGAATGTGACTGCTTCCAAGCATCCTGTGCACAACTAGAACAGTATTAGGGTTGGAGACTGATTGGAGCACTTAGGTATCACACTGATAAATAGTGTGGAAGAGTAACCATGTTCAGTGGCGTAGCTAGACTTATGTCTGCCTGTGGCGGTCGCTGCGTTTGCTGCCCCGCTGTGGGCGCTTTGAAGAGTGGGGGGGCACCGCCCCCAAAACTCATGCCGCCCGGGACAGAAGCCCCCAAACCCCCCCCCCTGCTATGCCACTGACCATGTTACACAATTTAGTAGCAGGCAACTGGAGGAAGGATGACAATGAAAAAGAAAATCATATTATGGTTTAACTCGAAAGCGCATATAGAGGTCAATCTATTGTTTAATAGGGATCCCCCTTTTAAGGCATGTCTTGTCATTCAGAGGCTAAGTTGGCAAATATGTAAATATAGGCACTGTAAATATGTCAAATATTAATGGAAATAAGTAGCAAGCTGGGTAAACTGTCAATTCAAGACTGTCAACTGACTTGAGAAGGATGTTTAGAATAGATGTTTGATGTAGAAAATTAATTATTTGCCAGTTCTGCTAATTTATTTTTGTTTTTAAAGTCTGTAATTGGTATTTTGAGCTATTAACAATCGAGGCGTACTTAACAGTTCTCAATGACATTTACCCTTCCTTAAAATTAAAAATAATGTTGCACTTAAAGTGGCATAGCCTACCCTTTGGTAAGTCATCTGTAACGTGCACATTGATGGTGTAAGCTGTACAAAAGTCATATTACATGGATAAGACTGCAGAGAAAGTTTTCTTGTATTTGGAGTAAAAACTGCCACATAACTTTAAGGATTGCAATGTGGCAGCATAGGAAAGGTCTTTATGTTATATAGGAAAAGCAAATCATTTTGCATATACAATGCCATTTATAATGCTTCTGTAAGTTAGATGTGAGTGTACTCAGCAGTTTAGTGTGTCATTCTGAAAAGTAAATATGGCAATATACTCGAAGTCACATGAAAGTAATAGGCTTAAATAAGAATTGGCCTAAAACTCTATTTTCACTACCAAATTCTAGGAAAACAATGTACTCCATTTTCACTACATGTAAGCCAACACATATAAAATAAATCATTGGTCATATTGGAGTGTAATATCTACACTGCTAACGTATTTTGTTAATTTGCCACATTCTTGCCCAAATGTTTAACCAGTCTGCAATAATCTTGCAGGTTTGTTTGAGGATAAAATTGCTAAACTTTTGCCCAATGCGGCAGATGGTCCGGTAGGCTCCATAGAGAGGGACCATCCACTATCGCTATCCCGTAGCGATACCGCTTTGCCAGTTTACTGTCATCTCTCTTGAGAAGTCAGAATCAGCCATCCTGAATATTAACCCTGGCCCTCGGACTGATCCTGGTCCTCCCTCGGTTCTGGCGAGGGCAGTGAAAGTGGCCAACCCTGTTTTAAATGACGTTTTTAATACCTCATTATCTTCAGGTACAGGGCTCTCAGCTGGAGGCATGCCTCTGTTGTGCCTTTATTAAAGCAATCTTCTGCAGACCCTAGTCAGCTGTCGAATTTCGCTTCTTCCAGCTGAAAGCAAAATGCTTGAGAAATTGGTCAATGTCCAGCCTTCCGATTTCTTGGAAAACACAGGCTGCTTCACTCTAGTCAATCAGGTTTCCATTCTCGGCACAGTACAGAGACAGCCTTTTTAGGTCTCGGCCTGCACCAGCGCTTGCGCTGGTCTGGCCGAGAGTTTTAGTAAGCGGGTTTTGGAAGTGCAAACATTGGCTTTCGGCTGGCGACCAGCTTGAGTTCACGATGGCGTGCACGCGCAGCTGCCATCTGTTGTTTCCTATCTCTTCCTCATTTCCTCGTCATGGCTCATTAACTCTCTGGACTCTGATGTTTCAATCGCAGCAGCAGCTCACATTACCAACTGAGGGCCCTGGACTACAGTCACATGAAAAACAACAGCGATTAGCATTGAAATGCAATCTTTTTTTTGTCTAGTTAGAAATATTGCTTCGGTGGGTTGATTTCACCTTATATCGCTATTTGTTTCATATTGGGAGTCACAGCCTAATTACCAGTATTTTTGTCTCTCACTGTTTTTTTTAAAAATATTTATTCGCGCAAAGCACAAAGCTATATTTAAGGTTACTTTTTCCGCGTCACTTCTTCACTCTATTTAAACTCCACACCCCCACTCTTATTGTCTCTCTCCTTCTCTCTCTCTCTCCTCTCTAATTCTCTCTCTACTTAATTAACTCTCCCCTCTCTATCTTTTTTAGCCTTTCATTCTCTCTCACCCCTTTATCTGTTTCTCTTTCAAACCCCTTCATTCACTCTCTCTCCCCTTCTTTCACTCTCTCTATCCCGCTCCACTCTTTATTCTATGTACACCCTTTCTCTCTCTCTCTTTCTCTCTCACCACCCTCTGTAATTGGGCATTATATCTTCACTCTATCTCTCACTCGGCAACACCACAGCATCACTCAGTGCAACCACAGCATCAATCAGAGCCAGCACAGCATCAATCAGAGCCAGCACAGCATCACTCAGCACCAACACAACACCACTCAGCACCACCACAGCATCACTCAGCACCACCACTCAGCACCACCACAGCATCTCTCAGCACCTCCACAGCACCACTCAGCACCACCACACCACCACTCAACACCACCACAGCATCACTCAGCACCACCACAGCATCACTCAGCACCACCACAGCATCACTCAGCACCACCACAGCATCACTCAGCACCACCACAGCATCACTCAGCACCACCACAGCACCACAACAGCACCACTCAGCACCACAACAGCAGCACTCAGCACCACCACAGCACCACTCAGCATCACCACAGCATCACTCAGCATCACCACAGCATCACTCAGCACCACCACACCACCACTCAGCACCACCACAGCATCACTCAGCACAGCACCACCACAGCATCACTCAGCACAGCACCACCACAGCATCACTCAGCACCACCACAGCATCACTCAGCACCACCACAGCACCACTCAGCACCACCACAGCACAACAACAGCACCACCACAGCATCACTCGGCACCACCACAGCATCACTAAGCACCACAACAGCATCACTAAGCACCACCACAACACCACTCAGCACCACCACAGCATTACTCAGCAGCAGCACAGCATTACTCAGCAGCACCACAGCATCACTCTGCACCACCACAGCATCACTCTGCACCACCACAGCATCACTCTGCACCACCACAGCATCACTCTGCACCACCACAGCATCACTCTGCACAACCACAGCATCACTCTGCACAACCACAGCATCACTCTACACCACCACAGCATCACTCAGCACCACCACAGCATCACTCAGCACCACCACAGCATCACTCAGCACCACCACAGCATCACTCAGCACCACCACAGCATCACTCAGCACCACCACAGCACCACAACAGCACCACTCAGCACCACAACAGCACCACTCAGCACCACCACAGCACCACTCAGCATCACCACAGCATCACTCAGCATCCCACAGCATCACTCAGCACCACCACACCACCACTCAGCACCACCACAGCATCACTCAGCACAGCACCACCACAGCATCACTCAGCACCACCACAGCATCACTCAGCACCACCACAGCACCACTCAGCACCACCACAGCATCACTCAGCATCACCACAGCCCCACTCAGCACCACCACAGCAAAACCACAGCACCACCACAGCATCACTCGGCACCACCACAGCATCACTAAGCACCACAACAGCATCACTAAGCACCACCACAACACCACTCAGCACCACCACAGCATTACTCAGCAGCACCACAGCATTACTCAGCAGCACCACAGCATCACTCTGCACCACCACAGCATCACTCTGCACCACCACAGCATCACTCTGCACCACCACAGCATCACTCTTCACAACCACAGCATCACTCTGCACAACCACAGCATCACTCTGCACAACAACAGCATCACTCAGCACCACCACAGCATCACTCAGCACCACCACAGCATCACTCAGCACCACCACAGCATCACTCAGCACCACCACAGCACCACCACAGCATCACTCAGCACCACCACAGCATCACTCAGCACCACCACAGCACCACTCAGCACCACCACAGCACCACTCAGCACCACCACAGCACCACTCAGCACCATCACAGCATCACTCAGCACCACCACAGCATCACTAAGTACCACAACAGCATCACTAAGCACCACCACAGCATCACTCAGCACCACCACAGCCTCACTCAGCACCACCACAGCATCACTCAGCACCACCACAGCACCACCACAGCATCACTCAGCACCAGCACAGCACCACCACAGCATCACTCAGCACCACCACAGCACCACTCAGCACCACCACAGCATCACTCAGCATCACCACAGCCCCACTCAGCACCACCACACCACCACTCAGCACCACAACAGCATCACTAAGCACCACCACAACACCACTCAGCACCACCACAGCATCACTCAACACCACCACAGCATCACAGCACCACCACAGCATCACAGCACCACCACAGCACCACTCCGCACCACCACAGCATCACTCAGCATCACCACAGCACCACCACACCACCACTCAGCACCACCACAGCACCACCCCAGCATCACTCAGCAGCACCACAGCATCACTCAGCACCACCACAGCACCACCTCAGCATCACTAAGCACCACCTCCACACCACTCAGCACCACCACAGCATCACTAAGCACCACCTCAACATCACTCAACACCACCTCAGCATCACTAAGCACCACCTCAACATTAGAATAGGCAGGAAGAAGTTGCCAACATTGCAACGACAAAATAAACGACAAGACCTTTCTTATGTTTATTCTTTTTTGATTGGGTCATTCAGTTGTACATAATGTCGTCTTAGTTATATATAAAGTAACAAAAATGCTTATGTCTTTTTTATTATAACTTTTCAACATGCTGCACAGCAGCCACAATGCTCTTAAAAACATTGGCAAAACCAATAGCTCTGCCTAAACACTTATAAGGCCCCAAAGGCGAGACCTATTGGCTAATAGGTCTCGCCTTTGGGACCGTATGTGTTTAACCAGGTGTCAGTTATGCAACACAATTGTTGCATGGCTAAACACTTATAAGGTCCCAAAGGCGAGACCTATTGGCTATGCCAATGCTTGTTTGAAGTATCTGGCTATATTAAATTTACTTTGGATCAAGGGATGAATGCTGCCTTGATATTACTCGATCTTTTGGCAGCATTCGATACCATCTCGCATGTCATTTTACCTCAACACCTTGCTGACATTGGGGTGGGTGGCCAGGCACTCAACTGGTTCAGGTCTTTTCTGGATAACAGATGGAAGGTGGTCTGGTAGGCTCCTTTCACCTCAGTTATTAAGCCTTTACTCCGAGAGGTACTTCAAGGGTCTACTCTAAGCCCAACTCTGTTAAATATCTAAATGGCACCACTGGCCCCTTTAGTTGAGTCATATGATTTTAAAGTGGTTTCCTGTGCAGATGAAACCCAGTTGCTCCGCTCCTTTGAGCATCTCGTCTACCATGCAGGAGCCCTTTAAAGCCTGTCTTTCAGCGGATGAGTGACCGTAATTTGAAATGTAATTACGAGTAGATGGAAAACCTGCTGTTTCGCAATGTTCATTGTAATTGGTTGGAGGATTGTTGGCCCTCTTCTTCACCAGCTCCCTTCCAGTCTACCACTGCTGCCAAGAATCTGGGTGACATATTTGACTCTCAACTCTCTTTTCATTCTCAGGTTTCTTAAGTAGTACGAACTTATTTCGCAGTTTTGCAGGCTTTAAAGGAGTTTGTGTAACTCCTTCTACTGCACTCACAACAAATTGTGGTGCAAGCACTCATCACTTCAAGATTGGATTATGCCAATGTCTTGTATTTAGGCTTTTGGTAATATGTTATAAGATGGTTGCAGTGGCCCAGAACGCAGCTCCACGTCTGATCCTGAAATTCCCTCAGCAAGTCTTAGTTTCTTCCCATCTCAAAGCCTTCCATTGTCAGCCAGTGGGCAACAGGGTCTTATTTAAGGCTTTGCTTTTGACACCTAGAACCTTGAATTCATCTGGTCCATGTTATCTGGTGGATAGGATCCAGTTCTACTATCCACCTAGAGTCCTCTATTCTTATCACGCTGCGCTGGCAGTGGTGCCTAAAACTCGACAGTCTCAGAGTGATAGTCACTCCTTCACATTTCTGGCTCCTAGGGCATGGAATAGTCTCTGTAGGAGGCTGGCTTAGTATATACTTATTTAAGTGATGCACCTTGCAGCAATCCAGGCAACCCTTATGGTGATTTTAGTGGTATTTGACAACCATCGAAAGCTCTCAAAGTGGTAGCTGTGGAGAGCAGCCTTCAGGCTTATCTTGAAGGAGTGTTAATTAGCTTGTTTTACCAGTTTAATCTTAGGGTGTAAGTTAAATGAAAAAGAACCACACAGTGGTTATATAAAAATACTTCTATTTATTACACAACACTCACTTATACATTGCTATATCTCCTATCTGGAGATATCAACACAATACACAACAATACTTCAAATGCAATAAGGTTAGTAGCACAAACTACAGTGGTCGCCAGGGGGAGACCAAACCATATACTATGAAAGTAGAATGCGAACCGTAGAAGAGGACGGGACTTGGACCAGAAGACCCAGAGGAGCTGGGGACACAAGGAATCACCCAACATAAGTACCCAGGAACCCCATGGAGGCTGTGTGCAGAGTGGGAACACAGCTGCGTGCCCAAAGGAAGTAAATGGAGAAGTCGCAGTTGCAGTTTTGCAGAAGAAGGACCCTTCCCAAAGGACCCAGAAGAATTCCCTTGGAGGACGGAAGGTTGGAGAGCCACCCCACCCGTGGATGCCCCGGGAACCAGGTTACCTACACCAGGGAAGCCAGGTGCAAAGGGGTGATGAGACGTCAGAAACCTCCGTAGACGACAATGGAAGACTTGGAAGAAAAGGCCTCTGAAGAAGGTGAAGAAGTCCGGTGCAATCCAAGGGTGGATTCTGGATGTGAAGAACCTGCAAACAGAGGGGACAGAGTCTATGCCACTCAGGAATGACCAGGAGACACGGAAGAGCAATGCCCACTGATGTCGGAAGGTTCAGAAGAGTCGACGGTGACCTTGTCGCTGCAACTGTGAGGACCAGATGATGCTGAGAAAGAACAGGAGCCATTCACGATCTGTCCCATGTTGGATGTCGGTGACTAGATGGTCGGTGTCCGGCGGGAGCACCAACAAGCCTTGGTAGCCGCAACTGCTGTGGAGAACAAAGAAGGAGCAATGTTGGGATATGCAAGGTCAAAGTGTCTCACCAACTGCAGGAAAATCAGAGTGGGCCCTGAGTAAGCAGAGGAGCCCATTGAAGCAGTAGAAGACCCTCAGCAGTACCCACAGGCCGAAGGCACAGGAGTCGCAGGAGGACCTTGAGCAGCTCACCAAGAACGAAGGCCCACGGTGCAGAGAATACGATAAGGATGCTGAGCTTGGAGGGAAGAGATGCTGGAAGCTGAAGCTTCATGTAGCACGAAGATCTCTGGAGTGCTGAGCCAACAAGCCTTGGCAACGGCAAGTCGACGCGGTGCACAGGGGTTCAGTCCCAGCGGTTCCGACAAGGGATACTGGCCTCCAAATTTCAGAGAGGACAGGTCAGGCCCGAGGGAATTTCAGAACCACCAGCTGTGTTGCTGAGCCTTGGGAAGTTCGTAGGATGACAGGCGCACCAGACTGGTCATCTTCATTGCTGTGCCTACAGATGCAAGTGAGTGACTCCTTCACTACAAGGAAGATGTTTTTGGGTGTCCTTGATGGCCACAGGTCTATTGAAGAACCTGGAAGAACAGACGATGAAGAAGACTTGCAGAACAGCGAGATAAGAATCAGCAGGAGGCTTCCTTGGTGCAGTCTCAGTTCCAGGCGAAGTCCACCAAAGTCTAAGGGGCATATTCTCAAGGACTTATCGCCGATTTATCGGCACTTTAGCACCGCAAAAGTGGCGATAGATTTATCGCCCTATTCTCAAGCTGGTGCAAACAGCCAATATCGCCAGTTTTCCTGGACTAGCTTCCGCAAAAAACATCGCCACGGATGAGAGCGACAACTAACGTTAATGACATGCAGAGTAGGCGTTCCCATGCAAAAACACACGAAAACACCACTTCGCGATATTCTCAATGACCAGCCAGATCTGTGATGCGATCCAAAAACAGGCGATAAGGCTCGTTAGCAGCAGGGATTTAACACCTGCCTTTTACTGGTGTAAAGCAGGACGACAACCTGCAGTAGAAAGGGAGCCCAGCCCAGAGCCACATCTGAAGACCAGCAGATGCCATGGAGCCAATGATCATGCAGCTTGGAGACCCAAGAGGGCTACAACACCCACCGCCACCACCCCCAGGACCACCCCGGACTACCACCGAGGCAACGCAGAACAAGACAGCTGACCTTCCGAAAACGGCATGACCCCTCAGCCACACAACTGCAGTATGTGGGGAGAGGTGGGAACCAAGTATGTGTGAAGGAGGCAAGTCACCCATGAATAAGAATGTACACAATGCCAAGTGTGGCGGTGATGTGCTGGACAGACTTCAGTAAGCAGAGCACAGACATGTCCATGTGGACATATACTGCTGGTATTTGTAGTGTTGTGGACAGTGGACGCAACCATGTTACCTCAGGCAGTGGGGAATACCTCGGTCATGTAGCTGTGTCATCCCCCCCCTGTAAGTGTAAGCGGAGGCGGCTGGGCTGGGCCGGCGTACACCAGTCCAGCGTAGGAGTGTGAATAAATAGGCCAGGGCTATGGGCGTGGTCCACTTCTGGGATGGCCAACGTGTCTGCCAGGGCGGCACCCCTCACCCTGCCACGAGTCCGCCGCCGTGACCGCCATCCTCCTCAGCCGATCGCTGGCTTCAGCGACACAGGCCCCCAGAGCAGCCAGCGGCACAGCACCGCAGAGTTATGTGTGTGCTGACTACTGCCTTCGGCCTACACTGCGGTCAGCAGGTCCCCCAATTCAAATCGAGTCTTGATTTATTTATGGCGCAGTCCAGTAGGCAACAGACATTGCTTCAAGTGCCGCGCGCCTGGACGACGCATCATTGCAGGCTGCGCACCTGCTGAGCGCTTCAGGTGCCACTAACTCTGTGCAGCTCAAGTCAACGCCACGTGGCTGTGGGACCTTGCTGACCGCTGCCTCCGGCCTACACTGCGGTCAGGAGGGCTAACACAAATCAAATCCAATCCTGACCGGCAAGGACACGCCATCATCGCTGGCTGCACACCCGCTGAGCGCTTCAGGTGCCACTAACTCTGTGCAGCTCAAGTCAACGCCACGTGGCTGTGGGCCCTTGCTGACCACTGCCTCTGGCCTACACTGCGGTCAGCAGGGCTCACACAATTCAAATCCAATCCTGACCTGCAAGGACACGCCATCATCGCTGGCTGCACACCCGCTGAGCGCTTCAGGTGCCACTAACTCTGTGCACCACAAGTCATGGACCCTCTATGTTTGAATCTTGTGTGTGTGATGTCAGATCTGGTGCCCCTATCTCAGTGCACCGCAAGTAATGGACCCTTTATGATTGAATCTTGTGTGTGTGATGTCAGATCTCGTGCCCCTACCTCAGTGCACTGCAAGTCATGGACCCTTCATGATTGAATCTGTGTGTGGGATCCTATGATCACTGTTCTAGTTGTTGCCAGCACCAACCACTCCCTGAGGGCTGGCTTACACTCACCCCACACCCATCCAGCACAGGCGTCACTGGACATGTGACCCTGGTAATAAAAAGGGGCCGGGCGCACGTGCCCGTAGCCAGTTCCACTATCTATCTAAGTGTGTCCGTGTGGTCATTATGTATGCATGATGGACCCGGGCCCTACCACATTACATTGTGCTGTGGACAGCAGACGCAATCATGTCACCTCAGGCAGTGGGTAAGACCTTGGACACGTAGCTTTGTCGTCCCCCCCTGTAAGCGCAAGCGGAGCGGGCTGGGCCGGCGTACGCCAGTCCAGCGTAGGGGTGTGAAGAATTTGCCCGGGGCTCTGGGCGTGGTTCAGTTCTGGCCTGGACAAGGAAGTAACTAATGCGTGTGTCTCTGTTGTAGTGTCGGCGCCACCCGGCCCGCAATCGACAATGTTGCAATGTAGCATGCACCCGGAGGGCGGGCTCGCACGAAAGGAGAAATGAAGGAGCGCAAGATCGCTCGGGTTCTTGGCTCATACATGCCAAATGTTGTGTGTATCTGTATTGCCACAGCATGAGCCAAATGTCTAGCCTTAATTAATCGCAGCACGAGTTCAGCCGGGCATGAACTTTACATCTGTGTCTGCCCTATCCTTACCATAGGCCTACACTCACGTGGCCGCCCACCTTCAACGGCCAACATCACAGTGTCGTTGTCAGGCTTGTGGACATGCACAGACAGGCATGACAATGGTGTGCCGTAGGAGTGCAAGTGATGCAACCGCGCAGCGCACACAAGTAAATAGGCTCAGGGGGAGGGAGGAGCAGCTGTGAGGCAATGTAACACACAGTGATGCCGCTCATTTGCCACATGCAAGACATGTCAGACATGAATGCCAAAGTCGCACACATCCCACCCCACCCCCAACAAGCCACATCACATTTCCTGAATGCAAGCAGATGACAAACTAACATTAGGGATGAAAGCTCCTTTGTCTGAACTATCAGGCGGAAGCACATCTGCACCTCCGACCTCGGAATTGCATGTGCCCGGCACCCCCTGACAGATACTATGGCAGCTGATGCCGACTCCCACACTACGCACAGCCCGACGAGAGACCAACGTATACACACCCCACACACAGAAGTCCTTGCTCGAAGTTATCTTGCATGGAATGGCCTTCACCCTTACTCCCACACCATCCCAGGCGTACAACCGTTGCACGCTAAAACAACTCATTGATCCGAGCTGTGGCATTTCATCCACAGAACTGGCGCAGGTCAGAACAGTGCCGCTTCAACCAGAGCCACTAACGCAATGGCAGAACATCCCGGACACATGCACAACCCCTGTCACGTGGAACTGTACCGTGCACGTATGCTGCATTTACTGGGGGCACTGCCATTGGCAGTGCTGCGGATCAGTTACCGTCTAAGCTTCCGCCTTGCCAACGTCACCTGCGTTCAGCCTGTGTTGCATTGTCGATCGTGCATATTCGAGTGGTCCATGGATGTCTGCCTATCCAACAGGACGGTAGCTGAAGTGGATTTTGACATGTGTGTGCTCCCCCTGTTGGCCCACGACCAGGAGTGTCACCGTGATACCCGTTTATGGGATGCCTTGATACTTGGCATACATGCTGGCAGCTGGACCTGGGAGATTGCACAACACCTTGTGTGCAGTGACCACATTGAACCGCTCCCCTATTGGGCTGTAGTGCAAATTGGTGAAAGGGGGTGGACGCAGCACATCTGTCCGGACCTGCTAATGGATTGCCTCGCCGTCCTGTTTGATGAAGTCGACAACGACCTCATGTTGGAAATGATAGCCTACGAAGCTGCAATCGCTTTCATGGACGAGTAACTACGTACCTGCAGCCACAACAGATTGGAACCCATTGCACATGTCCCAACACCTTGTTGCATCTTGGAGATCTGGTCACATATCCCACAACAACAGTGGACATGGCTGCATTTGCCTGGACTCAGAATACATGAGCGGACAACAACGCGGGTTAACACACACCTGTGAAAGGTGAGGCACGCCCCCGGAGTGGACAGCGGCGCTTGGCAACGTTCCTCATTCTGACATACTGCTGCATTGGTCTGCATGTTGTGGCACTCATCTTGCCCGTACTGGCACGCATATGCTAATAAAGTCTACGCACCTTCACTTGTATTCAACTGTGATGAGTGTTGATTTGAATGACAATGTGTGTCTCACTGCCTATCTGGGTCACGGCCATACATGCGCATTGATAGCATTACCCAGGGAGTACCTTTTTGTGAAATCACTGTCCCTACATTCATCCATACTTTCATACTTGATTGATCATAGCCATGACATATCTGTGTGAATTAGAATGTTTTATTCGCATTCAGTGGAGTGTTGAAGCTGGACCAGTACAGGGCCATGCAAACCCCACATTACATTGTTGCCCCGTGGAGGGCCTGCGAGAGTCCTTTAGGGATTGACAAGTTCATCGGAAGAGGAAGACTTCAGTCCGCAGTGTGATTGCTGTGTCATTGGTAACCAAACAAAACATGGCAGTCCATGTCGAGGTCCAAGGTGAGTGTCGCTGAGTGTATCGGGGGACAGTGGAAGGTGTTAGTCCAGGGCATGATGCAGAGGGCAGAACCAAGCTGAAACAGGCCATATGACGGAGATGAATTCTACCCCTTCATTCTTACCACAAAGCCAGATTCATCATCATCTTCGTCCTCTGATGTGTCAGATGCCTCACATGTGGGTGGTGGTGTTTAGTCTGCATCACTGTGTGGCACTGACACATCAGGGGCCGGAGGTGGAATGTCTGCCGCATTGTGTGGCACTGACACTTTAGGGGGCGGAGATGTGGATGGAGTAGTAGCAGCAGCATTCATCCGCGCAAGGCCTTGTGGGCGGCAATGCCATGACGAGGATCTGCAGGGCATGGAAGATCACAGCTACATCTCGCTGGTGTGCAGCCGTGGCAAACATTCTTTCCACCTGCATCCGCTCCAAGCTCTCCATCATTCTCCTTATGTGTCCCAACTCCCGGCTGACATCGCTGGAGCCACTCTGACTAGACAGTTGTTCTTGGCTCAGAGTCATGACTCCAGCGATGTCAGCCATGGATTGTTGGAGAGCATGGAGCGGACAGTGGGTGTCCGTTAGGGACTGTAAGTGGTCCCTGATGGGACTTAGACACCCACGTATGGCATCTAGTTTGGCTGCCATGAGGTCGAACCCCACCTGCAGCTGATCAGCCATCTTCTCCTGGCACCCTGACACACGGCGTTGGAATGGCATGTGTTGGTCGTGGGGGTCCTGGGAGACAGCCGTGGTGGTGGGTGCTTCCTGCTGTGTGATCTGTGCAGGGGGTGGGGTCTCCTCGATGCAGCTGGGCTGCCCTGCTCCTGGAGGTGGGGTGCCAAAGCTGTCCATGAGCTGTTGGAGGGCGTCGGTGTCGATGTTGGGGAGGTCCTCTTCATCATCAGTGCTGAGTTGTTGGGTCTGCTCTGCAGGAGGTGTTGATTCTCCCTCTGCAATGTGAAGGGGAGATGCAGATTGACATTGTGTTCACATGTATGTTCACGCACTGTACAAGTTTACTAACAGACTTCATGACAATGTACATTGTGACTGTTTGTGAGGAGATGCCTATTTGATGCGGGACAGTTGACATTTCTACACCATCAGGGATGTGAGGTTGTACTTGTACATTCTCATCTCACAGTTTCCTGCTATGCCAAATGCGAATGGCCATTTTCTACACACAAGCGGCAGCAGTTGTGTCCTCTGTTCTGTTGTGAAAGTGTTGCAGTTTGTACCACATTGTTGTCAATGTTGAGGTGCTCTGATTCTTATGTGTGTGTGCTGCATTGTGGGTGTGTTGCCCCTTCAGCTCTGATTTGGCTGGCCCTTCTCCCTTTCAGGCGGTGTGCCTTTCACTTCTGTGCTTATACAGTGCTGACATGTTGCAGACTTGGGTAAATTGGGCTCTTGGTCGGAGTTGTGACTCTTGGGCATGGTTTGTCCGCAGATGTGCTATATTTAATTGTGCATGTGTGCCATTGTGCCCATCTCCCCCGTCCCCCCAGTCCCTGGTCGTTACTCACCCTGTTGCTGTTGGCTCAGGTCATGTTGTGCAGTGTCTGGTCCCCCAACTCCTGCCACTGTCTCCCCAATGATGACTCGGGTCACCATTTCCGCCATCTCATCCAGCTCCTGGTGTGTCGCTGGACTCCCACCTCCAGTCTGCATTGCTGCTTTCAGGTTGGCTGCGAGTTTCAGCTTGGTTTTGCGCTTCACATCAGTCCAGCGCTTCTTGCAGTCGTCTACTTCCCTTCTCTTCACTCCGACTGCATTCACCTTGGCCAAGATGGACTGCCATATTGTATTTTTAGTTGCCAATGACACAGTGGAGGTGATGAACAGTTGGTGGTGGTGTTCTGTCACCTCCGTAATAAGGATCTGGTTTTCCTGTGTACTGAAACGCGGGTTCCTCTTCTTCTTCTCCTTGCCCTTCCCTGACCCAGAGGTCCCAGACTGGTCCTCCGTGGGGCTTGTGGGGTTCTGGTTGTCCTCTGTACTTGCTCCGGCTACCTCCATGGTGCTTCGCAGTTGTTTGTGTTTTGTTTGTGTTTTTTGTTGCCGCTTTTATAGTGGTTTTTCCCGCCTGACTTGTGGGACTTGCAGGCCTGGCGCTGCTTATCGCTGAATTTTTTATCGCAGTTGGGCCCATCACAACTTTTTTCACGTCAGGGTTTAGATTTTTATCGCCGTCCCGGTAATTTTATCGCGGACATTTTACGTGTTATCGGGAAACTATCGCATGTTACCGCCGTGTTGAGAATAAGACGTTAACACAGAGTTATTTTCACGCGATAGACGGCGATATGAGAAATTGCGTTAACCTATTTTGGCGATGATTATCGCACGTTCTTGAGAATATCCCCCTAAGTGTCCAGACGGTTGAAGAGTGGCGTGGTTTCGGTCTTGAGTCTTGTCCCACGATGAATCTACAGACCCAGCCACATATAAGCCGTTAAGTACCCTGGGGAAAGGGTGGGAACAACTCAGGGGTCCCTCCCAGAGGAGGGGCTGGCCAGAGGGGAGGATACTCACAAGTCCTCTGTCCAGTTTCGCGCCAGAGTGGGAGCCAAGGCTCCCTGAACTGGCTCAAACTGGAGTATGCAAGGAGGGTACCAAATGTGCCCTTCAAAGCAGTCTGATGACGCTGGCAAGTGACCTCACCTCAGCCCAATACACCTCCCTGTGACAGGAAACCTATTGTGTTACCTTCCCCTGCTCGAGCTTGGCTCCGCAGCAGGAGGGCAGAATCGTGTCTGTGGTCGGCAGCAACACTAGCTTGCTGTCAGACCCTGAAAGGCTGTTACCGGGCGTACAGGGGGGTATCCCAAGGGAGCCCCCGGGTACATGAGATCATACTTCCAGCATTGGAATTGGTGTTGGGGTATGATTCCAACATGTTTGATACCAAACATGACCGGGTTCGGTACAGCCACTTTATAGTTAGACATCTTGTAATGACTGATGTCCACTATATGTATAAAAATGGCTGACTGCACTTCCAAAGCCTGGAGAATTGACTACAGGGTTTGTAGGGGTGTCCTGCTCATGCACCCTCACACTTATAACCAAGCACCCTGCCCTCAGGACTGAAGAGCCTGCCACAGGGGTGACTTATAGGTTTTAATTGCAGTGACCTCAGATATAGGGAACATTATATCTGTCATGAGAGGTGCAAGCACCAACTCACACAGGCTGCAATGGCAGGCCTGTTGTCACAGTTTAAGTGGACTCTCATGGGTAGCACAATGCATGCTGCAGCCCATGGGAGACCCCTGGTGTACTAATGCCGTGGGTACCTTAGTACCATATACTAGGGACTAACAAGGGTACACCAGTAGCCAATTGTGGATGTACAAAGTACTTACCATGGTCAATTTAGGGAGAAAGCACAGTGACTAGGGTCCTGATTAGCAGGATCCCAGTCAGATTAGGTCAAAAGCATGCTGACACCAAGCAAAAGTGGGGGTAACCATGAAAGCAGATCCTACTTTCCAACAGTCTCCCAGTTGAACTCCGCAACCTGAATATGGAGCCGCTGCTTTGAAAAATATTGAAAACTTGGTTGTTTGGGTAGGTCTAAGAAGTAGTCTGTTCAGTACTGTTTTTCTCCACAGCACCGGGACGATCCTCGGAGCAGCTGTGCACTCTATAAAACCATTGATTCATTTACTCATTCAGTCTCAGAGGCTTGCTTGTTTCCTTCCCGCTGAATTTCCTGTGGCTCGGTGGTAATTGCTGTTCTTCCTTTGTTTTCCTCTCCAAAGTGCCTTGCCCAGCTGACAATTTCAAAGCCTTCCTGGAGCAGTGGCTTTTCAGTCAGACAGCTAACTCCAAGCCCCCACCTGCTTGACAGTAGATTTTGGGATACTTCTTCCATTTGAAAGTAATTGACATTTCGGATTTAAAAAGCATTTTTATCATCATTAACCATGATTTATTTTAGAATTATGATAGAAATACTGCACATATTAAACAATGACAGGAACACTTAACAATGACTATAACTCTGTTTTATTCATAATCATATGCACAAGGAACAGGGGAACATTTCCCTGCATGGGATGCAAGAAGATGCGTCAAAGCAAAGTGGAGATTTTATTTCATTCTCTGGAGTCATAATTCAGCTGGCCACGAATAGAGTTTAATAATTGGGAGGGAGAAATCTAAGTAAGGCTTAGCATTGTCATTGTAGGGACAATAACACAAAACACTTTTGGATTAACTTTATAGTAAGGCACCTGTATGAAGGCAGGAACTGGGTCACACTTTAGCAAAACTAAGATGGGGAATAGCCAGAGATTTCAGTTTTGATTCGCCCAGGGAATGTCACCAATCACAGCTGAGGAAACTTCCTTTTGGGGATAGCTGATCAGAATGGAGACGAATAGAAGACTGCCTGCTTGTTGGAATAATTCCTGGCTACTCAGTGAAGGATTCTGGAGAGAATGTCTTCAGCTTTAAGCTTAATCCGTGGACCTGGAAGCTACTCTGAGGGCTATAGGAGGTAGCCTCTTGTTAACTCAGAAGGACAAAGTGGGTCCAGGTCCTGCCCAGTAGTTTCTGGCCAATGCAACAATGTCTCCCCTTAAGGCAGGAGCATGTGGAGAATCCTAAAGGCAGAAATCTGCATCTTTCCGGTCGAAAATCGACAAACCAGTTGCAATTGGACATTTTCCTGTCGGCTTAAAGGTGTGGGGAGTTCCTACATCTGGAAACCACAGACTAGTGACTGAGGAGCAGTCGTAAAAATCTGGGGCCTGATTCACAAAGGTAAACTTAGACCAAAAGTCTAAGTTTAGACCTGAAGACTAACTTTAATACTAGTAAAGTTAGACTTTTGGTCTAAGTTCAGTGCTTAATTTGAGCCGGGGCTTTCTGGTGCTAAGCACCGGCACTTAATTGCTTTCCGGTGCTCGGCACCGGCACCTAATTGTCAAGACCATACCTAGAACAGTCTACCACATGGTGGCGCTGCTCATCTAATTTAGAGATGAGCAGAACCACGGTTGTTTAGAAATACAATATACATTAAAATTGCTAATACCTGCCTCCCCAGCCATTCCTTTAGCTTTGGGGACCTGGAAAAATCTGAACTGACACATTTAAATGCGAGAGAGATGGTTAGTAGTTGTTTTGGCAGCGATGACAAGGGCGATTGGTGGTGCAAGCTGCAGTGGCCTCCCGGTCAGAGCCCTGGCACTTAATATTTTACAAATTAAGCACTGTCTAAGTTTAGACCAAAAGTCTAACTTAGACCAAAAGTCTAACTTTACTACTACTAAAGTTAAACTTTTGGTCTAAGTTAGACTTTTGGTCCAAACTTAGACCAAAAGTCTAACTAACTAGTAGTAAAGTTAGACTTTAGGTCTAAACTTGGACTTTTGGTCTAAGTTTACCTTTGTGAATCATGCCCCTGGGTGTTTTCTTCAAAAGCTACTTTTCAAACAAGAACATTTGCTTCTAAAAGTGAGTAACTGTTTAGGCTAGCCTCTTCAAAGTGCAATCCTCTTTTAAACACATTTCAAGGGAGTATTTCTCGTTTCTGACCCTGGTGTGCAGTTTGATGACCACAGCCAGCACATTGTAGTGGATTATTTTACTCACAAAGACTGCCTTTTGATTTAAAAAGTTTACTGTATTGTTAAATAACTCCTGATCTCTACAACAGATTCCCTTCAGTTTTGTGGTACTTTGCATAATACATTCTTGTCATTTTAACAAACTAGGGGGCATATTTACAATAGAATGGCAGAGCGTGGCGTTAAGCTAAAATTTCTAACGCCGCACTACACCATTCTGAAAACGCAGGTATGCACCGTATTTACAATGATACAGCACACCCCTGCATTTTCCCTAGTGCTGGCGCCCAAATTCAGTTGCCTAGTGCCAACGCAGGCACCCTTGCACCATAGTTCAAGGGTGCCTGCGTTGAGGGAATGATTGTTTATGTGCAGGAAGGTGTGCCTTTTTGCACATAAACAAATGGTGATTTGCAACTCCTATGTGTGCTGCTTTGTGCAGCACACATAGAAGTTGTAAATCGTCATTTTTTAATGATTGTTTATGTGCAGGAAGGGACTCCTTCCTGCACGTAAACAATCATTCCTGGTGATTTGCTGTTTCTATGTGTGTTGCACAATGCAGCACACACAGAAACAGCAAAAGTGAGGAGAAATTAATAATTTTTCATGGTTTCGCCATGTTAAGACCAGGTTATTTTTGGTCTTAATTTTGGCGCTGCCCCATATTTACGCCACCCTTGTAAATAGGGGGCAGCATCAAAATCAATAGGTGTTGTGGCGGAATGCCCACCGCAACACCCTTTGCCTGCCCCTTTCACACTAAGTGTAGCGTGAAAGGGGGCCTTATTAACAAGGCGGCATTACTGTCGCCTTGCAAATAAGGCAAAGGGTTTATCGCCACAGGAACGTCACAAAAAGTGATGTTCCTGTGGCAATAAGCCCTTGTAAATATGGCCCCCGGTTTGAAAACAATGGGCCTGAGTCACAAAGGTGAAGTCTGGCTTATCTTTTTATGTGTGGAATTCTCTGCCCGTCTCCGCAGTTGTATGTGAATAGCAAAAATAAATAAACTTACTCAAAAGTGTAAGTTCACCTTTGCGAATCAGGCCCTTTATGTTCTTTGTTTTGTTAACTGTATTGCTGTTTTGTTCAGCAGTGATACTACCTGGCACTCATTTCTTTGAGGGAAGCTTTGCTGCTTGAGCCAGCAACCAAGTGTGAATAAGGAATGTCTCACTAAAATAAGTGTACCTAGTAGGATCTATATTGTTTGGGCTTTGTGGAAGCTAAGTCACTTCACAGATCACATAAAATCAGTAACCTTCCTCCCTACTCTAAGAGCTAACATTATATTTTCCTGCAACAGGGGAAAAATTTGTCGACAGGTCAATGGAACATTTTCACGGAGTTTTCCGAGTGGGGCTTAATTTGCATTAACTACAAGATGGTAAGATAACAACATCAATTGGCAATTACAAATAACATTTTAAGAAAGGTGAGTCTTTTCGCAACCACATGTTTAATTAGCACATTGAAAAAAGGAATTCGGTACATCTACATGTTTGGGATGTAAATATGCAAATGTGATAATTGGTCAGTGAATGAAGGTGTGTGTGAATTCGATCACCTCTACACACTGATCTTAACTAATTATGGGTGCAATTTATAATCCGCAGGTGAAATTGAGCAAAATGTATGGGGTTTTGCTGAATTCTATCTAAGATCAAATGTCTTGAACAAAACACCTATTTAAAGAAAAATGATCTCTTAGAAAGATTTTCATTTTTCTGCAAAACTTGAAAACCCCTGCAAAATGGACACTTTTAGAGCTGTGTAAAGTTAGAAAAGTCAGATGCTTAGCAATGTTGCGTTACATTTCTTTTACAGTCTGTCAGTTTCACTATAATGTCAAACTTTTAAAAAAGACTAAGGGCCTGATTACGAGTATGGCGCAGCCGCGCCGGCACAACGACGCCTACGCTGTGCCAAACCCGTGCATGGACCGCTGGCCATATTACGAGTTCAACTCGTAATACGATCAGTGGTCCATTGCCCTTCCCATGGCAGTGCCTGGAAAACAGGCACCACAATGGGAACGGTGGCGTCCATGCCATGCTGGAACTTTGTGGGGATACAGACAGGAGGGCACAAGGGCCCTGTAGGGACCCCTTTGTTTCTGCACCACCAGACTTTTCATTGCAGGGCTCCGCCATGAAATGGCTGGCGCTGCAGAAACTAAAAATATGCTGACCGGAACTGCGCCAGTCCCTGCTCAGCATAATGCATTGTGGCGCTCCTGCGCCACTGCCAAGGAACAACTGCCCCTGGCGCAGCCGGCGGTCCACCACCGATACAACTTACGAAGTCGTAATCATCAAAACGGTGGACTGACACTCGTACGCTACCGTGAGTCTGGCAGTCACAAGACCGCCAGACTGGAAATCAGGCCCTGACACTTTATGTGACAGTAGGAGACTGTTCCCACTGACACACCCTACCTTAAGTTGTCCCCCTGCCAGGCTCAGAATCTGTTTATCATCCATCGGCTGCACGCCAGAAGTCACACTCTAATAGGCAGGGACTCTTGCAGGTGGAGAAAGGATGATGTGTGACTACCTAACAACAGTTCATTGATTACCTAATACCACTTAAGGGTAAGAACATGCCTTAGTGGATGGCGGGAAATCTCCTCCCATTTACTAGTCAATTCCCTGCAGCCTGAAATTCTTCCATTCTTATAGAAGATGTCCAGGTGCAAGTAAACGGAGCTGGGTGAAGCTCACCTTCATCTCTTGTGAAATTTTGCGAAAGCAGTAAAACTTCTCCCACCTTCTCCAAAGTCGAAGTTTCCAACTTCACTGGACTTCAAAACCAAAGTTTAAACTTTGTACAACCATAGTAAAGTGATGAATTCTGCTCCCTAGAAATACACTTTTGCATATTTTTCCTTCCTCACTTAGAAAGTTGCAAACTTTGTGGCCCCCTACAAAAGTTAATAAAGATTGCGGTAACAAAGCTGCACACCCCTTCTACGTTTTAAGACAGAAAATACTCAAGATGTCTTCAGAAAGATTTTCAGGTGAGAATTTGCTTTACAGCTTTGGATCAAAAATCAAGTATATCCTGTGAATCTTCAGTGACACCAGATCTTTGGGATTATGAGAAAAGTGCTATCCCTCAATTTGGTAATAATCTGGAGTTCGGTTCTATGACTACCTTAGCAAGAGTCCTCTGCTTCTTGATGCATTCAAATGCCAGGCAACGATCTAAAACTGAATGTAGTCCTCAAAACCCATGCAGCTCCTTGCTGGCGTAAAACGTTATCAAACTTTTGGGGCCTGGTGGTTACAAAGAACTACATGCTTTACATCTGTTTCATCTTCCAATAAGCTTTCTTAGTAAACCTCTATTGATGGAAGCCATTACTGCTAATGAAGGCTCTAGCTGTAGTTCATCATTAAACTTTAGGTGAAATTGAAAATGTTGGGTTTAATCATTTCGCAAACCAGCTGAGGAAATTAGTGACTGATTGTGAATCTCATTAACAAGCCCTAAACCTTGGTGTTTTCATGATTTTGCCAAAGGTAATGGCTGGGGAAAGCAAGTCTGTTTTGAAGAAACCCTTGTCTTACCATGACCTTACAA
This sequence comes from Calotriton arnoldi, assembly GCA_963921515.1. Classification (NCBI taxonomy): domain Eukaryota; kingdom Metazoa; phylum Chordata; class Amphibia; order Caudata; family Salamandridae; genus Calotriton; species Calotriton arnoldi. The sequence goes on from CAWUFW010003908.1 coordinate 1,198,600, forward strand.
GGTTCACAGGCACATATCTCTCAGAACAATGGTCTAGTCTTACCGTTGCCATGCCAGCCCAAAACCATAAGCCGTGGAGTGTCAAAGATGGGTGAGAGAAAAGAAAGAAAGAAACATTGAGGGGCATATTTACAAGGAGTTAACGCCACCAGAGCGTCACATTTTCTGACGTTCTGGTGGCGTTAACTCCTACGCCTTATTTACAAGGCGGCGTTAAGCCACTTAATGTGGCTTAACGCCGCTTTGTAAATAATGCCCCTATCCACGCAGCACTTAGCGTGAAAGGGGCGTGCAGTGGGTGCTGCAGTGGGTGTTCTGCCGCAAATCCCATTGCTTTTTAAAGCTGCCCCATATTTGTAAGGTGAGGGGCAGCACCAAAAATACCGCCAGGGAATACCTGGTCTTAAGCAGGCGATACCAGGAGAAATGTTTTATTTCTTCTCATATTTTGCTCTTTCAATGTGTGATGCATTCTGCAGCACACATGGATAGAGCAAATCACCTGTAAAGATTGTTAATGTGCAGGTAGGTGTCTCTTCCTGCAAATAAACAATTGCCCCTGCTGCAGCGCAGGCACCCTAGCAAAATGATGTTAAGGGGTGTCTGCGCTGGTGGTAGGCAGCTTTTTTTAGCTCAAGCGCTAGGGGTAACACAGGGGTGCTCCGCATTCTTGTGAATATGTCGCATCCGTGCATTTTAAAACTGTCGGATCGCAGCGTTACCAATTTTGGCACAACACCACGCTCCGCCAGTTTCTTGTAAATATGCCCCTTAGAGTTACAGAAAGTTTGGCAATTGGGATGGAGTTTCACAATTGTATGCTAGAAAATAATAAATAGGAAATGTTTAAGAGAATTGATGAGACATCACCTCACTGGATGCTGAAAAGGATTTAGGATTCAATTGGCCAGACCCTAACAACCACTGGTAAAAAAAATACTAATTGCATGTTATTAGATGGATAACGCACCCATATAGAAGCCATGTACTGTGAAAATTACACTGCTGGCTCAACAGATATGAAACATGTGCTGTACAGTACTGTGGTGTAGAAGACAACAAGAACAATGGTCCAGGTTTATTGGCGTGCAGGGAAAGAATTTGAAGGAAAAGATATGAAACATCAGCTACACTACCACCCTCAGGAAGTAGTGTCAAGTGGAATACACAAACAGACTATGGGAGCAAAGCTCGATAAAATCTGTCACTAAACATGATGCAGTGTTCCTCCATAACACTGAGTGCCTCATCTACAAGAAAATGAAGTCAGTGCTGCGCCACAAGCCATTTAGCGGCGCTGTGCCGCTTCATTTTCAAAGCACAGAGATGTGTTGTATTAACAACAAAAAGATGCATTCCTGTGCTTCCCCCTGCACTGGTGCACAATTGGCTGTCATGCGC